>CM035421.1:166236410-166573910 GCA_020310875.1 Ceratopteris richardii
TTTGAGTTGTGAGGTTGAGTATAGAGCAGCTTTCATAGCGATTGTTGAGTGTGTGTGGCTCAGATGCCTTATGGCTGATTTGGGTGTCGGTCAGTATTCTACCACCATCACCTTCACTAACAGTTAGAGGGCATTCATAGTTGCAAGGAAAATTGTGTTCGATGCTCGCGCTAAGCACATTGAGGTGGATTATCATTATGTGAAGGAGAGTTTCTCTGCTAATTTAGAGAAATCAATTTAGATCTCTAGGTAAGATTTGAGAGCCTCTACAAATTACCTCTCTATAAGTGGGAAGCCCTAGAAACAATGCTCAGCACCTCTATTTGCGACACTCATAGAATTCAAATTCAACAAGGAAATTGAGTGATTCAACTTGCAACGAAAACTAGACTCAATGCACTTTAATATCCAACAAATGTTACCAGATTTAAAGCTCTATACGAGATTCTAGAGCCTCTACAAATTACCCTTCTGTAAGTGGGAGTCCTGGAAACAATGCTTAGTACCTCTACTTTCAATGCTCATAAAATTCACACCAAGAATGATATATGCAAAATTCTACTTGGAACTAAAAGAACATATATTGGACCCTCCTATATCACAATTAGAATTCAATGTCCTTCAGTAAATAATGAGAGAGAGAGAGAGATTATGTAACTAGCATAAAGCTTATGATAAAAAACTCTACGATGAAAATATGAATCACATATCACTCCATAGTGTGTGGGAGGATAGTCAATGCTTCTCTTCACAATGAGAAGTGTTCTAACACTCATCATAATGATAAGGAGGACAATATGGATACTCGTATTGCTAAGAGGATCTCAAGGGAGTAGTGGGCTTCTCTTCTCTTTATATAGATGATAAACATTGCCTCTTGAGTGGGTTGAAGAGGTGGATTAGATAGGATAGAGATTCTCTCAATCAAGGTGAGTACATTGCTCCTTTTCCTCATCCCAATCACTCCAAAAGTAACCACTTTATTTTTAGTAGTTGATTTCCTTATTTTTCTCACCAAAATTCATGCGCAAACATACATATATATATATATATATAGGCTTGTGATCTCATTCACATATGATTTTAGCTTTGTTCATTTGACTAAATCTCTTTTATAATCTATGCTCAGAATTTAAATGAGTTAAGAGGTTGTTCTCATGCTCTATTCAAGAAGAAACTAAAAATCAAGTTATGCGACTAACTAATGAAATAAATGACTTGAAAACTAAGCTTCACAATTGAAGCTTGCATAATTTTCAACACTCCCTTACGATACAATTGGGAAGCACCATGCAATTCTCCTTATGAAGTCCTCCTTCTTGAGAGCTTCATATGCTTTGTTTGTGAGTTGTAGCGGCAACTGGATTATACGTGATATCCCAAAGCTACTTTGATCTTGAACTCCAAGAAGTCTGGAAGCATATAGATGATAGGTATCTATCCAAGATTTCATCACCTTCAAGGAAACTTCATCTTTTTTGTTGACTATCTCCAAATGATGATTTTGGACATTAGACAAGCATGTGATCCATACATGAGTTTATGGAGTAAGGAAAATTGAATAGAAATGTGCCTTGCTTTCCAAGCAAGATCTATCCAAGCTTGGCTTTTTACCTTCATCTTTCAAGCTTGAGTCTTTGTCTTTTTCCTTTGTTGCTCTCTTTGCCTCTTTGTGGACTTTGTCTTCTATCTTTGAAAGGAACTCATCTATGATGTCTTCTTCTTCTCTCTGTAACCTTTTTCTTTCTCTTCTTCACTTCTCTTGTATTTGCAAATCCTCTTCTTCATGATCTTCTTTTCCTCCTTGTGACTTTGTATTTTCTTTGAAAATCTTCTTTTGGTTCTCCTTTGACTTCAAAATTCCATCTTTAACTTCTCATTCCTCTTTGCTCTCTATCACCTTCATCTTTGCTCCAAATGGCTTCTCTTGGCTTTGACTTGGCTGAAAATCTATGTCTTCAAATCTTCACTCTTATTTGCTTCTCCTTAGCTTCATCTTCTCTTCAAAGAACTCTTCTTGATCCTCTTTCACATAATGGGCTGCTGAAAATTGTGTTTCCCCGTTGTATTCTCGATAGGTTGACTCCCTTGTGTCCTTGGCCTCTTCTCTATCAATGGTGGCTGATGTAATTTGCTCTCCTAAGCTTCTTTTACCTCTCATCTTTATGTGGATATCTTCCTCTTCATAGTTGCCTACTGGTCCTTCTCTTTTGAGCTCTCTAGCTCTCTTCCTTTTTTGAAATTCTTCCATAAAGCATGGGCTGAATTTTTTAATATTCCAAACACATAAAGATTACCTTGCTTTGTTGTCTTTGATCATTGACTCTTTGTGAGTCTCCCCCTTGATGTGAGGATGTCTCCAATACAAACCTGTAGAATTCTTCTTCAAGCTTTTCTATTAGATTGAATGTCTTCAATGACATCTTGGCCTTCTTCTCCTAGTCTTCAAAACTCCTTGCTCTTTGACAAGCACCACCAAACCTTTACTTTATGGTTGCACTTTGATTTCCTTTGCTTATAACAAAGGATTGCTTGCTTCCTTTGTCTTTGACTTAGGTTCTCCAAGCACACTCCTTCTTTGATGATTGTGAAGATGCTTCCCACAAGCGTCCTACTTCACCAAGCTTCAAGGGATGAGGTTCCGAGTGACCTTCACTTTTCCTCTTGAGGGCACTCAGTTTCTATACCTGAAAATAAGAACACTTCTTCAAACCAACTTTCAACAAGAAAACACCTTTGTCTCTTCAAGAGACCTTCTTGCTTCCAAAATGAAAGCATCTTTTGGCTTTTTATATTGGTTCAAGCCTAACCATAGCAAGCCTAACATCTCACAAATGATCATGCAAGCTTTCAAAACAACAACAAGAGATACATACAAATAAATATACCTCTTACAAATAGGCAACTCTTATTGGAAGTCTTCAACTTCCTTGTTTGTCCATATCCTTCTTAAGCCTTAGGCTTCCATTGTCATACTGAAGTGACTTAGCAAAAACTTATTTCTTCCAATGTCGCACTCAAGGCGACTAGCAAATGCTTATATCTTCAAATGTCACATAAAAATTGACTAGCAAATGCACAAGCGCTTAATGGTGCTATTACAAATTACCGAAAGCAATCATTTTTATCTTTGGGGGTTTCCAATGCAATGACAGTAGCTTCACTTCTTCTTGAGTTTTTTTTTTGAGCCTCAACACCTCTTAGATTATCTTCAACCTTTCCAAGGCTTTTTCTAATACCTTTTTTCTTCTTTATGTCAAAAGAAACACACCACAACTGTTCTAGCAAACAACTCACCCTTCTAGGAAAACATTCCTCATAAGCATACAAGTTTGAGAATCAAACCTTATATGAAAATATCAAACCTCTCATAGACCCCTCAAGTACTATTCTTACAACTCTATTGACTTGTTTGAGACCTCAAAGCATGTACGAGGCTCTTAAACCACTATTGGAGCAAATAACCTCACTGACACCATTGATGGAACAAATGAGGGTGAGCGTCGTGTGTCCATGCGAAAGTGTAAATAACCTCAAAACCTCACAAGGATCTTTGAATATTAAATTTTACTTAACCACATTACCATAAATTATCAAATCAACACATTTCATGCACTATTCTCCTTAAGCAACTTGCATATCAAAACTTCATAGAGGGTCATGTTTAGCATGCATCCATATACATCACAAAAGCATAAAATACATCATTACTAAATGAGGCTTCAACTGCATACTCCACAAAACCTATCCCAACTGAAATCAATCCATTTGCGTTTATCAATTAAGAGAAATCACTTTCTCAAGTTGCTTACTTTAATCACCACATTCCAGTTTTGCCAAATACCCCTTAATTTAAACAATCATAAAATCCAAATTACAAACTCTAATTTCATTATTCCACTTTGCACTACTAGAAAAACATATGTGCTTTAAGATCCAATAAATTTATCTCGATTTGAATCATTACATCAAATCTGACGGCTTCTGTAAATCACCCTTCTCCAACTTTATTTCCAGCACCTGAAAACAATGCTTAGCACCTCTACTTCCAACACTCAAAAATACAAACCAAACATACAAATTCCATGATTTAACTTGAAATGGAAACAAAATTTAATTCACTTTAATATCCAAAAAACATTACCCGATTTGAATCTCTAAAAGAGATTTGAGAGCCTCTGCAAATTACCTATGTGTAAGTGGGGAGCGCCCCTAGAAACAATGCTCAGCACCTCTACTTGCAACACTCATAAAATTAAAAGCAAACATGAGCATTGCATGGTTCAACTTGGAACTGAAATTCTATCCAATGCACGTTAATATCTGACAAATATTGCCCAATTTGGAGCTCTACATAAGATTTGATAGCCTCTACAAATTAACTCTTTGTAAGTGGGGTGCTCTGGATCATAAAATCCACAACTAGAATCATATATGAGAAATTCCACTTGTACCTAAAAGAAAATATGTTGGAATTCCCTAAACCATAGTTATAATTCAATGCCTTTTCAGTAAATAATGATAGATAGAGAGAGATTATGTAGCTAGCATAAAGTTTATGATCATAAACTCTACAGTGAAAATATGAATCACATATTACTCCATAGTGTGTGGGAGGATACACTACAAGAAAAAGGGGGGCGTAGCGACGCCCTCGAATCGGGAAAAAAACAGAAATCGTCGCTTATGCGACGAAATCGTCGCATAAGCGACGGTTAAAATTTCGGATTTTCTTTTTTGGCCGAGGATCGTTGCATAAGCGACGATAGGCGTCGCTTATGTGACGCTACACCGAAGCGTCGCTAAGAGCATCGCTGGTTAGCGACGCACTTAGCGACGTTGGCAAACTGCAGAGCGTCGCATATGCGACGCTCTGGAATGTAAAAAAAAAAAATTCAATTCTCCCGGCACATTTGTGCCAGGCCTTGAACGCGAGGAAGAACACAAAGACCGAGAGAGAGAGAGAGAGAGAGAGAGAGAGAGAGAAAGAGCGCGCACGAGAGGGAGAGAGAGAAGCGACACTATTGACAGGTATGCGCACACACACACGTACACACACACACATACACGCATAGACACACACACACATACACATAGACACACACACACACACATACACACAAATACACACACATATACACACATACACAATGCATAATTCATACACATACACACATGCACACATAATGCATACACATGCACACACATATACACATGCACACACATATACATGCACACACACATACACATGCACACACACATACATATGTACACACACATATACACGCATAGACACACACACACATACGCATAGACACACACTCACATAATGCATACACATGCACACACATATACACATGCACACACATATACATGCACACACACATACACATGCATAATGCATACACATACACACATGCACACATAATGCATACACATGCACACACATATACACATGCACACACATATACATGCACACACACATACACATGCACACACACACACATATGTACACACACACACATATGTACACACACATATACACGCATAGACACACACACACATACGCATAGACACACACACACATACACACAAATACACACACATAGACACACATACACAATGCATAATGCATACACATACACACATGCACACATAATGCATACACATGCACACACATATACACATGCACACACATATACATGCACACACACATACATATGTACACACACATATACACGCATAGACACACACACACACATACGCATAGACACACACACACATAATGCATACACATGCAAACACATATACACATGCACACACATATACATGCACACACACATACACATGCATAATGCATACACATACACACATGCACACATAATGCATACACATGCACACACATATACACATGCACACACATATACATGCACACACACATACACATGCACACACATACATATGTACACACACATATACACGCATAGACACACACACACATACGCATAGACACACACACATACACACAAATACACACACATAGACACACATACACAATGCATAATGCATACACATACACACATGCACACATAATGCATACACATGCACACACATATACACATGCACACACATATACATGCACACACACATACATATGTACACACACATATACACGCATAGACACACACACACACATACGCATAGACACACACACACATAATGCATACACATGCACACACATATACACATGCACACACATATACATGCACACACACATACACATGCATAATGCATACACATACACACATGCACACATAATGCATACACATGCACACACATATACATGCACACACACACATACACATGCACACACATACATATGTACACACACATACACGCATAGACACACACACACATATGCATAGATACACACACACACATACACACAAATACACACACATAGACACACATAATGCATACACATGCACACACATATACACATGCATAATGCATACACATACACACATGCACACATAATGCATACACATGCACACACATATACACATGCACACACATATACATGCACACACATAATGATGCATTCACACACATAGATACATACATACACATAAACACATACACACTCATAAACACACACACATACACATAGACACACACACATATACACACACATAGACACATGCACATGTAATGATGCATACACACATACACATGCATACATAGACACATATAATGATGCATACACACACATACATATGCATACACACACATATGCATACATACATGCATACACATACACACATAGATACATACACACACATAGATAAATACATATACATAAACACATACACACTCATAGACACACACACATACACATAGACAACACACACATATACCTACACACATACACACATAATGATGCATACACACACATACACATGCATACACACACATACACGTATATATATTGATTTCTAACCATTTTGTTTTATATGTTAGGTAGTATGGATCCCAGTAGAGAGAGAAAGGCGAAACTCACTCTCATAAAAAGTCTTATGAGAGCAAGAGTTCTGTCAGATACTCTAGGGGCCATAATGCGGGACTACGCAGAGATGTCCGATGAGGAGCTGGATTATACGATCCAGATGCTTACGCGATCAGACGAGGGCTCTTTTGCGGAGCCACACGCAGGAAGAGAGCTATCTGCTCATAGGTATGTTTTTTTTCATAAACTTTTTTAATGATATTATAGCACATATTTTTATTTATTTCTATCTATCTATTTTCAGGACACCTATACCACCTCCAACACGTGATAGGAGAGCAGAGACGTTGCCTGTGAGGACATGCATAGGCACGTTAGGACTAGAGTGCGACATAGAGCCAGAGGGGAATATTGTATACATAGGAAATGGATTGGAGTTCAAGAGGAGAATGCGTGCACTATGCGACTCTTACCTGCGCTTTATCCACTTATCGTGGAAGTAAGTAAAAGTTTTACATATAAATTGAAATATATATCTTATGTTTTATTTATATTATGTTTTTTATTTTTGTAGTGAGCATGATGAGAGGGATAAAAAGTACATGCTCAGTTCACTTGAGACGGAGTTTGGGACAGGGTGGTCTCTTAAATGGTGTTTAAAAGAGATGGGGACACTTATGGCGCATCGTCATGACAATGCACGGTATGTATGTATATGAGAGAGAGAAAGAGAACACTAATCTCAATATTAGGGTTTTGAAATCCCTAATTTAAAAACTCTAATTCAACCTTTTAGCCATATGTTTGAAGTATATGTACACCTCCGACGTCCTACTAGAGAGATGTCTCTCCTCCCAACCTTATGCCTCTATATATAGCTACTCGAATCAACGAGGATCATGATTCATAATATATGTAAAGATATATACACATCATGTAGATAGGATACATAAATATAAATGGAGTAGATATATTATGCATCACACATACATGCCTAAATGCACACATAAATATATTTATACATACTAACATATCTACATGTACATATTTACACATACATGTACATGCCTACATGCACACATAAACATATATATACATGCATACATATTTACATGTACATATTTACACATAGACACATATACATATATACATGTACACAATTATAAACACTTGCATATATTACGTACATGAATACATGAATATTTTACATAAATGCATATGCATATATACACATATGCATATTTAACACATGTATACATATATCACACACATGCAAACACGTACATATACATGAAATACATATATATGCATACTAATATATGTATACATATAATACACATGAATACACACACATATGCATACATACATGATAAAAATTTACTCCTCGAAGATAAAGCTATATATAAAATAATTAGGCATACCCCCGAGCTTCATGTTCTAACTTAGAAGAACATGATTTCATCTCTCTAGTAGGATTCATCGTTATTCAAGTTAATAAAAAAAACCTATTATCTGATATCCATTCAGAAGCTTCAAGTTACTATCTAATCTGATCATATGTTTTCATTATTGCCATCATTTTGGTAAGACATCAATATAGTCTCATCTTCATTATCCTTATTGATTTCATTTATTTCTTCTATTGTTAAATCTATGTTCTCATGAATCACATCATCTATTGGTGGATTAATATCTATTTCTGGTAATTCCTCTTCCTCATCAGTAGAATCAGCATGTAGAGAATTATCCTCTTCATCAAAAAGATTAGTATCATTATCACGTATAATGAGTCTAATTTCTATTCCAGATGTTGATGTATCAGTATCTAATGCTGAATCATCAAGAGGACTTTCTTCAATCTCTCTAACAATAAACTGTTCAAACAATGACCTACCTCTAGGTTGCACATGAATGACTTGCCACCAAGGATGAGCATCTGGGTTTTTATAAAAAAATGCTTGTTCAATATGCCTAGGAAGAATATACGGTTCTTTAGTAGATCGCATTACCTTGGAAGAATCAATTGCCCAAAACCTAGATAATTCCTTTCTTATTGTAGAATTACTACCTTTATACTCCGCTCGATACCAGTCAACCTTCAAAATGACCTATCAAAATATATAACAACAAAAACGTCCCATTATTAGCTGCTTAAAAAAATAACTAACTCTAAAAAAAATATATAAACTTTTTTCTACCTGTTTGAATGTACGAAATGAAATTTCATAGATACCAACAATAGTTCCTACGTAACCAAGTTCGCTATCTATAAGGTTCGTGTCTTTTGAGCTAGCACGTGATAGTTGCTTGAAACAAGCAACAATACTAGAATCCTCTGTTTTACGTAAAGAATCAATGGCTTTGATTCTAATATGCTGTCCAAAAGCCCACATATTAGTGAACATTCGAGCCTGCAAAATAAATTCAATTAGTAAATAGAAACTAACATACATATATGAAAAAAATAAAATATATATTTTAATAAAATTACCTTTTGTTCACAACCTATCATTAACTCTCTTTGCTCATCTGAGATTTCTTCATTTTTTGCGTTGGCGCGTTGCAAACAACTATGTAGCCAATCCGTGAAAGAAGGTATATCTGTAGTCTCATTATTATCGAGATTACGTCTAGATCTTTTGTTTTTTCGCCTTTTACTTTGGAGACTTTGAAGTTCCTCATACTCGCTAACGAATGCTTGCATGCATTCGCTATTATATGCTACAAAAGTAGAAACATCATTTTTTTCTTGAAATGTAAATAAGAATGGAACCCCCTTACCTGATAATACCTCATCTGTTATTTTTGAAGAAGACTCGTTGGTCCATGCACGTGGAGCTTCTTCATGAACTCTTTCAAGGTACTCACTAACGTAATACATGCACTCTTCAAGCATCCAACCCTTTGCCATCGATCCTTCTGGTTTTGCTCTTTGTCGCACGTAACCTTTTAGTATTCCCATAAATCACTCGACCCAAAACATCCATCGAGTGTTGACAACACCAGCAATCTCTATCTCATCTACAAGATGGACTAGTAAATGAACTTGAATATCAAAAAATGAAGTAGGAAGTTCTTTTTCCATCAAACATAGTAGCTCTTTGCATTCACATTTTTTTTGTGGGATCGAATTTTTATCAATCTCTTTGGATGTAATCCACCTATACAAATCATAAAAACAATTGTAAAGAAGTTAATTAAAAAATAAAAGATATCCAATATTCATACATATTAAATATAAAAGTATCATAATCATTTTTACCTTATAAGTGATCCAAGACGATAGATCACATCTCGTACTCCTTTCGTTGTACATCCATCGATAACCAAAGGTAAAATATGTTTCAAAAATTTATGCCAGTCATGGGTCTTTAATCCAGATAAGCTCTTATCATCCATAGTACACATGTTTTGAAACGATGCTCCATATCCTGTAGGAGTCTTGATCAATTGAATTCTATTGTTGATATTCTGTATCTCTTTTGTTGTAAGTACCCAAGGAGCAGATGCATAAGTCGTTTCTTGTCGATGTCTATCAAAAACTGGCCATAACTTTGGTTTGGATTTTTGATCTTTCAAATCATTCCTTGATGTTGTGGTATCTTTTAGTCCAAGAAGATGCTGCCATAGTGAATAACCAATATTTTTGAATATATGCATAGGATCAAGAAGATGACATATTTTTAACTCTTTCCAATACTCCAAAGAATACCATATTGATATGTTCTCTGCGAGTGCCAATTTCCCTTTACCTCTGTTCACACACTCATTATCTGAATCATCACTGAAGATTTCTGCTTCTGGATCTATCAGAGGTCCATCTGTCCATTTTTTATACCAATCCATAGGCGTCATAGGTTTTGGATACTGGCCTGTTTCAAGCTTTCCATTAAAATGTATCGCTTCTCTTTTAGATCTTAATGGATGATCATCAGGCAAGAATCGTCGATGTCGAAGATAAATATTTTTGTTGAGATTCTTACTATAGATTGATCTCAACCAATCACCACAATATGGACAAGCTTTATAACCCTTAGTAGATATTCCTGCATCATGGAAAATGATAAAAATATAATTAGATTAAATCATATTTATTTACATGCATATTGAATAAAAAAATTACATCAATACCTGAACAAACGCCATATCCAGGAAAATCGGGAATAGTCCAAGCCACAATACCACGAATCGTAATATGTCTTTCATTGATGTTTTTCGATATATCAATGACATTAATACCTCTCCATAACTCTTGAAGATCGTCAATGAGAGGAGCAAGATATACATTCATATCTTTAACTTGTCTTTTGCCTGGGATTAAAAGTGAAAGCATTAAATGTTCCTTTTTAATGCTAAGATATGGCGGAAGATTATAGTTTATGACTACCACTGGCCATGTTGACCATTTACTGGATTTCATGGAGAATGGATTAACCCCATCTAATGCAACTCCTAACTTTAGATTCTGTGGATTTTGTGCAAATTCAGGCCATGTAGAATCAATATGTTGAAAAGTAACACTATCATGAGGAATTCTGATTATTCCATCAGTACTTTTGTGATCATGTCCCCAAGTCAAAAGCTTTGATAATTCGGGGCTTTGAAACATATGTCTAATCCGTGGAGCCAATAGAAAATGTCTCAATACATTATTCGGGATTTTACCTTCTTCACCCTTATATCGAGGAGATTGACATTTGGGACATGTCAAAGAGTCTGCATATTCACCTCTATATAAAATACAATCGTTAGGACATGCATGTACACATTGACAATCTATACCAAGATTGTTGATTATCTTCTTCATTTCATCATGTGAGGTAGGAAGAATATTTTGACTTGGTAAAAACTTTTCAGATAATAACTTGTAAGTTTATCAAAAAAAGATATATTAAAAAAGGTAAATAAATATATATACATATATACATGCAGGTTTTTATTCTTACTTTAGATAAGGTAAGAACAAGAACTTGAATTGAATAGATACTTTTTGTCCGCGCATCTTTTAAAACTATTAATGCATCTTTCAAAATATTTACGCAAAACAATTGTATCCTGTCAATTCACACATATGTTCATATAATGGTGACCTCGATGAATCGCATGCACAGAGGTTAGTCAAGATAGAGCAGGATTTCTCGGGTATGCAGTAAACCTCTTGCATGTCAATGATGAGCATCTGAACTTTAGGATACAAAGTGGACTACTCCATTATAATCAGATTGCTGTCTCTTGAGTAACCTCTGTTCATGCGACTCATCCAGGTCACCATTGCAAATATTTGGAAAGATGCATTAATAGTTTTAAAAGATGCGTGGACAAAAAGTTTCCATTCAATTCAAGTTCTTGTTCTTATAACCTTATCTAAAGTAAGAATAAAAACCTACATGTATTTATATATGTATATATATTTATGCATATATATATAAATAGATAGAAAATTGAAATTTATACCTTAATAGTGTCGAAACAGATACATTACTCCATCCAAAACGATTTTGAAGGTTGAGAATAAGTAAGCTCGCATTTAGTCGTGTCAAATGACTTCCTTCATGTACATGCTTTAGACATTCCTCTCGAAGATATTTCTCATTTTTAGAAATATCCATGCTCTCACTGTCATTTTGATACCAATCTTCAATAAAATCTGCCATGCCATCATCTTCATCATTGTCACACAAATATTGTACTTTATCATCTTTTGAATATAGATCTTTCAACTTTGCATATTGCACAGGCTTAGTTTTGCGTAGCCTCCTCATGGAAGCTTCTGATAAATGAGGTCTTATTGGTAATTGTGAATGTTGTGGACGAATATCATCAACATCATACGTTGGAATCTACACATATAAATAAAACTCATTAGTATTCCATAAATGAATAAAAATTAAACTTCAAATATAAAATGAAGTATATAACTTATTAAATATGGATAGAAAATTTTTATTCTCTCTAGCTAAAAGGTGCTCTTGGAGGTCTACGCCATCCATAATTCACTAATCATTCATCACCAGCATGTAATGTAGTAATAGCATTGAAAACTATGTATCTTGATACATCTCTACTCATGTATGGTGATTCATGACTATTTTCACGCTCCTCAAATGTGCAAATAGTCCTTGAACTATTATGTAACCCTCGACTACTATTTATTAAACCTGTTATTTTTCCATGTGTGTAAGGTCTTCCATCAATATATAGTCTTTCATTTTCTGCATGTAAAATCCTTCTACTAGTAAGAGATGCTGCGTTCAAGCATATTCCATAAGTACTCATGCTTTGAACATAACGTGAAAGTCGATGCCAATCTCCCCATCCATATATAGGACCACAAAATGACATAAGAGTGACTTCAGAGTTTGGAGGCACATACAAATCCTCTACAATAAAGAGACCACGACCAGCATTAGTAATAGTGGATGGAGCAATCATATAGTGATTACCCCAAAAGTTGAAAACCTCTCCATCTAAAGGAAGTGGTCCTCTATTCCATCCTCCATATCTTCTTCTATCATATGTGTGTACTAAAGAACGATCACGAGCTGGCAATGGATAATCTCCAACCGTTTCATTCTCTAAACCAGGAGGTAGAGGATTTCTAGAAACCTCTGCTTGTAATTGATGAACAGCAAGTCCATGACGTGTACGAGGTATATTAACATTATGAGAAAAATCATCATCATCATCATCATCGAGCAAGTATTCCTGTATATCAATAATAATTTGATTTTATACATGGTTTTTAAATAAAATAATGACATTAATATATATAGAAAATACATACCCAAGCATTATCACGTTGACTAGGTGATGGTGCATGCTCAAAAGTACCATTCTCTGCCTCATGTTGAATACATTCCAATCGTGGTCTTCGATACATGCCATAACAAGAGTTACACCAACATATAATATGCTCTTGATAGTAAAATTCATCATAATTCCTATCGGAGGACACATGTGAAGTCGTTGCATGGGTAGGAGGTGGTGGAGTACCCTCTGATTGATGAGAATCTGCACATCATAAGAAACATAAAAAAAAAATATAAGTTATGTATCCATCAAATATAGTTAAAATTAAATATTTCATATACTTACAGTATAAAGTCGTTGCACGATGAGGAGACGGTGGTGGAGTTCCATCTGATTGATCAGAATCTACAAATAATGGTATTTGATATTAATAATTCGATTATCTACATAAATAAAAAATTCACATATACATATTTACACATACACACATATTCACATATACACATTTATACATACACACATATTCACATATACACAACTACATATTATTGTGGGATAAATGCATGTATTTTGTATGAATGAGTGTATATGCATGCATGTGTGTGTACGTATATATGTGGATATGTATATGTGTGTTTATGTTATATGTATGTATATGTGTATATATATACATATATGCATGCGTATATGTTTGCATGTATATGTGTATGTGGGTATGTGTATGTGTATGTGTATGTGTATATGTGTGTATATATGTGTATGTATTCTGACTTTTTTTTCTGTTTGAGATTAAATTAACAGGAGATATTGTATGGTCGAAAAAAATAAGAGGCGAGCTAACTACGTCTTCGTAGAAAACTACGTCTTCAGGAGTCATTTCCTCAGCAGAAGGTACACAAATTAATAGTTTATATTTATAATTTTTAGATATTTTAGTAATTTTTTAATTTAATTTATGTATTTTTTTCCTTGAATAAACAGGCTCTTGCAAAGAAGAGAGTGGAGTCGGGCCACACATCGCACTTAGGCCAAATGGGCCATAATGGTTTTGTAGCTACGTTTGTAAGTATATGTGTTATTGTGAGTATATTTTTTATTTTAGTTAAAATGCAAGCAACTAATGTTTTTTATTTGTTTCATTGCAGCGAAAGGATTCTGGCCGATATCCTACAAAACACGAGATTGAGTATGCTACACATTTTGGATATCGACGTTTGAGCGAGTATATACAAGATCATCCTGATGCCTTTGTGAGTATTTTTAAATTTTATATAATTATTTTGTTGTTATGAATGTTTTAATTATTTTATTGATTTATGTTTGTTATATGTAATACAGGAGTATTATGGGGAGACAAATATGGATGAGGTGGAGAGACAAACACAGGAGGGACGATCTGGATCGTCACAGGGTGATCATGACGATGAGGATGAGTAAGATCAGGATGTTCAGGATATTACTAATGATGATGATGATCATGATGATGATGATTAGGATTTTAGTTGATTATGACATTGGATTATATGTATTTACATTGATATATATATATATATATATATATATATTTATCTATATATTTTTCATTTCAGTTATGTTTTGAATTGTGTGTATGGTATTAAGTAATGAAGAGTTTTGTTCTATTGATTGTTATTATTGTTTATATTAAGCATGTGTTTTAATACTTTAATTATATAATTCATTCATATGTGTGTACCTAAGTGTATATGTATGTGTGTGTATATGTATGTATGTGCATGTGTATGTGTGTGTATATGTATGTATGTGCATGTGCATGTATAAGTGTATATGTGTGTATGAGTATGTGCATGTGCATGTGCATGTGTATGTGTGTGTATATGTATATGCATGTATATGTATAACTCTATGTGTATGTGTGTGTATGTGCATGTATATGTGTATATGTGCATGTGTATGTGCACGTATATGTATGTATATGCATGTGCATGTATAAGTGTATATGTATGTATCAATATGTGCATGTTCTTGTGTATGTGTGTGTATATGTATAACTCTATGTGTATGTGTGTGTATGTGCATGTATATGTGTATATGTAGGTATATGCATGTGTGTGTGCTTCTTCATCATGTATAAGTGTATGAGTGCATATCAATAAGTGTGAGTATGGTATGTAATGAAAATAACACAATTCAAATGATCTACAAATAATAGAAATTGTACTTACAATTGTGATCCATAGTTTTTGCTTGGTTAGCTTCTTGAATAACCTGCAATAAGAGAAAAGAGAGAGAGAGAGAGAGAGAGAGAGAGAGATCTAGAGAGAGAGAGAGAGCGAGATCTAGAGAGAGAGAGATCTAGAGAGAGAGAGAGAGATCTAGAGAGAGAGAGAGAGAATTCAAAGAGAGAAAGATGTAGAAAGAGAGAAACAAAGACAGAGGGAGACAATAATAGAGAGCTTAAGCAAAACAACAATTCTGCATATACTTGCTTCAGCTCGTAAGCGCAGCGCAATTGCAAACGTTGGAGAGCTCTTCGATCGGATGCGTGAAAATGCCGATTGCAGAGCCTCCAACGTTTTAATTTTTGTCTGTCAACAGATCGTCGTGTAAGCTATGCTATGCGTCGTTGTATAAGCGACATTTCCTTAGCGTCGCTTATACGACGGTATACCGTCGCTTATGCGATGCAAAAAAGTGTCGCTTAAGCGACGCCTTTGACAAGCGTCGTTTAAGCGACGTTAAGTGGGAGCGTCGCAATCCACGTCGCAAATACGGTCGTTTTTTGCCTCGTATAATCGACGGTCCGCGCTCAACGGTAATTCCGACGCAAGTTGCAATTTTATAGCGACGAAATTCTGTCGCGTTAACCGTCGCTACACGCCCGTATTCCTTGTAGTGATAGTGAATGCTTCTCTACAAAATGAGAAAAGTTCTAATACTCATCATAATGATAAGGAGGACAATATGGATACACCTATTGCTAAGAGGAGGTCAAGGAAGTAGTGGGTTGCTCTTCTCTTTATATAGATGATGAGCATTGCCTCTTGAGTGGGCTGAAAAGGTAGATTAAATAGCAGAGAGATTCTCTCAATCAAGGTGATTACATTGCTCCTTTTTGTCAGCTCAATCACTCCAAAAGTAAGTGCTTTAGTTTTGATAGTTGATTTCCTTATTTTGCTCACCAAATTTCATATGCAAGCACATACATAGGCTTGCGATCTCATTCATGTATGATTTCAGCTTTGTTCACTGGACTAAAGCCCTTTTATAAGCTATGCTCATAATTTGAATGAGTTAAGATGTTTTTATCATGCTCTCTTCAAGAAGAAACTAAAAACAAGAGATGAAACTAACTAATGAGATGCATGACTTGAAAACTAAGCTTCACAATTGAAGCTTGCATAATTTTCAAGAGGATTCAGGTAGTGTTCCTATTGAATAGAGGGGAATCTACCATCTAAGTTAGTCATTGATTTTCATTATTACTACCATTTAGATAAAACATCAACATAATCTGATCTTCAGTATCTTTATTGACTTCCACCTTGGGGAATTGTTACATTATTCAAGCGGTGGTGCTTGCTCACAAATACCATGATTCTCCTCATGTTCAATACATTCTAATCGTGGACTTCGATACGTGCCATAGCAAGATGATACTAGCCTATAATATGCCCTTGATAGTAAAAATAATCATCATTCATATCGGATGGTGCATGTTAAGTTGTTGCATGTGTAGGAGGTGGTGGTGTACTCTATGGTTGATCAATATCACAATATAACAAAATAGTTTAAAAACTATATCATTCATGTATGGATCTATAGAATATTAGAATTAAAACTTCAATATACTTACAATAATTAGTCTGTGCACAGGTAGAAGATGCAGATGGACTTCCCTCTGCTTGATCAAAATTTGATTGAATAGCAGAAAAAAGGTATTAGATATTAATAAGTTGCCTATATGTATAAAATTTAAAAAGATACACCCATTCACATACACACACACATGCACAAACACACACACACACACATATGTATATATATATATATATATATATATATATATATATATATATATATATATATATATATATATATATATATATATTCATACATACATACATACATACATACATACATACATACATACATACATATATATATATATATATATATATATATATATATATATATATATATATATATATATATATATATATATATATATATATATATATATATACATTCACATGTAGGCATTTACACATGCATACATAAATACATACATATTCACAGGAACACCAATTCACATGTTCATACATATAAATGCACATACTCAATCAAACAAATACACCTTCACACATACATACATTTACATGTACACACTACATGCACACATACACATTCACATGCATCTCTATATATTTAAAGTTTTATTGTATAGAAATTCAATTTTGTTTATTTTTTTCATATGTGTATGTGTGTATGTGTATGTGTGTATGTGTATATCAATGTGTGTGTATGTGTGTATCTATGTGTATATGTGTGTGTATGTATGTGTGTATGTTTGTATGTGTGTATTCATGTATGTATGTATCTATGCATGTATGTATTTGTGTATGCATGTATGTGATTGCATGTATGTGTATGTATGTATGTATGTGTGTATATATGTCTATGTGCATGTGTGTGTATTAATGTCAACAAGGATTGGAAGTGTACGTTTGGGAGTGGAGAAAATGAAGTGATTTAGTTTCCTATTAGGTGAATTAAAGAAATTGACTTTCAAAACCTCCAAATGGCAAAGACGTTAAGAAGCAAAGGGTTTTATAAGTGGAAACATCTTTGGAATCAAGCGAAGGGACACTATATGCTGTTTGAAGACATAGAACTTGCTAGGAGATTTGACTTTGAAGATTGGTGCCTTCTAAGATACAAAATCTAAAATGTCAAAGAAACGTCCCCTTCTTGGAATGATCTGCCACACACTGAAGAGCTAAGATGGATCGATGGTAACAAAATGGATAAAACATTGAGGTTGCATAAGCACACACTTGCACCTCTCATTAAATAGGAAATGGCGTCTAAATTGTCCCTATATCACATGGCAATTTAAATTAGGGGACCTGTGACATCTTCTCATTGAGAACAAAGAAATGGTACTTATGTAGCAAATTCTCCACTAGGGAATTGGGACATAATTGAAAGCTTATAAACTTTTTGGGGCCTTCATTGATGTAAATGTATCATCTAGGGTAGACAAGACTTTGGTGACCCCTTTTTTGTAAAAGAATATGTAATATTAAGAAGTCCCCTGCTTTCAAATACCATGGGATTTTCATTTTCGAAAAAAAAAAGATCAAAAGAAAGTGGACCATACTTTAGGGCGATGAAGAATCCATGAACCTTCTCTATACCCCTCTATAAATAATAAGTCTCCTCTTGATTTCGAACCTTCACCATTGTTGCACCTTTTGGCCATCTTACTCCTACTTTCTAGGATAGGGGGAACCCCAAGGGCACTATGTCTATCCAATGTAAAATTGTTTTTTTGTTAATTCTAGCAAGTGATACTAGGCAGTGGCCTCACTTCTCTTTAAGAAAAAATGATTCCGAATTCAAATAATATCTAACTTTCTCATAAATATTTTGAGACATTATTTCAGGTTAACATTATAAGAAATAAGGGTTGAGACATTCAAAGTAAATTATTAAAAAGATGCACTATTCGGTGTAGTTTTCTAATAGACTATCCAAATAGGACAACTATAGAAACAGTTCAGAGACGGAACTCCCATCCAATCTCCCTTATGATAAGAAACCAAGCCAATCTAAGATTATTTTTTAAGGAATCACTTAGTTGGGCAATATTTTTATCAAAGGTGTCCGATACAGTTGCAATTAAAAAGATATCGAAAGGGCTTTCAATCCGAGTTGTAGCTCCTCCGACAAAACCAAGCGTCTCCATAATTTTTATTTGTGAATCATCCACACAATGCCCAAGCATTTAATAAATACCAAAGAATGTCTGGTATCCTAAGCATACAATAAAAGCACCCTCATTGGGACCTACATCATAGACCTTTAGAATGTAAGAGAGGAGATTATCAACAGCCTTCGATGACTCTCACTGTAAATTTTATCTAAACTTTAGATACTAACATTCTAAATATCTTAAATGATATATTCTAAAGAGGTGAAAATTATGTTCAGGCGAGGAAAAATAGAAGTACTTGTTGAAAATTAACTTCTCGGCCATCCTCATCCAAATATCTAAAAAGTTTCTGAACATATATATTATAGTCGAACTATTACTAGCCGAAATCAATATAACCTAACAAAGCATTGTTTAAAAAATGAACCTCAACCGCAACGTGGAAATGATAATGTTTTCAAGAAATGAGCTCAAGTTTGTAGTCATGCAATCCAACTACGTCTCTTTTTCCTTCACACACATGTGCTAATATGTCTATTGGAATCTTGACCCCTTTTTTCTTGAATCTTGACCCCTTTTTTTTAACATATGAGAAATTCCACTTGTACCTAATAGAAAATAGATTGGAATTCCCTAAACCATAGTTATAATTCAATGCCTTTTTAGTAAATAATGATAGATAGAGAGAGATTATGTAGCTAGCATAAAGCTTATGATCATACACTCTACAATGAAAATATGAATGACATATTACTCCATAATGTGTGGGAGGATAGTGAATGCTTCTCTACAAAATGAGAAAAGTTCTAGCACTCATCATAATGATAAGGAGGACAATATGGATACACCCATTGCTAAGAGGAGCTCAAGGAAGTAGTGGGCTGCTCTTCTCTTTATATAGATGATGAGCATTGCCTCTTGAGTGGGCTCAAAAGGTAGATTAGATAGGAGAGAGATTCTCTCAATAAAGGTGATTACATTGCTCCTTTTCCTGAGCTCAATCACTCCAAAAGTAAATGCTTTAGTTTTGGTAGTTGAGTTCCTTATTTTGCTCACCAAAATTCATACGCAAGCACATATATAGGCTTGCGATATCATTCATGTATGATTTCAGCTTTGTTCACTTGACTAAAGCTCTTTTATGAGCTATTCTCATAATTTAAATGAGTTAAGATGTTTTTATCATGCTCTATTCAAGAAGAAACTAAAAACAAGAGATGAAACTAACTAATGAGATGCATGACTTGAAAACTAAGCTTCACAATTGAAGCTAGCATAATTTTCAAGAGGATTCATGTAGTATTCCTATTGAATAGAGGGCAATCTACCATCTAAGTTAGTCATCTATTTTCATTACTACTACCATTTGGATAAAACATCAACATAATCTAATCTTCATTATCTTTATTGACTTCCACCTTGGGGCATTGTTACGTTATTCAAGCGGTGGTGCTTGCTCACAAATACCATGATTCTCGTCATGTTCAATACATTCTAATCGTGGACTTCAATATGTGCCATAGCAAGATTATACAAACCTATAATATGCCCTTGATAGTAGAAATCATCATCATTCATATCAGATGGTGCATGTGAAGTTGTTGCATGTGTAGGAGGTGGTGGTGTACTCTATGATTGATCAATATCACAATATAACATAATAGTTTAAAAACAATATCATTCATGTATGGATCTATAAAATATTAGAACTAAAACTTCAATATACTTACAATAATTAGTCCGTTCACAGGTAGAAGATGCAGATGGACTTCCCTTTGATTCATCAAAATCCGATTGAATAGCAAAAAAAAGGTATTAGATATTAATAAGTTGCCTATAAGTATAAAATTTAAAAAGATACACGCATTCACATTTTCACACATGCACACACACACACACACACACACACATATATATATATATATATATATATATATATATATATATATATATATATATATATATATATATATATATATATATATATATATATATATATATATATATATACACACATTCACATGTACACATTTACACATGCATAAATAAATACATACATATTCACATGTACACCAATTCACATGTTCATACATATAAATGCACATACTCAATCAAACAAATACACCTTCACACATACACACATACATACATTTACACATACACACTACAAGCACACATACACATTCACATGCATCTCTATATATTTAAAGTTTTATTGTAAAGAAATTCAAATTTATTTATTTTTTTAATATGTGTATGTGTGTATGTGTGTATCAATGTGTGTATGTTTGTATGTGTGTATGTTTGTATGTTTGTATGTGTGTATGCATGTATGTATGTGTCTATGCATGTATGTATGTGTGTATGCATGTATGTGATTTCATGTACGTGTATGCGTGTATGTATGTGTGTGTATATGTCTATGTGCATGTGTGTATTAATGTCAACAAGGATTGGAAGTGGACGTTTGGGATTGGAAAAAATGATTTGATTTAGTTTCCTATTAGGTGAATTAAAGAAATTGACTTTCAAAACCTCCAAATGGCAAAGACGTTAAGAAGCAAAGGGTTTTATAAGTGGAAACATATTTGGAATCAAGAGAAGGGACACTATATGCTGTTTGAAGACATAGACCTTGCTAGGAGAGTTGACTTTGAAGATTGCTGCCTTCTAGGATACAAAATCTATTCTTGAAAAATGTCAAAGAAACTTCCCCTTCTTGGAATGATCCGCCACACATTGAAGTGCTAAGCTGGATTGATGGTAACATAATGGATAAAACATTGAGGTTCCATAAGCTCATTGACTTGCATCTCTCATTTAATAGGAAATGGTGTCTAAATTGTCCCTACATCACATGGCAATTTAAATTAGGGAACCTGTGGCATCTTCTCATTGAGAAAAAAATGGTACTTATGTAGCGAGTTCTCCACTAGGGAATTGGGACATAATTGAAAGCTTATAAACTTTATGGGGCCTTCATTGATGTAAATGTATCATCTAGGGTAGAAAAGAATTTTGTTACCTCTTCTTTGTAAAAGAATATGTTATATTAAGAAGTCCCCTGCTTTCAAATACCATGGGATTTTCATTTTGGAAAAAAAAAAGATCAAAAGAAAGTGGACCATGCTTTAGGGCGATGAAGAATCCATGCACCTTCTCTATACCTCTCTATAAATAATAAGTCTCCTCTCGATTTCGAACCTTCATCATTGTTGCACCTTTTCGCCATCTTACTCCTACTTTCTAGGATAGGGGGAACCCCAAGGGCACTATGTCTATCCACTGTAAAATTGTTTTTCTGTTAATTCTGGCAAGTGATACTAGGCCCTGGCCTAACTTCTCTTTAAGAAAATACTGATTCCGAATTCAAATAAGATCTAACTTTTTCATAAATATTTTGAGACGGAACTCCCATCCAATCTCTCTTATGATAAGAAACCAAGCCAATCTAAGATTATTTTTTAAGGAATCACTTAGTTGGGCAATATTTTTATCAAAGGTGTCCGATACAGTTGCAATTAAAGAGATATCGAAAGGGCTTTCGATCCGAATTGTAGCTCCACCGACAAAACCAAGCGTCTCCATAATTTCTATTTGTGAATCATCCACACAATGCCCAAGCATTTAATAAATACCAAAGAATGTCTGGTATCCTAAGCATACAATAAAAGCACCCTCATTGGGACCTACATCATAGACCTTTAGAATGTAAGAGAGGAGATTATCAACAGCCTTCGATGACTCTCACTGTAAATTTTATCTAAACTTTAGATACTAACATTCTAAATATCTTAAATGATATATTCTAAAGAGGTGAAAATTATGTTCAGGCGAGGAAAAATAGAAGTACTTGTTGAAAATTAACTTCTCGGCCATCCTCATCCAAATATCTAAAAAGTTTCTGAACATATATATTATAGTCGAACTATTACTAGCCGAAATCAATATAACCTAACAAAGCATTGTCTAAAAAATAAACCTCAACCGCAACGTGGAAATGATAATGTTTTCAAGAAATGAGCTCAAGTTTGTAGTCATGCAATCCAACTACGTCTCTTTTCCCTTCACACACATGTGCTAATATGTCTATTGGAATCTTGACCCCTTTTTCCTAACATATGCTTATATCTCCATTGGAAACGTTTCCCCTTGTAGGTCTTGATTTTGCTCAATTATATATAAATATGAACACCAGGATTTCCGGCATTCTATTGACGACTTTATAATATAGCTCTTTTTTTATTCGAATATTGCTTATTTTCTTCTATAATAAAACTATGAATAGGTTTTTGTCTGATGAATTTTTGTTTGTCGAGATACTCCAAACGTTTTTATAGACGTATTACGATTGCTGGTTCCTTGAATTATTCCATTGGAACTTCAAAAGTCATGAAAGCCCACAAGTCTTTTCATTAGAAGAATCAGTCATCATTCGTAGCACGTTTTGTATTTTTCCATCATGCGTGGTCCACATTAAAATTCATCAAAGAATAAAGTTCTTTTTCACAACCATTATCGGACCTCATTCATGTTAGCTTCTGTAATTTATTACCATTCATCGTCCTAATGAAGGTTAATTATGATTATATTGGGAACAAAGTTTCCTGTAAACATTCCTAAATGGACCGTGTAATGATCCCCTCGTAATACTATAGGATGAAAAAGCCTTGGGCTCCTCTTACTCTCTCTATTCCCATGGCATTTCTGTCACAGATACACACTTTGTCTCTCTGCGTTGGAGAGAGAATAACATATATATGCACAAAGTTGTTCATGCTTTATATCTTTTCCTTTAAAGGTCGAATTGACTATCGAACTCGATCGTGGTCAAGTTCAACGGCCTTAGTCATTATTCAATATTCAAACTCTGACGACTAATCAATCTTTTTTCTTTAGAATGTTGATGCCTAGCATCGAGTTCCATCATAAAAATGTTTTTCTTTTCTATATCTGTTGAAGGGGGTATTTTAGGTGCTGCAAAAGTAGCCAAAAACACACCAGTTCGATGCTTGGCACGAATTCGTGCTACAAGCTGATGCTAAGTTGAAAATTTTCAAAAATGGACAACCACTTTTACTAAAATAGGCAGCATTTTCTATTTTGGTAGTCAAACATAGGCATCTTGTGAAAGCCATAACTTGGTGTGTAGTGCAAAGTTTTTAGCAAGTAATAGCTTGTTGGAAAGCTATTCTCTTATATTTCATCCATCGGATGGTCTTGGCAAAATGATATTTGTGATAAGAGAAATAAGCAAAAGAGTGAAGGTATGTTACACACACACATATATATATATATATATATATATATATATATATATATATATATATATATATATAGAGAGAGAGAGAGAGAGAGAGAGAGTATGTGTATGTGTTTATTATGGTGAAGGTTTCATCTCCGATTTTGAATGCTTTACATAATATTGATCTCGAATATTGAAAGATTGTATATTCAAATGGGGATTTAACTTCCATAAACATTTTCAAATATTATTTCTGTACACACACGCACATATAATATGTAGCTTTTGACTTTATTCCAACTCTTCCATAGGGAGCACACAAGATTCAAGCTTTTCGAGAAAATCGGGATCAGGGAAAATAAAAGGGTCAGAATGTCAAGCTTCTTTCAATTTCGTAATCCCACAAAATTCAATGCGTTCTTGTTTCTAAAGATCAATTTGGCTCACGAAGTCTCCCTGTTACTCCATGCCTTAATCATCCATTTTGCTCCAAGTTTCTTAGCCAAGAACCCAATGTCCAGAATACCAAGGCCTCCACTATTCCTTTGGCTAGTGCAGATGGACCATTTGATTTTACACTCGTCCCTCTTGTTGTGGTTTCTCATCCAAAGAAAGTTTCTGCAAATACTTTCTAGTTTGGATAGCTCTTGCTCTTTCGGTCTCCAACAAGAGAGGAACTAAATGGTCGATGAAATGAGGAATGTGTTAATAACCATTGTGTGACCAACGAGATTGATTTGCATACCTCTCCAATAGTTTAGCTTACTTTCGAGCTTGGCCAAGACCGATTTCCACTGTTGCTCCAACAAGATACCAAAGCCCAAGGGACTCCCAAGAAGCTGAAAAATTTGGCGTGGGGAATGTTTTGGTAGCCATGTTTAAAGAGAAGGATCCCAACAATAGCTTTAAAAACAGTCTTCGAGTGGTTGATTTTGGATTCAGAGGCTTCATAGAAAGTATCCACGCACCTCCAAAATTTCTTCAAGTTGGTACAACCATTGTGCACAAACGCGTTCATATTGTCAACAAAAAGTCTCATAGTGATCTGGCCATGGTTAGAGGGAAATAAGAGGCCTTTGATATTACCAACTTCCACCTGTTGATCCACTAGTGGACTAAGCCCTTGTGTGGCAATGGAAAAGGGAAGGAGAGCCAATGACCACCCTTGTCTAATCGATCGTTTTGATTTAATCACCTTCAAAAGTTGGCCATTAACATTAATTTGAGTTGACTCTTTTCCCAGTAGGGTTGAGATCATCTTGTTGAATTTCTAGATGCAAGCAAGATCTTTAAGTGAGTGCAACATATAGTCTCATTCTAGCCTATAGTAAGCTTTGTCAAAGTCAATCTTGAGGAAAAACATATCTTGTCTTGAATAATCCATGAAGTCAAGACCTTCCCAAATATCAATTATGGCTTGCAATATTGGCGTGCCTTTGATGAAACCTTTTTGGTCCTCACTTAGCCAAACTCTGAGATGGCCAGAAATTAGGTTCGCTATGACTTTAGCAATGATCTTATATCCCATTTGAAGCATCATAATTGGACGCTAGTTCTAAATTTTGTTATTTTCCTCTTTTTTGTGGATGAACTTGATGATGCCATTGTTGAGACAAGTCGAAAGCACACTGTGCCTCTTGCCAGACCAAATGAAGAGGGGTGGCCACCATCAAACTTCAACGACTTAAAGAACTCATTAGTGAGCCCATTGTTATGAGGTTGGTAGAAAGGAGAGAGAAGCGAAAGAGAGGCCTTGACTTCATTCCAAGTCACTCTATAATTAAGGTTCAAAGATGTCTGAAGGTATGGACACATGGCTGGTGGATAAATCCAACCGCCAAATGGATCGGCACACACCAGGTGCTTGGAACAATCTGAGGAGCAAATTAAACTCAAAAGAAAGTAATTAGAAAAAAAAAATCCAAATTCTCATTCACATAGGGTAACTTTACTTTCATAAGTTTTGGTCTTTAATTCATGCTTGGTCATCCTTCATGTTTAGCAATTCAAATTCAACTCCAAAGATGTTTTAATTAGTACAACTTCAACAAGCATCTCATTAAGAAAATCATGATTTAAATCGAGAAAGATCTTAAATCTTCAATGCTTTGCATAAAATTGCAATTGCTAACAACATGCATTACTGAAAAACTTTCTTGTCTTCTTCAATGACGAGAAACTCTCATACATAATTATCTAGGCACAATTGTTAATGTGCTAAGTAGATCTCTTATGATATACTTCTGCTTTGAACAGACATAGGCATGTACCAAAAATAGAAGGTACACTTCAACTTTGTTCTAATTTTTTTCACTAGATCAGGCTTTCCTTTTCCAATTAGGAAATGTGACATTATGATTTTTCTTGGTAGTTCAAGAAGTTAAGTTGATGTTTACTATCCATAGCATCCGCAACCAAAGTTCATATTTCATGTATAAGTCATCAATTCAAATGTAAAATAGTGCATACGAGAATTCGTGTAAGTAATCATAAATGCGATTTGAGCAAGTTTTTAAAAAACTACATTTACATGATTTTTAAATATATCCATACAGACATCTATGAATCCGCATAGTATGCTCAATATATGATTTTTATTGGATCAATTTTTCATTATAAACAAGAGTCAAACGGATTCTATGCTTATGTATTGTTTCAATAATCTGAGCACGTTAAATATGCAAGATAAATTCAAACACAAACCAACTACACAACCTGACTTTGTATGCCCATTTTACTTAATCATTGCAAGGATTATGCGAAATCTTCAATATATCGAACATTTATGAGACCATCAAACATAGCATGAAATAATCAACACAGAATCACACTTCTTCCATAACATCATTCATCATCATGCGAATATATCAAGTTAAACAATACGTGCAGCAACTGAAGTGAGATCAGAAAGTAGATTTTATTATTGTTATAATTGAACTCGGAGCACATAACAGGAATGATATTCAAGAATTAGAGCACACAAACTTTCGAAATGCCTTCAGATTCTGAGAGCGAAGATCCATTTACCTTTTGTTTCATAGAATATCGATCAGCTATTTTTGTCAGACGACAGAGTTGTCAGAACTTCATCGCTTACCAGCGCATCTCCTTCAACTTTGCCTTAATAAATGATGACTCCATACAGCAAAAACCAGTGAACAAAGTCTGTAAATAGATCTGCAAGTTCCTCCTTCATAGATCAATAGCATGCATGACCTAAACTTAGCGATGTTCTCCTTCTTTTGGATCTCTGGACATCATCTCCTATTGACGCACAAATCTGTTTTTTTCTCAACAGTAGAAGCCATAGAAAATTTGATATGCTAATCAGAGGTGGGGAAGAAGTCATAGGTGCACGAGTGATTAATCTTGAATGTATCTCTGCTCCAAATCCTCTCTTGCAAATCTATGTTGTCTCTTAAGTTTCAATGTAATTTCTCTTTCTGATTACGAGATGACGATCATCTCCCACTCCATTGCCGTTCCTTGTCTCCTTATCAAACTTTACTAGTTGTGCTCCCTAAGAAGCTCATGCAGCACGAATTCCCCCTTCCCTTCCACTGTATGTCACACGTAATTAGAGGTTGAAGAAGTTTCAGCACCAATTCCCTAAAGTTCGAAACTGACTGCCGGCATCAAAACCTACGACACTCATGACTACTACGGTGCGTGTCATCTACAGAGAGTACGATTCCATCACACTGAAGAGGAAATGCCTAAATATTGAGAGCCTATTGTCGTAGCAAGGTAGTCTTGTGTACGATAGTGGCCTCACCCCTCCCGAGACCTCTCTTTTCCTAACATGCATCACCTTAGGTAACCTTGAAGTGCCTACTGTAGATTCCCCTGACCTTCCTCCCACCTATCCCACGAATCCGAATGTGAAGTGCCCCCTTGCATGCACCACCTCCCACTCCTCTTTCATGATCAACCAATATCCGCTGTCTCTTCTTGGTACGATAAATTCACCTTCCTTTTTCAGTAGGGTCGTGAATAGTCCCCTTGTGCATGCATGTCTCTAGTTGCTTCAAGACTTCAAGTGCCATAGATCCATGCTAACTCTTTGAGGTTATCTTTCAAAAACTTAAAAAATCCTCTCTCCTTGTGAGATTCATGCCCTCCATAAGAGTTAGTCCACGTTCATCCAACATCTCTCTTTGATCAATGACACTAAAAATTGAGTGGTGTGAGCAAAATCAATACGACATCCACCCGCTCCAAACCTTTGTGGCCTCCGGACACACCACCATCAAGTATCATGGTCTCTGCAACTCATATAAAGAATCAAGTATGGTGAAAAAAATCAAGTGCATTGGTTATCAAGCATGTGTCTATGCATGGCCGTCTAGTGGGCCCTATCATATGCATACTTTTTAATTGCATCTCGAAACACAATGGTGCAATAAAAGAGGTAATTAGCATTTGGTGACGAGGTTTCTCTACCTGAATTCAAACTAAGTTTTGATCATGCATCTCCAAATCAGCTTATGTGCAATTGAATGTGCATCTATGAGATTCAAAAATTTGTGCACATACATATTCATGCATGCTTACTTTAGATGCAACCAATCTCAATTATGGTGCAAATATAGAATCAGCTCTCATGGTTTCTAAAGAAAGAAGCTTGCTCCTCATAGCTTTGCGCACACAGGTAATCACTCTCTTTTCTCAACTCCGCTCATAACTCTATCCTATTCGTATTCATGATATCTACAATTTCATTTCATGTGCAAATGAATGTGCATCTATGGAATTTATAATGTGTGCTCTTTTCAACTTAAAAATATGCATACTTTATATGCAATGCAGCTCAAAGATGGTGCAAGAGATCAAGGTTAAAGAAACAAAGCTAATGAAGAAAATTTCTTGAAGTGCATGTTTCGTCTGTCATCTCCATTATCTTCACTTGATTATTTTGTGCACTCATACAACTAGATAAATCATGAGAAACATCAAATCATATGACACAATATGTACATGAAATCCATGAAAGTATTTCAAGAAAATCCATCTATAGTAAAATATGAACTAGCAACTCGAAATTAGTCGCCTTTTGCACGATCCAATGAAACTCAAGATCTTCAAATGGTTCCCAATCCTCTGCACCTGTACTCATAAACTTATAAGAGATACCAGAAACATCATATTCAATAGCATTATTTGAAAAATTTTCATTCATTTGAACAATAGGTGCATATGTTTGATTTGAATTAAATTCCAAATTTTCATCCAACATACACTCACTTTGTGAAGATGATTCATTCAATTCATCTAATTGTTCACACTTAAATTCATGCAAATTCAAACTAGGATACATGAAATCAATAAATTCATCTTGAGCTAATAGATTTTCATGCATACCCATTGAAAACAGCTCTCGACAATCAATCAAACTCAAACATTCATCATACTCATCATCATTAGACACATTTTCACCCATATTCAACTCTTCATCATGCAAAAGATTAAGCTTGAGAGAAAATTCATCCTGTTCTTTATTCTCCTCTACATCAACCTCATCTCTCTCACCCCCTCCTACTTCCTAAGGAGTACTAGTGAGAATATCCTCAACTAGTGAAGAGTCAATGTCCAGTGCTCCATCTTCCTCTTTGTGGAAAGCCTTGACACTTGTTTCATCAACTTCTTCAAAACTAGTCTTCAACATCAATAGATTCTTGCTCATTCTCTTCAGAAGATGTATGTAGATCACATTCTTCATCGACTCTTGGCCAAGTGCATCCTCCCATACGAATCCTTCCTCGATCATCGACTCTTGGCCAAGTGCATCCTCACATATGAATCCTTCTACAGCTATAGTTGAATCAACTAGTTCTTCACTCGATTTATAGTGGCTAAATCTAGCCTCTTCAGTGGGCTCATAAATTTCTATCTTTTCATGCTCACCCTCACTCGGTAGAGATTCTTCATAAGATTTTTCATGCATTTCTATGAGTGTTTCATTTGACATTTCATGCTCAAACTCATTCTCATAGGAACTGAGCTCAACATGATTGTTCTAGGCATACATATCACTGTATAAATGAGCAATCGACGTCTTATTTTCATCCTTCTCATGATTGTTTTCATGCCCCTCTTCGTCGAGTGTGGCATCATCTACATACATATCACTCTCTAAAACTCCAATTAGTGGTTTATCCTCTATCGTATAAGTAGGATCATTATCATGCATCTCACGACATATATCTAATGTAGTACCATTCAGAGGAATATTGTCTGTAATTTAGTTATCCTCATGAAAGCATCGCATGCATCATATTTGACATGTATATCACTTTTTAGAGAACTACTTATTGACATCTCCTTGATCTTGACATCATTTCTCTTGACATCATTTCTATTGAAAATTTCTTCATGTTCATCTTGAGACATTGTAGACATCTTTGGCTTTTGTCTTACTGTATATCTTGGTTTAATATTTATATAATTACTTCCTATGAGATGTGAGGAGTATGCTAGACCAGAAGAAGCTTTATATTGATTTCTTATTTGAGTATCTTGATTTTCTATTTCATTTGTTTTTTAGTTAATCTATGAGCCCTGATTCGGAGGCTAGGTCTTGTAAACACAAAATTAGTTCTGGTCTGGCTCTAACATCTATTTGGAACTATCCCTAAACCCCTTCATGCATTATATATCTCTGGTCATACTCGGACATATCTTCGAACTGCTTCTCAACTCTTTTTTAACTTCGAGGATCGGTTGGTTCTTCGGTATATGAACCCACCTCAGGAAGGACTTAGGAGTCACTTTGTCTATGTCCTCTAGCATGAACTGCTTAAGGAGCATCGATTTGTATAGCAACCATGTCATATGATTTATTTGCATGAGTTGGTCTCGTAAACTGTATTCACTCACATAGGCAAAGTTTTCGCATAATTCCATATTTGTCATTGGATTCAAACCCACACCTAAGTACTTTGCCTCAAGTTTGTATTCTTTGCAAAACATGGATATGTTTTTGCCATTGAAAAACCCGCATCGCTTGATTAAACAGTCATGAAGCAACTAGATGGATTTTTGATGTTGATCCTCTTCCTGAAAGCATATGAACTGAGCTAGGATATCTTCCATGTCAGAAGTGCTAGATTAGTCAATGTATAAATGCTAACTTGAATCTCGAGTGCACTAGCTCGATATTATATTCACCCCCTCCTTGCATGTCAGGTTCACCAGGTATGTCTTCGGGTTCGTAGAAAGGAGAGAGAAGAGAAAGAGAGGCCTTGATTTCATTCCAAGTCACCCATCGTTTAAGGTTCAAAGATGTAAGAAGGTAGGAAACACAGCTTGTAGATCAAGCCAACCGCCAAATCGATCACTGCACACCGGGTGCTTGGAACAAAATCAATAGAAAATTATACTCAAAAGAAAGTAATTAGACAAAACAAATCCAAATTCTCATTCACATAGGGTAACTTTACTTTCATCAGTTTTGGTCTTTAATTCATCCTTGGTCATTCTTCATGTTTAACATTCAAATTCAACTCCAAAGATGTTTTAAATAGTACAAACTCAACACTAAAGAGGGAATGCCTAAATATTCAAAGTATGTGATTGTAGCAAGGAAGGTTGGTATACAATAGTGGCCTCACCCCTCTGAGACCTCTCTTTTGCTAACATGTGCCACCTCAGTTTACCTTGGTGTACCTGCTCTAGTTTCCCTGATCTTCCTCCCACCTATCCCGCATATCCAAATGTGAAGTGCCCCCCTTGCACCACCTCCCACTCCTCTCTTCCTAATCATTGTTGGAAGTCAATGTATATATTGGTCCAATAATAGCTTCATAGGAAGCTTTCTCATCAAGTCTCTCAAATGGGCGCAGCCCGCATGTATTATTATCTTTATATGTTTTAGAGAAGAAAAGTTGGTGGGCGCTATGGTCTAGTTCAATTGATTGTAAACGCTTCCTCATCCATCATGGTTCAAGTCCCGCGGGTGGCAGCAGCGTGAAGAAGTTTCTTGAAATTTATTAAAAACATGGCGGCGGAAGAATTGCGATCGCGCAACGTTTTGTTTTTTTTTAATAGCTTTATGGATCGTAGCTTTTCATTATGCTTTTGGAGTATACAAAAACTATATAATAAGAGGCTTGGCTCATTGTATAATCACTCACTCAAGCAATCTCAACGAGATCAAGGAGGAAGAGTCTCACACTCTTGAGGAGGTGAAGTTTTGGTGAAGGAGAGGCTACTCTCTTGGAGCAAGAAGTCTTCTACAAGGTGGTGGTAAATATCTTTTGCAAGTTAACCTTATATTTTGTTTTTAGGGTTTCTCTACCCTAATCTCAAAATAAGGATTGGTTGACTTACTATTTTGTTACACTATTTTGTGAGAATAAGGTTAGCTTCATTGCTTCATTCACTTCACACACTTAGATTATTTCGGCATAATCTAAATTTTGTATCATCATCTTCCTGGATATTCTTCCATTAGTGAGTGCACCACTTTATATGGTTGAGTACTACTCCCATGTTGTAGTTTGGACGTCTATTTTTTAGTGAGTAAGCATCTAGCTTACATTCCCTAATCTTGTCTCAAGATCTCTATCCTTCTCTATCCTTCTCTATCTCACTTATCATGTCAATTAAGTTGTGTATGCTCAAAGGTTTTAGTTTAGAACGATTCTGGAGCCCCAAATTTCACCACTTGGTATGAGAGCATAATTGCTTGATATCAGAGCATAATTAACATACACACTTACTTAAGATGAGCGAGATTAGGAGATTGAAGACAAGTTGGATGGATCTTCTAATTATCCCATGTGGAGTTTCATGATGATGAATATTTTAGTGACAAAGGATTTATGGAGTATCATCAATGGATCCTTAACAAGACCAAGACGAGAAGTTGAAGAAGAGGATACAACAACTTCAAGAGGTGCTTAAGTCACAATTGCAGAAACCAAGTGAAGAAGAGGTAACCACTTCAACATCCAGGGTCACTGCTAGGTCTTTACCTAGAGTTGCTCCTATTGAAGATCAGGCAAGATGGGATTCTAGAGATGCTTTAGCACTTTCATTCATAGCAATCAGTGTTAAAAAGCATATTCTACCATAAATCGGATCTTGCAAAAGTTCTAGACAAGCTTGGATAAAGCTTGAAAATCTTTCCTAGAGTAGAAATCCTGGTAGGAAAGCTCACTTGAGGAGAGAACTTGGAAATACAAGGATGAAGACTGATGATTCAATTCAAACCCACGTTATGAGACACATTGACTTGAGAGATCAACTTCTAAATTTAGAAGTTGAGATATCAGATGAAAAAATGGTAAATACGCTAATTAATTTAGTTCCTATTTCGTATCGATCTTTTATAACCACTCTTAACCTTACCACAAGAGATAGAGAGGTTACATTTGAAGAGCTAGAGCTCTTGTTACTTCAAGATGAAGATCAGTTGAAGGGAATGGAAGAGAATGAAGAAGCACTTTCATCTTCATCAAATGGTAAAAAGAAGAAGAAGGATAAGAAGGAAAACAATCCAAAAAGGAAAGTAGGTCCCTCTCACCTTCTACTTCTACGACATCTAAAGATAAGTCTTCTAAGAAGAAGGAAGTAATATGTTTTTACTGTAAGAAACCTGGACATTTAAAGTCAACATCTTATAAAAGGATTGCAGCAGAAAGAAAAAGGCATCAGGTAATGTTGTAGAAGATGATAAAAAAGGTAAATCTCAAGGTGATTCTTATGTCTATATCACCATTGAGGAAGTAGCTTTTGATCAGGCAGCTTTACAAGTTCTTTCAGCAAGTCCTTGGATATTTGCCTCAGGTGCTACAAAGCATATGACGGGTTGCAAAGATGTGTTTTCTTCCCTTTCTTCTTCTATAGCTAGAAGAGTTACTATTGTAGATGGCAATGATTTGGATGTTGTGGGAATAGGTACCATAACCCTAAAGTCAAGAGAAGATGGTAATTTTGAGATTTTAGATGTCCTTTATGTACCTGAAATGAAGAAGAATCTGCTATCTATATCTGCATTTTTAGGTGATGGTTTTAAAGTTGTATTTGAGAGAGATCTTTGTAAGATCTTATCACACAAAGAAGACAAGTGTGTTTTACAAGGTGAGCATAGAGGAGGGATCTTTGTTTTGTCAAAAATTATTCAGGCATATGCAGTCAAATCTTCATCATCGGTGGAAGATATGAAGCTATGGCATGAAAGATTTGGACATATTAGTTTTGGAGCTCTCAAGAGTATCAAAGACAGAGGTATGGTTGAGAGTTTACCCTCATTCAAGCTACCAAATGATTCACATATATGTGAAGGTTGTCTTGAAGGTAAGATGCATAAACTACCTTTCAAGAAACATGGTCATATTACAGCTACCGAGAAATTGTAGATTATTCATTCAGATGTGAATGGACCTATGAGAGCAGAATCTATTCAGGGTTTCAGGTACTTTGTTCTATTTGTTGATGATTTTACGAGATACGCATGGATCTATGGTCTTAAGTTGAAGTCAGAAGTCCTTCCTATGCTCAAGAAGTTTGTAGCTATGGTTGAAAATGAAAGTGAAGAAACTATCCAGATTCTCAAAAGTGATAGAGGTGGAGAATACTTGTCAAAAGAGTTCGAGACATTTCTTGATGAGAAAGGTATTACTCAGCACCTTACTATTGCTTATATGCCTCAAGAGAATGGTGTCACAGAAAGAAAGAATAGAGTACTTGTTGAAATGATGCGGAGCATGATGGCATCCAAGAAGCTTTCACCAAAATTCTGGTTTGATGTAGTACATACAACTAATCACATTTTGAATAAGTCATCTACAGAAGCTTTAAAGGTAATCACACCTTATGAAGTTTATTATGGTAGAAAACCTAATGTGAGTTACTTCAAAGTGTTTGGATCACTTTGTTATGTACATATTGAGAAAAAGAACCGAGGCAAACTAGATGTAAATGCAAAGAAAGTTGTTTTTATTGGATATCCTATTGAGAGTAAAGGATACAGGTTTCATGTTCCAGGATAGGTGAATTTATTCTTTCACGTAATGCTTATATTGCTGAAATATGGTTTTATGATAAAGAAGCAAAATTGCAAAGTTCATTAGTGAAAATGACAATGGAATTTTTTAGAAAGATTCTGGATGTACATGTTCAGCCATATCAGGAGGGAGTTAAAATTCCTAGGATTCAAGAAAAAGTTGAAGAATCAGTTCCACAAGAGACTTTGGTTTCAGAAATGGAAGAAGTTAGAGTTCCAGAAAGTCCTAATACCTCGGTAGGACAAGTTCTAGAACCTGCGGAAGATGAAGTCAGAAAGAGTTTCACCACTATTTAAGGATACACCTAATTGGTTATATCACACTTCGAAAGATAGTGGTATGAAGACTTTTACTGGAAGGACAAGGAGTTAGACTAGAAAACAACAACAAGATCATGTAAGAACAAGAAGTCAGACTAGACAGCAACAACAAAAAGATCATGTAAGTTTTGCTGATGTCTTTGAGATTCATGATATTTTGGCACTTACGACTGTTGAAGATGAACCTGCATGTGTTAAAGATGCACTTAAAATTCCTATTTGGAGAAAAGCTATGCAAGAAGAGATTGATTCTATTCATAAGAATCAAACTTGGCAGCTATGTGAGTTATCAGAGGGAAAGCAGACTATAAGCGTAAAATGGATCTTCAAAATCAAAAGGAAAGCAGATGGTATTATTGATAGATACAAGGCCAGGTTAGTTGTCAAAGGATATGCACAACAATAAGGTATCGATTATGATGAGACATTTTCTCGTACGTCTAGGATGACTGTTATTAGGTCAATACTTGCTTTAGCAGCACATTTTGGTTAGCATATATATCAACTTGACATTAAGACAACTTTTCTAAATGGTGATTTACATGAGGATGTGTATATTCAGTAGCCAGAAGGTTTTGAAGAGACAGGTAAAGAACACTTAGTGTGTAAGCTTATAAAAGCTTTGTATGGTTTAAAACAGGCACCTAGAGCATATGAAAGATACATACATATCTTTTGTCCATTGGTTTCCATAAACTCAGATGTGGCTCCAACTCTTTATGTTAAGTTGAAACAGGTACGATGATTATAGCAATCATTTATGTGGATGATATTATAGTCACAGGTCCCAGAGATGAAGATTTGCAGATGTTCAAAGAAGAATTGAAGCAAACATTTGATGTGAATGATTTAGGAGTTTTACATTATTATCTTGGGATTTAGTTTCTAATTCGAGATGAGTGTATCTATATGACACAGCAGAAGTACATTGAGAAACTTTTAGAGAGGTTTGAGATGAGTGATTCTAAACCTATGCAAACACCTATGGATCAGAACGCATCTTTACAAATGGTAGTAGATGCAGAGCCATTTGATGCTACTCTATATAGTCAAGCAGTTGGTTGCTGATTGATCTTTGTAATACACATCCTGATATACAGTTTGCAGTTTCTCAAGTATCAAGGTTCATGCAAAATCCGAAAGTGTTACATTCGAAAGCAATAAAGCAAATCTTTTGATATTTGAAGGGAACTTCAAATTTTTTTATGGTATTTTCGAAATCTACACATTTGTTACTAAAAGGATTTTCAGATTCCGATTGGGCAGGTGATAGAGACACAAGAAGAAGTACTAGTGGATTTTCTTTTTATCTTGGATATTGTATTATCTCATGGATTTTGAAGTGATAGCCCACTATTGCCACTTCATCATGTGAAGCTGAATATCGTGTAGCATTTACACCTACTCTAGAGTCAGTTTGGTTGCAGAAGATTTTCAGTTATCTTGACATGAGAGTACATGAACCCATTCAGATATTTTCAGATAGCTAGAGTGTTATAGTTATAGCTAAGAATCCAGTGCATCATGCAAGGACAAGCATGTAGAGGTACACTACTACTATATTTGAGAGCAGATAGCTAAGAAGCACATTGAGCTAGTTTATGTTCCTTCTAGTGAGAATGTTGCAGATAATTTATCAAAGCATTGACTAGAGATAGTCATGAGAAGATTTGCAGGTAGTCTCTCAAACAGGCGTAACGCTCATATATTATTATCTTTATATATTTTATAGAAGAAAAGCTGGCGGGCGCTGTGGTCTAGTTTCAAAAGATTGTAAAAGCTTCCTCATCCATCATGGTTCAAGTCCCCCGAGCGGCAAGTAGCGTGAAGAAGTTTTTTTGAAATTTATTAAAACATAGCGGCAGCCAAATTGCGATCGCGCAACATTTTGTTTTTTTTTTTAAGGATAGCTTTATGGATCATAGCTTTTCATTATGCTTTTGGAGTATACAACAACTATATAATAAGAGGCTTGGCTCATTGTATAATCACTCACTCAAGCAATCTCAAGGAGATCAAGGAGGAAGAGTCTCACACTCTTGAGGAGGTGAAGTTTTGGTGAAGTAGAGGCTACTCTCTTGGAGCAAGAAGTCTTCTACAAGGTGGGTGGTAACTATCTTTTTGAGTTAACCTTATATTTTCTTCTTAGGGTTTCTCTATCGTAATCTCAAAATTAGGATTGGTTGACTTACTATTTTGTTACACTATTTTGTGAGAGTAAGGTTAGCTTCGTTGCTTCGTTCACTTCACACACTTAGATTATTTTGACATAATCTAAATTTTGTATCATCATCTTCCTGGATATTCTTCCATTAGTGAGTGCACCACTTTATATGGTTGAGTAGTACTCCCATGTTGTAATTTGGACATCTATTTTTTTAGTGAGTAAGCATCCAGCTTACGTTCCCTAATCTTGACTCAAGATCTCTATCCTTCTCTATCTCACTTATCATCTTGTCAATTAAGTTGTGTATGCTCAAAAGGTTTTAGTTTGGAATGATCCTGGGCCCCAAATTCCAACACATCCGATATTTGTCGTCTCTTCTTGGTTTGATAATTTCACCTTCCTTTTTCAGCAAGGTCGTGAGAGCGTCCCCTTGTGCATGCATTTCTCTAGTTGCTTCAAGACTTCATGTGCCATAGAGCCATGCTGACCCTTTGAGGTTAACTTTTCAATACTAACAAATCCTCTCTCCTTCTGAGATTCATGCCCTCCATACGAGATAGGCCATGTCAATCCAACATCTCTCTATGATCAAAGAAACCCAAAAATTGAGTGGTGTGAGCAAAATCAATACGAGACCATTTGGACCTAGGCTTTTCCCATTGCGAAGGGCATCAATGACGTTAATGATTTCTTTTTCGAGATTGGGGCATCAAAAAGTGATCAAAGGTTGTGTGATATCCTATGAGAGGATACCCTAGATATGGTCGCCATGCAATCCCATCTATGAGGGGAGAGGGAAGTTGAGATCCCCAGGAGTCTCGTAAAATGTTCTTCATGATTTTGATATTTTCTTCTTATGTATTTCAACATAGCCATTTGAGTCCAACAATAAGGGGATTGATTCTTTGTTTTGTTTCCTTTCAAGAATGTTGCACATCTCTTTGGCGGCTTGTCAATTTTTCTAGCCCACCACTCCTTAACGAATATTTACAAATTCTTCCTTTGTATTTCTTCCTCATATCTTAGTAGTGCTGATCTTAAGAGACTGTTCTAAGATTGATCTTTTCCTTTCTTCACTTCCTCCTCAAGTCTTTAGAGTCTATGATTATAGAGCTTCTCTATGTCCACGCTAAACAGTCTAGAGCATCTTCCATGACTTTTCGATTGCACACCTCTCGCTCTTGACTGGGGATGAGTAGGTGGCAAAAGCCTCCCTCCACACTCAGCAATTTCTTGATTGACAGAGGGGAGAGAGAAAGAAAAGGAGCAGGCATGAAACCAAGAAGCCTTACGGGTTTTGATGAGAGGTTGGAATGAGATAATGATGGGATAGTGATTAGAGATGGCAAGGTTAGTGCATTTGAGAGGGAAGGATGGCCCCACTAATGAATAATGCTCTCAAGAGTGTAGCTTCTATCCAGTAGAGCTTTCCTCAAGTGCTCACCCGCTTGGAGATTTGACCATGAAAAGCCATTCGAATCTTTGAATTCCACCATATCCAAGTGCACTTTGGTTTTGTCCCAAGTTTCTTTCTCATGACTGTCAATGACCCGGCCTTTGTTGTTCCGTCCATAGGGTCCTCCACCATATTGAAGTCTCCGCAAATTAGCACATTGTGGGGGAGCGAGGCCAAGGAGGCCTAGGTGTCCAATCTCTCTAAATCCCCATTAGGGGCATACATAGAAACTATCATGAATGGAAAGGGGGCGCCAAAGGAAACGACAATCCACCAATGACTCTCATCTTCAATGGAGTTCTTAAGCTTTTCAAACCAAAATTGATTTATGCCAATTACCATCCCAGCGGACCCTCGGGGGTGCGACGTCAAAGTCCAGACATGGGTCGGGAAGACATGTCTTAGTCATTTTTGGAGGTGTGCTCCATCAATTTTATACTCTTGAATACAAATAAATTCATGGTTTAGGCTAATATCACGAAGCCATTCAACATTGATGGTTGCTCTTGAGGAGTCAGTGAGCCCCATAGCCTTTAACAAGATGATGACCTTTGCGGGGAGGGGCCTTATCCTTTCTCCTCTTGGATTCGTCTTTCTTTTTCGCTGGGAGGGGGTCAGACTTAGTAATTTGTGCTTGCAGGGGATTTTTCAAGGTAACTCAATAGGTTGTTTTCCCTTGCAAGAGGCCTCCTATTGGAAAGAAGTGCAAACGGTTTCCAGAATAGTCGATCCAATGATGGAACTTTCACTATCCATATTGTCTTCGTTACTAGTGGTAAAGCCAACTTCCTTGCTTGTATTGTAGACCTCCTTATTGGTAAATGAGACCAACAACATCCTCCTACGATGCCAACGACTTGCCAATTGGAGATATGATGTCCCACACAAAGTTGTACAAGAAAAATTGCAAGTTAGTGAGCTTGACCTAGATAGGGTAGCAGAGAGATTCGGATTTGTTGGGAATAAAATCCAGGGACTATCTAAACAAGCACAAGGTCACCCGCTCAAGTTGCAAGGTTCCAAAGATGAGGGCTTTGAATGCTATATCTTCATTCTCAAAGACTCGCAACATATGACTAGTCGATAAGAAATGACACTTGCTAACAATAAACCTATTGAGCAACCACCCTTTTCGAAGCCACTTGAGCACGGTTTCAAGAAAAGGCCTAGGGCAAAACACTTGTCGAATGAGACAAACTTTCTTGAGCTCTTCTTTGCTTTGACACAGGTGTAGCTCTACTAAAAGAGACCAAGGGAGGCTCAACACTCTCGGAGGTCCCATGATTGACACAAGATCCCCCCTCCAAAATAGGTGCCACGTTACCATTCACCCCCTAGGTCGAGGCCAAGTTGCTTATCACGAGGGAGCGGGCCGCCAAAGGCATAACACGGACCCCGAATCGCACTACGGAGAGAAAAATTAACCAGTAGTGAATGCACATCCTCAGCATAAGGATAAAGGTTGTCTTTAGTTTGCTCTCTTCCCGGACTCGGGATAAAAAGCGAACCCCGATAGACGGCTATAAAAAACATGAAAGACCAGAATGCACGTGACACATGATAAACGAGGAACTTCCTGCGATAAACAATAAACGGTAACTTGACAATCCTGATCCAAGTATCTAGAAAGTTTCTGAACATATATATTATAATCAAAACTATCCGAAATCAATTATTACCTGTAAATAATCATCTATATGTAGGAACCTCAACCTAACAAACCATTATCTAAAAAAAGATCTCAACCTCAACATAACAAAGCATTATCTAAAAAAGACCTCAACGTCAACGTAGTGTTTTTTTTTAATATAAAGGAAGTTCGGCATTAGCCTACTCTCCCGGACTTGAATTAAATAAAGAAAAGTACAAGAGAAGGGGACTAGTGCCCACGGGACCCCCCAAATCCCACAAAGCAGGGGAAGCTTTTACAGAGCTTAGATGACATTACAAAGAAGGTTAATCACCCTCTCATCACCCTCATGTGGGGCCCACTTGGGTTTAAGCTTGTTATTGATCAAAAGGAGTACTTGATGATGCCTGAAGGGGAGGGATTTCTTACAGTTGACAATCCTTTTGCCAAGGAGGAACAACGATTTCTCAATTGACCACTCTTTGGGGGAGTCACTAAAGTTGAAAGCACATCTTTCCTGCCAGATTTTCCATAGGACCTCCCCTCTGATGGTGTTCCAGAGAGTCGCCGAGCAGCCAATCGCTTCTCCCAACAGGGCTTGCTGCCAACTGAGACGTTTTTGAAGTCTAATTCTCTTTCCAACCATCTGCCAGAGTCTGTTGGAGTTGGGGCAGGTAAAGAAGATGTGTGAAACATCTTCGATAGACCGGTAGCAGCGTTTGCACCAGGGAGGGATCCCACAAATTTTGCTAGCCTTAAGGTTGGTCCAGATACCATGATGAAGAATTCGCCATAAGAGGACAGACTTTTTGATTTCTATGAGCGGGTGCCAGATAGCCATGAACTTCATGTCCCACCGAAGCCGCGTCCATGACAGACACCACTTCTTGTTGAGGTTAACCTGATAGTCGATCGTTTCTTTGATGTTCCGGATTTTTGATAGGCTATTCCCATTGTGCCATTTGAGACCAAACGAGCTCGACATGTCGTGTCCCATGAGAAGGTGAACTTTGTGTCGGTCTGAGGGGAGACATTTGCTTTGCAAAGTGTTCCATTCTTCATGCGAAACGTTGATGCAAGGGTCAATATCCTCAAAGTTGATCCAGCGGTTGGTGTCTTGTTTCCAGAGATGTTTCCATTTTTTGAAGCCTTTGTTCCATGAAGTCAAATAGAGATTTTCATTTAATAGCAATGATATTGTTTTCGAGAAATGAGCTCAAATTTGTATTCATGCAATCCAAAACGTCTTTATGGAAGTTCATCCTCTTGAATCTTGTCTACTTTTGTCCAACATATGCTAATATCTCCATTAGAAATGTTTCCCCTTGTAAGTCTATATTTTTCTCAATGATATATAAATATGAACTCTAGGATTTTAAGCATTGTGCAAAACCAGGTGTTAAGGTAATTCTCTTGACGACTTTATAATATAGCTCTTTTTTCCTTCTACATCCCACTTCGAAGATTGATTAAGACTCCATCTATAATAAAACTATGAATAGATTTCTTTCTGATGAATTTTTGTTTGTGGAGATACTCCAAAGGTGTAGTGCCCCGTCTCTTTTTCCTTTCTCTCTTTGTGCCATGTGAGCAGTGGGCAGAACCCACTCGCACTCTGAGCTTGAAGTCCGAAGAAGATAGAAGAAAAAGAGATTAAAAGGAGAGCTCTCAGATGCCTTGGGCTGCATTGGGCTGCAGCTTCAAGGAATGTTCCATCCCATTTCATGGACATAATGGTGTTTCGGGCAGTTGTTGCTTTCAATTGTTGCTTTCACTTTTATTGCCACCTTAGTTATTTGTTTTATCTATCTTTCTCCCTCTCTATCCCTTTCCCCCCTCCATTTCCCCCCTCACCTCGCCACTCACCGTTACCAATTTCCCCGCCTAATCCCCCTCAGACCCCGCGAGCTATCTCTCTCTCTCTCTCTCTTCCTTCCCCTCCACTCACCTCCACCCCCGCCCTCCACTCTCCTCCACCCGCCCCCTCCATGCATCTCCGCCCCCCCCACTCCCCCTCCGTTCACCTCCACCCGCCCCCTCCCCCTCCACTCTCCCTCCACTCTCCTCCACCTACCCCCTCCATGCATCTCCGCCTCCTCCACCCTCCCCCTCCACTCTCCTCCACCCGCCCCCTCCATGCATCTCCTCCGCCCCCCCCACTCCCCCTCCGTTCACCTCCACCCGCCCCCTCCCCCTCCACTCTCCCTCCACTCTCCTCCACCCGCCCCCTCCATGCGTCTCCTCCCCCTCCACTCCCCCTCCGTTCACCTCCACCCGCCCCCTCCATGCATCTCCGCCCCCTCCACTCCCCCTCCATTCACCTCCACCCGCCCCCTCCATGCATCTCCGCCTCCTCCACCCTCCCCCTCCACTCTCCTCCACCCGCCCCCTCCATGCATCTCCTCCTCCCCCTCCACTCCCCCTCCACTCTCCTCCACCCACCCCCTCCATGCATCTCCGCCCCCCCCACTCCCCCTCCGTTCACCTCCACCCGCCCCCTCCATGCATCTCCGCCTCCTCCACCCTCCCCCTCCACTCTCCTCCACCCGCCCCCTCCATGCATATCCTCCTCCCCCTCCACTCCCCCTCCACTCACCTCCACCTGCCCCCTCCATGCATCTCCGCCCCCTCCACTCCCCCTCCATTCACCTCCACCCGCCCCCTCCATGCATCTCCGCCTCCTCCACCCTCCCCCTCCACTCTCCTCCACCCGCCCCCTCCATGCATCTCCTCCGCCCCCCCACTCCCCCTCCCTTCACCTCCACCCGCCCCCTCCCCCTCCACTCTCCCTCCACTCTCCTCCACCCGCCCCCTCCATGCGTCTCCTCCCCCTCCACTCCCCCTCGGTTCACCTCCACCCGCCCCCTCCATGCATCTCCGCCCCCTCCACTCCCCCTCCATTCACCTCCACCCGCCCCCTCCATGCATCTCCGCCTCCTCCACCCTCCCCCTCCACTCTCCTCCACCCGCCCCCTCCATGCATCTCCTCCTCCGCCTCCACTCCCCCTCCACTCTCCTCCACCCGCCCCCTCCATGCATCTCCGCCCCCCCCCCCCACTCCCCCTCCGTTCACCTCCACCCGCCCCCTCCCCCTCCACTCTCCCTCCACTCTCCTCCACCCGCCCCCTCCATGCGTCTCCTCCCCCTCCACTCCCCCTCCACTCCCCCTCCACTCTCCTCCACCCGCCCCCTCCATGCATCTCCGCCTCCTCCACCCTCCCCTTCCACTCTCCCTCCACTCTCCTCCACCCGCCCCCTCCTAGCGTCTCCTCCCCCTCCACTCCCCCTCCACTCTCCTCCACCCGCCCCCTCCATGCATCTCCGCCTCCTCCACCCTCCCCCTCCACTCTCCTCCACCCGCCCCCTCCATGCATCTCCTCCTCCCCCTCCACTCCCCCTCCACTCTCCTCCACCTGCCCCCTCCATGCATCTCCGCCTCCTCCACCCTCCCCCTCCACTCTCCTCCACCCGCCCCCTCCATGCATCTCCTCTGCCCCCCCCACTCCCCCTCCGTTCACCTCCACCCGCCCCCTCCTCCTCCACCCTCCCCCTCCACTCTCCTCCACCCGCCCCATCCACGCGTCTCCTCCCCCTCCACTCCCCCTCCGTTCACCTCCACCCGCCCCCTCCATGCATCTCCGCCCCCTCCACTCCCCCTCCATTCATCTCCACCCGCCCCCTCCATGCATCTCCGCCTCCTCCACCCTCCCCCTCCACTCTCCTCCACCCGCCCCCTCCATGCATCTCCTCCTCCCCCTCCACTCCCCCTTCACTCTCCTCCACCCGCCCCCTCCATGCATCGCCGCCCCCCCCCCCCACTCGCCCTCCGTTCACCTCCACCCGCCCCCTCCCCCTCCACTCTCCCTCCACTCTCCTCCACCCGCCCCCTCCATGCATCTCCACCTCCTCCACCCTCCCCCTCCACTCTCCTCCACTTCCAATGATAAACCTTGAGCTCTGAAACATCTCACTAATGGAGTACATAAAGAAACTGGAGGACATAAAGAAGCTGAAGCTGATGACTGCAATCAACACTCCTTCTCCGCCTGGTGGGCGCTTTGATTTGGAGACATCTGACAATTGGTGCATCATCAGATAGAGCATGGGGTAAAAGGTGTTATAGTGGGTGGAACAAAAGGGGCAGTTGGTGGGCTCGATGAACACATCATGCTTAGTAGTCATACTATCAACCACTTAGGAGAAATGGTCAAGGTCATTTTGTAAGGCTGGAAGCAATCTAACGGGTGAGGCTATGCATGCTGCAGGCACTTCATTGAATTGCCTGAGATTAAATTAGTGAGGAAAAAAAATTACACAAAATGAGAATCTCGGATGGCAGGTGAAAAGGTAAAAGATAATTATTAGAAGTGGAGTTGCCCCCAACCATTCACGGCAACTACCTATTTTGTGGATCCATATCAAATCAAGGGAATATTTGACCTACCCCCAATTTTGGGCAATCCCCGGCGCGTGATCAGTGGACGTGAAGCAAGGCCCTCTTGACCTATTGAGGCCTATAAAAACAATGGATTTGTGCTCATTTGGGGTACATTTTTTGGAGTTACATTGATGCGTGTATACGTGCAGAAGTTCTCTCTTGCACTTGGTGGTTTCAAGCCTATTGTAGGAGCTACTCTGTAGTGTGGATACAGAGGGTAGGCTTCTCAGTGGAGGGCTATGAGCACTATAGTGTAAGAGAGTGTCTTGGATTTTCTTTCTTTTCTGTGAGACACTATTGGTGTTAAGCTCTATTCTCTTGAGCAATTTCTTCACCATTTGTATTGATCTGTATTTATCTGCATAGAGTGCCACGAAGCTTTGAGCATTAGTTTTTGAGCATTTCCTTGACAAATCTTGTAATCATCTGAATCGAATCAAGAAGCGTATGGTCCTCCTTGGTCAATTGTTGTTCATATTTTCTGAAGTATGTACTACTCTGTGCAATCCTTGTTATCTACCTGATCACAGAAATGTTAAAGGGTATACTTCCCTAAAGAGAACCCCCCTTGAGTAGGCGACGTACTGGATGTGTTAATCTTTAATCTCTACTTCTTTTAAAAGTGGATACCCCAGTACCTCCTCTACAGTTTGGCACGCACGGTGGGACCTTTGCATTTCTGTGAAAGTTATTCTTGCCCTATTACATTTGCAAGTAGGTACATGACCCATACACGAGCAGATAAGGAGTCTCTTCGTGTTCGGAGGAGCCTTAACAAGTTAGCAATAACCACGGCTAGTGAGTCTACCTCCCCTCTGCCTTCCCTAAATTTATCTATTGATTTGGGTATGACACCATTGTCAAAAGAGAGGTATAGGAGAACCCTAGACTTCTCCTCAGATACGTCCGAAGAAACACCAGTACAAATGGAGGACCTATCTCATTTGCTCTCCAGATTAAACATCAAATTTCCTACCTTCAAGGGACAAGCTTATGAGGATGCTGATGATCATGTGAGGAGATTCATCTCTTTATGCCGTGGAAGTGGTCTGCAAAATAGAGAGGATGCAATGTTGGCACTTTTTCCATCCACATTGGAGGGTCTTGCAGATAAATGGTTAGTCAATATGCAGATGGCCATTTCACTACATGGGAGGCTCTGAAGGTGGCGTTCTCACAGACATTCGGACCAAGTGATTCCTCGGAAAGAGCTCTAGATCAGCTAGAGAATTTGAAGCTAAGATCAGGTGAATCTTTTCATGAACTTCACACTAGAACAAAAGCACTTGTTGCACGTCTGCCACATGCTCCAGGTGACTTTTTGGTTAAAAAGTGGATCCAAAAGGCTCTGCCTAGGTCATCTCAGCAGAAGCTTCGTGAATCTCTTAGATTGGATGCGACCCTCAATGATTTTGTTGTAGCGGCATCACGCATTGAAGAAGCAAGGCAACATTTTGAAGGGGATACACAACAAAAGTATGTTGCAGATTTGGATCCTATTGAGCAACTAAGGAGGGAACTGGAAGCATTGAAGATGCAACAAAATCAACAAGAAGAGAAGGTCTTGCCACCACTGCGTCGCAGTGATGATGAAGTAGCTCAACTTCGCCGAGAGTTAGAAGATTTGAAGACCACTCAGGATATAAGGAGACAAATTTGGTGTACAATTTGTAACAACAATGGACATTCCAATGCTAATTGCCCTATTAAGGTAAGCTGTCAATTTTGTGGAAAAGATGGTCATGAAGCCAGAGATTGCTATTACCTCAAGGGTACACAGCAGAGAGGTAACCCTCAAACTTTGGATTCATACTATGCTAGTACTTCAAATACATCTAATAGAGAGGAGAATAGGCCTGCAAAGCCTAGATATAATAGACCCTTGATGTGCTATCGTTGTGGTGAATATGGCCACATGCAAAACAGGTGTTCCCTCCCAGAAGATGCACCTCCTTGTCAACATTGTCCAGAGGCCAAGGATCATTATACCAAGGATTGCCCAAGAGGTCGTCCTGCTCCAATTCATATGATTGCAGTCTCTCCACATGAAGAAGGAAAAACCACTCAGACTTATGCTGTTTCATCCTCTGCAATGCCCATGATGACTAGAGCTAGGCAAGCAGCTGCAACCCAGAGAAATGAACAACAAGGATTTCAGGATAAAGAGGAAGAAAAGGAGTCTGGATGGAAGGACCAAGCACAAATTGAAGGAGCTTATAATAAGATGACTACTTCTCTAAAGGGCCAACCAACAAGTCTGCAAGAAAACACTCAGGAGGTAAACATTGAACAGATCTTGAAAGGTATTCATCACAAGGTTAGTCTATATGAACTTATAAAGATGGATTCAAAAATAAGAAGTGACTTACTGAAGATTATACACTCTGCTCACTTGGTCCAATCACCTAGTATAGATGGTTTCATGGTTGATTTTCCCCCTGCACCCTTAGCAGACTACCAAAGCTCAAGATTATCTGTTTGTATAAAGGATGAAGCTCTCACAGGTGTGATCATAGATGGAGGCTCTGGTATCAATTCAATGCCAGATTTTACAATGAAGAAGCTGAAATTGAACCCCACCAAGTTGGCACCATTCACGGTTACATTGGCAGATCAACATCGGGTTGCGCCACTGGGCATTATTGAGAAGGTACTGATGGTAGTACAGAGCTGCCATTTTGTTCTAGATTTTGTTGTTATTGCACTTCCACAGGAGACTTCTTACCCTCTACTCCTGGGGAGACCTTGGCTGAGACAAGCAGAAGCTTTGCAAGATTGGGGAAAAAATAAACTATGGATTTCAACAAATACCAATAGCCAACTGCAACTACATTTGGAAGAAGGATTCGACTCAGGAAAAACTATTGGATATACTGTGGATACTCAGGTAATGCCCTCTCTACCCCAAGAAGATGATACATTGTTAAATTGGATGATGGGAAGTGCAGAGTGTTGCACAGTGGAGATCAATGAAATTGAGGAAGAAGTTGCAAATAAGGAAATTACAGAAAAGGGCAATGAAGACCACAAGGTGTTGGAGAATGAGCAACTGAAGGAAAATACAATCTTTGAAGAGGCTACCAATATAAAAGTATCAGAGAGAGAAGATTATGAACCTAAGAGCAGAGAAGATCTCCCTTTTGCAGATATACCTCAAGGTTGGATGAAAGAACATGTTGCAGAATATAAAATAAAATCCACTCCTGCATATAGTGGAGATGATTTCTCAAGCAAGACCAATTCTGAAACATTGGTTCAAGAAGTAAATTTAGGGGATGAAGAGAACCCTCAAATAGTTCACTTGGCATCCTGGTTGTGGCATTATCCTCCTTTGCTACAAAAGGTAACTTCTTTGCTTTTTACTGACAAAAGTGTCTTCGCATGGTCCTACAAAGATTTAACAGGAATACCAGAAGAGCTTGGGTTACATCGGATACCCTTAGTTGAGGGAGCCGCGCCAGTAAGAAGTAGGCCATATCGACTGAATCCGAAGTATGCAGAGGCGGTAAAGGCAGAGATTACAAAACTAGAGGAAGCAGGTATAATTGTGCCAGTAGAACATTCCAGGTGGCTTTCCTCTATGGTTATTGTGCCCAAGAAAAATAGCGGAAAAATAAGAGTATGTGTTGATTTTCGTGCTTTGAATAAAGTGACTATTCAAGATGGATTTCCTCAGCCCTTCACAGAGCAAGTACTTGAAGAGGTAGCGGGTCACACTTTCTATAGTTTCTTGGATGGTTTTAGTGGCTACAATCAGATAGTGATCCATCCTGATGATAGGGACAAAACAGCCTTTGTCACTCCCTGGGGCACTTATGTCTATACTTGAATGGCTTTTGGTTTGAAGAATGCACCGGCTTCATTTAATAGAACGATGTATCTGATATTGGGCAAATGGTTAACAACCTTTCTACGCATTTTCATGGATGACTTTTCAGTATTTTCAGGTACAGATAGAAGGGCAGCAGTTCAAGATTTCCATGACCATTTGGAAAATCTAAAAGAAATTTTTGAGCAATGTCTCAAAACAGGTTTGAAATTGAATCCTGATAAATGTCACTTTTTGGTCACTAAGGGCACTCTTCTTGGTCACATAGTATCTGCTGAAGGCATAACTGTTGACCCTGCAAAGGTTACAGCTATTCTTTCCATGCCAATTCCACAAAGTCCAAAGGAAGTGCAAAGTTTCTTGGGCCATGCAGGGTATCACAGAAGATTCATTAGGATGTATTCAGAAATTGCTAAGCCCTTGTCAAGGCTTACCAGCAAAAAGATCCCTTTCTCATGGAGTGCTGAAGCTGACAAAGCATTTTGTGAACTAAAGTTGAGGCTATGTACTGCTCCACTTTTAAGTGTTCCTAATTGGTCATTGGAATTTCATGTGCATACAGATGCTAGTCTTCATGCTGTTGGTGCAGTTCTAGCTCAACCATCATCTCACAAAGTGGATAGACCTATCTCTTCTGCAAGCAGACTACTCAACCAAGCTGAAAGAAATTACAGTACAACGGAAAGAGAAGGTTTGGCTATCGTATTTGCTCTTCAGAAGTTCCGACATTATCTCCTTGGTGTACATTTCATTGTTATTTCTGATCATCAGCCCTTGAAGTATTTGATAAACAAGCCTAGAGTAGCTGGAAGGATCTGGAGATGGTTACTCCTATTTCGAGAATTTAATTTTGATATTCATATTAAGCCAGGAAAAGAGCACTACATGGCAGATCAAGTGTCCAGGACGGCAATGAGTGAAAAGGCAACAGGTATTAATGATGAATTGGTGGATAGCAATCTTTTTCTAGTAGCAATTTGGACTGGTTGGTATGATGAAATTCTCCATATTCTTACTACTGGAAAGATCCCAGAACACTTGACACCTGTAGAAAAGAGAAGATTGCTCCTGAAAACCAAAGCATATTCTCTTATAAATGGAAATTTATATAAATACTGTCAAGATGATATATTGAGAAGGTGTGTATATCCAGAGGAGGTAAATCTTCTGCTAGAGGCTGCACACAATGAAGGACATCTAAAGGGGGAAGAATTGGCTCATAGAATCATCCACAAAGGTTTATGGTGGCCTCATATTTTCAAGGATGCAATCAAGTTTTCTAAAGAATGCCACATCTGCCAGAGGTGTGCTCCCGCGCCAACCAGATTGAATTTCCAACCATTGGTCATATCTACAGGATGGCTCCCATTTGAACGATGGGGTCTTGATTTCATAGGACCAATTAGCCCGACTGGTCAACCTGGAGGTAAAAAGTATATTTTGATGGCTACATGTTATGCCACTAAATGGGTAGAGGCTAAAGCTACTGTGGATTGCACGGCTTTAACAGTAGCTAAATTTGTGTATAAGCGTATTTTCTCAAGATTGGGTTGCCCACTGGAGATTACTAGTGATAAAGGCACACATTTTGTAAATCAATTGCTTCAGTTTATATTTGACAAGTACAAAATCTTCCATAAAAAGTCTTGTGCCTATTACCCAAGGGCAAATGGCCAAGCAGAGAGTTCCAATAAGATTTTGATCGGACTACTTCGCAAATTATCTTTTGATTATCAAAGCTCTTGGCCACTAGCACTAATTGGTGCAATTTGGGCTTTCAGAACCATGAAGAGGGGAACCACAGGCGAGACTCCATTTCGCTTAGTTTATGGGAAAGAGGCATTGGCACCATTTGAGTTTATCATCAGAAAAGAAATAGGAATCAAAACCATTGGAATTGAACCCCCCATTCAGAGGTTGGTGGCATTAGAAGAGTACAGAGAAGGGGCAATGCAGAAACTTCCGGTGACACAAGAAGAGCGCAAGAGATTGCATGACAGGTATCTGAGATCCAATGAAGTTCAGGAAGGGTCTATGGTTTTAGTGCATCAGGTTCCACCAATTCAAACTAAATTGGCACCCAAGTGGATAGGACCTTATAAGGTAATCAAGGTATTGCCACATGGCGCAGTGCATCTGGAAGATCTGCAGGGTAAAAGGATTCCCCTGGTCAACATCTCCAGGGTGAAGAAGTATCTGAATTAGGTCAAAATGGAAGCATTCCACCCCTTGTACATACCATGTTTCTTTTTCAGTAATTGCAGAATAACTAGATCTCATTGAAATGAGTAAAATAAGGGGAGAAATTGCACCAGGGTCGGTGCAAAAGCTTGATGTGGGGGTCTGTAGTGCCCCGTCTCTTTTTCCTTTCTCTCTTTGTGGCATGTGAGCAGTGGGCAGAACCCACTGGCACTCTGAGCTTGAAGTCCGAAGAAGATAGAAGAAAAAGAGATTAAAAGGAGAGCTCTCAGATGCCTTGGGCTGCATTGGGCTGCAGCTTCAAGGAATGTTCCATCCCATTTCATGGACATAATGGTGTTCCGGGCAGTTGTTGCTTTCAATTGTTGCTTTCACTTTTATTGCCACCTTAGTTATTTGTTTTATCTATCTTTCTCCCTCTCTATCCCTTTCCCCCCTCCATTTCTCCCCTCACCTCGCCACTCACCCTCACCAATTTCCCCGCCTAATCCCCCTCAGACCCCGCGAGCTATCTCTCTCTCTCTCTCTCTCTCTCTCTCTCTCTCTCTCTCTCTCTCTCTCTCTCTCTCTCTCTCTCTCTCTCTCTCTCTCTCTCTCTCTCTCTCTCTCTCTCTCTCTCTCTCTCTCTCTCTCTCTCTCTCTCTCTCTCTCTCTCTCTCTCTCTCTCTCTCTCTCTCTCTCTCTCTCTCTCTCTCTCTCTCTCTCTCTCTCTCTCTCTCTCTCTCTCTCTCTCTCTCTCTCGTCTCTCTCTCTCTCTCTCTCTCTCTCTCTCTCTCTCTCTCTCTCTCTCTCTCTCTCTCTCTCTCTCTCTCTCTCTCTCTCTCTCTCTCTCTCTCTCTCTCTCTCTCTCTCTCTCTCTCTCTCTCTCTCTCTCTCTCTCTCTCTCTCTCTCTCTCTCTCTCTCTCTCTCTCTCTCTCTCTCTCTCTCTCTCTCTCTCTCTCTCTCTCTCTCTCTCTCCCTTCCCCTCCACTCACCTCCACCCCCGCCCTCCACTCTCCTCCACCCACCCCTCCATGCATCTCCGCCCCACCCACTCCCCCTCCGTTCACATCCACCCGCCCCCTCCCCCTCCACTCTCCCTCCACTCTCCTCCACCTGCCCCCTCCATGCATCTCCGCCTCCTCCACCCTCCCCCTCCACTCTCCTCCACCCGCCCCCTCCATGCATCTCCTCCGCCCCCCCCCCCCCCCACTCCCCCTCCGTTCACCTCCACCCGCCCCCTCCCCCTCCACTCTCCCTCCACTCTCCTCCACCCGCCCCCTCCATGCGTCTCCTCCCCCTCCACTCCCCCTCCGTTCACCTCCACCCGCCCCCTCCATGCATCTCCGCCCCCTCCACTCCCCCTCCATTCACCTCCACCCGCCCCCTCCATGCATCTCCGCCTCCTCCACCCTCCCCCTCCACTCTCCTCCACCCGCCCCCTCCATGCATCTCCTCCTCCCCCTCCAATCCCCCTCCACTCTTCTCCACCCGCCCCCTCCATGCATCTCCGCCCCCCCCCACTCCCCCTCCGTTCACCTCCACCCGCCCCCTCCATGCATCTCCGCCTCCTCCACCCTCCCACTCCACTCTCCTCCACCCGCCCCCTCCATGCATCTCCTCCTCCCCCTCCACTCCCCCTCCACTCACCTCCACCCGCCCCCTCCATGCATCTCCGCCCCCTCCACTCCCCCTCCATTCACCTCCACCCGCCCCCTCCATGCATCTCTGCCTCCTCCACCCTCCCCCTCCACTCTCCTCCACCCGCCCCCTCCATGCATCTCCTCCGCCCCCCCACTCCCCCTCCGTTCACCTCCACCCGCCCCCTCCCCCTCCACTCTCCCTCCACTCTCCTCCACCCGCCCCCTCCATGCGTCTCCTCCCCCTCCACTCCCCCTCCGTTCACCTCCACCCACCCCCACCATGCATCTCCGCCCCCTCCACTCCCCCTCCATTCACCTCCACCCGCCCCCTCCATGCATCTCCGCCTCCTCCACCCTCCCCCTCCACTCTCCTCCACCCGCCCCCTCCATGCATCTCCTCCTCCCCCTCCACTCCCCCTCCACTCTCCTCCACCCGCCCCCTCCATGCATCTCCGCCCCCCCCCCACTCCCCCTCCGTTCACCTCCACCCGCCCCCTCCCCCTCCACTCTCCCTCCACTCTCCTCCACCCGCCCCCTCCATGCATCTCCTCCCCCTCCACTCCCCCTCCACTCTCCTCCACCCGCCCCCTCCATGCATCTCCTCCTCCCCCTCCACTCCCCCTCTACTCTCCTCCACCCGCCCCCTCCATGCATCTCCGCCTCCTCCACCCTCCCCCTCCACTCTCCCTCCACTCTCCTCCACCCGCCCCCTCCATGCGTCTCCTCCCCCTCCACTCCCCCTCCACTCTCCTCCACCCGCCCCCTCCATGCATCTCCGCCTCCTCCACCCTCCCCCTCCACTCTCCTCCACCCGCCCCCTCCATGCATCTCCTCCTCCCCCTCCACTCCCCCTCCACTCTCCTCCACCTGCCCCCTCCATGCATCTCCACCTCCTCCACCCTCCCCCTCCACTCTCCTCCACCCGCCCCCTCCATGCATCTCCTCCTCCCCCCCCACTCCCCCTCCGTTCACCTCCACCCGCCCCCTCCTCCTCCACCCTCCCCCTCCACTCTCCTCCACCCGCCCCCTCCATGCGTCTCCTCCCCCTCCACTCCCCCTCCGTTCACCTCCACCCGCCCCCTCCATGCATCTCCGCCCCCTCCATGCATCTCCGCCCCCTCCACTCCCCCTCCATTCACCTCCACCCGCCCCCTCCATGCATCTCCGCCTCCTCCACCCTCCCCCTCCACTCTCCTCCACCTGCCCCCTCCATGCATCTCCTCCTCCCCCTCCACTCCCCCTCCACTCTCCTCCACCCGCCCCCTCCATGCATCTCCGCCCCCCCCACTCCCCCTCCGTTCACCTCCACCCGCCCCCTCCCCCTCCACTCTCCCTCCACTCTCCTCCACCCGCCCCCTCCATGCATCTCCGCCTCCTCCACCCTCCCCCTCCACTCTCCTCCACTTCCAATGATAAACCTTGAGCTCTGAAACATCTCACTAATGGAGGACATAAAGAAACTGGAGGACATAAAGAAGCTGAAGCTGATGACTGCAATCAACACTGCTTCTCCGCCTGGTGGGCGCTTTGATTTGGAGACATCTGACAACTGGTACATCATCAGATAGAGCATGGGGTAAAAGGTGTTATAGTGGGTGGAACAAAAGGGGCAGTTGGTGGGCTGGATGAACACATCATGCTTAGTAGTCATACTATCAACCACTTAGGAGAAATGGTCATGGTCATTTTGTAAGGCTGGAAGCAATCTAACGGGTGAGGCTATGCATGCTGCAGGCACTTCATTGAATTGCCTGAGATTAAATTAGTGAGGAAACAAAATTACACAAAATGAGAATCTCGGATGGCAGGTGAAAAGGTAAAAGATAATTATTAGAAGTCGAGTTGCCCCCGACCATTCACGGCGACTACCTATTTTGTGGATCCAATTCAAATCAAGGGAATATTTGATCTACCCCCAATTTTGGGCAATCCCCGGCGCGTGATCAGTGGACGTGAAGCAAGGCCCTCTTGACCTATTGAGGCCTATAAAAACAATGGATTTGTGCTCATTTGGGGTACATTTTTTGGAGTTACATTGACGCGTGTATACGTGCAGAAGTTCTCTCTTGCACTTGGTGGTTTCAAGCCTATTGTAGGAGCTACTCTGTAGTGTGGATACAGAGGGTAGGCTTCGCAGTGGAGGGCTATGAGCACTATAGTGTAAGAGAGTGTCTTGGATTTTCTTTCTTTTCTGTGAGACACTATTGGTGTTAAGCTCTATTCTCTTGAGCAATTTCTTCACCATTTGTATTGATCTGTATTTATCTGCATAGAGTGCCACAAAGCTCTGAGCATTAGTTTTTGAGCATTTCCTTGACAAATCTTGTAATCATCTGAATCGAATCAAGAAGCGTATGGTCCTCCTTGGTCAATTGTTGTTCATATTTTCTGAAGTATGTACTACTCTGTGCAATCCTTGTTATCTACCTGATCACAGAAATGTTAAGGGGTATACTTCCCTAAAGAGAACCCCCCTTGAGTAGGCGACGTACTGGATGTGTTAATCTTTAATCTCTACTTCTGTTAAAAGTGGATACCCCAGTACCTCCTCTACAAAAGGTTTTGGAACTCAATCTCATCCTCATAAGAACTCTGCTCAGCATGACTGTTATTGGCATACATATCACCGTATGAATGAGCAATCGACAACTTATTTTCATCCTTCTCATGATCATTTTCATACCCCTCTTCGTAGAGTGTGGTGTCATCTACATACATATCACTCTCTAGAACTCCAACTAGTGGTTTATCCTCTATCGTATAACTATGATCATTGTCGTGCATCTCAGGACATATATATAATGTAGTATCACTCAGAGGAATATCAAAAACTTGATTTGTAATTAACTTACCCTCATGACAAGCATCACACTCATCATGTTTGGCATGTATGTCACCTTTTAGAGATCTACTTATTCACATCTCCATGATCTTGACATCATTTCTCTTGACAACATTTCTATTGATAATTTCTTCATGTTCATCTTGAGACATTGTAGACATCTTTGGCATTTGGTTGCATATCTTGGTTTAATATTTATATAATTACTCCCTATGAGATGTGAGGAGTTTGTTGGACCAGAAGAAGCTTCATATTGATTTCTTATTTGAGTATCTTGATTTTTTATTTCATTTATTTTTGAGTTAATTAGTATTTGCCTAGCATCTCCCACCTCCTCTACTCCTTTCCTCATTAGGGTTTGTACTTTCGGCACACTTAAAGATCTATATATTGCAAAGACATCTAATCTCCCATGACATCTTAAAGGTTTAAGGTTTGTATCATTTATAATTATTGGTTCTTTTTGACGAACCTAAATATGATTATATATATATGGTTTCTAGTCATACTTCTTTCTTTTCGATTGGATTTTCTAAGTGTTTCTAAGTTTTCACATTATTATCAAGGATTGGCATGCATGAAATATGGGCATCGGCTATATCCGCATGAAGATCCAATTTCCATTCATTTTGGAATTTCTCAAACTTTGCTACTTTCTAACATATCTTGTTACAGCATCATGAACAAGTTTCCAATCCTCTATGAGCCCTGATTCAGAGTCTAAATCTTGCAAAAGCAAAATTAGTTCCTCTCTGGCTCGAACATCTATTGCCTGTAGGAATAAGAATACCCTTTCATGCATTATACATCTCTGGTCATACTCGGACATATCATCGAATTGCTTCTCGTACTCTTTTTTAACGTCTAGGATTTGTTGGTTCTTGGGTATATGAACCCACCTCACGAAGGACTTACGAGTCACATTGTCTATGTCCTCTAGCATGAACTACTTGAGGAGCATGGATTTGTATAGCGACCATGTCATATAGTTTATTTGCATGAGTTGGTCTCATAAACTATATTCATCCATATAGGAAAAGTTTTTGCATAATTCCATATCTCTCGTTGGTGTCAAACCCACACCTAAGTACTTTGCCTCAAGTTCATATTCTTTGCAAAACTTGGATATGTTTTGGCCATTGAGAAACCCACATTGCTTGATTAAACGGTCATGAAGCACCTCGATGGCTTTTTGACGCTCATCCTCTTCCTGAAAGCATATGAACTAAGCTAAGAGATCTTCCATGTTTGAAGTGTTAGATCACTTGATTTTTAAATGCGAACTTGAATCTTCAGTGCACTAGCTCGATATGTTATTCACCCCCTCCTTTCACATAACGTTCACTAGGTATGTCTTCGAGTTTGTAGAAAGGAGAGAGAAGCAAAAGAGAGTCCTTGACTTCATTCCAAGTCACTATATAATTAAGGTTCAAAGATGTCAGAAGGTATGGACACACAGCAAGTGCATCAAGCCAACCACCAAATCGATCGGCATGCACCGGGTGCTTGGAACAATCTCACGAGCAAATTAAACTCAAAAGAAATTAATTAGACAAAACAAATCCAAATTCTCATTCACATAGGGTAACTTTACTTTCATAAATTTTGGTCTTTAATTCATGCTTGGTCATCCTTCTGTTTAACCATTCAAATTCAACTCCAAATATGTTTTAAATAGTACAACTTCAACAAGCATCTCATTAAGAAAATCATGATTTAAATCAAGAAAGATCTTAAATCTTCAGCGCCTCGCATAAAATTGCAATTGCTAGCAATATGCATTAATGAAAAACTTTCTTGTCTTCTTCAATGATGAGAAACTCTCATACATAATTATCTAGGCACAATTGTTAATGTGCTAAGTAGATCTCTTATGTTATACTTCCGCTTTGAACAGACATAGGCATGTACCAAAAATAGAAGGTACACTTCAACTTTGTTCTACATTCTTTTCACTAAATCAGGCTTTCCTTTTCCAATTAGGAAGTGTGACACTATGATTTTTGTTGGTAGTTCAAGAAATTAAGTTGATGTTTACTATCCATAGTATCTGCAACCAAAGTTCATACCTCATGTATAAGTCATCAATTCAAATGTGAAATAAGCTCGTATGGAAATGGGAATTCGTTTAAGTAATCATAAATACGATTTACGCAAGTTTTAAAAAACTACATTTACATGATTTATAAATATATCCATACAGACATCTATGAATCCGCATATATGATTTTTATTGGATCAATTTCTCATTATAAACAAGAGTCAAACGAATTCTATGCATATGTACTATTTGAGTAATCCGAGCATGTTAAATATGCAAGATAAATACAACCTGACTTTGTATGCCCATTTGACTTAATCATTGCGAGGATTACGCGAAATCTTCAATACTTGGAACATTTATGAGACCATCAAACATAGCATGAAAGAATCACACTTCTACCATAACATCATTCCTCATCATGCGTCAAGTTAAAGAATATGTGCAGCAACTGAAGTGAGATCAAAAAGTAGATTTTATTATTGTTATAATTGAACTCACAGCCCATAACAAGAATGCCGTTCAGTAATTATGGCGCACAAACTTTGGAAATGGCTTCAAATTTTTAAAGCGAAGATCCGTTTACCTTCTGTTTCATAGAATATCGATCAGCACGGAAGAAGTCGTAGGTGCACGAGTGATTAATCTTGAATTTATATGTGCTCCAAATCCTTTATTGCAAAGCTATGTTGTCTTTTAAGTTTCAATGTAATTGCTCTTTCTGATTACATCTCCCGCTCCTTTGTCGTTCCTTCTCTTCTTATCGAACTTTACTAATTGTGCTTCCGAAGAACCTCCTGCAGCGTGCATTCGCCCGTCCCTTCCACTATATGTCACGCCCGATTAGAGGTTGAAGAATTTTGAGCGCCAATTCCCTAAAGTCCGAAAGTGACAGGCAGCATCAAAACCTACAACACTCACGATTCCATCACATTAAAGAGGGAATGCCTAAATATTCAGAGCCTATGATCGCAGCAGGGAATTCTGGTGTACCATAATGGCCTCACCCCTCTCGAGACCTATCTTTTCCTAACATGCGCCACCTCATGTAACCTTGGCCTGCCTGCTGCAGATTCCCCCGATCTTCCTCCCAACTAACCCATGGATCCAAATGTGAAGTGCCTTTGTGTGCGCCACCTCCCACTCCTCTTTTCCTGATAAGCGGATATCCGTCGTCTCTTCTTGGTTTGATAAATTCACCTTCCTTTTTCAGCAAGGTCATGAACAGTCCCCTTGTGCATGCACGCCTTTAGTTGCTTCAAGACTTCACATGCCATAGAGCCATGCTGACCCTTTGAGGTTATCTTTCGAAAACTAAGAAAATCCTCTCTCCTTGTGAGATTAATGCCCTCCATAAGAGATAGGACACGTTCATCCAACATCTCTCTTTGATCAAAGAAACCCAAAAATTGAGTGGTGTGAGCAAAATCAATACGACACTGTCTCCCCCAGGCTTTTCCCATTGGGAAGGGCATCAATGACCTCAATGATTTCTTTTTTCGAGATCGGGGCATCAAAAAGGGATCAATGGTTGTGTGGGATCCTATGAGAGGATACCCTAGATATGGCCACCATGCGATCCCATCTATTAGGGGAGAGGGGATTTGAGATCCCCAGGAGTCTCATAAAATGCTATTCAATAATTTTGATATTTTCTTCTTCCGTATTCCAAGCATCACCATTTGAGTCTAGCAATAAGGGGATCCATTCTCTGTTTTGCTCCCTTTTAAGAATGTTGCACATCTCTTTGGTGGGCTTGTCAGTTTTGCTAGTCCACCACTCCTTAAAGAATATTTGCAAAAAAAAAAATTATGTTTCTTCCTCGTATCTCAGTAGTGCTTTGATTCTTCGTAGACCCTTGTGAGATTGATCTTTTCCTTTCTTCACTTCCTCCTCAAGTCTCTAGAGTCTATGATATAGAACTTCTCTACGTCCACGCTAAACACTCTAGAGAATCTTCCTATTCTTGTCATGATCTGCCATGACTTTTTGATCGCACACCTCCCGCTCTTGGTTGGGGACGAGTAGGTGGCGACAGCCTCCTTCCACACTTCAGCAATTTCTTGATGGACGAAGGGGAGAGAGAAAGAAGTCCAGCAGGCATGAAACCAAGGAGCTTTACGGGTTTTGGTGAGAGGTTGGAATGACATAATGATCGGATAGTGATTAGAGACAGCGAGGTCAGTGCATTGCGAGAGGGAAGGACGACCCCACTAATGAATAATGCTCTGATTAGTGTGGCTTCTATCTAGTCTAGCTTTCCTCAAGTACTCACCCGCTTGGAGATTTAACCACAAAAATCCACTGGAATCTTTGAATTCGAACACATCCAAGTGTAGTTTGGTTTTGTCCCAAGTTTCTTTCTCATGATTGTCAATGACCTGGCCTTTGTTGTTCCGTCCATAGGGTCCTCCACCATATTGAAGTCTCCGCAAATTAGCACATTGTGGGGGAGCGAGGCCAAGGTGGCCTAGGTGTCTAGTCTTTCCAAATCCCCATTAGGGGCATACATAGAATTTATCACAAATGGAAAGGGGGCACCAAAGGACACGACAATCCATCGATGACTCTCATCTTCAATGGAGTTCTCAAGTTTTTCAAACCAGAATGTATTTATGCCAATTATCATCCCACGGACCCCCCCGGGTGCGACCTCAAAGTCCCAACATGGGTCGGGGAGACATGTCTAAGTCATTGTTGGAGGTGTGCTAGATCAATTTTAGTCTCTTGAATAGAGATAAATTCATGGTTTAGGCTAATTTCGTGAAGCCATTGAACAATGATGGTTGCTCTTGAGGGGTTAGTGAGCCCCCTAGCATTTAATGAGATGATGATCATTATCATAAGTTACCCTCTTTGCAAGGAGGGGCCTTATCTTTTCTCCTATTGGATTCGTCTTTCTTTTCCCTGGAAGGGGGTCACGACTTAGTAATTTGTGCTTGTAGGGGATTTCGCAAGGTAACTCAATAGGTTGTTTTCCCTTGCAAGAGGCCTCATGTTGCAAAGAACAAGAAACCATTTCTAGAATAGTCAATCCAATAGTGGAACTTTCACTATCCATATTGTCTTCGTTACTAGTGGTAAAGCCAACTTCCTTCCTTGTATTGTAGACCTCCTTATTGTTTTCTTTCTTGTCACAGATCTCTAGGGCTTTGTCGTTGGTGTCCACATCAAATTGGTTCCTACCTGTGCAATGAAGCTCATTAATCTCCTTTTTGAGATTGCAATACAAGTTGTTTGGGGGCAATATCTAGAATATGGTTTCTCTCAAAAGTCACCCTAGGGCTTCTGTTCCTTATTCTTCTAACTTCCATAAATCCATCTTAGTTAGTTTTTGGATTTCGAAATGTGAAGAGATGGATAGGTATGTGCTTGAAGATGAAGAAATGTTGCAAGTCCTTGATCTACACCAGCCAAATGAACTCCAAGAGTATGTGGTGGGCCCTTTTAGCTTGCCAATGGATGTATTAGACACCCTATGTACCTTGGAAGATCACTCTCAAAAAGATAGATCAAAACAGATAAGTTGGTTACCAAGAATCCTTTGTTGGTAGGGTTGTATAACCTCTAACCCTTTTGATTGTTGTCATATCCAATAAATACAAACCTTTCTGCCTTTGGATCCATCTTGCCTCTAACATGTGAAGGAACATGAGCAAAAGCAATACATCCAAAAATTTTACAATGATCTAAGCTAGGTCTTCTTCCATTCCAAGCCTCATATGGAGTCATCTCATCAAGGGATTTTGAAGGCAACCTGTTAATCAAGTAAGTGGATGGAGATACAGCCTCAGCCCATAGATAATTAGGTAAATGGTTTTCATTTAACATGGACCTTGCAACTTCAACAATTGTCCTATTCCTCCTTTCTGCCACTCCATTTTGCTTACGAGTGTCCCTTTTAGTTACCTCTCTCTTGATTCCTCTTTCTTGAAGAAAATTATCCAACTCATGGGAGAAGTATTCTTCCCCTCCATCTGACCTTAGCCTTTTTAGTGATTTACCTGTTTGATTCTCCACAAGAGCGAAATATCTTTTGAAACATGAAAAGACTTCATCTTTGTGTTTCATAAAGAATAGGATAGTCCATCTGCTGCAACCATCAATAAAGGAGACATAATATCTTGATCCAGATATTGAAGCTTCCTTGCTAGGTCCTCGTACATCTGTATGAACCAACTCCAAGAGATCTCCATGCATATAACCTTTCTTCATGAATGGTAACCTGTGAGACTTTCCAAATTCACATGCACTACACTTATAAATCATATGTTGTTTTGACAAGTTAGGGAGTCCAAGTACACTTTGGTCCCTGCAAATTTGCTTTAATGACCTTTCAACAATATGTGCTAACCTTTTGTGCCATACTTCCAATTTTGTGAGTGTTTGACTACCATAATTAAAGAGAGCAATGTTTCTAGTGTCTTGTAATTCAAATGTGAACAATCTACCTGTCTTTTCACCTTTTGCAATTCTTCTGAATCCTTGACTTGGATCTTCAACAAACGCTCCTGCTGAAATAGAACATGAGTTGGAGTCTTGTGATCTCCCCCTGCCTTGTCTACATCCTCTTCCTCTACCTTTTCCATGTCTTCCTCTACTTGCATAGTTAGCTTGATATGCTCCTGCTTCATCATCCACTTTCTTTGACTTTCCTTTTTTTTCTTTGGAATTTCTTTTATCAGTATATAAGGCTGAAGATTGATTACCTTTAGAGCTTTCTCCATTTTTGATAAGCTTTGCCTCTTGAGTAAGTAGTCCAATGAGTGTATTGAAATCAAGTACATGCATGTCCATGTACAAATGAATAGCTGTGGTGAATGCTTCCCACTTGTCATCTGCCTTCAAGCCATTGATGACCTACCTTACAATTTTCTCTTCATCTATTACCTCTCCAATGCTTCCCAACTTATCTACTATGTCCTTGATCTTTGTGACAAAATCAGTCACATTTTGTTTGGGAGCTTTCTTGAGAGTTGTGAAGTCCTGCCATAGTTGATGCTTCCTAACTTTGGTACTTGAAGAGAAGAAGGCTTCAAGTGCATCCCACACTTCGTGAGATGTCTTGCAACTTCTAATGTGAGGCAACAAAAAATCTGAGATAGAGTTGAGGAGATAAGATCTTGCAAGTGCATCCTTGGAGCACCATGTGCTCAATCTTTCTTGCTCTTCTTGTGTTGGTTGATTTTTATTCCTGAAACTTGGCATAACTTCATCTCCAGCCACATAACCATATAAACTTCTACCTTGGAGATAAGCTTCCATCCTTAATGACCAATCTGAGTAATTACCTCTATCCAATTTGTCAATTGATGAAGGAAATCCATCTGCCATGTTGTCCAACCTTGCTCTGATACCTCTGTGAAGAGATGGATAGGTATGTGCTTGAAAATGAAGAGGTGTTGCAAGTCCTTGATCTACACCAGCCATATGAACTCCAAGAGTATTTGGTGGGCCCTTTAAGCTTGCCAATGGATGTATTGGAAACCCTATGTACCTTGAAAGTTTACTCTCAAAAAGATAGATCAAAACAGATAAGTTGGAGTTAGCTCAGAGGTGAAGAACCTACTATTTTGGTTCATACACATGTCAAGTGTTTTGCATAATTCTCTGAGCACAATAGTAATTATCTTAATTCCTTTTATGGAAGTCTAGTTACCAAAAAGAGCTAACTTTAAAGAGTAATATCCTCAAAAATAATGAACCACACACTGAGAATGATGTTTAGTAAGTGATGATATCATCCCGATTTTCACGGCTGCTACACTAATGAGAGCATTGAGCATAAAAATGAGCATAACTCAAGATTTAAGAACCTAATAATTACGAAACTTTGGATCCTTATACTAGAGTCTATTCTGAATCTAGCAAGCTTTAAATCATTGAATTTGAGTAAGTACACACTGAGAAACAGCTCTGACAAGATGAGTAAAAAAGTCGGGTACCTGACAGAGAAGTGAAAATGAACAGACAGGGTTGAAGTCAACTGAACATAAGTGAAGATTGAAACACTCAAATGAAAAGCAAATTGGTGATCATATATTAGGCTTATTAGAGCTAACTTTACCAAGTTAAAGCACTGAAAATGATGCACCATGCTCAGAGAAACCATCTCTGCAATCTTAATGAGAAAACTGAGAGATATGGCAGTGAGTAGTACACTTGACAAGAACATGGAAATATGAACTCAAATGATCATGAAAATGAAAGTATATTGATTGTACAATACAATGGAGTTACTAATACATATGTATGCCTTAGAATCACACCTTGATATGGCATAAAGCTCAGCTCTTGGAGGTCTCTCTAACCACGACTAAACTTGTCATCTATTTATAGTTGAGCTTGGGAGGCTAACTTCCCTCAATCACTCTCCAATCAATTACTGATTGATTTGATTCTCTATCTACCACAAATCACGAATTCGTGGCTCCTCTTTCCCTTTTTGATGAAGTGGACTCAATCACTTAAGTTCTTTCACTTTTACATTAAGTAAAGTTTTCAAAAGTTACAAGAGGTAGTTCACAAGTGAACTTTACATTGTCTTCATTTTAAGGCTTCTTCTTTGAATTTGTGGGACTCAAGCCAATACTTAGGCTTGTCGTAGACTTGCTCCAACAGCTCCCCCTCAAGCCAAGTATGCTTGAGGTCTTTAATCTTCCAAGATTACCTACAAACCTATCATAGCCTTGAATTTGCAAAGCTTTGTACCATCCAATGCTTTGGTTAGAATATCTGCATATTGTTGATGAGTGGACACATATGATATTTGAATCTCTTTGCTTAGAACCTTCTCTCGTACATAGTGATAATGAACTTCAATATGTTTAGTCCTTGCATGAAAAATAGGATTAGCAGCCAAATGAATAGAACTCATATTGTCACAAAAAATAGTTGGCATTCCAAACTCCAATCCAAGATCTGTGAATAATGTCTTCATCCACATAGCCTCCTGCGTAGCTATGGCAAGACCTCTTTACTCAGTGTCTGTGGAAGAATGAGCAATTGTAGGTTGCTTCTTGGATGACTATGAAATAAGCTTTGAACCTGCAAAAGTAAGATATCCTGAAGTGCTCCTTCTATCTTCCTTGGAACCAGCCCAATCTGCATCAAAAAATAGCTTCAAACCTAAATCAGATACATAAGGATAATAAAGTCCTTCATTTATGGTTCCTTTCAGATACTTGAGAATCCTTTTGGCAGCATCCATGTGTGGTTTCCTTGGTGTGTGCATAAATTGACTTAGCACACTCACACTGTAACATATATCTACTCTTGTCAATGTGGCATAGTTGAGACTAGCCACTAGACTTTGATATGATGTGATGTCCTCTATGAGTTCACCTTCATGTGAGCTCAATTTGTGATTCACCTCCATTGGAGTACCTGCAATCTTACAATCTTGCATCTTGAATTTTGCCAACATGTCCTTAATGTACTTTCTTTGAGTGAGAAACAAAGCATGATCTTTGAAGACAACTTCCAAACCTAGGAAGTAGGTCAATGAACCCAAATCACTTATCTTGAACTCTTCTCTCATCTGATCTTTGATCTTCTTCATACCCTCTGCATCATTTCCTCTCAATATAATATCATCTACATATACACATAGGTAGATGATCTCAGAAGTACTCTTTTTAATAAAAAGTGAAGCATCTGCCTTGCTTGGTTGAAAGCCTTCATCCTGCAAGAATGAAACAAACCTAAAATTCCAAGCTCTTGGGGCTTGCTTGAGACCATACAATGCTTTGTTAAGTTTACACACATAATCAGGATAAACTTGACTCTCAAAACCAGGTGGTTGTGCCATATATACCTCTTCTGTTATCGAACCGTTCAAGAATGCATTCTTTACATCTAGTTGAAGTATCTTCCAATTCTTGGAAGAGGCAATACTAAGCAAAACCCTAAGATTAGGCATCTTTGCCACAGGAGAGAAGGTCTCCTCATAATCAATTCCCTGAGTTTGTGCAAAGCCTTTTGCTACAAGCCTTTCCTTATACCTGTTAATGGAACCATCGGAATTCTTCTTGAGTTTATAGACCCATCTTGAGCCTATTACCTTCATGGATGAAGTCTTGGGCACCAAATCCCAAGTGTTGTTTTCATCAAGTGCTTCAATTTCTTCCTTCATTGCATGCTTCCATTCTATTTTTGCTTTGGCCCCTTCAAATGATGATGGATCCTCTTGGTTTATGTCCTCTGCTATGTAGATAGAGTGTTTAGTTACTACTGAGGTGTCAAACCCATACCTTTCTGGTTTTTTCTTTTCCCTCATAGATCTTCTTAGGCCATGATGTGATGATGCTGCCTCATGTCCAAGTTCCTGAAATTTTGCTCTACCTTTGGGTTTATGTTCTCTGCCAAGCTTTGGGAAATCTTCTTCAAGCTCATATGGCAGTTTGACCTTCCTGCATGAAACTTCATACCATGAACTGTTCACATCATAAAAGTACATCTGTGCTTACGAAGAATCCTTTGTTGGTAGGGCTGTATAACTTGTAACCCTTTTGATTGTTGTCATATCCAATAAATACACACCTTTCTGCCTTTGGATCCATCTTGCCTCTAACATGTGAAGGAACATGAGCAAAAGAAATACATCCAAAAATTTTACAATGATCTAAGCTAGGTCTTCTTCTATTCCAAGCCTCATATGGAGTCATCCCATCAAGGGATTTTGAAGGCAATCTATTAATCAAGTAAGTGGTTGTAGATACAGCCTCAGCCCATAGATAATTAGGCAAATGCTTTTCATTTAACATGGACCTTGCAGCTTCAACAATTGTCCTATTCCTCCTTTCTGCCACTCCATTTTTTCTCAGGAGTGTACCTTGTAGTTACCTCTCTTTTGATTCCTCTTTCTTGAAGAAAAGAATCAAACTCATGGGAGAAGTGTTCTCCCCCTCCATCTGACATTAGCCTTTTTAGTGATTTACCTGTTTGATTCTCCACAAGAGCCAAATATCTTTTGAAACATGAAAAAACTTCATCTTTGTGTTTCATAAAGAATAGGATAGTCCATCTGCTGCAATCATCAATAAAGGAGACACAATACCTTGATCTAGATATTGAAGCTTCCTTGCTTTGTCCACATACATTTGTATGAACCAACTCCAAGAGATCTCTATGCATATAACCTTTCTTCATGAATGGTAACCTGTGAGACTTTCCAAATTGACATGATCTACACTTATAAATCATATGTTGTTTTGACGAGTTAGTGAGTCCAAGTACACTTTGGTCCCTGCAAATTCGCTTTAACGACCTTTCAACAATATGTGCTAACATTTTGTGCCATACTTCCAATTTTGTGCATATCTGACTACCATAATTAAAGAGAGCAATGTTTCTAGTGTCTTGTAATTCAAATGTGAACAATCTACCTATCTTTTCACCTTTTGCAATTCTTCTGAATCCTTGACTTGGATCTTCAACAAATGCTCCTGCTTTTGTGAACCTGACTTGCAACCCTTTCTCTACTATCTTCCCAACACTTATCAAATTCTTTGTAATGGTAGGGACATAGAGTACCGTACTGAGTAGGTTGATGTTTCCATCAGGTGCTTTGATATTTCCTATTTTCTCCACAAGGTGTCTTGTATCATCTCCTATTTGTACCTCATGCTTATTCCTTGGATCTTCTAAATCTGATAGGAGTGCCACATTTCCTACCACATGATTTGAACAACCTGAATCTATGTAGAAAACATGCTCATCAGATTTACCTTGTGGCATAGCCATGTTCGTGATCAATAATGAATCCTCTTTGTTTGAGTCTTTTGTGTAGTTATTGAAGTTCTTCCTTTGTAGCCTCCTTGATAGTTTGAATGATTGTAGTTGTTGTAGTTGCCATGATAATTGTTGAACTTTCCTCTTCACTAGCCATAACTTCCTCTATTGTATCCTTAGCCTCTTTGATTCCTAGAATTCCTAAAGCAATTTTCAGTTGTATGATTAGTTAATCCACAAATAGAACATGAGTTGGAGTCTTGGGATCTACCCCTGCCTTGTCTACCTCCTCTTCCTCTACCTCTGCCATGTCTTCCTCTACCTGCATACTTAGCTTGATATGCTCCTACTTCATCATCCACTTTCTTTGACCTTCCTTTGTTTTCTTTGGACTTTCTTTTATCACTATATAAGGTTGAAGATTGATTACCTTTAGAGCTTTCTCTGTTTTTTACAAGCTTTGCCCCTTGAGTAAGTAGTTGTCCAATGAGTGTATTGAAATCAGGTACATGCATGTCCATGTACAAATCCATAGCTGTGGTGAATGCTTCCCACTTGTCATCTTCCTTCAAGCCATTGATGACCTGCCTTACAATTTTCTCTTCATCTATTACCTCTCCAATGCTTCCCAACTGATCTGCTATGTCCTTGAGCTTTGTGACAAAATTAGTCACATTTTGTTTGGGAGCTTTCTTGAGAGTTGTGAAATCTAGCCATAGTTGATGCTTCCTAGCTTTGGTACTTGAAGAGAAATGAAAATTGGTGAACATATAGTAGACTTTTAGAGCTAAATTTACTTAGTTGAACCACTAAAAATGATGCACCAAGATTAGAGAAACCATCTTTGCAATCTGACTGAGAAAACTGAGAGATATTACAGTGAGTAGTACACTTCACAAGAACATGGAAATATGAACTCAAATAATCATGAAAATGAAAGTATATTGATTGTACAATACAATGTTCTTACTGATACATATGTGTGCCTTAGAATCACACCTTGATATGGCATAAAGCTCAGCTCTTCGAGGTCTTCTCTGAGGTCTCTCTAACCACGACTAAAGCTGCCATCTATTTATAGTTGAGCTTGGGAGGCTAACTTCCCTCAATCACTCTCCAATCAATTAGTGATTGATTTTATTCTCTATCTACCACAAATCACGAATTCGTGGCTCCTCTTTCCCTTTTTGATCGTGGACTCAACCACTTAAGATTCTTTCACTTTTACATTAAGTAAAGTCTTCAAAAGTTACAAGAGGTAGTTCACAAGTGAACTTTACATTGTCTTCATTTTAAGGCTTTTTCTTCGAATTTGTGGGACTCAAGTCAATACTTAGGCTTGTCATAGACTTGCTCCAACATGGAAGCCCTTAACTTCCTCTTGGTTTGTCGGGCAATTCAGTGTCCCATTGTTGTCTTGAGTTTTTCCCAATGCTTACTGTTTTTGTTTCCTTTTATGTCTTAGTGGGGAATATTTTATCCTATGGCATTATTGGCCACAATGAAAACATGCATTAGGTAGGTTTTTGTAATTAACATCTTGTTCTCGGGCATCCACTTTGCCTAGGTCCTCTTTACCTTTGATTGAAGTAGCATGCTAAGGTCAGCCTCGACAGACACTTGAGGGTGCCACGGAGCATTCGAAGAGTGACTTGCTCCTTCATAAATGAGACCAAAAACATCCTCCCACGATGCCAATGGCTTGCCAATTGGAGATATGATGTCCCACACAAAGTTGTACAAAAAATTGGGCACGTTAATAAGCTTGACCCAGACAGGGTAGCAGAGAGATTCAGATTTGTTGGGAATAAAATCGGGGGACCATCTAAATAAGCACAACATCGCCCACTCAAGTTGCCACGTTCCAATGCGGAAGGCTTTGAGTGCCATACCTTCATTCTCAAAGACTCGCAACATATGACTAACCGGTAACAATTGACACTTGCTAACAATAAACCTATCAGGGAACCACCCTTTTCGAAGCCATTGGCGCATCGTTTACAGCAAAGGCCTAGGTCAAAACACTTTTCAAACGAGACAAAATTTATTGAGCCCTTCTTGCTTTGATAGAATTGTAGCTCTACTAAGAAAGACCAAGGGAGGCTCAACACCCTCAGAGGTCCCATGAGTGACACAAGATCCCTCCTCCAAAATAGGGGCCACATTACCATTCAGCCCCTAGGTTAGAGCCATGTTTCTTATCACCAGGGAGAGGGTTGCCAAAGGCATGACAGGGACCCTGAATCACACTCTGGAGAGAAGAATTCACCAGTAGTGAATTAACGTCCCCAACATGAAGGATAAAGGTTGTCTTTAGTTTGCTCCATTGTCAAACCCGGTATAAAAGCCAACTTGTTTCCTCTTGTCCTCCTACTCTCAATCTGTTTCTCCACTCGCAAGCTTGCCAATTCGGTTTCACTTCTTAAACTCATCTCAAACATTGCTGGATAAGAGCGCCGCATTTCTTGTTGGAGACCGAAAGAGCAAGATCTGTCCAAATTGGATAGTATTTGTAGAAACTTCCTCTGGACGGGCAACCACAATAGGAGGGGGTGCCTAAAATCAAGTGGTCCATCTGCACCAGCCACAGAGATAGTGGGGGCCTTGGTATCTTGGACAGTCCGTGCATGGCTAACAAACTGGCGGCCAAATGGATGATTAAGGCTTGGTGCAATGGGGAGGCCTCGTGGTCCAAGTTGATCTTCATAAACAAGAATGAGTTGGTTCTCATGGGTTTCCCAAATTGGAAGAATCTTGACATCTTGACCTTGCTGTTTTCCCCGAACCCCGTCTTCCCAAAAGGCTCAAATCTTGTGTGCTCCCTATGGAAGAGTTGGAATAAAGTCAAAAGTTACACAAGAATAAGTGAAGACTAGAAGTGGGCAGCCGGTATCAGACAAAATGACTCTATCTGGTTTCTGATCCATGGAATCCGGAGTGTGGAATCTTCGAACATTCAAAATGCCAAGAAGTTATGGAACAAAGGCTTCAAAAAATGGAAACATCTCTGGAAACAAGACACCAACTGATGGATCAACTTCGAGGATATTGACCCTTGCATCAACATTTCATACAAAGAATGGAACACTTTGCAAAGCAGATGTCTCGTCTGGGATCAACACAAAGTTTTCCTCCTCATGGGATACGACACATCGAGCTCGCTAGGTCTCAAGTGGAACAATTGGAATAGTCTATTAAAAATCCCGAACATCAAAGAAACGATTGACTATCAAGCTAACCTCAACAAGAAGTGGTGCCTGTCATGGATGCCGCTTCGGTGGGACATGAAGTTCATGGCTATTTGGCACCCCCTCATAGAAATCAAAAAGTATGTCCTCTTATGGCAAATTCTTTATCATGGAATCTGGACCAACCTTAAGGCTAGCAAATTTTGTGGGATTCCTCCCTGGTGCAAATGTTGCTACCAGTCTATCGAAGATGTTTCACACATCTTCTTTGCCTGCCCCCAACTCCAACAGACTCAGGCAGACGGTTGGAAAGAAAATTAGACTTCAGAAACATCTCAGTTGGAAGCAAGCCCTAGTGGGAGAAGGGATCCGCTACTCTGTGACTCTCTGGAACGCCATCAGAGGGGAGGTCCTATGGAAAATATGGCGGGAAAGATGTGCCTTCAACTTCGGTGACTCCCCCAAAGAGTGGTCAATTGAGAAATCGTTGTTCCTCCTTGGCAAAAGGATTGTTAACTATAAGAAATCCCCCCCCCCCCTTCAGGCACCATCAAGTACTCCTTTTGATCAATAACAAGCTTAAACCCAAGTGGGCCCCACATGAGGGTGATGAGAGTATGATTAACCTCCTTTGTAATGCCATCTAAGCTCTGTAATATATCCACAATCCTCATTCAAATATCTAGAGAGTTTCTAAACCACAATCCTCATTCAAATATCTAGAGAGTTTCTGAACATATATATTATAATCAATAGTATCTGAAATAAATAATTAGCTGTGAATAATCATTTGTATGTAAGAACCTCAACCTAACAAAGCATTATCTAAAAAAAGAACCTCAACCGCAACGTAGTGTTGAAGTCACATAGAGATTTTCATTTAATAGAAATGATGTTGTTTTCAAGCAATGAGCTCAAATTTATGGTCATGCAATCCGAATACGTCTCTTTTTCCTTCAAACACATGGAATTTCATCCTTATGAATCTTGTCTCCTTTTGTCTAACATATGCTAATATCTCCATTGGAAACGTTTCCCCTTCTAAGTATATATTTTTCTCAATGATATATAAATCTGAACACCACGATTTCAGGCATTGCGCAAAACCAGGTGTTGAGGTAATTCTCTTGACGACTTTATAAAATACCTCTTTTTTTCTTCTACATCCCACTTCGAACATTGCTTAAGGGTGCATCTATAATAAAACTATGAATTGTTTCATTCTGATGAATTTCCGTTTGTCGAGATACTCCAAAGGTTTTGGAACTCAATCTCATTCTCATAGAAACTCAGCTAAGCATGATTGTTATTGGCATACATATCACTATATGAATGAGCAATCAATGACTTATTTTCATCTTTCTCATGATCATTTTCATATCCCTCTTCATGGAGTGTGGCATCATCTACATACATATCACTCTCTAGAACTCCAATAAGTGGTTTATCCTCTATTGTATAAGTAGGATCATTGTCGTGCATCTCAAGACATATGTCTAATGTAGTATCACTTAGAGGAATATCAAAAACTTGATATGTAATTGAGTTATCCTCATGACGAGCATCGCACTCATCATGTTTGGCATGTATATCACTTTTTAGAGAACTACTTATTGACATCTCCTTGATCTTGACATCATTTCTCTTGACAACATTTCTATTGACAATTCCTTCATGTTCATCTTGAGACATTTTAGACATCTTTGGCTTTTGGCTTATTGTATATCTCAATTTAAAGTTTATATAATTACTTCCTATGAGATGTGAGGAGTTTGTTGGACCAGAAGAAGATTCATATTGATTTCTTGTTTGAGTATCTTGATTTTTTATTTCATTTGTTTTTGACTTAATTGGTATTTGGTTAGGGTCTCCCAACACTTTTACTCCTTCCCTCATTAGGGTTTGTACTTTTGGCACACTTAAAGATGTATTTATTGCAAAGACATCTACTTTCCCATGACATCTGAAAGGTTTAGGGTTTGTATCATTTATTATTATTGGTTCTTCTTGATGAGCCTCAATATGATTACATATATGGTCTCCAGTCATACTTCTTTCTTTTTCGACTAGATTTTCTAAGTCTTTTTGAGTTTGCACATTATTCTCAAGGATTGGCATGCATGAAATATGAGCATACGCTATATCTGCATGAAGATCAAAATTCCAAAAATTTTGGAATTTCTCAAACATTTGCTCCTTTCTAACATATATTGTTACAACATCATGAACAAGTGTCCAATCCTCTATGAGCCCCGGTTTGGAGTCTAGGTCTTCCAAAAAAAAAAATTAGTTCCTCTATAGCTCTAACATCTATTGCCTGTAGGAATAAGAACACCCTTTCATGCATTATGCATCTCTGGTCATACTCGGACATATCTTCGAATTGTTTCTTGAACTCTTTTTTAATTTCGAGGATCGGTTGGTTCATGGGTAAATAAACCCACCTCAGGAAGGACTTACTAGTCACTTTATCTATATCTTCTAGCATGAACTGGCGCTTGAGGAGCATCGATTTGTATAGCGACCATGTCATATGGATTATTTGCATGAGTTGGTCTGTAAACTATATTCACTCACATAGGCAAAGTTTTTGCATAATTCCATATCTGTCATTCAAGTCAAACCCACACCTAAGTATTTTGCCTCAAGTTCTTATTCTTTGCAAAACGTGGATATGTTTTTGCCATTGAAAAACCCACATTGCTTGATTAAATGATCATGAAGCAACTAGATGGCTTTTTGACGCCGATCCTCTTCTTGAAAGCATATGAACGAAGCTAGGGGATCTTCCATGTCCAAAGTGCTAGATCACTATATTTTTAAATGCTAAATTGAATCTTCAGTTCACTAGCTCAATATTTTATTCACCCCTTCCTTTCACATCAAGTTCACCAGGTATGTCTTTGGGTTCATAGAAAGGAGAGAGAAGAGAAAGAGAGGCCTTGACTTCATTCCAAGTCACTCTATAATTAAGGTTCAAAGATGTCAGAAGGTATGGACACACAACTGGTGGATCAAGCCAACCACCAAATCAATCGGCCCGCACCGGGTGCTTGGAACAATCTCAAGAGCAAATTAAACTCAAAAGAAAGTAATTACACAAAACAAATCCAAATTCTCATTCACATAGGTAACTTAAATTTCATAAGTTTTGGTCTTTAATCCACGCTTGGTCATCCTTCATGTTTAACCATGCAAATTCAACTCCAAAGATGTTTTAAGTAGTACAACTTCAACAAGCATCTCATTAAGAAAATCATGATTGAAATGAAGAAAGATCTTAAATCTTCAATGCTTTGCATAAAATTGCAATTGCTAACAACTTGCGTTAATGAAAACCTTTTTTGTCTTCTTTAAATGACGAGAAACTCTCATACATAATTATCTAGGCACAATTGTTAATGTGCTAACTAGATCTCTTATGATATACTTCCGCTTTGAACAGACGAGGCATGTACCAAAAATACAAGGTACACTTCAACTTTGATCTAAATTGTTTTCACTAGATGGGGCTTTCCTTTTCCAATTAGGAAGTGTGACACTATGATTTTTGTTGGTAGTTCAAGAAGTTAAGTTGATGTTTACTATCCATAGCATCTGCAACCAAAGTTCATACCTCATGTATAAGTCATCAATTCAAATGTAAAATAGCTCGTATGGGAATCCATTTAAGTAATCATAAATGCGATTTAAGCAAGTTTTAAAAAACTACATTTACATGATTTATAAATATATTCATAAAGGCATCTATGAATCCGCATATATGATTTTTAATGGAGCCATTTTTTATTATAAACAAGAGTCAAACAAATTCTACGCGTATGTACTGTTTCAATAATCCGAGCACGTTAAATATGCAAGATAAATTCAAACAGAAACTGACTACACAACCCGACTTTGTATGCCCATTTGACTTAATCATTGCAAGGATTACGCGAAATCTTCAATACTTCTAGCATTTATGAGACCATCAAACATAGCATGAAAGAATCAACACAGAATCACACTTCTACCATAACATCATTCCTCATCATGCATCAAGTTAAACAATACGTGCAGCAACCGAAGTGAGATCAAAAAGTAGATTTTATTGTCATAATTGAACTCACAGCACATAACAGGAATGTTGTTCAGGAATTAGAGCACACAAACTTTGAACATGCCTTCAGATTTTTAGAGCGAAGGTCCGTTTACTTTCTATTTCATAGAATATCGATCAACAATTTTTGTCAGACGATAGAGTTGTCAGAACTTCATCATTTCTGAGCGCATTTCCTTCAACTTTGCCTTAATGAATAATCACTGCATACAGCAAATACCGCTGATCAAGGTCTGTAATCAAATTTTAAAGTTCCTCCTTCATAGATCAATAGCGTGCACAAGCTAAACTTAGTGTTGTTCTCCTTCTTTTCGATCTCTAGACATCATCTCCTACTGATGCGCAAATCTATTTCCTCTCAACAGTAGAAGCCTTAGAAAATATGATATGTTAATCAAAGGTGTAGAAGTCGTAAGTGCACGAGTGATTAATCTTGAGTATATCTCTGTTCCAAATCCTCGATTGCAAAGCTATGTTGTCTTTTAAGTTTCAATGTAATTGCTCTTTTTGATTAAGAGATGATGGTCATCTCTTGCTCCTTTGTCTTTCCTTGTCTCCTTTTAGTCTCTTGAATACAGATAAATTCATGGTTTAGGCTAATGTCATGAAGTCATTGAACAATGATGGTTGCCCTTGAGGGGTCAGTGAGCCACCTAGCCTTTAACGAGATGATGATCATTATCATAAGTTACCCTCTTCACGAGGAGCGGCCGTATCCTTTCTCCTCTTGGATCCGTCTTTCTTTTTTGTTGGGAGGGGGTCGCAACTTAGTAATTTGTGCTTGTAGGGAATTTTCCAAGGTAACTCAATAGGTTGTTTTCCCTTGTAAGATGCCTCCTGTTGGAAAGAATAGGAAACCGTTTCTAGAATAGTCAATCTAATGATGAAACTTTCACTATCCATAATCTCTTTGTTACCAGAGGTAAAGCCAACTTCCTTGCTTGTATTGTAGACCTCCTTATTGGTTTCTTTGTTGGCATACATCTCTAGCTCTTTGTGGTTGGTGTCCACCTCAAATTGGTTCCTACTTGTCCAATCAAGCTCCTAATCTCCTTTTTGAGATTGCAATACAAGTTGTTTGGGGGGGTATCTAGACTAGGGTTTCTCTCAAAAGTCACCCTAGGGCTTCTTTTCCATATTCTTCCAACTTCCATGAACCCATCTGAGTTGGTTTCGGGGTTTTGGAAGCCCTTAACTTCCTCTTGGTTCATCAGGCAATTCAGTGTCCCATTGTTGTCTTGCATTTTTCTTGATGCTTCTTGTTTTTGTTTGCTTTTTTGTCTAAGTGGGTATTCTTTTATGATGTGGCCTTATTGGCCACAAGAAAACATGCATTAGGTAGGTTTTTGTAATTAACATCTTGTTTTGAGACATCCCCTTTGCTGAGGTCCACTTTAATCTTTGATTGAAGCAGCATGCTGAGGTTAGCCTCGACAGACACTTGAGGGTGCCATGAAGCATTCAAAGAGTGCCTCCCACCTTCATAAATGAGACTAACAACATCCTCCCGCGATGCCAATGGTTTTCCAATTAGAGATGTGATGTCCCACACGAAATCCTACAAGAAATATGGCACGTTAGTGAGCTTGACCCAGAGAGGGTAGCAAAGAGATTTGGATTTGTTGGGAATAAAATCCGGGGACCATCTAAGGAAGCACAGGGTCGCCCGCGAAAGTTGCCAAGTTCCAATGATTTGGGCTTTGGATGCAATATCTTCATTCTCAGAGACTTGCAACATATGACTAGCTGATAAGAACTGACACTTGCTAACAATAAACCTATCGTGGAGCCACCCTTTTCGAAGCCACTAGTGCATAGTTTCAAGCAAAGGCTTAGGGCAAAACACTTGTCAAATAAGACAAACTTTCTTGAGCTCCTCTTGCTTTGATAGAATTGCAGCTCTACGAAGAGAGACCAAGGGAGGCTCAATACCCATGGAGGTCCCATGACTGACACAAGATCCCCCCTCCAAAATAAGGGCCACGTTACCATTCACCCCCTAGGTCGGGACCAAGTCTCTTGAACCTTGTCTCCTTTTGTCTAACATATGCTAGTATCTCCATTGGAAACGTTTCCCCTTGTAAGTCTATATTTTTCTCAATGATATATAAATATGAACACCAGGATTTCAGGCATTGTGCAAAACCAGCTGTTGAGGTAATTATCTTGACGACTTTATAATATAGCTCTTTTTTTCTTCTACATCCCACTTTGAAGATTGCTTCAGACTTCATCTATAATAAAACTATGAACAGATTTCTTTCTGATGAATTTTTGTTTATCGAAATACTCCAAAAGCTTTTATGGACGTATTAGGATTGTTGGTTCCTTGAATTATTCCATTGGAGCTTCAAAAGTCATGAAAGACCACAAATCTTTTCATTAGCAGAATCAGTCATCATTCGTAACACGTTTTGTATTTTTTCCATCATGCGTGGTCCACATTAAAATTCATTAAAGAATAAAGTTCTTTTTCGCAACCATTATCGGACCTCATTCATGTTAGCTACTGTATTTTACTACCATTCATCGTCCTAATGAAGGTTAATTATGATTATATTGGGGCGTTAATTATGATTATATTGGGAACAGAGTTTCCTGTAAATGATCCCCTCGGAATACTAAGGGACGAAAAAGCCCTTGGACTCCTCTTGCTCTCCCTATTCCCATGGCATTTCTGTCCCAGATGTATACTTTATCTCTCTACACTGGAGAGAGAATAACATATATATGAACAAAGCTGTTCGTGTTTTATATGATTTCGTTTAAAGGTCAAATTGACTATGGAACCCAATCGTGGTCAACTTCAACGGCCTTACTCATTATTCAATATTCAAACTCTTACGGCTATTCTTTTGTTTATATATTCACTCATCCGAATCAATTCAATCTTTCTTCCTGAGAATCCCATTAGGAAACTTCGTGCTTCACCTACATTGATGAACTAAGAATATATGCATACATATATTCGTGCATGTATGCATTGATCTCGTTCTCCACACACACACACACACACACATATATATATATATATATATATATATATATATATATATATATATATATATATATATATATATATATATATATATGTGTGTGTGTGTGTGTGTATGTGTGGCGAGAGAGAGAGTGTGTGTTTGTTTATTATGGTGAAGGTCTAATCTCCAATTTCAAATGCTTAACATAATATTCATCTCGAATATTGCAAGACTGTATATTCAGAAGGGGACTTAACTTTTCCATTAATATTTTCAAATATTATTTCCGAATATATATATATATATATATATATATATATATATATATATATATATATATATATATATATATATATATATATATATATATATATATATATGTGTGTGTGTGTGTGTGTGTGTGTGTAGAGAGAGAGAGAGTGTGTGTGTTTCTTAGGATGAAGGTTTCAACTCCATTTTTAAATGCTTTACAGAATATTGATCTCGAATATTGAAAGATTGTATATTCAGAAGGGGATTTAACTTTTCCATTAACATTTTCAAATATATATATATATTTATTTATTTATTTATTTATTTATTTATAACAAGCGTGAGATATACAAAGTAGATTAGAAGTTCTCTTGTCTTTTCGGTTTAGTTTCCACTATGCAGATAGGAGATCGAAATTCTGTAGAGGCTGGTATCCTATAAAATCTGTCTTATGAAATCTCTCTTATGAAAGCTTTCGAAAGGACTCTTTTCATTGCAAAATAATTTGGTTCAAGTGGCGCAATCGAAGCAATTGAAGAGATTCTGAATTACGAATGCATCTCAAAGGCACTTTTAGTCTACATTCGCGCTCCTCTCACACCACCAAAAGGCCCAATAAGTTAGTTTTATTTATCAGGCAAAAGCTCTTTCATTGCACATTAAATCATTTCCCCTCAAAGATATGAAAATTACATTCAGGAGAGGCAAGATTGAAGAGGGACGTGTTGAAAGATTGAAGAGGGACTTGTTATATTATAGATTGGATTGTTAATGTCCACAATCAATACTACCTCTAGGTATAATCAAGTTTTAACATATATCTAGTTTTGTTTCTCCAACAAAAGTTAACTGAATTAAATTAAAAAGAGTTGTAAAAGGGAATATAAGGGAGATACAAAGGAGGCTTAGGAGAATTTTACTTCTTTGTTCAAGACCCAGCTCTTGAGGCGGAGGTTTTGTGTTCAATGCCTAGAGGCTAATGAACATACCTGAGTCAGTGTGGCCAGTCTATTCGTGTAATGCCTTGAAGCCATTGAAACTAGATCATCTTCAGCAGCTCTTCCCTCATAATCTTTCAACGATCTAACCCTTGCCATGTGGGATATGAAGGGTCCATATCTACTATGCCGTTAACGTATAAATTTGTTCTTTCAATACATTCAAGCCTAGAGAGGTTAGGCTTCTACCAAACTTCCTAAAAAAAGCCTCAAAAGTTTTCTAGATTCATTGTTTTATTTCTTGGCACAACTGCATGTTCATCATCCTAAACATGTTCAATCATTCATATATATCACCTGAATACACTAGCATGGAAGACATTGTGCAAAATGATATTTTCTAGTGACTGAGTTGGTAATTATTTTTTCCTATTCACTTAACAATTTCACAATATGGTCCACATTAGGTAGCCTTGTTCATTCCAATTGAAACATATCTTTCTTGTTGCTTGGTCACGATAAGAACTTATATTTAAACTATTATCTTTCGTTTATGGTTTGTACTTTACTATCATTCAATATCCTACTTACAAAACCTTCCAAAACCGCATGTAAAATTCCCTCAGCTCTAAGTGTGTTATATCTCTATCTCTCTCCCTCTCTATTCTAATCGCATTATTGTGAACGGATACTTAATTCTCTTTACTACAGACAAGAAGATAGAAATGAAAAGATTTACATACATTCATGTATGTATATGACGATGTACAGGGGCATATTCAGGGACTCTCTCTCTCTCACCCATAGTAGGGACCCAATGGTTCTCAAAGCCATCATTGATGAAACTAATGATTTTCTTCAGAATGGTTCTAGGTGTGTATGCAACATCTAGCACTCCCTTGATACTTTGTATAAAGCCTCAAGATCTAGAATAAACAGTTCTAGAACTTACTTGAGGTCCTTGATTGGTTTTCCCAACAGCTTATTCTTGATCAAGGGTTTAAAGAGCTCTTAGTGAATCATATCTTTCACTGAACAAGAAATTCAATGAAAGAGCTCTCAGTGAATCACATATTTCATATCTCAGGGATTAGGCGCTCCCGAATCTAAACAAGAAACTTTGTTTCACAAAGAGTAAGAAATTCAATGTGGTTCGGTGGGTGATCGTGATCAAAAAATTTCTTTCCTCCTCAATCATCTAGCTCTTTGCTTGTTGGAGGTTTAGTAACAAGGAGATGTTGATGCCAGGAAGACTTTGTAGAATTTTCCTCTAGATAGGAGGTCCAACAGAAGAGGTGTGCAAAACATCAAGTGGGTCATCTACTCTAGCTTGAAGGACACTTGTGGTTTGGGTATTCTAGATGTGGATTCCTTGGTCAACAAGATGGCTCCAAAATTGATGATTAAAACTTGGAGTAATAACAAAACTTCATGGGGGAGACATATTTCAAGAAATTATGAAGGCTCATCTCTCCTCAGTCTCCCTAGGTGAGGATAGCATGATTTCATCATTCTCCTCTTCTCTCTCTTCTCCAAATCTCCTTAAATATTAGATACATTGTGCTCCTTATAGATGGGATGGAACAAAATGAAACCCTTCTACACCAATAGTCATGATGGAAGTGGGCCCTTTACATGACACATCATGACTCCATTTGGTTTGCACCATTTGTTCCTAAGAGTCTCAAGATGTGGTAAAGCCTCAACTTCATTGTATTTCTACCTCATCACACTAATTGGAAGCACACTCTACTCCGCAAAGTGATTGACTACTCATTTTCTTTGTGGAACTCCACTAAAAGTGAAGCGCTTTGGAAGATTTGGAAGGAAACGTGTGTAGTCGAATTCCACAAGCCTCCTAGTGAATGGTGGATTGAGAAATCCCTAGTTAGTGTAGTTAGAAGGATATGCGCTTGCAAGTTCCCTTTTTCCCTTTAGGCAACACACGTATTTTATTCTAGAAAACAATCCATAGAAACAAAATGGGTCCCTCATGAAGGGGACGAAAACATTATAAACCTTCTTTATTATTGTCTCTAGCCCTCTTGTATTTTTTTCTCCTTCTTCTAAATTAAATCGAGATTTTTGAAAAAAAATAAGTATGAGAAAAAGTCTTGATTATTTAGATTACATGTATTTATGGTTATAAAATACATTTGAGAACGAACATATGCCAAAATTTTGAAACAAAGCTTCTTGCAATCATTATCTGCGTTAAATATAAAACCTCAGTACTTGAAGTCAAACATAGTTGATAAATCCCGCTTTCATTCAAGGAAGTCTCATTGATCTTCATGCTTTCCTTAATAAATGCATGTTTGCATGCATCAAGATAGATTAAGTGATGGGAGAATGTACACTTTCCCTCTGCAGCTTGAAGTATAAATGGCCTCACAAGTATGTTCAATGATACCTCTTATTTCTCATACCAATCATACTCGGATTTCTTATGGAATCAACTTGAGAGCTTTTGCACTCTCAAACTAGATTATGAGACCTCGTAATGCAACTTATGTTACTCAAAATACTTTATTCTAACCTCAGAACCAATGCCCACAAGAAAAACTACTTATTGCCTTCACTAGACATGCATACAAAGACCATTGTTCAGTCCATACTTAATTTCTCTCATATTATGTAGATATTAGACTTAAGCTTCAAGAAGACTCTACCGTGAGAACCAATGCCTCCAAGTCATACTACTTACTACCTTCACTAGACATGCATACAAAGACCAGTGTTCACTCCATAATTTCTCTAAGATAATGTAGAGATTAGAATTGAGGTTGAAGAAAACTCTAGAGGACAATAATAGATCTATAAAAACCCAAATATTACAAGAAGTCAATACAAAAGGATTAGGGAACTGTGCTCATCACTCAGATCTTACTTGTTCCTACACAAGGAAATATAAGTGTGAGAAATGGCTACTCAAAGTATGAAGAAAATCTTCAAGCAAGGAGGGGGCTTGCTTAGCAAGGGGTGTACTAGCTTATTCAAATCCTCTAAGTGATAAGACACATGAGATCTTACAAATTTTAAGTAAAAGGTGTGTTTATATGACCTTGAAAAGATTCGCTATAGGGAGCTCTTTTCCTAGAATGTAGGCTTTTATCACACCTAAGTGTGATAGCTGATTAATTTGAGAGTTATGATTTTTACCATCGTCCATGTGAAAGGCCAAATGGCCACCGACACTTTTGTATATGTTCTTCAATAAAACATATAGTGGTATGTTAAGCCATAGAATATAAGTTTGATTGCATTTGTAGCACCTAAGAGAAGTCTATGTCTGTGCTCCCTTTGTACTATGTTTTTCTACATATTCTGCAGCCTTTGTGTAGAGTACCATATGCGGTGCTTGGAGCTCCTTGCCCATCCACCCAAGGCTTTCTCCAAGGCTTACAACCAAGGCAATGACCAAGGCATAGACCTTGGCATGCCTTTTCATCCGAGTCACCAAAGTCACCATTGGCATTGTTGGTTGTGCGTGAGGGAGGACCTCAACGATCAAGGAAGACAGAAGTTTAGACTACTTCCCAAGAGGTCACCCATCCTAGTATTGTTCCCCCAGAGCTCGCTTAAACATGGCAACCTCGTGCCACTAAGCTACATTCTTGTGGTGCTTGAAGAAGGGGAAAGGCTAAGGTTGACATTTTCTTCAACAAGTTTTGGGTCCTCAAAGCTTCATTCTTTGTTTTTAAAGCCTATTTTTGAAGAATGCTTGGGTTTTATTGTAGCCATATTGGAGTAATCTCATGCATAGGTCTCTTCATAGAACTCAAAGGACATCAAGAAGTGTTTTCTTTGTATTTCTTCAACAATGAATTTTCACCTTTTGGGACTATGTTTTCAGCCACACTAGTTAATCTATAGGTTTCTTAAAAGGTTTTAGTTGTGGTGGGACCAGCCATCACAAGTCTATGCAAGTTTTTGAGCCTAAAGAACAAAGTTGATAGACACTTGCAATTGTTGTTGGCCAGTGTTTGGGCAATGAATTCTGCCTTTTAAGGCCATTTATTGCATATATTGAGCACATATACATTATGTATGTTGTTATGGATACTGCTTATGTATGTCAATGTGATCATTGATATAGCGGTAATGTTTTTTGCATAATCCTTTTACATTTGATAAAGAGGGTGATGGTGAGATTCTCATAAATAGGAGACACCCAGATATTGGGGTATCTTTGATGATGTAGGTGGAATACTTACCTAGCCTCGCCATAGGAGATGTATAATAGTTGTTCATAGGATGCAGTGGAGTCAATGATTCACTATGCAAGTAAACATGTCAGTACTTGTAGTTTTCTCAGATTTTGATAATGTTCATATGCTCATTTTGCAAAGGATACTATGACAAATTTTTCTGAGATTTTTGGTTTTGTCAACTATATAGTGGTCGATTTACTCCTTGATACACTTATTGGTGTGAGTGCATATATTCTCACATACTCCTTTTGGTTGGTCATTACTATTCATTAATTCGTTTTTTTGGGAAGAGTGTTGAATTATCTCCTAGAATCTAAAACTTGGTCATCCTTCTTTGAGCCTTAGTGGGGTTTGCACTCTTCTAGCTCCATTATCATTCTATTTAGTTCTCAAAGGTCTCAAGCACATCTAGTGGATTAGGTTCTAGTGCAAGTGTTTCGAGGAAGAGCTATAACTTACAGGGTAAAGACCATTTTGAGATCCAAAAATTTGATGGCACAAACTTTGCTCTATGGAAGAATCAGATTAAAGATGTGCTAATTCGTAGGAGGTAATGGAAGCCATTAAATGGAATCTCAAAGAAGCCTACTGACATGGATGAAGATCATTGGGATTAGTTAGATGAAATGGATAGGTCTACCGTTTGATTGCACCTAGAAGATAATGTTTACTTCATAGTATTAGATTGTGAAAGTGCAAAGAAACTTTGGAAGAAGTTATGCAATACATATGAAAAAGAGACGGCATCAAATAAAATGTATCTAATGAGAAATTTATATGACCTTTTGCATGAAGGACATAGATAGTGTTTCTACTCATCTAAATGAGTTTGATGTTATATCCTCCTAGCTACAGGCGCAAAAAATGGAAATGGATAATGAAATAAAAGCATTCTTGTTGTTATGCACCTTGCCATCATCATGGGATACATTTTGCACATCTATTAGCAATAGTGCACCCAATGATAAACTAGTCTATGATGACAAATGTGGAGCACCCTTGAACGAGGAGATTCATCAAAAATCTATGGTTGGCACTGAGAGTGGAGATGCATACAATTTGATGATTCTTATCGGGGAAAGAATCAACAACATGGTAGGAGCAAGAACAAGGAAAAGAATAGTCAACGGAATAAGAATAGAAGTAAATCAAGGAAGAGGGGTATCAAATGCCATTATTGTCATAAGAAAGGACACGTGAAGAAAGACTATTATGCATTAAAGAATGCTAAAGGTAAAGGGCAGAATGTTGATGGGAATGTTAGACAACTCCCTACACCATCTACTTTGAGAGTGAAGATTGAAGAAAATAATGCTATCTTTTATGACATTGATGTGTTGGCACTTGATAGTATTGTGCCAAATGAGGCTCTTATGGCTGATTCTCTTTCCCACATGTGGATGCTAAATTATGGTGCTTCTTTCCATGTGACACCACTTTGAGAATGGTTCTCTAATTATGCAGCAAAGTGTCTTGATACCGTGAGACTTGGTGACTCTTATGAGTGTGATGTTGTGGGGATTGGAGATGTGGTTCTGCAATTCATTGATGGTTCAAAATTAACTATGCATAGTGTACACCATGTGCCTCAGTTATCGCACATTTTGATGTGAGTTGGTCAACTTGGACACCCTGGTTACAAGGTGGTCTTCTATGCTTAGTCATTTTTCATATCAAAGGGAAATATCATGTTATTGCAAAAGGAAGCAAAGTTGGCTCACTTTATTCTTTATTTGAAAACATAAAGAACACTTGTTATTTGTTATTGAATAGCCCATGGCTTGTATTTGGCATGGCCATTTGGGCCATATATCATGTAGTGAAATGGAAAATATTTCTCATTCTCGCTACTTACATGTGTTATGTCTCTTTGATTTTTCATTTTGTGAGCATTGTCAATATGGATGGCATCATCAATTTGTAATGGCCCTTGAACCACCCTTGAAAAACCTATATAAGGATGGGTTGTCCACATATATTCTCGCACTTGGGAGCTCTAAGATTCACGATCTCAAAGCTTTCTAAGACAAAATTCAAGCTCGTCTTGTTCTTTGTTCTAGTCTTGTCTAGTTTAGTATCATGGACATTCTCCCTTATCTTGTTGTAATCTTGTAGTACAAGATCCTGTTAAGTAATTTCTTGTATCTAGTTCATCTCCCTGAAGGGAGTTCTTGTAATCCAGATATATTGCTTCATACATATGTTCTAGGTTATGGGATCTCGTGTATCATCTCTAGACAAGTTGTCAATGCCTATCAATCTCAAGTTGAGGATGTCCTATATCAGTTACATATTCTTGAATTATTTTCCATATATCGGTGATCTTGTAATCAGAAGTATAATTCCAAAATCTCATCTAGTCTAGTCAGAGGGCACAATCTAGTGCTCTCGTGACAAAGACTACCTTCATCAAGTCCTAGCACCATGGATTCCTTGTGCATAGAGATTCAATCTACCATAAAGGATTCGATAGGACATGTCCACGAGCTGAAAATTTTATTACAACAAGGTGATCGATCAGTCTCAAACTAAGCCTCAGATTTGAAGATACTATTTTTGGATCTACATATCAAGAAGACTACATGGTTAACCAGTTCTGAAGTGGCCTCAAACCTGAAGTACAATATCACTTGCTATCCATGCCTCAAGAAGATGCCTTGGATGATGTTCAAAGCAAGCCAAGTCCAAGAGCTAGAAGTGTTGAATAATCAAGACTCTATTTCAGAGGAATCCAAATCAAGAATCTTTGAAGTCCTACAAGTCATTAAAAATGATATGAACTATGCATATTATGAAGATAACAAGAAGGTAAGGACATGGTGGAGTTCATGTTCAATCAAGGAGTTCTGTTAATTCAAGGCTCTTCATCAAAGATCTTGGAAGCACCACAACATAACATTCAAAGCTCAAAGGATCTATCATGCAAACAACCCAAGGATGCTCAAGAGAGATCTAATCCTTCACCACCTATCAAGATTGAGGATCATGAAGAAATCGAGGTTGAGCATGTCTTATATTCAAAAATCTAATGGGGAAGATTGGAATACCTTATTCATTCAAAACGGTATGATGCTAGTGATCATACTTGGGAAGCTATAAAACGTTTTTGGAGAGAACCAATTAAGGTTCGTGAACTCCATAGAAATAATATGATGAAACCCAAGCTAGAGAAAATGGTTGCTCATGGAACTCATCATTCGATAGGGAGGTGATGTCATGGAGACAAAGAAAACCATGATGAACCTTAGATTCCATGTCAATTTCCATATCTCATGTTTATTTCAAAACTTGGAGAATCTAATGCTTCCATTTCATCTGAAACATGCAAAAACCCCAAGGTTGATTATCTATTTGTTGGATTTTGACATCGGGAGGTCTTGCTTCAAATAGATGACATCATCACTTTGTAACTACCCTTGAAAAACCCATATAAGGAGGGGTTGTGTATTCTCAATCTTGCCAATGCCAGACTTAAGATCTCTAGCAGTCATGACCTCCAAGTAAGTACAGTTTAAATTCGAGTTCTAGTTTTGTTCTTTGTTCTATTCTTGTCTATTCTAGTTTCTTGGACATCCTACCTTGTCCTATTGTAATCTCATAGTAGGAGATCTTGTCAAGTAATTTCTTGTATCTAGTTCATCTCCCTAAAGGGAGTTCTTGTAATGCAAATATCTTGCTTCATACCTACAATCACGAGATGTGGGATCTCTTGTATCATATGTAGTCACGTTATCCATACCTATCAGTCCTAGGTTGTGGGACTTCCTATGCCTTGTCCTATTGTAATCTCATAGTAGGAGATCTTGTCAATTAATTTCTTGTATCTAGTTCATCTCCCTAAAGGGAGTTCTTGTAATGCAAATATCTTGCTTCATACCTACAATCACGAGATGTGGGATCTCTTGTATCATATCTAGGTGAGTTATCCATACCTATCAGTCCTAGGTTGTGGGACTTCCTTTATCAGTCACATTATCTTTTACTAATTTCCCTACATGGGTGATCTTGTAATTAGAAGCATAATTCCAAAATATTATCTAGTCTAGTCAAAGGCACAATCTACTGCTCCCATCCTTCCCAGAATCTCAACCTTCACTGGGAAGAGGCACCTTGCACACGAAACCCACCCGTTAGACAGAAGTCATATGACGTACATGCACACATCAGGGCCTGATCCAACCCCCACCGCTCCACCCTCTGAGAATGTGATACTAGTGTCCAAGTGTGATTATCCTCCAAGTCCTTGATCTCCTCCTACATAACCTCTTTCCATGGTCTACGTGTATTTGCTTCTTCAAAGCATGTGGGTTCTTCAAGAACGTTTCTCATATATGCATAGTGTCTAGTCATTAGTAAATCATAGGTATGTTTTTCATTTGGACACCTTATCCTATCATATCATCTTATTTCACCATTCCATTTATTTGGATACTTGTTTTTTACCTTTGAGCTCTCCTCCTTGTTTGCATGCCAATATTGAGCTCATGCATAAATCTTCATCTTCTTCTATCTCTGTGATTTTGGACTTGTCTTTCTCCCTTGCATCACTAAGTTGGCTTGATGTAGGGCTATATGCATTGCATGATGAATATTTTTTTTAATTCTTTGGTCCATTTAGAACCATACTTTCTTGCTTTTCACTTTCTCTTGAAGTCTTCCCTTCTTCATCTTCATTTGCCTACATAGATACATTTGAATAATATCAAGGTAAAAGCTCATTAAATCTGATATCCCTTGATACTTTTGCTCCATGCGTGTAAGTTTGTAGCATCTATACCCCTTTTGTTAACCTGCATACCCTTTGAGCACATATCTTTATGATATCATTGATTTTTCTCCTCAATTCATTTGCAATTAACACATTGCACTTACATTCAAGCACTCTCAAGTGTGATACATCTGGGTTTCTATTATACCAAGCTCCATAAGATGTTGTTTCATAAGGTGCTTGTTCATGATGTACATTGTAGTGGTTGCTACATTAATCGAATAGCAATTAGGAACTCCTACCTCCATCATAGCCGTAACACATTGTGTAATGTACCTATTCTATCTTTCAACTACAACAGTTTGGTGTGGTGTGTACCTGCATATGATTCTCTCTTCATATGATTCTCTCTTGATGTCATTTGAATCCAAGGAGTAAGTATTATCCCCCTCCATCCAAACTTATACATTTGACCTATCAGATTCTTTCTTTATAGTAGATTTGGGCTTGTTGAAGTAATAAAATACCTATGGTTTATGTTTCATGTAGTAAAGTGAAGCCATCCTTGTGCAATCATCAATGAAAGTTACAAAGTGTATATGAACTCCAATTGATTTTGCCTTTGTTGGTCTCAAAACATCTCTATGAACTAGATCACGTGAATGATAATTCACATGGTTTATCTTCTTGAAAGGTAACCTAGTTTGCATAGTGGCCATACTTTCCACATATGAAGCATCCTTTAGAGTTTTTGTTGTCTCGAGTCTGACTATACCTTCCTCCTCTTTCTTTAAACTCGCCTCTTCTTCTTCATGAAGAAAATTTCTCCCTTGTTCTTGATTAAAATCTCCACCTGATCCTCTTCCTTGCCTTTTTCTGCCTCCACCTTGATTTCTCCCTTTACATCTTCCTTTACATGCAAAAAATTATTTGGCTTCATTTCCCTTTGCCTTTGAACCTCCAATGTTCCTTAGTGAGCAGTAAGGCCACTAGTTTCTAAAAGTCCAAAAGATTATCTTTTACATATACAAATGTGGTGAAAGCCTTCAACTTCTGATCATCCCTAAGCCCATTCAATGTATATGCAACTAGGCCATCATCATCTATGTGACAACCTATGGAACCCAAAGCATCACTTACTTCCTTTATCTACTAATAGTTGCTTTAATCCTGCTTTTCAATCAAGGTGTTATATTTTGACACAATGTAATGTAGTGTACTCTTCTAAGGCTTTTTAATGTGAGAAGAGTGATTAATATCAAGATTTTTACCTTTGTACGTCAAAAGTACGAACCAGATGACGTAGATGCTTTGCTTCTTTACTTGAATTGATTGAATGTCTTTGAAGTCACATCAACAAATCATCTTCTTCCAAGTCCTTCAATGGCTCCTTTTGGTCCTCTTCAAGTTTCTTTATCTATTGAAAGATATTGTGATGCCACTGATGGGAGAATAAACATTTTTTCTATGCATTTTGAAGCATAAATGCCCTCAGAGGTATGTTCATAGATACGTCTATTTACTCATACCAATGATGCTTTGAGTTCCTATGGAATAAACCCTATTTCTTTATTAATACTAAACTTTAAGTTTGAAAAAAATTATTTATACTTTCTTAGGTAGTTTCGACTGAGCATGTTGATGATAACCTTGATTAGATTTCAACTTACTTATCTCCTCATGATAACCTTGATTAGATTTCAGCTTACTTATCTCCACTTGCATTAACTTAGTTATATTCCCGATTTCATTTGAGATTTCTGCATGATTCAATTCACAAATTAAGCTACATATTTTCATGAGTCTCTTTTATTTCAAGCTCTCTACTTTCTCGGAAGATCTCCATAAATTCACAGTCTGAAGAAAGAAAATAGTATATTTATCATCATTGGATTTAATGCTGTTCTGTTTTTCCAATTTTATATTATTAAAATGATGGAAAGTATTATATAATCAATCCTGAAATAGGTAGGTCTGTAAAGGTAGTTAAGATTCTGTACTTCAAAAAACAAAATATTAAAGTAGCCTCCTTTTCATAAGCGTTTGTAAATGCATAGATAGATACAGATAGAGAAGTAAAGAGAAAGTAATCGTACTTTCTGTTTCAAAAGAATCTATAATAATTCACAGGGCACAAATGTCAAAGTCTTGCGCATTTGGAGTGATGTCTTCACACTAAATTTGTCATCTCTTTGAAAGATTGTGGAATCAACTACGACTAAATTTCATGCCAATCCAAACGGACTATATACGCATTAAACAAGTGTCTGATTATGAACATTAAACAACTATATGCAGAAACACTCTTGATAAAATTCCAAGATTCAAGAAGGATATGGTCCTTCATGTTGCACTAAATAGGAGATGGCATCTAGACAGGTCAAATTTTAGATGGGATCTTAAGTTCCAATCCTTTTGGCATCTCCTCATCCAGTTCTTATGTGATAAATCCTCCACTAGAGAATTTGGACCAATGTTAAAGTTAACAAAATTTGCAGAGCCCCTCCATGGTGTAAACGAGGCCTTTATGGTAATGAGGACTTGGGACACCTCTTCCTTTCATGCCCCAAGTCAATGTTGATATGGCATGCCCTTGGTAAAATAATGTTGTTGTAGGAACAAATCAGCTGGAAGCAAGCGCAATTGGATGAAATGATCAATTGTTCCTCAACACTATGGAATGTTATAAGAGGAGAGACCTTCTAGAGGGTCTCGAAAGAGAGGTGTGCTGCCAACTTTGGAAGCCCTCCTAAAGAATGATTGATCAGAAAATATCTTTTCCTTTTAGGAAGAAGAATTTTTTATTGTAAGAAGCTTGAAAAATCCTTACATCGGTATCATTTCTCTTAGGGAACTACACATCAGCGTTCAAAATACCCAAAAAAAAATTAATTACTCTAGTGATTTATTTTCCTCAAAAAGACGCATTATGCTATTTTCTTATCCAGATGCTCAAAAATTATCTAATTCTATTTTCCGAGGCCTTTGCATCTATATTCTAGTTCATTTCTATACAGTTCTACTTTCCGAGACCTTATAGCCAATGGAAATCGGATATTGTTTGGCATGTGTGTGTGTACACACACATACATATATATATATATATATATATATATATATATATATATATATAGATATATATATCGAAATTTGGCCATAAAGGAAAATTCATAAAAGAGAAACATTCTCCTCTTTGTGTTCCAAAGAGACATAAAGCCTTATATGTCTATGAAAATAATGACTCGATTCGGATTGTTCCTAGGGGCTCCGATTTTGTATGCTCCTACTTGAAATGTTGGGATCAAATGAGACCTTTTTGTACCGTCAATAACGAGTCAAACTAGGCTATTGGGATCAGATAGAACGAATCTATTTGGTTTCCCTATCAAGGCGATCTTGAGATTGGAGCATGAGAACCTCTAAGAGCTAAACAACTTTGAAATAAATGGTATTGTAAGTTGAAGCACGTTTGGCACCAAGATAGAAGGAATTGACGAGGTTTGAGGACATTGTTCCAAGTAGTAGAGTTGAGTTTGAAGATTCATGTTTGTTAAGACATAAAATCCGTGCTTGTGACATCTCTTGTCCCCCCCTCATGGTGGATCAAGAACCCCCAAGCTTGTTTGGAATGCCTCAGATGGAAGTGTGGCAACAAGATGGTAGGAATCCCTAGAATCAAAACAAACATGGACTTTCATGAATCTCTTAACAAGAAGTGGTTTCTCAAATGGATGTGGATTGGATGGGAATTCAGGCTCAATTATTGATTGTTGGTAGCCCCTTTTCCAAAACAAGAAAGCGGTATTAATGTGGCAAATTTTGCATATGGGGATATGGAGCAATGTGGAAGCCAATAAAATTTGTGGTGTTCCCCCTTGATGAAAACGTTGCATGAGTGTTAGGGAAGGCTTGAGATACTTTTTCCTCTTCTTAGGAGTGGTTGGATTTGGCAATGGCTCCACAAAATCCATTTTGAGCCTTATCAAGTTAACTGGAAACAATCTTTTCTTGGGGAAGCGATTGGGTGCTCATGTGCTTTGTGGAATTGCATTAGGGCTAAAGCACTTTGGAAGATCCGAAAGTAAAGGTGTGCGATCAACTTTGTCAAACAACCCAAAGAGTGGTCTATTGAATAATACTTATATTGTTTAGGTAGAAGGATATGTTATTGTAAGAAGTGTGCCCCTTTTAGAGACCACAAGGTGTTCATCTTAGAAAACAACAAGCTCAAAGAAAAGTGGGTCCCCCATGAAGGGGACAAAAAGCTTATCAACATTCTTTGTAGTTCTTCTTAATATTCTTGTATTTCTTCTTTTTTTTTTTAACAACTTAAAGCTCGTTTGTAAAAAAAAAAGATATAAGGAGCTTAGAACTTTCAAGTCCTACATTCCATAGCATTACGGCTACTTGTGTTTGTTTATCCCAAGGGGGGGGGATCACTATCACCAGATGTACATGCTTTTTGTGACTCTGAATGGGCTAGTTGCTATGACACTCATCTGTCCACTAGTGGCTTTTGCTTCATGCTTGGTAGCTCATGTATGTCTTGGTTGAGCAAGAAGCAGCCTACTGTGGCCACTTCCAATTGTGAAGCTAAGTGTAGGGTAGCTTTCATAGCTACTGTTGAGTGTGTGTGCCTTAGATGGCTTATGGCTGATTTGGGTTTTCGTCAGTCTTCTCCCATCACCATCTTCATTGACAGTCAGAGCACATTGGTAGTTGCGAGAAACCCTGTGTTCCATGCTCGCACTAAGCACATTGAGGTGCATTATCATTATGTCACGGAGAGGTTCTCTGCTATAGAGATCAGCTTGGCATATGTATCCATACAGGAGAACATTGCATACCTTTTCATGAAGGCTCTACCTAGGGAGAAGTTTGAAGCTTTTCGCAAAGCTTTGGGATTACTTTCTTTTGTGGATTGATTCCACATAGTTTGGCACTTCCTTATTCATGAGTGTGAGCTCCTTGTTCATCGCATCACTGCTAGGGGAGTTGTTGATATATTTAGGTAGTTATGTGTGTGAACATACTAGGACCATCGGGGCACTTTTTTCCCTCTTTAGGAGGTTTTTTCCCCCCCCGTCTTGTGTATACACATACTGTTGAAGAAGATGGTGGATAGATTCTAGAGATGAAGTGGTGCTACAAAATGGTGCTTCACACCAGCCAAGAACACGTTGTGGAGAGTAGAGTAGACCCCTTGAGCTTCCCAACAATCACAAATAATCATCTAAGTGCTTTGGAGTATGATCCTCTAATCAATGGATCAAAACAGATGAGTAGAAAATTCAATTATGAGCTAAGACTTGCTATTTTGGCCTCTATACATGTTCAGTAAAATGAACACTGCTCTCAACCTACTAGCAATTGATCAAATTCCTTTTGGGAGTATCTAATCGACTTAGATAGCTACCAATCGCAAGTCATTTCTATAAGCTTCTTCCTTGAAGGTAATCTTGCATCCTTAGGGACCATGCTAGATAGTTTCCCCTCTCCAATTTGTAAATGAATGATGGAAATACATCTCCCATCTTGCTTTGATGTTGCTCTAATACCCTTGTTGAAGGAGATGGTGGATAGATTCCAACGATGAAGTGGTGCTACAAAATCCTGCTTCACATGATCCAAGAGAAAGTTTTGGACAATAGATTAGGCCCTTTGATCTTCCCAACAATCACAAATAATCACCTAAGTGCTTTGGAGTATGATCCTCTAATCAATGGATCAAAACACATGAGTAGAAAATTCAATTATGAGCTAGGACTTGCTATTTTGGTCTCTACACATGTTCAATAAAATGAATAATGCTCGCAACCTGCAAGCAATTGATCAAATCCCTTTTGGGAATATCTAAGTGACTTAGATAGCTATCAATCACAAGCCATTTCACTTGAAATGATCAATTGTAGTGTGAGAATTGTGTTTAGCAAGTCACTGGACCATCCCGATAATTTTGGGCTTGAGCAATATGCAGACCAGTGAGCACAGTTGTGAAGGTATCTCAAGAATGCGACAAGCAATGAGAATGAAAGTTTGTATCCATGAAATAGACAGTATGCGGAATCTTTACCACTTTAAATCACATAAAATGATCAACTATGCACTGAGAACCAAGTCTAAGAAGATCACTGTTTTGAGATGAACTTGACAGAGAAGTGAAGTAGAGATGTGATCAATGTATATGTATTAATCACATAGAATTACAATGACATTGGCAATGTATGATTACTCAATCTGAGGTTAATGAAGGAGCTATGGAATGAGCTCTCTAAGCACTATAGATCCCGCTCACAAATGACCTCCAAATCGGGCTCTTTCATGCGAGATTTTGATCCACTTATATAGCTTGGAGTTGGAGCCAACTTTTTAACTCAAATTCAAGCTCTTACCATAAAGTGAATCCTAAACTTTAGGAATTACTTTTTCATCAATCAAATACCAATTAATTCAAGATTTGATTCCTCCTATTTTCATGTGAGAGTAGTGCAACTAATATATGCAGTTTTACAAGGATAAAAAGAAAATTGATTTTTACAAGGGAATAGTCATATGTGACTATATGAAATGAATGCTAATTGTCCAAGTGTGTAAGCTTGGACTCCTTTGCACCAACACATATTGCCCTAATGGATTACTTATCTTTGTACAATCTAGTGGTAAAACATTCAGTATAGTGTGTTATGCTCCAAGCTTCTTCTTCTTCCCTATGTTGTGCCCGGTACCACTCAAGTAGCGAAAGATGTGCTTAACCACCATCCAATGCTTGACACATGGGCAATGCATAAACCTGCTTATCTTTGAGACAGCAAACTAAATATATGGGTGAGAAATGCATAAGTAAATCAAGCATCTAACAGCCTACTGAAAGAGAACAGCATCAAATGAATCTCCACCATCATGAAGACTCAATCATAAACCTATCTCCATAGGAGTGGCAATAGGCTTACAGTTTTCAAGGCCAAAACATTGTAATAATGTGTCAATATATTTCGTTTGACACAAAGCCATTCCACCATCAACTTGCATAAATTGAATGCCTAAATATTGATGCAAATGCCCCAAATCAGACATCTCAAATGAGGCATGCAAATCAGCCTTAAAATCAGCAATATGAATGTCATGAGGACTAGTTAGAAGCATGTCATCAACATATACCAAATGATCAAAAGCACAGAATTAACACTCTTAGCATATAAGGTGCTTTCAATTGGATTGTTCTCAAAACCATGTGCAATCAGATAGGCATGTATCTTTTCATACCAAGCATGTGGTGCTTGCTTTAAACCATATAATGCCTTCTATAACCTGCACATCTCGTTTTCATGGCCTTTCTGCACAAAGCCAAGGGGCTGAAAAACATACACTTCTTCATGCAAGTCACCATTCAGAAATGTTTTTTTAATGTCCAACTGATGTACATTCCAACCATGATGAGCTGGAAGTGTTGCACAAATGCTCCGAACAGTAGCCATATGGCATGTAGGTGCAAAGGTCTCATCAAAATCAATGCCTCTTTCCTATACATAACCCTTTGCAACAAGCCTAGCCTTATACCTACCAATTGTTCCATCAGGCTTCTTCTTCAGCTTGTATACCTACTTTGTGCCAATGGCCTTCTTGCCAGGAGGCAAGTCACATAAAGACCAGGTACCATTCTCCATTATAGCATCATATTAAGATTGCATAGCAGCGATCCAATTTTCTGAATTTTATGCTTCTTCAAATGAAACAGGCTCATTCTCATCACAAAGACTAGACACAGCGATAGCATAGCAATCAGATGCAAAAGAGGCACTATGAGAGCCTCATCTAGTACGATATGATAGAGGTGTATCTAATTTGCTGTCACGCAAAGTCTGCACCAGCCATTTTTGCATAGTTTTTGCCTGCTCAATAGTAGCTCTCTCATCAACAAGTGCATTATGTAAATCTACATCAAAAATGGAATGATCTGCATTGTCACATGAAACATGCAAAGGCTGAGAAGTTGCCTCATTAGGACCAGCACTAGACTGTCCACCTGTAAAAGGAGGCAACAAAGTATCATACATGTCTTTGGAGCTAACAGATATCTCCTTAGTATATGGAAGTAAGGGTTGAATAGCATCTTCCACAAAAACAATATCATGGCTAACCAAAATGCATTTAGTCTATGGGTGACACAGATGATAGCCTTTGCTTTCAGAACTATAACCAACAAAAATACATTTTACTGCTTTATCATCCAATTTTCTGCGATGTTATTCAGGCACTAATGCATATTCCAAACAACCAGAAACACGCAGATGAGCAACATACGGCTTGCGACTAAGCCAAGCCTCATATGGTGTGATAGACTATAGCACTTTTATGGGACACCTGCTAAGTACATATGTTGCACACATTACAGCCTCAAGCCAGAAACTATGTGGTAAAGCCTGACTCTTGACCATACACCTCGCCATCTTCATGAGTAACATGTTCTTCTATTCAGCAACTCCATTCTATTGAGGTGTATATGGCACTATACACCGATGTTTTATCCGTCGCTCAACCAGAAATGCGTTAAGTCAGAAGACATATATTCCCTCCCTCCATTAGAATGGAGGATGCCCATTTTACATGCTGACAAATTTTCAACCAAAACTAGAAACTGTTTGAAGCACATAAACACTTTAGACTTTGCCTTCAATGGATATACCCATGCATGCCTCGAAAAATCATCGATGAAAGTCATGAAGTAAAGATAGTTCCCAAAAGAAGGTGTCTACATAAGACCAAAGACATCGCTATATACAAGTTGTAATTTCTGAGTAGGCCGAATTGAACCATCTTTTGGAAATTAAGAGCGCTGCATTGTGCTCAAAATATAGCCTTCACAAACATGTTTTCTAGGTGCCTCAACTTTGGGCAAAGAGGATACCATTTCATATTTCTACAGGCATAGCAAACTAGCAAAATTTAGACAACCAAAGTGTGCATGCCAAAGCTTTGCATCTGACATAGCCTGAGAATCATGTACTGCATATGCCAAATCATTTATAGATCTTTCATAGTCTATGAGCTTATACAGCCCATGACATAAAATGCAAGAAGCAATAATCATGTCGCCATTTGATAGATCATGAACTGTATATCTGTAATCAACAAATTTAACAACCAAGCCAATCTTGTCTAATGTAGAAACTGATAACGTATTTTCCTTGATCCCTGGCACAAATAAAGCATCTGACAAAGTGAAAGAACTACTATCAGTAGTAGTCAAAAGGATATTAGCAACTCCCATAATAGGATAAGAGGAGTTTTTGACTTAGGTAATAGTATTTCTTGTAGGGGAAGGCTCGAGTGAAGAGAAGAAACTGCACTACGAGGTAATATGTTTGGTCGCCCCACTATCAAAGTACCAAACATCTGAGTCTACTATAGACATGTATTGCTCATGAGAAGATGGTTCAAAACTACAAACAGTAGTAAATGTCCATTCTTCATCCTACACAAGATTAGCAGACTCTATTTTTGGTGTAGAGGCCTCTGCAACAACCATTCTAGCCTCTTTCTTGTTTGCCTCTTTAGTAGCCAATTTTGGACACCTCTTAATGATATGATCATTTCCTTTACAGTATATGCAGTAAAAAATTCCGTTTCTGATTTCTTCTCATCTTTGTCTTCCTTCTTCGAATGTGCAGCATTTGTAGATTTCTAATTACTAATAGAAGAGCTCCATTTACCCTTGCCCTTCTCACTAGCCAAGAAAGCTTGATCTACAGCATGCATGATGGACCTGTTCTGCCTAGAGTGATCTTCTTGCAACAGAACAGAGACTAAATCCTTAAATGACAAGGCATTTGGATTGCCTTTCATTATCAAATGAAGGATAGAAACAAAACTCTGATATGAGTCAGGAAGACCATTCAGAATACACTGCACAAGTGAGCTACCTAGTATAACTTCATTAGCAGAAATCAATTGTTCTTTCAAACCCTTGATCTTTGTAAGAAAAATGTCCATAGAATCACCTTCATTCATGTGATCACTCTCCCATTGTTTTCGGAGGTAAGCAATACGAGCCTCATTCGTAGCCTGGTACAATGTAGTAAGTGTATGCCAAGCATCCTTAGTTGTTCTACAAGAGTGAATGTGAGGAATAATGGCATGTTTGATAGACAAAGCTATCAATTCATATGCATGAGCATCTCTGCCATCCCAATAAATTTTCACTATAGTAGGTGCAACAGAAACAGTAGCACGAACACGAATTAGCACAATATCATCATCTTCAATATCATCTCCATCAACTCGAGCACTTGTATTTGGAGTACCTATATTTGCAGGTGTGACAAGACATCCTTCAACACCCTGCACAATATTCAATAGTCTTTTTGTGACCAATACATGATGCATCATATAAGCCCACAATATGTAATTCATACCATCTAACTTATCCTCAACAACCAACATATGAAATACATCACTGGTTTCAACCATGGCCACTGACTAAAATACATTGATGCAAAAAAATGATTATATATGAAAAAGTTGAACAGAACTACCCAAACAAGTTCTGCTAGACCTGTAGCAGACTTTGAGACACCTATACTATCGAACCGAAACCGGTATATATCTTTGGCACAAAAAGATGAAATAGCTTGCACAAGCATTGCGATAGTGTGTTCATGTGATTCTGAGATTGCAACCAGAGAGGTGTAGACAACACCCTAGATGAAGTGGTGACCTGCTCTGATACCAATTGTTGGAGTTAGAAGTCTTTGAAAGCATGCAAACAGCATAAAGAAGAAGAAGAAGAAGAAGAAGAAGCTTGGAGCACAACACATAAAGCTGAATGTATTACCACTAGAATGTACAAAGATAAGTAGCCCATTAGGGCAATTATCGTATATACAAGTCGAGGGAAAAAACCCCTCCTTAAGAGGGAAAAAAGTGGCCTGGAGATCCTAGAGTGTTCACACATATCACTACCTAAATATATCAACAATGCCAATCTGACAACTCTCTCTCTCTCTCCTCCATCCAGGATGAGATTACGATGGCTTCTAGAAGGGTCTTTGCCTCCTTCTCATCCCAGCCAAGTGTTGGAGGAGGGCAATCCTACAAACTCATTACATCTTGGCCTAGGCTCATAAGAATCTTCAAGCCATTTGTCATGATAGAAGGGAAAATCTTTATCAAAGTTTGTGGCGTTTGGAGATAGAAGTTAACAAAGGTCACTTGCAATACCAAAAAAGGCCTTCAGAAAATCAAACGCATGTTGAGATACAAAGAAGAAATTCAAAGAAAGGATCTACAAATATATTTTGAAGACTGGTGGGCAGGTAGGGCAGACAAGCCTACTAAAGAGATGTGTGGCTTCCTCAAGAGGAAGCAATCCAAGCAAGTGATTCCGTTCATGGTGGATGTCGATGGGGTTGAATGCAAAATGGATGAAGAAAATAGTACACTGATTGTCGACCACTTTTTAGAGCTCTTGGGGGTTTCCATGCGTCTTTCTCCTCACAGACGTGATTGAATGGCCACCATCTCACACATTAGAACCAAAAAAAATCCCGCAAAACCTGAAAGCTCTTTACAAGCTCCCATCTTGGATGTTGAAATTCTGGAGGTAATTGACTCGCTTCGTAATAACAAGAGCCTAGGGTTGGATGGACTTACCAATGAGTTCTTCAAGACCTTCAAGCATGTGGTGGCCACTCCCTTACATTTGGTATGGAAAGAGGCTATTTCTTTTGGTGCGCTTCCCAATTGTATCAATGCAAAAAAAGAATTGAACTTGGCGGCCAATTATGATGTTGCAAATCAGTTACAATATCCTGGCAAAGGTGATTGTGAACCATATTACCTGTCACCTTTATGACTGGATCAGTGAGGATCAAAAAGGGTTCATTAAGGGGAGGTCCATCCTTGAGGCTATCATTGATGTTTGGGAAGGGTTGGTTTTTATTGAGGAATCAGTACAAGATGTCCTCTTCCTTAAGATTGACTTCGACAAAGCTTACAACATACTCAAGTGGGACTTCATTCTCCAATTGTTGAAAGACTTAGGCTATGGCAAAAAATTGATTAAGATGATCTCTACTCTACTTGCAAATGCACTGCTAAGATAAACATCAATGGCCAACTCTCTCAAGCAATTAGATTAAAACGTCCTATCAGACAAGGTTGTCCATTGGCCCCTCTTCTCTTTGCTATCAGGACGGATGGTCTTAGTTGCCTTGTTAATCATCAAGCTCACTTAAGTCATATTCAAGACCTTAATCTACCTCTTAAACAAGATTAGATGATCATGAGACTTTTTGCTGATGATACTAATTTTTTTAAATAAAGGAAGTTTGGCATTAGCCTACTCTCCCGGACTTGAATTAATTAAAGAAAAGTACAAGAGAAGGGGACTAGTGCCCACGGGATCCCCCGAATCCCACAAAGCAGGGGAAGCTTTTAGAGAGTTTAGATAGCATTATAAAGAAGGTTAATCACCCTCTCATCACCCTCATGAGGGGCCCACTTGGGTTCAAGCTTGTTATTGATCAAAAGGAGCACTTGATGATGCCTGAAGGGGGGGGGGGGGAGGGGGGGATTTCTTATAGTTAACGATCCTTTTGCCAAAGACGAACAATGATTTCTCAATTGACCACTCTTTGGGGGAGTCGCCAAAGTTACAAGCACATCTTTCCCACCAGATTTTCCATAGGACCTCCCCGCTGTTAAGCATTGAAACCTTTTGGAGTAGTTTGAATACCTTTTGTGAGGCTTCACGATCCAAAATAAATAATTCTAAAATCGCTTTTAGGGCAGTTATTGGGCACCCCTCACAATTGCTTATTGACCATGGTTGTCAATTGATCCCTAGTGGTCAAATCTTCTATCTCCTAGGTATTCCGATGGGATTTGATGTTTCGATGGGGCAGCAATGGAACTCCACTCTCTCTAAGCTTGAGAGCAAGCTGATGTACTAGAAAGGTATGTAGATCAATTGGTTGGATGAGCTATGGTGATTAACACATTCCTTCTCTCTTCAATGCTTTTCTTTCTCTCTTGTTGGAGACCAAAAGACCATGAGATCTTCAAACTGGAAAGAATTTGCAAGAATTTCCTCTCGATGGGCGACCCTAATAGGAGGGGTATCCCCAAAATTAAATGGACTACTTGCATTATCCAAAAGGTTCAAGGAGGTTTGGGCATTCTAGATATTGAAGGAATGGCCAATAAGTTAGCCGCAAAATGGTTAATTAAAGCATGGAGCAATAGTGTTGCCTCTTGGGCCAAGCTTATATTTAGAAACAGGAATACTCTTAAACTTGTGAGCCTCTTGGGGTGGAAGGATCTCAACCTTCTCCCCATATTGTTCTCCCCATTTTCAGTGACTCCCAAAGGCTCAATCTTGGTTTGTTCTCTATGGACGAGTTGGAATAAGGTTGAATAGTTTATCATAAACAATGAAGATTGGAAATGGGTGGCTGGTATTACATAGAATGATTTGATCTAATTCCCTATCAAGGGCATTAGATGTGGAGTCTTGGAACCTCTAAAAAGTTAGGAAGCTATGAACAAAGTCTTATGCCTGTGGAAATACCTCTTGAACCAAGATACTTGTCAGCGGATTAGATTCGAGGACGTTGATCGGAACAAAAGAGGGGACTATGAAGAATGGCATCATTGCAGAGCATATTCAATGCTTGGGAGTGCTCAAGGACTCACCTCCTCATTGGTGAGGACTCTCCTCATCCTAAGGGTCTGAGATGGCACAATGGCAATAGCCTTGAGAAAATTTCGAGATTGAAAAAGGGTGTGGAATTTCATGTCATGTTCAATAGGAATTGATGTCTAGATTGTGTATGATGGAGGTGGGACTTTAAGTTCCAACCCTTTTGGCACCCCCTCGTCGAGATAAAAAAAATCCACTACTCATCTCGCAAATCCCACACCATGGAATCTGGACCAATATAAAAGCTAACAAAATTTGTAGGATCCCCCCATGGTGCAAATGATGCCTTTAAAGCATGGAAGACTTGGGACACCTCTTCTATTCGTGCCCCAAATCAATCACGATCTTGTAGACCCTTAAGAGAATCATGTTGTTACAGGGACAAATCAACTGGAAGCAAGCTTTACTGGGTGAAGCAATCGGATGTTCCTCAACTTTGTGGAATGCTATACGAGGGGAGACTCTATGGAAAATATGGAAAGAGAGGTGAGCAACCAACTTTGGAAGCCCTCTTAAAGAATGGTGGATTGAAAAATCTCTTATCCTTTTAGGAAAAAGAATTTCCAATTGTAAAAAGCCCCCCCCTCCTTTAGGCATCATAGAGTGTTCTTCCTAGAGAGCAACGAGATCAAAATCAAGTGGACCCCACATGAGGAAGGATGAGAGGGTTATAAATCATCTTTGTAAAATTCTCGAGTAATTTATTATCAACCCTCGCTTTGTGGGATACGCGGGGTCCCATGGGTATTAGGCTTGTTTATATATATATATATATATATATATATATATATATATATATATATATATATATATATATATATATATATATATATATATATATATATATATATATATATATACATACATACATACATACATACATACATACATACATACATACACACACACACACACATATATATATATATATATACATATATATATATATATATATATATATATATATATATATATATATATATATATATATATATATATCAAAAAATCCCCCTTGGAGTGGTGTGCTAAACAAGCAGTTGGCACATGTATAAGAAAGTGCCAAGCTATATTGTGGAAAGAAATCATCCGCAAAAGGAAGTAATCCCAAAGCTTTGTGGAAAGCTTCAAACTTCTCCCTAGGTAGAGTGTTTGCAAAAAGGTCTACAACATTATCCTATGTGGGACATAAGACAAATTAATATCTCCAACAAAAACCCTCTCCTAAGTAATGATAGTGCATATCAATGTTCTTTGTGTGGGCATGGGATACAAAGTTCCCAACACCCAAATCAACCAAAAGGTATTTGAATCACACACACAGACACACAATAGTCACTATGAAAGTTGCCCTATACTCTTCCTCACAACTAGACATGGACAAAGTAAGCTACTTCTTGATTAACCAAAATATGTGAGAGCTACCAAGCATGAAGCAAGAACCACTAGTGGACACATGAGTAACAAAGAAACTAGCCCAATCAGAGTTAAAAAAAGTCATATAAATCTGGGGGCAATGATCCCTTCTTGCGATAAAACAATCCAAGTAGTTAGGTACCACTCAAGTAGAAAAAGATATGCTTAACTACCTTCCAATGATTGACACATGGACAATGCATAAACTTGCTCATCTCATAAATATCAAACTGAATATCACATTGAGTTATGCATAAGTAAATCAAGCATGCAACAATCTGCTGATAGATAACAACATCAAGGACAAGGAAAATAATGGTCAATAGAATAAGAGTAGAATTAAATCAAGGAAGAGAGATCTCAAGTGGCATTATTTGCATAAGAACATGCATTAAAGAATGATAAAGGTAAAGGATAACATGTTGATGGGCATGTTAAACAATTACTTACACGATCTACATCGACTATGAAGATAGAAGAAATGAATGCTATCTTGGATGATAATGATGCACATACACTAACTCTAATCAAGGGTATATAAAGCAGAGGTAGATTCAGATGATTATAAAAATTCATGGAGAAGAGCAAGAACGCTCTCTCTCATGCTCTCATATGCCCTTGTGGGCTGCCGATCTACACATTGGGATCTTACGCTAATAATTGTACTGCTTGTCCTTTGCAAACACGTAAACAAGTTGTGTCCTTTGTAAGCATATGTAGACACGCTCGGCAAGCAACATTCACACGGACTCTTTTATGGAAAGTAACAAAACCTTTTTTCCAAGGGAGAGAAGCTAAGTGGGTTCCTTGTCTAATATTCTAGAAGCACTTAATGTTATCATTAGCCTAGAGCTTTGTCTAAGCTACTTCATAATACTTTTATTCCAGCCTATGCTATTCTCTAGATGTTTCAACAACGGTTACAACAACTTCGGATCGATCTAAAGTTCAACAACGTAAGAAAATCTGTTGTTATTTTGCCAAGTTAAGCATGAAACGAAGCACCGAAGACACAACTTACAAGCTCCAGCCTGCACTAAATCTTTATCTACTTCAAAAGAACTTGCAACGGCTACAAATCTGTTTAATCAGCCTACACGGACCACTTTCTGTCGACGATGATTTGAAGCAGCGTCTATGACAACCTACGCGGAACACTTTCTGTCGATGATGATTTGAAGGAGTGTCAATTACGTGGTGCTGCAGATCTAACAGAGAGCACACTCTATCTGCATCACGCATCCACCTCGAGGCAACCTTTATAAAATAGCATTCTTTCGCTTTACAGATTCCCAACCGGTTATCGTCACAGCTATATCTTAGCTTCCTGGTCGTGCCATCTGAGAAAAGAGGGAGGAGCTGTTGAGAACTCCAAGTCAACTTGCCATACAATCACAATTTTTATTAGTGAGCGAGGGAGAAGTCGGGAAATAGAATTAAGCGAAAGCTGGCCTGCACTTTCTCCCTAATTTGGAAAAGTATTCACTCATGTATATTTCTGCATACGGCATTTTGGCTGCCGAGAGACATGAAAACCAGGAGCGGCCATCACATAGCCTCGCGAACCTGACACTATGAAAGAACAAAGCTGCGATCCATTCCTTCCTGAAACATTCAGAGGAAGAAACGCCGATGAGAATGTAGGCATTTGAGGAACAAGAAGATATCTATACGTCGATGGCACCACTGTCAGATCAGAATAGTAGATGTCCAACAAGATAGCTCAGATCGGAACAGGAGATGTTCAGCAAGATATCTCGGGTAGGAACTTGGAACAATAGACGTCCAACGAGGAAGCCAGGCAGAAAAAAACAAAGTGCGCTACAGAAATTGCGTAGAAAGGACAAGGTGCACCATGGTAGAACGCGTCAGCTTGCAGGTCGCCCGCCCCGACGCGCAAAACAACAACAGCGCAAGACCAGAAGGAGACGGTGACTCGTCGGGACGGGAAGAAAGAGAAGTGACATGACGTTTCCAAAACAAAGACTTGAACAGCTCTCGTTGTCTCATACACGAAAAAAATATGAGATCAACTGGTTTGGAAGAAAGAAAAAAGTCATCACGTTATGAGCACAAAGCGCTGAACAGCTCTCGGTGTCTCATACACGCAAAAAGTATGCCATAAACTTCTCTTTTGATAGCAAAGATAAGCACGGTGTTTTTTTATCTATGAATCCATAGCTGGAAATCTCTATATTAATATTGTACCATCATTTTTCTTAGTTATAGTTATCCTTTCAAGGAGTGCCTCACTTATTATATTGAATCATTATATCAATATTGTACCATCATTTTTCTTAGTTATAGTTATCCTTTCAAGGAGTGCCTCACTTATTATGTTGAATCATTAGGCGATGCATATCTCATGAAGGAAATTGTTAGATTTTATTTATTTATTTTTATCACCTAATAGTGACTTATCATGTATAAACGTGTGATATTTTGGCCATGTAGTTGGTACATAAAGGAAATGAATGTGGTTTGGGTTTTGAGTAGAAGATCAAGAATCGTGAAAGCACTTAGTAATTGAAAGATAATATTATGTTCTGTAAAAGAATCCTAATGTTTAAAAGGTGAATTAGTTTTTCATTAATTTAAATCTCTTTATTTTCAAAAAAATGACCCATATGCATGTTTTTAGGAAATAGGTGCATGAATCAACTTCTGTAGAGACTTCATAAAGGCTTTATACCTCTCTTCTTAAAGCCAATCATTTTTCTTCACCTTAGTTTCAAAATAATGAAAAATGCCTCTAAATAAATGCATTTGGAGACTTGTTTGATGAAGTCTTTGAGAGGAGATTGCGCCTATTATGTATAGTCTTTAATATGTGTTCCTGTGTGTTTCACTCATTTTGTAAGTTTTCTAGTTTGTATGTCAACATGCCTCCCATGAACTTGCACCAACAAGCATGCCCAAAAGCGATAATGTGAATTACTTTTGTAGGTCCAAGCATAAAATCACAATATATGCGTGTATGTATAGACATATGCCAGCTCACAAAGCTCACATAAAGAAAATGAATGCATAGCAAACCCTCCCCGAGAGGAACTAGATACCACCTTCATTAAATAAAAAGATAGGAATCAAAGCATAAAATCATTATGAGCAATAACCAAAAAACTACTGTGAGACTTGACATAAAGATTCGAATTTCTAAAAAATACTAAAATTCTAATCATTACAAATAAAAAGCATAAAACTAGTGTGGGAATCTACATGAAGGTTATGATGTCCAAACTTGTATTCCAATGATTACAAATACTTAAAATATGTGACATCACATTATATTAAACATACTGCAAACATAGAACTATCATGGAAGATGAGAAGGTAAAACATCTTGTTGATGTATTGTATGTTCTTAATATAACAAATAACCTAGCCTTTGTTGGTCAAATGGTTGACCATGGATTAGAAGTTAGGTTTGATTCTAATGGTTTATATATAATTTATATATAAAAAAGTACAAGAAGAATGGATGTTTGATTACCAAAGGCAACAAAGTGGATAGGATATTTACCTTGAATGTGAGAATTCATGAATGAATGTGGCCATGTTTGCAAAAGGTGTAGGTGTTATTGCTAACATAGAGACATAGCACAAACAAATTGGACATGCAAATGTGGAGAGGCTAAAGTTGATACAATCAAAGGAGCTTATCAATGGATTATCAAAATTCAAGGTTGGAGGGAATTCATGTAGCAATAGTTCTAACTAGAATCCATGGAGTGGAAGATTATGTAGAAACTTATTTCCAGCAAATTCATCAACTCCATCCAAGAAAGGTAAATAAAAGAATTTTGATGGTAATAAAAAATCTTCAAGTTTTGAAGATATTGGTGGTGAATCAAGTAGTTCATAAAAGATTCTTGATATGTATATGTATATGTACATGTATATGTATATGTATATGTATATGTATATGTATATGTATATGTATATGTATATGTATATGTATATGTATATGTATATGTATATGTATATGTATATGTATATGTATATGTATATGTATATGTATATGTATATGTATATGTATATGTATATGTATATGTATATGTATATGTATATGTATATGTATGTATATGTATATGTATATGTATATGTACATGAAAATCACCATCAAAGTGATGGATTGTGACCTAAAACATCAGCATTCATTTCAGCTTTCATTGAAGTAAAATCTTATTCCTGTTGTATTTTATGGAATCATGGAAGGTTAAATGGATTTTTAATGTTTTAAATGTCCAAAAGGTTTTAATGTGGTTGTGTTTGATGTAGTAGGTGAAGAAGCATGAGGGCGTGGATACAGGTCGATGTGCATAAAGAAATAAATTCGAAGACTAAATCGAAGACTTCTAGACTAGTTATGTTTAGGTTTATCTTGATGTAAAAGTAGTGGTTCGCTTTAGAAAGTGACGCCTTTTGTAAATAAAGTAGTTTTTCCTAAAAGACACTTCTAAAAGCGAAGGCCCTCATGTAACTTCTATTTTCAGGATGTAATAGAAATAAACCTATAAATACATGTACTCTGAGAGACTCGTCCGTCAGAGTATGCGGGGGGAGATTACACCCAATATCGTGTCAATTGTTTCTCTGTTTTTTATTCCTGTTTCGTCTTCTTTCTACCTCTGTGTGTGCGTGCACTGAAGGACCTGATAACAGAGCACTGTTATCAGGTCCTTCAGTGCACGCACACACAGAGGTAGAAAGAAGATGAAACAGGAATCAAAAACAGAGAAACAATCGATGCGATATTGGGTGCAATCTCCCCCCGTCTACTCTGACAGATGAGTCTCTTAGAGTACACATATTTATAGTTTTATTTCTATTATGTCCTGAAAATACAAGTTACATGAGGGCCGTCGCTTTTAGAAGCATCTTTTAGGAGAAACTACTTTATTTACAAAAGGCATCGCTTTCTAAAGCGAACCACTACTTTTACAACAAGATAAACCTAAACATAACTATTTTAGAAGTCTTCGATTTAGTCTTTGAATTTATTTATTTACGTGCATCCACTTGTATCCACGCCCTCATGCTTCTTCACCTACTAGATCAAACACAACCACATTAAAACCTTCTTGATGTAACATGGAGGACTACTCACTGGTATGAATAAGAGGTGTGAACCACCTATTGGATCCATTGAGTAGGATACTCAGATGAGTGCCAAGTGGCACTCATGTAAGAGGGTATGACTAGTTGCCCTTTGTGGCTAAGTCAGCAGAGAGAATACGTAGAGTACAACACGCGGTTGGATGGTCAATTAATCATGAGTCCCTGTGAGATTCCGAGCATGGATATGCATGCAGGAGCGACCTCAAAAATGAGGGGAGTCCTCAGGAACTAGGAGTGATCATAACATTGGTTTCAGAGCTAGACGATGAACGTGACAACAGCCACAGGTGGGACAGAAGCACATGTGAACGCACGACCAAGTGGCAGTCGACGGACGCTAAGGTGTGAGAGCAGCAGCCGATGGCTCAAGCTTCCCTCCTCCCCTCCTCTTGGGTGATGGAGTGAAGGTTCCAACCTTCAATATATCCTCCTAGATGGCTGAAGCACGCGCCTATGTGGGATAATACAGCCTTGCGACATTCACTCTACAGTTATTCAAATTTATAACCAAGACAAGTTGAAGGTTAGAGATAATTTCGAAAAATTTCTTGGATTTTGGGGGAGAGAAATTATACTATGACCAAGAAATTAGGGAAAACCATGATGTATACATGTAGTATGGGCTGTGGAGATGGGGTATGGGTCTTGGGGTTGATAAAAAAAGCTTTAGTTTCTCAGTTTAGAGCTTCTTAAAGTCACTACTCCATGAAAATTAGCTTTTTCACTTCCTACTCGTGACATACCCGGCCTCTCCGCACCATAGCTTGCTCATATGATATCGGATTTCAAAAGTCTTGGTCATGTTATGAAGCTACACTCCTAAGCTTTGCTAAAAACCATCGCTGTTGGATTTGGAAGAGATTTTCCCCACCAAAATCTCTCTACAGCGCTTCAGCAAGAACTAGGCAGCTACTCCAGGGCCTAGTTTTTCATCATCCGGTGTCCAAATTCACTTTTTTCACCTGGGATAGTCTCAAATTCTTGAAGTACACGTGATGGGCTACATTTCTTGGACTGGCGAGGACTATCAAATCTTAGAAGTTGCTCAGTTTTACTCAGTTTGCCCGGTTGGGGCTATTCCCACGTGGTTTTGGCTTTGTTTTGGATGGTTTTTGGTGTTTAGAACCTTCCCAGACCAACCGGACATTTACATTTTTTGTTTGGGCCTGGCGAGGATTCAAAATCAGCAACCTAAAGCTTCAAGGATCACTTGGATATTGCTTCTGTAGTTTTACCTTGTAACAGGGAAGTGCTCTTGTGATATATTTCTCTTCTTCTTTCATATTTGAGCTTTACTTCCATTCATTTTCATATACTCTAGTAAGCAAATGGGGGAAGGGAAGAAAAACATGGAATCTAAAGGCAAACAAGTAGTTGAAAACACTTCTCCATCTAAAGAGCAACTAGAGGATCCAGATTCTCTCTCTCGGTTGGCTTTCGGTGAAGCTCCGGTGGGCGTTGATGACACCACACCAGCAATTTACGTTACTGAAATGGTCGTGACGAATCTGTTGGAAGTGAGGTAGGCCCTTAGGCTCATGTCACAGGTCCATGGTTCCATAAACCAGTCATGTACAACATTAATTCCAGCAATCTTCCATATTGACAAAACATGAACATACCACAACTTAATCATACAGATGATGAGACAAAGATAGAGAAAGAATAGACGACATGTGTAAAGTGTTACGTAAGCCATCGCTTACTCATAGTACATGTCGTCTATTCTTTCTCTATCTTTGTCTCATCATCTGTATGATTAAGTTGTGGTATGTTCATGTTTTGTCAATATGGAAGATTGTTGGAATTAATGTTGTAAATGACTGGAACTATGGAACCATGGACCTGTGACATGAGCCTAAGGGCCTACCTCACTTCCAACATTTGGTATCAGAGCACTAAGGTTTTGGTTACAGAACTTTAGATCTTTGGCATCAATGCATTAAGGCTCATTCATAATCCCAGGTTCCTAGACTTCCAGATTTACAACATATGATTTGAAAGCATCTTCTAATATTTGACATTTGACATACACACTTAATCTAGATGAGTAGAGATTTGAGAATTAGACAATTCAGCTACATGTGTATTCATCAGTGTGGAGTATGAAGTTGATGATCTGTTAGCAGCCGAATATTTTTGGAAGAGTATGCAAATACTTTACAAAAGTATTGTTTGAAGACCCAGACTTGAATTTGAAGTAGTCTTCTCTTCATCAAGTCTGGGTCTTCAAACAATACTTTTGTAAAGTATTTGCATACTCTTCCACAAATATTCGGCTGCTAACAGATCATCAACTTCATACTCCACACTGATGAATACACATGTAGCTGAATTGTCTAATTCTCAAATCTCTACTCATCTAGATTAAGTGTGTAGGTCAAATGTCAAATATTAGAAGATGCTTTCAAATCATATGTTGTAAATCTGGAAGTCTAGGAACCTGGGATTATGAATGAGCCTTAATGCATTGATGCCAAAGATCTAAAGTTCTGTAACCCAAACCTTAGTGCTCTGATACCAAATGTTGGAAGTGAGGTAGGCCCTTAGGCTCATGTCACAGGTCCATGGTTCCATAGTTCCAGTCATGTACAACATTAATTCCAGCAATCTTCCATATTGACAAAACATGAACATACCACAACTTAATCATACAGATGATGAGACAAAGAAAGAATAGACGACATGTGTAAGGTGTTACGTAAGCCATCGCTTACTCATAGTAAAACTCATGTGAACACACCTTCTCAAACACCTCATAAAAATATGCATAAAGCATATACGTACTGTTTCTCTTGTACCTATGCCGAATAGGACTCCTCCTGATATGAACGCCACAGCCTCCATAAACTTCAAGTAGTACCTGTGTGCATAAAGAGAATATGTACCTGAATACTTAACATAAGATGTGAATCTTATGTTAATCTCCATCTAATGTCTTTGAAGTAGCCCGATATCTTCTTTGTAGAAGACAATCTTCAACCTAACATCTTCTTGTAGAAGATGATCTTCAAATACGCCATGTAGATGGTCCCATCCAATGTCTTTGAAGTAGCCAGACATCTTCTTGTAGAAGATAATCTTCAACCTAATATCTTCATGTAGAAGACAATCTTCAAATACATCCTGTAGATGGGCGATCCTCACCATCAAGCTGCTAATGACCAAGTCTTCTTGCCATGAACAAGGGATAACCTCCTCTCCATGAGGTAGAGTGTGAGCACACCCTTCATCTTCTCCAAGAAGAACTCCATAGCTGCTCCTCAACATGCTTCAAGTTAGCACCATGGCTGCCCCATGTGCTAGAAGAAACACCACCTCTATTGAGGTCCAAGCTCTAGAAATCTTGTGTTGATCCTAGGTGAAGGATACATACAATGAACCCAAGCTCTTGTTATATAGTACTCTTGATCCTTCAAAAGCACCAATAAAGCACTTCGTAAAATCTACGATTGTAGATCAATTCAAAAAATAAAAGCTATCGTAAAACGTTGTACGCTATCGCTCCTTGTAAAGCTATCGTATGCTTTTTTGAGATACAATAAAAAGATACTTTCGCAAACGTGCTGTTAATGGGATTTGAACCCGAGCGGGCAGGATGAGAGGAATATAGTGTAGCCAGAGCGCCCGTCGATATTTGCTGTAGGAGGGAGTAGTATCACAGCTATACATTCTGTACTTAGTGGAGAATATTGGACCAATAGGATATTGATTCCAACAGAATCTACAGACCCTCCTGGGCCACCTACCTACTATGAGCAGTTATTAACCTTCCTTACTAACAGATGTCTTCCCCCTCACACTCCTCCTGCTATGTGGCGGAAAATTGCAGTTTACAGTCGCAGATTCCGGTTGATTATAGGACACTTGTACTACATAGATCATACTGGTGTCTTACTTCTTTGTATTCCACCACATGAAGTAAACTCAGTTATTGCTATGGCGCATTCAATACCCTCCGGTGGACATTTTGCAGCAGATCTTACTCACCGGAAAATTCTGCAAAGTGGTCTTTGGTGGCCGACCATGTACAAAGACGTAGTTCAGTTTGTGCAGTAGTGTGACACTTGTCAGCGATCTGGACAGCCATTACAGCACCACTTCTTTCCTCTACAACTTGTCTTACCTTTGGAACCTTTTTAGAAGTGGGGTCTTGATTTTATTGGACCAATCACACCTCCACCGACCCTTAGCAACAATCGCTACATTCTAATCTGCACAGATTACGCAACCAGATGGGCAAAAGCTTGCACCTTACGGTCCGCTACAGCGGTTTCGGTAGCAAAATGCCTGATGAAGGACGTCTTCCCGCGTTATGGCTTACCTCTGGAACTTGTGACCGACCAAGGAACACACTTTGCTAACAATTTAATGCGAGTACTAATGCACACTTTTCAAATTTTGCACAAATTCAGTTCTCCATATTATCCCCGTGCTAATGGTTTAGCGGAAAGTACTAACAAGACGCTGTTGAGTATGCTTCATAAATTGATCCTGGCATCACCATAAAGATGGGATCAGTTACTATCTGCAGTCTTATGGGCATACCGGACTACATACAAAGTTGCAACCGGACTGACTCCTTTCAAGCTAGCTTATGGGTTGGAAGCAATCGCGCCAATGGAAATTGTAGTGCCCAGCTTACGCATGGCCATCACTCAGAAATTGTTACCCGAAGACTCTTTGCCATTTCGGTTGGACGCACTCAGAGCTTTGGATGAACATCGCTGGGAAAGTTTGTTGGTTCTTCAAGAAGTGCAGTTGCGGCAAGCCTGTACCCATGATCGGTTTCTCAAGACTCCAGTTTTTACGGTGGGCCAACTTGTGCTGTTTTATAATGCTAAATCAAATCGTGCTGCTGGGAAATTTAAATTACGGTGCTTTGGTCCTTACCAAATTAGTGAACAAGTGGGACCATCTACTTTTCGGTTGACTAATTTGACCGAAGTTCCTCTTCCTAAAGTGATCAATGGTTTAAAGTTGCGGCCGTATCACCAAGCGCCTCATTCTCACTGACATGTGTGAAGAGATGGATAGGTATGTGCTTGAAGATGAAGAGGTGTTGCAAAATCCTTGATCTACACCAGCCAAATGAACTCCAAAAGTATATGGTGGGCCCTTTTAGCTTGCCAATGGATGTATTAGACACCCTATGTACCTTGGAAGATCACTCTCAAAAAGATAGATCAAAACAGATAAGTTGGAGTTAGCTCAGAGGTGAAAACTTGCTATTGTTGGTTCATACACCTGTCCAGTGTTTTACATAATTCTCTGAGCACAGCAGCAATTAGCTCAATTCCTCTTGGTGAAGTCTAGGCAACTTAAAGAGCTAACTTTCAAGAGTAATCTCATCAAAAATAATGAAGCACACACTGAGAATGAGTTTTAACAAGTGATGACATCATCCCGATTTTCACGGGCTGCTACAGAAATAGACCAGTGAGCAGAAACATCACGATAACTCAAAATGTAGAAATCCAATGATTATGAAAATTTGTTTGGTTATACTAGACCGAAAGTTGAATCCAACAAGCTTTAAATCACTGAATTTGGATAAGTAACCACGGAGAAACACCTCTGACAAGATGCATGAAAAAGTCGGGTACCTGACAGAGAAGTGAAGATGAACAGACCCTGTTGACTTCAAATGAACATAACTGAAGATTGCAACATCCAAATGACATGAAACTTTATGAGCATATATTAGACTTATAGAGCTAACTTTACCAAGTTAAATCACTGAAAATGATGCACCAAGCTCAGAGAAAACATCTCTGCAAGTTGACTGAGAAAACTAAGAGTAATGGTAGTGAGTAGTACACTTCACAAGAACATGGAAAGATGAAACCAAATAATCATGAAAATGAAAGTATATTTCTTGTACAATACAATGACTTACTGATACATATGTGTGCCCTGTAATCACACCTTGATATGGCATAAAGCTCAGCTCTTGGAGGTCTTCACATAGTCTCTCTAACCACGACTAAAACTGCCATCTATTTATAGTTGAGTTTGGGAGGCTAACTTCCCTCAATCACTCTCCAATCAATCAATGATTGATTTGATTCTCTACCTACCACAAATCACGAATTCGTGGCTCCTCTTTCCATTCTTGATCAAGTGGACTCAACCACTTAAGATTCTCTTACTTTTACATTAAGTAAACTCTTCAAAAGTTACAAGAGGTAGTTCACAAGTGAACTTTACATAGTCTTCTTTTTAAAGCTTCTTCTAAGACTTTGTGAGACTCAAGCCAATACTTAGGCTTATCATAGACTTGCTCCAACAGCTCCCCCTCAAGCCAAGTATGCTTGAGGTCTTCAATCTTCCAAGATTACGTGCAAACCTATCATAGCCTTGAATTTGCAAAGCTTTGTACCATCCAATGCTTTGGTTAGAATATCTGCACATTGTTGATGAGTGGACACATATGATATTTGAATCTCTTTGCTTAGAACCTTCTCTCGTACATAGTGATAATGAACTTCAATATGTTTAGTCCTTGCATGAAAAATAGGATTAGCAGCCAAGTGAATAGAACTCATATTGTCACCAAAAATAGTTGGAGTTCCAAACTCCAATCCAAGATCTTTGAACAATGTCTTCATCCACATAGCTTCTTGAGTAGCTATGGCAAGACCTCTGTATTCAGCTTCAGTAGAAGAGAGAGCAACTGTGGGTTGCTTCTTGGATGACCATGAAATAAGCTTTGAACCTGCAAAGGTAAGATAACCTGAAGTGCTCCTTCTATCTTCCTTGGAGCCAGCCCAATCTGCATCAGAAAATAGCTTCAAACCTAAATCAGATACATAAGGATAATAAAGTCCTTCATTTATGGTTCCTTTGAGATACTTGAGAATCCTTTTGGCAGCATCCATATGTGGTTTCCTTGGTGTGTGCATAAATTGACTTAGCACACTCACACTGTAACATATATCTACTCTTGTCAATGTGGCATAGTTAAGACTACCCACTAGACTTTGATCTGATGTGATGTCCTCTATGAGTTCACCTTCATGTGAGCTCAATTTGTGATTGACCTCCATTGGAGTACCTGCAATCTTACAATCTTGCATCTTGAATTTTGCCAACATGTCCTTAATGTACTTTCTTTAAGTGAGAAACAAACCATGATCTTTGTAGACAACTTCCAAACCTAGGAAGTAGGTAAGTGAACCCAAATCACTTATCTTGAACTCTTCTCTCATCTGATCTTTGATCTTCTTCATACCATCTGCATCATTTCCTGTCAATATAATATCATCTACATATACACATAGATAGATGACCTCGGAATTACTCTTTTTAATAAAGAGTGAAGGATCTGCCTTGCTTGGTTGAAAGCCTTTGTCCTGCAAGAATGAAACAAGCCTGAAATTCCAAGCTCTTGGAGCTTGCTTGAGACCATACAATGCTTTGTTAAGTTTACACACATAATCAGGATAAACTTGATTCTCAAAACCAGGTGGTTGTGCCATATATACCTCTTCTGTTATCCAACCATTCAAAAATGCATTCTTTACATCTAGTTGAAGTATCTTCCAATTCTTGGAAGAGGCAATACTAAGAAAAACCCTAATAGTAGGCATCTTTGCCACAGGAGAGAAAGTCTCCTCATAATCAATTCCTTGAGTTTGTGCAAAGCCTTTTGCTACAAGCCTTGCCTTATACCTGTTAATGGAACCATCAGAATTCTTCTTGAGTTTATAGACCCATCTTGAGCCTATTACCTTCATGGATGAAGTCTTGGGCACCAAATCCCAAGTGTTGTTTTCCTCAAGTGCTTCAATCTCTTCCTTCATTGCATGCTTCCATTCTGTTTTTGCTTTGGCCTCTTCAAATGATGATGGCTCCTCTTGGTTTATGTCCTGTGCTATGTAGATAGAATGTTTAGTTACTAATGAGGTGTCAAACCCATACCTTTCTGGTTTTTTCTTTTCCCTCATAGATCTTCTTAGGCCATGATGTGATGATTCTGCCTCATGTCCAAGTTCCTGCAATTTTGCTTTACCTTTAGACTTCCATGCTTTGATCTTTTCCATGTGAGATTCTTCATCATCCTCTGAGGTGTCTTGTTCTTCAATCTTCTGTTGTTCTCTACCAAGCTTTGGAAAATATTCTTCAAGATTATATGGTAAATTGACCTTCCTGCATGAATCTTCATACCATGAATTGTTCTCATCAAAAACTACATCTCTGCTTACCAAGAATCCTTTGTTGGTAGGGTTGTATAACTTGTAGCCCTTTTGATTGTTGTCATATCCAATAAATACACACCTTTCTGCCTTTGGATCCATCTTGCCTCTAACCTATGAAGGAACATGAGCAAAAGCAATACATCCAAAAATTTTACAATGATCTAAGCTTGGTCTTCTTCCATTCCAAGCCTCATATGGAGTCATCCCATCAAGGGATTTTGAAGGCAATCTGTTAATCAAGTAAGTGGTTGTAGATACAGCCTCAGCCCATAAGTAATTAGGTAAATGCTTTTCATTTAACATAGACCTTGCAGCTTCAACAATTGTCCTATTCCTCCTTTCTGCCACTCCATTTTGCTCAGGAGTGTACCTTGTAGTTACCTCTCTTTTGATTCCTCTTTCTTGAAGAAAAGAATCAAACTCATGGGAGAAATATTCTCCCCCTCCATCTGACCTTAGCCTTTTTAGTGATTTACCTGTTTGATTCTCCACAAGAGCCAAATATCTTTTGAAACATGAAAAAACTTCATCTTTGTGTCTCATAAAGAATAGGATAGTCCATCTGCTGCAATCATCAATAAAGGAAACATAATACCTTGATCCAGATATTGAAGCTTCCTTGCTAGGTCCCCATACATCTATATGAACCAACTCCAAGAGATCTCCATGCATATAACCTTTCTTCATGAATGGTAACCTGTGAGACTTTCCAAATTGACATGCACTGCACTTATAAATCATATGTTGTTTTGACAAATTAGGAAGTCCAAGTACACTTTGGTCCCTGCAGATTTGCTTTAATGACCTTTCACCAATATGTGCTAACCTTTTGTGCCATACTTCCAATTCTGTGAGTGTCTGACTACCATAATTAAAGAGAGCAATGTTTCTAGTGTCCTGTAATTCAAATGTGAACAATCTACCTGTCTTTTCACCTTTTGTAATTCTTCTGAATCCTTGACTTGGGTCTTCAACAAATGCTCCTGCTTTTGTGAACCTGACTTGCAACCCTTTCTCTACTATCTGCCCAACACTTATCAAATTCTTTGTAATGGTAGGAACATAGAGTACCTTACTGAGTAGGTTGATGTTTCCATCAGGTGCTTTGACATTGCCTATTTTCTCCACAGGATGTTTTGTATCATCTCCTGTTTGTACCTCATGCTTATTCCTTGGATCTTCTAAATCTGATAGGAGTGCCACATTTCCTGCCACACGATTTGAACAACCTGAATCTATATAGAAAACATGCTCATCAGATTTACCTTGTGGCATAGCCATGTTCATGATCAATAATGAATCCTCTTTGTTTGAGTCTTCTGTGTAGTTATTGTAGTCTCTCCTTCCTTTGTAGCCTCCTTGATAGTTTGAATGATTGTAGTTGTTGTAGTTGTCATGGTAGTTGTTGAACCTTCCTCTTGAGTAGCCATAACTTCCTCTATTGTATCCTCTGCCTCTTTGATTCCTGGAATTCCTAAAGCAATTTTCAGTTGTATGATTAGTTAATCCACAAATAGAACATGAGTTGGAGTCTTGGGATCTCCCCCTGCCTTGTCTACCTCCTCTTCCTCTACCTCTGCCATGTCTTCCTCTACCTGCATAGTTAGCTTGATATATACCTGCTTCATCATCCACTTTCTTTGCCTTTCCTTTGTTATCTTTAGACTTGCTTTTATCCGTGTATAAAGCTGAAGATTGATTACCTTTAGAGCTTTCTCCATTTTTTATAAGCTTTGCCTCTTGAGTAAGTAGTTGTCCAATGAGTGTGTTGAAATCAGGTACATGCATGTCCATGTACAAAAAGATAGTTCAGAAGATAGTGCCACATGGGAGCAGGTTAGCACCCTTCAGAGACGGTTTCCCAACTTTAGATCACCTTCCCAAGAGTTTTCTTAAGGGGAAGGATAAGGGGAAACAGCACGGAGACTTGACCATGTACATGAGGTGCATGGGGATATAGTGGGAGTATTGACTTTATATTTTCTCTCTTTGTATAGACCTTCCAATACCATTTTTGAGGACAAAAATGGAGTTAAGGGGAAGGAAATGTAGCATGGAGTACTACTCACACCTCTTGGATCCATTGAGTAGGATACTCAGATGAGTGCCAAGTGGCACTTATGTGAGAGGCTATGACTAGTTGCCCTTTGTGGCTAAGTGAGGAGAGACAATATGTAGAGTATGACACGCGGCTAGGCGGTCAATTAATCATGAGTCCCCGTGAGATTCCGAGCATGGATATGCGTGTAGGAGCGACCTCAAAAATGAGGGGAGTCCTCATGAACTGGGAGTGATCATAGCACTTGACATTTAAAACATTAAAAATCCATTTAACCTTCCATGATTCCATAAAATACAACATGCCTCCCAGTTGACAAACAATTGACCTCAGTTGATAAATATAAAAATAGACATGGATGATCAGTCGCATGTCCCATCATTGAAAAATATTAAGCATGAACCATGTAAAACACATGCATGGAATCGGAAACCTAAAAGTTTAATGTAATTGGGAATGATATGGAGAAATTAAATGATCATAGTGATAAGGAGGTCTTATGTATCCATTGTGATTCCTCAAGTGAGTGATTTTTATATTTGACTAAATATCTATGATATTGCTTACCAGTTCGTGTAGTGGTAACGTCATAATCTATTACTTTCTCGGGAATCAATATTTTCACATCCTCTTCAAGTAAAGGAGGATCATCTAAAATAGGCATGAGTGGTAAAGTACCTTGAAAAGATTTCAACAAACTTATATTGAAAGAATTATGTATACCCCAATGAGAAGGTATATCTAATCGAAAAGAAGTTTTATTTATTTTCTCAATAATGCGAAAAGGTACATAATATCGTGGGGCAAGTTTTACCTTAGTATGTTGAGAAATATTTTTTAAACACCGTTTAATGATTCGTAACCAAAATAAATCATTTTCATTAAATTTTTTGGCTATGCACTTCTTATTAATACTACGCATGTAGTTTGAAAGAGACTCATGGGAGTGGGAAGCTTTCTTCCATAAACAATTTTATATGGTGCACGACCAGTAGTAGTGTGTGGGATGTTATTATATGCAAACTAAAGTAAAGGGAGTTTTTCATCCCAACAATGTAATAAATCCAAACTGGCACTATTTGTAGCCTTAGTTTGACCATTACTTTCAGGATGAAATGCAGAACTAAAGTCTATTTTTTATCCTAGATGTTGAAATAATGCCACCCAAAAATGGTTACAAAAATGAACATCTCAATCTGAAAGAATAACTTTAGGAAAACCATGATGTGGAAAAATACATTTAATAAATAACTTAGCAGCTTGAGGTGCAGTTAAAGTCTTTTTAGAAGGAATGAAGTATGCATGTTTACTAAACCTATCAACCAATGTCCAGATCATATCATTGTGAGATGCAGTTCTAGGAAGACCAGTAATGAAATCCATAGAAATCTATTCCCATGGTCCATCAGGTATAGGAAGTGGCATTAATAACCTGAATGGTTTACCATGATGTCATTTTACACGCTAACAAACAATGCAGTGAGAAACATATTGTGCAACATCCTTTTCCATGTTAGGCCAAAAGAAGAAATCTTTACATGTAGAAATAGTACTTTGTATGCCCTTATGACCCATATATGGTGGTTCATGCATCTCTTTCATAACAAACTCTTTGAATACTTGTGTAATGCATAACTTGTGTTGGAAATACAAGTATCCAAAACAATTACCAAAATCTTTTCAAAGCTTTGCCACTACACTCCATTTTTTTGGAAAAGGGAATCCAAATATGTATGCATTTGATGAGGTTGTGCCTCTTCTTTTGCAAGAAGAGCAATCTAGAGTGAATATGAGTGGTTTGATTGAGGGAACGTGAGCATTGCTATCTCACAAAAAGGGAAAAGAAAGTATGGTTTAGCTTTGGGTTCATCAAATCCAAAGCCTCAATCTTTATCTTCCAGTCCTTCCTCTAATCATGTTGATTTGCATAATAAGATGAGATGCAAATATTGTCAGAAGGTTGGTCATAGTATTGATGAGTATGAAAAGCTTGCTAAGCACAATGAAAAGAAGAAGGAATGTGATATGTCTATTGTTGAAGATTCTTCAAATGCAAAGAATGATAAAGCCAACATGGCTCAAGATTTTTGGGCATGTGTTGTTACATATCATGATGATGCATCACTGCATTCTAAATGTATGGTTGCGAATGAGGCTGATTTGGATTGGTTCTTTGATAGTGGTGCTTCAAAGCACATAACTTCATGCAAAAGCTTTTTTGCATCTTTGAAAGATGAAGCCAAACGATGACATGTGGTGTGTGCAAAAAATGCCTCTTAACTTATCATTGTAGTAGGAGAAATTGAGCTTATGGATGCAAATGGAGTTCTGATCCTCTTGAAAAATGCATTGTACATACCCAGCATCAAGAAGAATTGAATTTTAGTTTTATTGATTGCCAAAGCTAGACTTCATGTACACTTTGTTGGTGATGAATGTATGGTTCATGATTTTAGCAATGGTGATATTATCATGATTTCCAGTACATTATGCAATGTTTTGCATCATTTGGATACATACAAGAGGGCTACCTCAAATGCTTGGTTTCTCATACTTCCTCCATGGCTGAAATGGAGCTTTGGCATGCTCATTTTTTTGGTCACTTGAACTTCAATAGTTTCCTTTACTTTCAAAAGAAGGACATAGTTATTGGTTTTCCAACACTTGAGTCCATTGAAAAGCATTCATGTGAAAGTTGCATTCTTGGAAAAATGCATCGTCCTTCTTTTCCAAAAGATAATCATACACACACTACAAGAAAATTGCAACTTGTTCATAGTGATGTATGTGGTCCCATCAAGCCTCCATTTTTTGAGAAACACGTATATTTTGTTGGCTTCATTGATGATGCTACTCACCATACATGGGTGTATCCTATGAAAGCAAAGAATGAGGCACTTTCTTGCTTCAAAGCATTTTTGGCTATGGCTAAAAAATTTCTGGAAACAAGATTTTGACTCTATTCACAAATCGTGGTGTTGAATACATGTCACATGAGTTTAATGCTTTCCTTCATGAAAGATGAATTTCACACCAATATACAATGCCATATACACCTCAACAAAATGGTTTTGCAAAGCATAAAAATAGGACACTCCTTGAAATGACATGATGTATGGTTAAAGGAAAGCACCTTCTTGACAAGTTTTGGATGGAAGCAGTCATGTGTGCAAACTATATGATGACTCATTGCCCTACAAAATCATTGAGATTCATCACTATTCATGATGCTTGGAATGGACATAAACTTATGGTTAGTCATATGTGTGTGTTTAGTTGTTTGGAATATGCTCTTATCCCATCACAACAATATCACAAACTTGATGACAAGGCAAAACAATGTATACTTGTTGGTTATAGTGCTGAAAGTAAGGGATATCATTTATACCATCCATTGAGAGACACAATTATTGTGATTTGAGATGTGGTATTTGCTGAAAATCCAGTTTTCCCTCTACTTGAATGCAAAAAATAGCCAACAATTAGCTCACAAGTGTTTGATACACTCATGCCTTTGTTCCAAAGTGGTGTGCTTGACTATGGCCATGTAGACTAAAAAACTAATGTTGAAAGGGCTGGAAATTTCTAGCAAAATAGAGCTAAAGATGTAGAGAATTATCACCCGAACATGGCTGAAATTTTCTAGCCAAACATGGTTGGAACTACTCAAAATTTCTAGCCATATATGTTTGAACATGTGCATCAAAATATGGTTGAACATGAGCATGAAATTCAGCCCACACATAATGTACATGTTGATGATGTATTACATAATGAATGCATTTCTATCAAGAGTGCACAAACTATGCCAAAGTCGTTGAAACAAACTTTGTAGGATAGAAAATTGAGTGCACATTTACTGGTAGAACAAGAACAAGCTCTCACCATGCAAGTAATTTTGTGGATTATTCTCTTATTGCAACATCATTTGATGAAGAGTCACTTACTTTTGAAGATGCATGTGACAATCCACTATGGATGAGTACTATGCAATCAGAAATTGATTCCATACATAGTAATGGTACTTGGGAGTTATGTGAATTGCCAAAAGGAAAAATGCCATTGGTACTAAGTGGTGTTGATATTTTTTGGTAGTGATATGTGTGAACACAATTAGGATCACTAGGGCACCTTTTTCCCTCCTTAGGAGTTTTTCCCCCAGTTTGTATAATATTTTTTATATCACTTATCTTGGTCTTTTGAGCTACAATCTTGGGATCTAGTTTGTATCTGTTAACAGGGGGGGATTGTATGGCTGATTTTCATAATATTTTTTATGTCAAATATCTTGGTCTTTTGATCGGGTCTGCATCCATGCACTTTGAATTTAGGTCTCTTTTAAGGCATAGATATTCAGCCATGTTGCATGCTTTTACAAATAGTGATCGTGTTGGTTGTTATGATACTCGCATATAGACTAGTGGTAATTGCTTTCTCCTTGGAGATTCATGCATATTTTGGTTGAGTAGGAAGAAACCTATAGTGGTGACATCGATTTGTGAAGCTAGGTATAGGGTAATTTTCATAGTAGCTGAATGTATATGGCCAAGATGCCTATTGATGTATCTTTGCATGGAGATTAATGCTGCTATGCATATTCTCACTAATAGTCAAAGTGCATTGGTTGTTGCACAAAATCTAGTGTTTCATACATGGACCAGACAAATTGAGGTGCATTATCACTATGTGAGAGAGTGCATACATGCAAGAGATATTTTTTGGTATATGTTCCTACACAAGATAATGTGTCAAACATGTTCACCAAATCTCTTCCATGCGTGCTCTTGTGTGAGCGTTTTGTGTGTGTCTCGTGCTTCTACACACACCCAATAGAAAAAGTCTTTTTATGGGCTCAAACAAACCCCTCATGATTAGCATGCAAGGATCTTTGATTATTTAACTTTGAGTATATGTGATGCAAATCACTCGTTATATGAAAGGAAGGTTGATGGTGGCATCATAATTGTAGATATTTAGGTTGATGCCTTGATTGTAGGTGGTGATAATAAAGAAACCATTAAATACTTAAGAAAATTGAAATTTTACACGAAAGTTTTGGTGTGTTGCACTACTTTTTGGGCATTGGATTTATACATATAGAAATTGGTATATGGTTATCCCAAAGGCAATATTCCTTGAATACATTGTAAAAGTATGGTATGGATGATTGTAAGGCAATTTCTATTCCATTGGATCATAATTTGAGTTGGATGCTACCTCAACTAAAGCATTGGAAAATGTAACTATGTACAGGTGAATTTTGGGAAGTTTGATCCATCTCACAATTACAAGGCCTCATTTAAGCTACATTATGGGACTTCAAATTTAGTCTATGTAGGTTCCTAGGAAACTAGATGATTTGAGATGCACACTTTCTTATGTGAATGCTACTTTGGATTATGCTTTGTTTTATAAAGTTGATGTAAAATTGCAGGTTCATGGATACATCAATGCAAATTGGGTTAGTGGTGTCTCAGAAAAATGTTTTACTAGTGGTTTTCTATTTTTACTTCCGAGTGTTGTTGTCACATGGAGAAGCAAGAAGCAACCCAATATTCCTTTTTCAAGTATAGAGGTGCGACAATGGTAGCATATGAGGCACCATGGCTTGAGATGCTACTTGCATATTTAGGTGTAAAAGTGTAAAAGTATATTACCATTTATTGTGATAATCTTAGTAGCATATAGTTAGAATGAAATCCGATTTTTTGTGTTAGAACAAAGAATATCAAGGTACATTATCACTTGATTAGGGAGAAATTATGGGAAGGTGATATTGATCTTCTCTATGTTAGGATAGATGAGCAAGTTATTGATATTTTCCCTAAATCACCTGAAGTGGAGAAGGTCAAGAAGTTTTGAAAGATGCTTGGACTAGAGTACATGATTATGAGCCTGAGGGGGAATGTTGAGATATCAAGCTCAACACGTGATGATCGAGGATGACACATACCACTTTTTAGTTCTTTGACATGTATAGTTGTTATGCTCATATACATTACTGATATTTCTAGTGAGCTTCACCAGATTTATCTACCAAGAGTGATGGCACATTTGTTTCTTACCAGCTCACTCGTTTGTGGACATTAGGGTTTTCTTTATGTATTGATCTTTATATATTGTACTAGTTGTGTTGTTGTATTAGGTCATTCTTGTACATTCTCTTTATGCCATCACCTTTGTGCAGAAAATCAATACCAAGCATCAACAATATGCACACACTCAATGTTTGACATCATATTTGTGTAAAATGAGGATGACTCACAGACTTTGTGTAAAAAATAAATTTTTGCCATCAAATTAATGTAAAACTCCAATGACAAGCATTGACTCTCATGGCCTGGCATCCACCTTATGCACAAAGGTGATGCTCAATATGACATGGCCAGATACTCTCTCAATAAGAGGCCCATGGCTCATCATCAACAATTTCTTAAGTCACAGTGAAGTTGAGAAGCAAGATGAGAAATGAGTGTAGAATTTTAAGGTGAAGATGAGCCCAATTGAGGGATCCAAGGAAGACCCAAAGGGATGGGGGGGAGTCAAAGAAGATAGCCTTAACTAAGTTGTTTGAGAGAGATAGCAAACAAAAGGAAATATGTTTAGTAGCTCCTAGTATAATTAAGCCTCTTGTAGAGGAGAAACTTGGAAGAGATAAGCCAATGAGATAGATGAGGGAAGTAGAGTGATGCATCCAGTATCTTGAGGAAAAATGAGCTATTCATTTGGTTTTTGCATTAACAAAGGGAAGAGGAATGATCGCAACTGCAAAACATTTCAAGTATGGGTTAGTATATAGAATGCATTGTGTGGATGAGGTTAGTAAGTACCTTATGTTCCTAGTTGAGATGATGGACTTGTCAGACATTGATCCACAGGGATCATGACATTGATCCATAGGGATCAGTCCATGTGTGAGGGACAAGGGCCAGCTAGCCAAGGTCCCACACTCAGGGGATACCCTAAGGTATTCAGTACTAATGGGAATAAGTGTTGCATGATGTACACATGTTGGCACTAGACTATTCTAGATCATTGCTATTTTTAGAATACAAGAGGGTATATATGGATGGGAGGAGAGACACACACATATCATTCAAGCTATTGCTCACACTTGGTATTAGAGTGTGGTTTGATTTTGGGGGTATCAGATTTTTCGAAGGTGTTTTTTTTCCTGCATTGTCTTCCTCCCACATCCTCATGTGTTTGGGGCATTTTTTCAGAGATTTTTGTGATCATGGAGGAGTTCGTTCTCTGCAAGATGTGTCATAAAAGATGATAAATGAGCCCATGTGACCCCCTCCTCTGAAGTGAATACACGTTAGCCCAGGTACACATCTACTCATAACCTGCCCAAACATCTACACTTATTGCCCAACATTCGTGCACTACTACATGCACAAGTCGACAAGGAGGGAGTGGGAGAGAGAGAGTTCATGCTCTTCTCTCTTGTTGTTGTGAGAACATTACTTCTATTGATGTATTCATAGGCGGCTTCAATGCAACTTAGAGCAGTATGTGGGATAATAGTACCAGCCACGTGTTTTTTCTCTAAAGGAGGAGTTTATAAGCGTAGAATTTGAAGTTCTTTCTCTTGCACCGTGGTCAAGAGCTCATCTAATTTAGCTATTGTTTATGACCTAGTTCCACATAATTATCCATATCTTGAGCATCCCACCTCCAAACTTGAGATTTTTGTTGTTGTGGAAAGCTCTCTTAGAGCTCCTTCCAATAAGAGGTTGGAAGCCATAGTTTGGCTTCAGTTTCCATCATCTTTAGAGCTTGGAGTTTGACTTTTCATCATCAATAACCCTCTTTTGAGCATTTTTGTGAAGCACTGACTATTGGAAGGGTCTTGGGAAGCTATTTGGAAGGAGTGTGGACCATCTCCAACCCCTGCACACACCTATAAATTATCTTTTGAACCTCCAAATAAGTTTCTTTGTCAATTAATATGCATTGTTGCTTTCTTTTTGCATCATATTGCATATAGGACATGCAATTTTGCATAGCATCTAGACTATATGTGTAGTTAAGACATGGACTCGTATTGTACGGTGCATGTATTCTTCTTTGTAGGGACATGTAAGTATTTTCTTGCAGGTTAGTGAGGAAAGAAAAAAGAAATTTGTCAGGGTGTGTAATCCCCTTTCAGTCTATTTGTAGTTAGATTGTGCATTTTGGCACTATTCTTGTGAAAATTGCTTGTCGATTACTTGGAGTATTTTTTCGGATTTTCAAAATTACGTCATTATACTGCTGAAATTTTTGGAAATTTAGTATGCATATGCATTCAAGAATACAAAACATACTAAAAGTTTCTTGTTTCTTCATATATTTCATTGAGCAATGGCTTGCGATTTGTTTCTTTTTTGTTGCCACCTACTTGTTTAGGTTTACATAGAGAATACCATTTGAAAACTACAAAAAAATGCAAAGTAGTAAATCAAAAAAATTTGACCTATCCTAGTATGGACTCAGGATCATCATCCCCTTCTAGGAGAGATACACTCATGGAAGAGCAACCCACAGATTCTCTTCAGACCATGAGAAATAGGATTACCATTGTAGAAAGCACACTTTCTGATATCTTGCTACACGCTAGGGGGTCCAAGAAAGAGTAAGTTGTGCTAGAGCCTCATTTGCTAGGGATGGAGGTAGATGTTCTAGATGAGCATCAAATTCCACAAGTCCCTAGAGATAGCATCCTAGTCAGAGAGGCCAGATGGTAGCTTAAAGATCTTAAGCTGCCTAGATATCATGGTTTGACTAGTGCTAGGACTCCTGATGATGTTGAGCAGTGGCTCAGAAAGTGGGAGCACTACTTCCGCTTGTGTTGTATCATGGACAATAGGCACAAGATTCAGCAAGCCACATATAAACTTATGGAGTGGCACAGAAAGGATATCAATTTCCAAACACAGAACTCATTGTCATGAGGGGAGTCGTGGTAGGACAACTTGTCAAGGTACTCTTTGACACTAGGTTGACACATAATGTCATTATTTCCCAGCTAGTCAAGTGGTTATATCTGGAGACTATGTCGTCAAGGTATACCTACACAGTAGAGTTAGCCGATGGGAAGGGAACTGAGACATGGGATCAACGAGTTGTTGATCTACCTATTGAGATTCACTCCTATGAAGAGAGATTGGATTTTGAGATAGCGAAACTAGCACATTTAGATGTAGTCTTTAGTAAGAAGTGGCATGAGAGGAAGAGACAAGTCATTGACTTTGCTTTGGATCTTTATCAATTTGAGCATGATGGGAGGCGACTACTGATCCGTGGAGACCGAGATCTCCAAGAGATGTGATTGGTAAATGCTACCAAGTTGCTTAAGATTGATTGTAAGTTTATTTATTTTCTTTATTTTGTGCATTCAGTGTGTATTATGATGGACTCATGGAGCCATGGAGACTCTAGTTGGAATGCTTGAGCACTTTTAGTGAAAGTGAAAGTAGAATTCTAAGAGTTGTTCTTGAAAGAATTACCTTCTGGTTTACCTCCTTGCAGGAACATAGAGCATAGAATCGAATTGGTACCAATAGCAAGTCCAAATGCTTTGCCACCATTTTGAATGAGTTTGCAAGAGGAAAATGATCAAGGTCGTGGATGAGTACCTACAGAAAGGGCTGATTAGACACAATTATTCACCTTTTGCAACACCAGTTCTTCTTGTGAAGAAGAAAGATGGATATTATAGGATATGTGTTGACTACCAAACACTTAATAAGATTACTATCAGAAACAAATATCCCATGTCCAGGATTGATGATCTTTTAGATGCTCTAGGTGGAGTTGTTGTATTTAGTAAGATAGATTTAAAAAGTGGCTACCATCATATTGGAGTAAGAGATCATGATGTACATAAGACAACTTTCAGGACCTGTTTTGGTCATTATGAGTATTTGGTCATGCCATTTGGTTTGACTAATGCACCAGCGACATTTATGATGTTAATGAATGACATTTTATGACCATTCATTGGAAAAAGTGTTGGTGATTTTGTTGATGATTTGTTAGCGTATAGCAGGATTGTGCATGAGCATGAGAATCATATGGGATTAGTATTAAATTTTTTAAAACAAAATCAATTGTATGTAAATCCGGAGAATACTTAATTGTTTTTTCCAAGGATAGAGTATCTAGGGCATGTGGTATCATCCAACGGGGTTTAGATGGATCCCAAGAAGGTCTCAGTCATATTATATTGGCCTTCTTAGGATGAGGGGCAGTTACAGACATCTTTGGGACTTTCCGAATTCTATCAAAAATTCATCTCTTCTTATTCGTCCATAGCAATGCCTATGACAAACTTGCTTCAAGGCAAAGTTCCACTGACATGGAAGCAAGAGCAGCAAGATAGTTTTGGTACTCTGAAACAAGCTATTTAAGGGGGTCCTATACTCAAAATTGTAGATCCATTGAAACCCTTTGAGTTAGAGAGAGATGCTACTGGCATATCCATAGGGGTCGTTTTGAGCCAAGGTGGTAGGCCAATAGCTTTTGAAAGCAAGAAATTGAGTAGTGCATAGTGCAATTGGCCAGTGCATGAACAGGAGTTGTATGCAATGGTGCATGCACTTAAAGTCTAGAGACACTATCATTACGTTGCAGACTTTAAGATATACATAGATCACCATACACTTAAGTATTTTTGTAGTCAGCTAGATCTTCGAGGCAGACAGGCTTGTTGGGTTGAGCTCATGCAAGAGTTTCACATGGAAATCCTGTATAGAAGAGGCAAAGAGAATATAGTAGTTGATGCATTATCACGTATAATTTTCTAGAAAGTTTATTGCTTCAAGAGATAAAGGAAGCACGTGGAAGATCTACATTTGTTACAGATTATTAGAGCTATAAGTGACAACTCTATTATAGGAGATGGGACAGTTCCAACTGTTTCTTCCCCTAGCAGAGCGAGCAAGTCCATTCTGTATTCCAAATTCTCATAGGAGAATGGAATAGTCAAACGGAAAGGAAAGATTTGCATAGAAAATTCCTAGGATCTTAGAAGAAAAGTCATGCATGATAATCATGATGTGCCTTGCATAGGACATCTTGGTGTTGACAAGATGATAGAGCATGTTAGAAGAACATTTTGGTGTCCTAGATTAGCTAGAGATGTCCGCATATGTTCAACAATGCTTAATGTGTCAAGTCAGCAAACTAGAAAGGGTAAAGACACCAAGTATTTTGCATCCTTTACAGATTCCATATCATAACTATGATAGTGTATCCATGGACTTCATAGTCAGGTTAGCACGGACCCAAAGGAAGCGAGATAGTATCCTAGTTGTGGTAGATAGATTGAGCAAGATGGCTCATTTCATACCCATGCAAGAGACGTTAGAAGCTCCATAGGTAGTGGAGTTGTTTATCCAGCATGCCTTCAGATTGCATGGGTTATCGACATCCATAGTTTTAGATAGGGATGTGAAATTCATAGGAAACTTCTGGCAGTTTGTATTTGACAAACTGAAGGTGTCATTAAAGATGAGTAGTGGTGATCATCCTTAGACAGATGGTCACACCAAGAGGGTCAACTAGATTTTAGAGGACATGCTGAGGGCATAAGTGTTTGAGAGATAGATAGATTGGGATATTTATTTGCCACTAGTTGAGTTTTCTTATAACAATAGGCCTCACAAGGTGATAGGTATGTCTCCTTCTGAGATGAACTATGGCATGAATCTCAATGCTCCCAGTAGCATAGGTTTGCTAAAGAAATGTCTTAGTGCTTCGAAGTTCTTAGCAAACCTCCAAGAAAATTTAGAAATAGCTAAAGCCAAGATGGAGCAAGCCACTAATAGGGCTAAAGAGTATGTTGATAGGAAGACATCTTGTAGATCCTTTGAGGAAGGGGACAAAGTCTTTCTTCAGATACGAGCTAGATCTATTTCACTCTCCACAGGGAAGTGCAGTAAGCTATCACCAAGGTTTTGTGGACCTTGAAAAAATGATTGCTATAGCCCCAGCAGATAGGAGACCTCCCGCCATATTTATCATCATGATTGGGTTTGACCATCATGATGGTCACTAATAGTTGTGGCTTTTTTCTCACGCCATTGCGATCGCGTCTCACCATCATGACGGTGACTCACCATCGCGAGGGTGCTTGACAATCGCGATCCTGACTGGCCATCATGGCTTGATCGTTGTGATTGTGTGCCTGATCGTCGTGGGCTAGCACTAGAATGTCCACCTATAAAAGGACGTAGCAAAGTTTCATACATGTCTTTGGAGCTAACTAATGTCTCCTTAGTACATGAAAGTAATGGTTGAATAGCATCTTCCACAAAAACAACATCACAACTAACCAAAATGTGTTTACTCTGTGGATGATATAGAAGATAGCCTTTGATTTCAAAACTGTATCCATGTCTTGTGACCATGTCAAGCCTCGTATGGAGTGATAGACTTCAATGTTTTAGTGGGACACCTATTAAGTACATATGTTACACACATAACAGCCTCAAGCCAAAAACTATGTGGTAAAGCCCAACTCTTGACCATACACCTTGCCATCTCCATGAGTGACATGTTCTTCCTTTCAGCAACTTCATTATGTTAAGGTGTATATGGCACTGTACACTGATTTTTTATCCCACATTCAGCCAGAAATGCATTAAAATCAGAAGACATATTCCCCCCCTCGATCAGAATGGAGGGTGCCCATTTTACATGCTTACATATTTTTAGCCAAAAACAGAAACTGTTTGAAGAACATAAACACTTCAGACTTTGCCTTCAATGGATATACCCATGCATGCCTGGAAAAATCATCAATGAAAGTCATGAAGTAAAGGTAGTTCCCAAAGGAGGGTTTCTGCATAGGATCACAGACCACTATGAACAAGCTTTAATGTTTGAGCAGCTCAAATTTAACCATCATTTGGAAATGAGGAACGCTTCATTTTGCCTAAAATACAACCTTCATAAACATGTTTACCAGTTGCCTCAAGTTTGGGCAGAAAGGACACCATTTCATGTTTCTGCAAGCATAGCAAACTAGGAAAATTCAGATGACCAAAGCACGCATGCCAAAGCTTTGCATTTGATATAGCCTGAAACTGGTAAGAGATTTTTCTTGATCCCTGGAACAAATAAAGCATCTAAGAATGTAAAATAAGTACCATCAAGAGTAGTCAAAATGATCTTACCAACTCCCATGACAGGATAAGAGGAGTTTTTGGTGCATGTGACAATATTCCCTGTAGGGGCAAACTTAAGTGGAGTGAAGAAACTGCACTACAAGATAATATGTTTGGTTTCCCCACTATGAAAGTACCAAACCGTTGATTCTACTATAGACATACACTATTCATAAGAGGATGGGTCATAACAGCAAATAGAAGGAAATTCCCATTCGTCATTCTGCACAAGATTAGTAGACTCTGTTTTGGGTGTAGATGCCTTTGCAACAACCATTCTAGCCTTTGTCTTCTTTGCCTCTTTTGCAGCAAGTTTTGGACAACTCTTTATGACATGATCATTTCCTTTACAGTATTTGCAAAACAATTTTTGGTTTTCTCTTTTTTTCTCATCTCTACCTAGACTGATCTTCCTACAATAGAACAGATACTAACTCCTCAAAAGTTAAGGCATTTGGATTGCTTTCATCATCAATCAAAGATTAGAAGCAAAACTTGATATGCATCTGGAAGACCATTCAAAAAAATCTGCACAAGTGAATAGTCAAGCAAGATTTCATTAGTAGAAATCAACTACTCCTTCAAATCTTTGATCTTTGTCAAAAAACTATCCACAGTGGAATCTCCTTCGATCATGTGCTCACTCTCCAATTATTTTTGGAGGTAAGCAACATGAGCCTCATTCCTTGCCTGGTATAAAGTGGTTAGTGTATCCCAAGCATCCTTTATTATTTTGCAAGAGCAAATGTGAGGAATAATGGCACATTTGACAGACAAATCTATCAAAGCATGTGCTTGAGCATCTCTATCATCCCAATGAAGCTGCTCTACAGTAGGTGCAGTAGGAACCATGGCACAAATAGGAACATGAAGCATATCACCATCTTCAATGCCATCTGCATCATCTAGTAATTGTATTTGCAGGTGCAATAGGACGTTTTTCAACACCCTGCACAATATTCCATAGTCCTTTTGCAACCAATACATGATGCATCATATAAGCCCATAATGGGTAATTGGTACCATCCAACTCATCCTCAACACCCAACATACGGAATACATCACTTCTTTTAGCCATGGCCATTGACTAAAATACCGTGATGTAGAGAAATTATTATATCTCAAAAAGTTGAACAAAATTATCCTATTGAGTTTTGTTAAACCTATAGCAAACTTTGAGATGCTTATACCAACAAACCAAAAGTGGTATATATTTTTGGCACAAAATGATGAAATGGCCTGCACAGGCACTGTGATAGTGCATTTGGAGGCCAAAACAAGCTGAGATCACGATTTTGACATACACAAAATGAAGCAATTTTGAACTTCTAATCACCCTAAATATGCTCACCAAATTTCGTGCGATTTTGAGATTGTAACCGGAGGGGTATTGATGATACCCTAGATGAATCAGCAACCTTCTTTGATACCAATTGTTGGATTTTGAGGTCCATGGAAGCACACAAATAGCACAAGGAAGAAGAAGAAGCATGGAGCATATCACACAATACGAAATGTATTACCAAGAGAATTTACAAAGATAAGTGACATGTTAGGGCTATAGGCATATATAGAAGTTGGGGGGAAAACATCTCCTAAAGAAGAAAACAAATGCCCCATGGTCCTACTGTGTTCACACACACCACTACCAAAATACATCAACAAATTCTTGATTGAAGTAGGGGTATTAATTGATGAAATATCAAATTAAAATGCATTGAGAAAGATTGACCCCTAGTTCTAGATTGCACTTCAAAGAGGGGAAATATGGGATCTTTTGTTAGACTCAAAACATTACAGCTAGGGATGGTTGTAACATGCCCAAAGAGGGAGGATTAGGAACTAATCCTCAACCATGGCTGTTGGGGCAAGTAGTTAGCCCATCAAACTCCTAGCCGATAGGTCATGAGTACATTTTCCCTTGGATACAACAACTCATATGAGAGCCAATGAAGTAGGCTTCGGAAAGGTGGATGGATTCCACAAAGGTTGTGGAAACCTAATGGCCTCTACAAAAAGAACTTTAGCACTATAGTATCTAAAAAGCTACAAAAACATGCACAAGGCTTTGAAATATTTTCCCAAGAAAGATAGGAATTTATCTCCCAATTCATAGGTTAGATTGACACGTGTAAGGTACCATCGAAAAGGTCTCAGTTTATAAACCACTAGATTGAGGGTTAAAGATACTAAGCATGGGTGAGAACCACATTCAAGATACTAAGGTTGAGAAGAAGGGTCACGTCACCAAGTTTGCAAACAAGAAGGTTCAAGACACCAAGGTTGACAAAAAGGGCTCAAGATACCAAAGTTGCAAACAAGAAGGTTCAAGAGACTATGAAAGGGTGAGGACATCCATTAAAAGGGAGATCAGAAGTTGTTCATTAAGGGCAATGATCTCTAGAAGTGGAAAAGAGTGTTCAACTCAAGAAACGATAGGCATGAGATGGTTGAACCACACCCTAAGACGAAGGATCAATAAGTAATCCTCTATAGAGAGTACACGTGTAGAAGCAAAATGAAAAGAAGAGTGTACTCATAAAAGAAAGAGTGTGAGAGACTTAAAGTGAGTAGACCAAGAAATGGGTAAACTGACATGGATTAGAAATGAGCTTGCCAAGAGCATGGAGTAGGCTCCTCAAGCTTCTAACCAAGCACAAATGGGGGGAGAGGCCCTTCTTATATAGATTTGGGAGGGGCTCCCCAAAGTACATCTCATGTGGGATAATTCCCCTCAAAGGAGAATGAATACAATGGTAGAAGCAAATGTCAAGGTACCCAAACACAAAGGATATAATATAAAATGGAATTAGAATGGAAATGGAATAGAAATAGAGTGACTCCAAGATACAAAAGGGAGATGCATTCTCATATTCTCAACACCCCCTCTGTAGCTCCATTTTGTAGAGTATGGGGGTTGCTAAAGTATGAGAGAAAGGTCCACCAAGAATGTAGTAGCAACAACATGAGCTCCAAATCGGAAGTCTCCATCTAGAAATCCATAGCCTCCAAGTGGTATTGACCATGATGGATCGTTAGGTACTCCATAAGATGTCCACCATATGGATCAAGCAGAGCTCCATAGGTATGCCATCAATGAGGTACAGGAACGGAACAAGATCTCATGGGATGAGATCACCTCCATGCGAGATAGGTAGGATGACTCCATGTGGTACATGGGAACCTCCAAAGATTTGACAATATCCACCACAAGATGTGTATCGCCAAGAACTAGGTCATGCAAGAACAAAATATAAAGCATGAAGCATAAAATCATAATCACATGGTAGTACATCTATATGTTGTAATCCTCCATGGAGTGTACAAAGTCTTGATGTGTGTCGGTAGGATCATGGAAGCCTCCTCTGAACTCAGAAGTTAGACCAGAAAAGGATCCAACTGAGTGATGAATCCAAGTAGATGCTCGAGTATCCTATGGTAAATGAAAAGATGATGGACTCCAAGAATGGAAGAGTACATGCTCAGAATGCTAATGAAAATGTACTGCTTAGGCCGATCACCATCATGGCCTTGCTCATCGGCATCACTACCAAAGACACAAAAATAGCTCACACTTGGCTTCTTCCTAAAGTAAGCCTCAAATGGTGTGTGGTTCTTCAAGACATCTCAGAACCCTTTGTTCTGAATATGTATTGTTGTTTGTACTACTTCACCCCAAAACTTTAGTGGAAGTTGATTTTGACTAAGCATAACTTTGTCCATTAGGATCACACTTTGAATGTTCTATAAGGCAATACCTTGTTGAGTATCTTTCATTGCTTGATACGTGATTCATTAGGGGAAGAAATGAACCCTGCATGGGCCTTGTAAGGATCCCTAATTTTTAGGGATTAAGCTTAATTCTATTCTTGTTTAAGGGGACAAAGTGCATTTAATAGGGTACTTTTTAGTAGGCTGGAGTAGGCTTTTTTTTAGGCTTCAGTAGGCCTCTCTCTTTCTTCTTCTAGAGAGAGAGAAAGAGAATCTACTTTCCACATCATCAAACTCGTACATGTATTTGAATAAAAAAATGAATTTTTTTAAAAAGTCTCATTTTTAGTGTATATTAACTCAAAAGCACCTATTTTTTAATATATATGTCAGAAGTCACTTTTTTGGGCCCATTTTTTGAAGTTTCTTTTAGAAAAAGTATAATTTTCAAACTCCCTCCAAAAGTAAGTGCCACATCATCAAATCCGTGACTATGCTTCCCCCAAAAAATGACTTTTTTCAAATTTCATCATTTTTAGCCATACACAATGGAAAAACACACTTTAACCCATACACATACAAAACACATTTTTTGAGCAAAACATATGCTTTAGAGGCCCTTCCAATCAGTTTTTCATCTTTGTTTTTGATATTGCTCGTCATTAGCAAAGATGGTGTTGACATGTATCACAAACTTCACAGAAGAACATCCGCATGCTCCTGCATCAATAAGTATCCATGTTTGTGTGCCTAGAGAGTTTGCTCCAAATACACGATGCAACAATGATGCCGATTCTCAAAATGAACGTCGTGCAGCTGGAGAAAAAAGTATTGATCTTTGGGCTCATGGTTCACTATATCCTCTTGATCCAATATCTTCTTATCATCCAACATTCCATAACCTCTCAACTTTACTTCAGTTCATTGGTGCGGGTGAAGCTGGACTATTAGGTAACTGCAAACGATTATCTACACATTCACTTACTACTGCTAAGTATTGGTTCCAACAATATCACATCCATCATATGAGGGTGGTCACTTTAGAAAGCACAATCATATCTTTACAAAAACAACTTGCAGATTTGGAACAGGATATTGAAGCAAAACAAAGCACAATTTCAAAGTTAACTGCCAATCCCCAATAGCTGAAAGAGACTCCACTTGGTATGAGACATAGGAAAAGAGCATTGTCATCCTTTGACGCTCTTTCAAAGGTGGTGTGTTGGTGCAAAACAAGCCTACACACATTGGCTTGGAACATTGGAAGCTTTGGAAGACTTGGCTTGATTATCAAACTTGAAGACCACACATAAAGCTTGAACCCTTGAAGGATATATTCACATGGAACAATGATCATAGGAACCAATGCTTAATTGGTTATTACCTTTTATCCTATGTAAAAGTCTATATGACTTTAATCACTCATGTAATCACACCTAACTGAGAAAGTCGTGGAAATTTTGATTGATTGAGTAGGTGAATGATTGAGAGAATATCTCACTCACTTTTAGGTACAAGATTCTAGGAGATTGACATGATTTTGAAATTCAAAATCTCACTCAATCTCTATATAATTTACAAGTCAAAAGTCGCGGGCATCTTCACTCCTCCCGAGGCAATTCTGAGTCAATCTTTGAGTGTGTGAGAGCTACACCATAGCCTACACCTCTGAGTACCATTGAGCATCATATTACATGCCAATGGGAATGTACAATCATTAGATTTAATCAATATACATATATTCATAGTCTCTGTTTTCTTTGAGTGACTACCTCCAACTCTGTCAACTTCAAAGGAGCATATCTCAAGATCTACTGAACCAAATTGGATGATTCAAAGTGCATTGGATTCAGCTCAAAGTCTACTATACATCTACAAAGTTTCAAGGCCATTGGATCTACCATCACAGAGAAATCTCAGTCGGGGTGCTCACTGGTCTGTGACTGTAAGTCTCCTAAAAAATCGGGGGTACACCTTATTTTGCTAAAGTGATTTCTCTAAGTGTGGTTTATCATTTTCCTTCATTCCACTTGCAAATGGAAGCTTACTAGACTAATAGAATATCTCTAGAAGGAATTTTGCTAATTGTAACTACACTGGTCACACTGAGCATAACACTGAGCAGGTATCTAGATCAAAATAGAAAGTTTTCAAGTCTTGTGATTTGCAAAGTAGTCTGTCTTGATCAAGTCATTACTCAAACCTTTTCCAAAGTACATATAGCATATTTTGGTGTCATTTGGAAGCTCAAGGAGTCTACTAAGTATATCTGAAGAGAAAGGAGGGCAGGTGTGAAGCAGGTTTTGCAGCACCAGCTTGATCTTCTGATTGCATCCAGCCATCACATCCAACAGTGGTATCAGAGCAAATAAGGTAATCATGGGTGATGGTTTCCCTTCCTTCATTGACAAATTGGACAGAAATAATTACCAGGCTTGGTCATTGAGAATGAAGACCTATCTACAAGGGAGAAGCTTGTATGGATACATTTCAGGAGATGAGGAGTTGCCCTCATTCAAGACCAGAGGCCTACCTACAAAGGATGAACATGAGAAGCTCAACCAATGGTGTGCAAAAGATGCCTTGGCAAGGTCATATCTTCTAAACTCTATTTCTGATTTCCTTCTACCTCATGTAAGGAATTGCAAGACTTCCCAAGAGACTTGGGAAACCTTGTCAACATACTTTTCATCAAGCACAAGGGCCAGAAAGAATCAGCTATGGATTGAGTTTACAACTCTTAGGAAGCAATCAAAACAATGTGTCTCAGATTTTGTCACCAAAGTCAAAGACATTGCAGATCAACTTGCAAGTGTTGGAGAAGAAATTGAGGAAGAGCAAATAGTCAGACAAGTGATCAATGGACTAAAGGCAGATGACAAGTGGGAGAGTTTTACCACAGCAATGGACTTATACATGGACATCCAAGCACCTGATCTAACAACTCTGATTGGACAACTCTTTACACATGAAGCAAAGATCACAAAGAATGGAGAGCAATCAAAAGGTAACAATCCCTCTGCCCTATATACTGATAAGAAGACTAAAGACAAGGGTAAAAACAAAAAGGTTGATGAAGAAGGCTCTACCTCCCAAGCAAACTATGCAGGGAGAGGTAGATCATCTAGAGGTAGGGGCAGAGGAGGTAAGTCAGGTAGGGGGAGACCCTACAATCAATCTCCATGCAATATTTGTGGCTTGTCTAACCATACTACAGATGAATGCTACAAAAACTACAAGAACCAAAGAGGAAGAGGTCACCAAAGAGGAGGATACTCTCAAGGCAGAGGCAGATTCAATCAATCTCAAGGCTACCATGGCTACAACAATAATTACAACAATAGCTACAATCACAATGGCAATTATCAAGGTGGATATAGGAATAGGAAAGATTACAACAATTATGCAGAGGAGCAAGATGATTCCTTGTTGATCATGAACATGACATCTAAATCAGGTATCAATGATGATCACTTATTCTATATTGATTCAGGTTGCTCTAACCATGTAGCTGGAAATGTTGCCTTACTCTCTGATTTGGAAGAACCCAAAGGCAAGCACCAAGTGCAGATAGGTGATGACACTAAACATTCAGTTGTTAAAGTAGGCAATGTCAAAACAAGTGATGGTAATCAGAATTTACTAAGCAGAGTGTTGTATGTTCCAACAATCACCAAGAATCTGATGAGTGTAGGTCAGATTGTAGAAAAAGGTCTACAGGTCAGGTTCACTCAACATGGTGCATATGTGGAGGATCCAAGACATGGATTCAGAAGGATAGCCAAGGGAGAAAAATCAGGTAGATTGTTTACCTTTGAACTTGAAGACACTAAGAGTATTGCTTTGTACAACTATAAAGATCAAACCCTATCAGAATTGGAGATTTGGCACAAGAGATTAGGTCACATTGGAGAGAGGACATTAAAGCAAATGAGTAGGGATCAATGTGTGCTTGGGATACCTAATGTATCCAAGCAACACATCATATACAAGTGTGGGGCTTGTCAATTTGGTAAGTCACACAGATTGCCTTATACCAAGAAAGGTTTTATGCATGAAGATTATCTGGAATTGGTGCATACAGATGTTTGGGGACCTAGCAAGGAGTCATCCATATCTGGATCAAGGTACTATGTGTCCTTTATTGATGACTATAGCAGGTGGACTGTTTTATACTTCATGAAACATAAAGATGAAGTATTTAATTGTTTCAAAAGGTATCTTGCATTAGTTGAAAATCAAACAGGTAGACATTTGAAGAAGCTAAGGTCAGATGGTGGTGGAGAATACTTCTCCAATGACTTTGAAGATTTCTTGCAGGAAAGAGGCATCAAGAGGGAGATTACTACAAGGTACTCACCTGAACAAAATGGGGTAGCTGAAAGGAGGAATAGACTCATTGTAGAGATAGCTAGGTCTATGCTAAATGAAAAGAAATTGTCAAACTATCTTTGGGCAGAGAGTGTATCTACTGCCATATACTTAATCAACAGGTTGCCATCAAAGACACTTGATGGAATGACACCCTATGAGGCTTGGCATGGTAAGAGACCATCTCTGGATCATTGTAAAATCTTTGGGTGTGTTGCATATGTGCATATTCCCTCACAGGTAAGGGGAAAGCTAGACCCTAAGGCTGAAAAGTGTATCTTCATTGGTTATGATTTGAATCAAAAGGGATACAGATTCTACAACCCCTCAAACAAAGGCTTTAAGGTAAGCAGAGATGTCATCTTTGATGAAAATGATTCATGGTATGAAAATGAGTGCAGGAAAGTTAGCCTACCTTATGACATGGAAGAAGACTTTCCCAAGCTTATCAGGCAAGAACCAATTCAGAAAGAGGACACAAGCTCAGATGATGAAGATACCATCAACATTGAAGAGTTCAAGGCTTGGAAATCCAAAGGGAAGATGAAGATGAAGCAACTAGAAGACAATCCAGAATCCTCAACTCAAGCTATGAGGAGATCTCAAAGAGAAAAAAAGAAACCTATTAGGTATGGGTATGATACTTCACTTGTAACCAAGCACTCTGTATATCTTGCAAAGGATATCTTGAATGAAGAACCAGGTACATTTGAAGAAGCAATCACTAAACCAGAATGGAAGGAAGCAATGGATGAAGAAATGGAGGCTCTCAAGGAGAGTGATACTTGGGACTTGGTACCCAAGAAGGACTCCATGAAGGTGATAGGATCCAGATGGATCTACAAACTCAAGAGGAACTCAGATGGTACAATAAACAGGTATAAAGCTAGGTTGGTAGCCAAGGGTTTTGCACAAACCCAAGGCATTGATTATGAGGAGACATTTTCTCCTGTGGCCAAGATGCCAACTATCAGAGTTATGGTGAGTGTAGCTGCATCCAAGAATTGGAACATGTACCAATTGGATGTGAAGAATGCATTCTTGAATGGATGGATATCTGAAGAGGTCTACATGTCACAACCACCTGGCTATGAAGATCCCAATAAGGTAAATCATGTTTGTAAATTGAAGAAGGCTCTGTATGGATTGAAGCAGGCACCTAGAGCATGGAATTACAGGTTGACAACCTATCTCCTAGATCAAGGATTTGTGATGAGTAAAGCAGATACTTCATTGTTTATAAAGAGGAACAATTCAGAGGTAATATACTTGTGTGTCTATGTTGATGACATCATTATTACAGGAAATGATGTTCAGGGAATTAAACACATCAAAGGACAAATGATGAAGGAATTCAAGATCAATGATCTTGGATTATTGAAGTACTTCCTAGGACTTGAATTGGTCTACACAAATTCAGGTATATTTATTACTCAGAAGAAGTACATTCAGGACATGGTCAAGAAATTTAATTTGCAGGAAGCTAAAGTCTCAAACATTCCTATAGAGGTCAACCACAAACTCAGTGCACATGAAGGAGAAGAACTCAAAGATATTACAGGTTACCAAAGGTTGGTAGGTAGTCTTAATTATGCTACCTTAACCAGGATTGATATATCATATGGTGTTAGTGTACTTAGCCAATTTATGCATAAACCAAGAGTACCACATTTGGAGGCAGCCAAGAAGATAGTAAAGTACCTAAAGGGAACACAAAATCATGGTTTGTACTTTCCATATTCATCAGACATTGATATTAAGGTATACTCAGATGCAGATTGGGCAGGTTGCAAGGATGACAGGAGGAGTACATCTGGTTACATATGCTTTGCAGGTGATAAACCAATTTCTTGGTCATCCAAGAAACAACCCACAGTAGCTTTGTCATCTACTGAGGCAGAGTACAGAGGGCTAGCCAATGCCACTCAAGAGGCCATATGGTTGAAGCTTTTATATTCATAATTGGGCCTATACACAAGGCCACCAATTATATTTGGTGATAACACAAGTTCTCTTCACCTAGCAGCTAATCCAATTTATCATGCTAGAACAAAACACATAGAGGTTCATTACCACTATGTGAGGGAGAAGTTACTTAGCAAAGAAATTCAATTGTCATATGTGTCTACTAATATACAATGTGCAGATTTGCTTACTAAAGCTCTGGATGGAAGCAAGCTATGCAGATTTAAATCCATGATTGGATTGCAAGAAATAATTGACGACTAGAAATGAAGACTTAAGCCAAAGTGTTTGGCTTGAGGGGGAGCTGTTGGTGCAAAACAAGCCTACACACATTGGCTTGGAACATTGGAAGCTTTGGAAGACTTGGCTTGATTATCAAACTTGAAGACCACACATAAAGCTTGAACCCTTGAAGGATATATTCACATGGAACAATGATCATAGGAACCAATGCTTAATTGGTTATTACCTTTTATCCTATGTAAAAGTCTATATGACTTTAATCACTCATGTAATCACACCTAACTGAGAAAGTCGTGGAAATTTTGATTGATTGAGTAGGTGAATGATTGAGAGAATATCTCACTCACTTTTAGGTACAAGATTCTAGGAGATTGACATGATTTTGAAATTCAAAATCTCACTCAATCTCTATATAAGTTACAAGTCAAAAGTCGCGGGCATCTTCACTCCTCCCGAGGCAATTCTGAGTCAATCTTTGAGTGTGTGAGAGCTACACCATAGCCTACACCTCTGAGTACCATTGAGCATCATATTACATGCCAATGGGAATGTACAATCATTAGATTTAATCAATATACATATATTCATAGTCTCTGTTTTCTCTGAGTGACTACCTCCAACTCTGTCAACTTCAAAGGAGCATATCTCAAGATCTACTGAACCAAATTGGATGATTCAAAGTGCATTGGATTCAGCTCAAAGTCTACTATACACCTACAAAGTTTCAAGGCCATTGAATCTACCATCACAGAGAAATCTTAGTCGGGGTGCTCACTGGTCTGTGACTGTAAGTCTCCTAAAAAATCGGGGGTACACCTTATTTTGCTAAAGTGATTTCTCTAAGTGTGGTTTATCATTTTCCTTCATTCCACTTGCAAATGGAAGCTTACTAGACTAATAGAATATCTCTAGAAGGAATTTTGCTAATTGTAACTACACTGGTCACACTGAGCATAACACTGAGCAGGTATCTAGATCAAAATAGAAAGTTTTCAAGTCTTGTGATTTGCAAAGTAGTCTGTTTTGATCAAGTCATTACTCAAACCTTTTCCAAAGTACATATAGCATATTTTGGTGTCATTTGGAAGCTCAAGGAGTCTACTAAGTATATCTGAAGAGAAAGGAGGGCAGGTGTGAAGCAGGTTTTGCAACACCAGCTTGATCTTCTGAGTGCATCCAGCCATCACATCCAACATGGTGGAGCACGCAAACGACGTATATATGCAACAAGGTGAGTGTTTGTTTTACTTTTATATGTTTTAATGAAGATTTGTAATGGAATCTTTCATTGTGTAGGTCGTTTATTCAAGACATAACTGCTTCATCAATAATACAAGACCAATTCAAGCTGATGAATAGGTGTATAAACACCAAAGAAATCACGTCTGCTTTAGACTCACGCATAGGAAAGTGTATTAGAGTTGTTGTTGAAGCTGAGTTTTCAAAGAAGTTAAAAAACCTTATCACATTGCAAGATCTGCAGGCAATATGTGATGAAGCGGGCATCAGTAGAAACGGGTATACTGCAATGTACACCCTTCTCAAGCAAGCCTTACAATCACAAGGTATTTCTCAAAGTATATTTCCATGCCCATATAAAGTGTCTATCAAAAAAAAACTTCAAATGAGGATGTGACTCGTACTATTGGACAATGTTTATTCATAGAAGAAACTATGCCTGCCTCTGTTTATAATCCAAATATTCCCAAGAAGCAATCAAAAATCCTATCTACACAAGGATTTACTTACACTAAATTCAACAATATATTTGTGGATCTTCAGAAGCTTCAACAAGCAATGGTTCACTTTTATAGTTCAACAATCAAAGGTACCCTTACTACATTTTATTTGGTGTTGAAGTTTTATTGCATTCAAATGTCATATTAAGATAATGTTTTCTCTTTTGTGCAGACTCTAATGTTAAGTTAAAGTTCATACTGAAGCTTGATGAGTGTCAAATCATAAAGGGTCAGCGACTAGAAAGGTTGAGTGTGACGCTAATGAATGAAATTATGGACCATGCAATGAGTGATGAAACTTTAGGAGGGAGGGAACATTTGACTTAAAGTGTGCAATCAGAGAGAGATATCTAGTGGTTAGGTGCTATAGAAGTTCCCAAAGAAACAAACAATGTTATTTCGTGGTTTTTTAGTAGGACTCCATGGATTACGGAAGTAATCTCTTCTCAAATACATGGGCAAAAGCTTTCTGTAGATGATATAGGTGATTTTGAGGTAGAATGGCATTTGGGTGGAGACCTTAAGAGTATAAAATACATGTTAGGTTGTAAACAAGGAGCATCTTCTCTCTATCCTTGTCCATATTGTATACAAGATTACAAAGGATCTAAGAGACAGTCTAAACCTGCAAGGGCATTGATGAGAGTTGATGACTCTGAAGAAATTGATGAAACGGACTCATCAAATCACAGGGAATGGGAGATATCACTTTTGAGGTGTCCAATGTTATAGGAACCGACTCATGATAAAATAAGCAATGATTGGAACCCCATTATCCCATTTCCATTAGTCAATGTTCACTTTTGTACTTTGCATGCATTCATGAGGATCTTTGATAGGCTTTTGAAGCTCCATGTTGAATATGCATTTGCAATGAAACCACTAGAGAGGTCTACAATAGCAATCCAAAAAATAGAAGATCTTTTGAATTCTATAGGTTGGCATGGTAGCCACGTATCTTTAGTTGTTAAGAAGTATGGTGAGTCTCAAGAGATTTTACAACAAGTTTCAATGACTGGGAAGAAGGCAAGACGTTTCTTTAAAAGAGATGTGAATAGTCAAGATGATGGGAAATGGGAGCTTTGGAAGGACCTCTCTTCAATTACAATAGACAATGATAGTCAGGTTGATCTCACTAACAAGCGAAAGAAGGTTTGGTCATCGTTTGATCAACTATTACATTTGATGTGTTTGGTTTCCACTAATGCTTCACAACGAGAATTATTCCAAGTGACTTTGAAGGAGTTTACATAGTCATTCATCTTATCTTGGGGAGAAAGCAACATTACACATTACATAGTAAGTTTCGCTTACATTTTTTTATTTGGTCTTAAACATTATGTGTATACCTTATTGACGAGATCATAGCATATTCTTTTTGCACATGGAGCATATTTTATGAATTGATATGGGTCACTGGACATTTTTAGTACACAAGGAATGGAGAAGTCACATTACAGGGCTAGAGGTGTTTACTTTAAAAACACTCATCATGGGGGTGGTCTACTCCAATCTAACTATTTAGAAGAAATGTTCAATTGGTTTTTTCGTGCGACATTCACTAGAAAAAATGTAATGGAACGAGCATGTGAGTCACGAATAGCAAAGATTACATGAAAGCTACAACATGATATTGCAAGAGAGAAGTGGATGTCATCGTCAAGACCCGTACATCATGCCCAATGGCGTGCACAAAGAGTCCACGAGGGTTCTGGTTGGAGATAGTTTCCAAACTCTTAAAACGCATTATTCTTTTCAAGGTCTTTATAACCCCTTTCACTTCAAATAAAATTTTAATGTTTTTATGAATATACTTTTAATGTCTTAAAACTAATTTTTATCCATTTAAATGTGAACAGGACAATTCTTAAGTGAAAGCCTATAAATAGAGGTGTCCTTCCTCATTTTACCACTTTACAACCTAAGAGAATGGCACGCACAAAGCAGACTGCTAGGAAGGATCATGTCGTCTACCCTAGCCATGTGCAAGGTACTCAGCGCCCAACATGGATGACACCCCACAAGAAGCGTCGAACCACAATCAACTCTTCCAGACGAAACTCGGGTGCAGGGACATAGTCCGGTAGCATTCCATCGCGGGGGGATGAACCTTCACCAGAGAGAGAGAGAGATGTATCCCAAGAAATAAATTATTCCCCTCCCGCATCTGATGATGAGCCCCCAGTCAGGACACCAATCAAGGCAAGGCCCAAACAACGAGGACATAGGCAAGTTGTGATTGAGACATCAAATTTATCGAGTTGCTCAGATGAAGAAAGTATAAATGAGCCACCATGGAACAATGATGATATCCCCGTGAACCATCGAGTAACACAAGGAGGCAAGACACTCCCCCCAGGACAAGGACAAAGACCAACCGATGAAGAAAGAGAGCAAGGTCGGGCAGAGGAAGTAAATGATGAGGCAAGACCATCTAGGCGTCCTCCAAGAAGAAAGAAGAACTATCAACCACGTCATAGACCACAACGACCACAACCCAACATCCCCCCAAATGCAAGAGCACCACAAAGGCGCAGAAAGCAAACCAGAGCTTTTGTAGAGATTCGACACTATCAAAAGTCTGTGGAGCTTCTTATTCCACAAAGGTCATTTGCAAGAGTTGTGAAGGAAGAGATCCAACGGTATTGTGTTGGACTTCGGATCCAAGGGATAGCCATTGAAGCTCTCCAAGAAGCTGCAGAGGCGTATCTTATATCAATGTTGGAGGACTCTAACCTACGTGCCATCCATGCAAAGAGAGTGACAATACAACCTAAAGATTTGCAGCTAGCTAGGAGAATTAGAGGGAATAACCCTTAAAAAAAATTTGTACTCCCTTGTTTGGAGAACCTTTTGTATATCCCATATGATGAATATTATGTAAATCCCAAATGATGAATATAATCTTTGTCTTCTCATATTTGCTCTCCCAAGTGTTTATCTCTTAGTGTACATGTTTTAAAGTTTATTTCTCCTATGTTTCTAGGTGTCTTTTTCCAGTACCTCTTTGAAGTGTTTTTCATGGTTGTATCATTCATTTTTCTGTACTTGTTGTAAGTGGTAATGCTATTAATGCATTTCATGGCTTAAAAATGCCAAAAAAAGGCCTGCCAATGAAACGTGGGGATTGGCCCTGCAAAACTTTTGCAGGGCCTATCCCCGCGTTTCTGTGGCAGGCCTTTTTTTGGCATTTCCAAGCCATGAAAACACATGCCATCTCATTGGGGCATATGATTGGCCTTGGCTAGAGTGCACTGCATGCTAACCCCCAGACCAATAGCTAAACAATGTTTATGAACATACATGTACTTATTTACTGCTGCATGCTTATATGCACCCAGAGGAGTCTTAACTTTCTCTAATTATTGCACATAATAAGAATTTCACAACTCCCCAAGTGAAGGTGCTAATTGAGGGAGATAGACTTGCTATATAGGTAAGGTAGTGCATAGGATGGCCTAGTAATGCAAAAAAAGGCCTGCCACAGAAACGCGGGGATGGGCCCTCCAAAACTTTTATAGGGCCCATCCCTACGTTTCTGTGGCAGGCCCTTTTTTTGCATTCCTAGGCCATTGCATGCATTTTGGGCAACACAAATTACAAGAAATAATGGAAAAAGACTGATTAAACTTTGCAAAAGTTATGAGATTGTCAAAACCATAAAGATATAATAGATTGAATGCACATGGAAATTGGAAAAACAATAATTGGTATTATAAAGTTTTTACAATTGGCTCTTGGCCTTGAGCCTCTCCACTACATTCTTTCTTCTCTAAAAAGATAGTGGCAATTGGTAAGTCAAAACTGATTGGGATATTAACTGAGGGTCTTTCAATCCAAGACCTAAAGCTATTCCTATTTGACCCAATATTTTTCCTCTAAAGTTAACTCCTAGGGTAGTAAGGGCAAGGGACTTCCTAACTAGAAATATACAATTGGTCCCTTGCATTATTGTAGATAGACACAAAACTTTGCTCAAGGCCTTCAGACACCAAGTCATGAAGTGTCCTTGAGGGGAAAAGTCCTTGTGGATTATGCCAAAATCTTCCTTTGGCAATTTTCCAATGTATTGTGCCAAGGAAGAGCCATGGCCCTGGGAAACACGGTCACCACCACTCCTTGCTACAAATTTATCGACTTTAATTGTTTCCTGCACATAGACAATCATAAAATTTAATAGATACATCTTGTATGAATATGAGACAACCATAAATGTCAGTAGAGACTTACATCTTGAAACCTATCTTCATCCTCTCCTCTTCCCATTGCATCTAGTGGAATCGATGAATGGGCCATGCCACTTTGCTCCACAACAGGGGATGTTGGAATCTTCTTCTCCAAAATTCTTTCCTTGCTGCGGCTAGATCTTCTTCAGTGGCATCTTGGCTGGCATGGCTCAAAATCTCTTCACACACAAATGCAATGGTGTCTGCAACTGAATCACCAAGTGGAATTGTTGCCTTTTCGATAATGTCAGAAGTGTTGTCCATGGGGACATCCGAGGTTGAGCATAAAATACTAAGGCATTCGTCGAGGCATAGACCAAATGCCTTCTCAATATCATGTAGGAACAAAAATTCCTCCCCGTCGACAAGTACAACTGAAAACATTTCCATCTCCATCTCTGGTAGAGTGGGTTCCACGGGGTCTAAGTTGGAGGGTGGATTGTTCTGTGTACTCGCTTCCTTTAATTTGTCCACTACTCCTTGAGGAAATTCTCTGGAAATTTTTTGACTCTCTTCTAATAAGTTGAGAGCTTCGGTCTCGGGTTCCTTCTTGTCATCTAAAAAACCCCCAGTAACAAGATACGTAGGAAAGATGGTTGTTGCTACGTAGGAAAGATATTTTCTTCCCATTTTCCTTTTATTATTTAATTGTTTAATTAAGGGCACTGTGTCATCTAACAGGTGCCATGAAGCCTCAGCAATAGCCATGAAACGCTTTAAGCGCTTCGCAAATGCCTCATCTCCTTTATGAATGTAGAAAAGCAGGTCACAGGGGACCCATTTACACTCATATGTTGGAATATCTATGGCATATCTTAATATATAGAATTCCATAAAATTTATGATCTCATCGATCACATCGAAGTTCATGGCTATTGTCTCTTCAATACTAGGGACTCTACAGACTAGGTCATACAAATCCGTACGGCCATTGTAGTCTGTAGTATCTAAAAACTCCATGAATAGATCTCGAGGAGATTTCATGGGAGTGGAAGTGCTAGCATCCATTGCTTGCATGCAAGAATTCTAGAGGCTTGTAGTCTGTGCTTTCTAGCTCTTTGAGAGTGCAAATGTGAGAAATGAGCACATAGAACCATTTTCATAGCAGTTTCAAGTTTTTAAACTGATTGGGCCCACTTTTAAAAGTATAGAATAAAGAAGTGCAATTTCAAAAAATGTGTTTCTGATGACAAAATAATGCACAGGAAAAAACATGAGCAACCACAATTCAAAGTAGTGAGCAGACTTTTTGACATTCCAGCGTTTTGAAATTACCATTGCAGAGAAGAAGGTATATACAATATCTAACATGAATCAATTGTCCTACTATTTAGAAGGTTCTTGAAAGTGCAAAAACCATGAGATACAATGACTAGGGCCCAAGAAGTGACATTATCAGGTTGCAAAAGAACTATGACAATGAGAGTTTTGTTCCATCTTTGCTCCAATCTACAGGGACTTTCATTTTGTATTCCATTCTTTTGCCCACCTATAATCAATTTGCAAGAATATGAAGTCACTAAAGTAAAATAAACAATAATGAAAAGATTACTTTAACAAAAGCATGAAACATTTCTCACCTTATGTCCTTGAATTTTGAATTCGGATTGTGTTAGTCCTTCAAACCCCATAATCATCAAGTGTTCTCTCAGATTAGCGAAGGTCCAATGATTGTTCACTAAAATAGTTTTTGTTTCATTGTTGGGCAATCTAAGCTTTATTTCAAATGAATGCAAAGATACCTCTGAACTTTGAAATGGTATCCATTTGCCAAGTTTGCACATCCAACGATCATAGTAGAATCTGATGTATAATGAAGTACGGTGTTTCAAATATCGAAATCCTATACCTGTTCCACCTATTTTACAAAGATATTTATCACCTTTTGCAATTCCTTCCATCAAACCCCAATTTTCACCAAGAAGACTTTCGACTTGCTCATATGTGATATATTTACACATAAACATGGTGGAAGTCTCTTGGAATGAGAATCCTTGGAATAAATATACAAAACAATGAATGGGAAAAGACTAGTGCAAACCTACAGACATAGAAACTTTTGTGAATTTCAAAGAGTTATGTATATCCATTACCATCTTTTGCTTCAAAGATGATACGGACCATATATCAGGTTTTGGCCACTCCAAGCTAAGAAGAGAATGTACTTCAATTCTCTCTAACCTTCCAAAACCATTCATTGTAGAGGGTACAACATATCTATGTGTGTAAAACAAAACTCTATCATGGTAAAATTGAGCAGGAGATATATTTGGAAAGACTTCTGCACCAACAACTGCATGCAATGCCTGGAAAGTACCTGTAAGACTATGGAGTGGTTGCTCTTCCACCAAAGTAGAAGGAAATATATCTAAAACAAACAAAAACATATCTAAATAGTTTAGAAATATATCCAACACAAGAAAACATAAAATATTGTAGAGTAATACTTACAATTCACAGGATATCTCATACTACTAGAGTTTTCAAGTTTCATAGTTGCCATTGTAAAAACATGTTGTACAATAGCAACCGTCCCATTGTCTCTCTGCTTCTTGAAGCCAAGTAACTTTCCCTTCCAATGAAGATCTAAGTTTCCACGATCTCTAACTCGATGAGGCCCAACTCTAGAGGGTTGCATGTACACCCATGCACCTTTGGAGTACTCATGTGATAGCCACTATCCATTTGTGGCTTTGATATTGTGACATCTTAATGTGAGGATTTCATCTTTCGGTTGCCTAGAAGCTTTAGATGTTTCCATTGAAGCTAAAGGTCTTCAAGCTACAATAGTAATTCGAGATAGGAGATGCAGGTAGGTTGGAGTGTAGAAACAGGAGCTTCAATGGTGTGCTACAGAGTGAAACTAGTGGGAAAAGATGACTTTTTGGGACCTGGGTATGAAAATGTGAGGTTTAGGAGGGAAATAACTCTTTTTTTAGTGTTTTTGAAAAAACTAATTTTTTTCAGCTCAAAACATGCACGGATTTTGAATTTGGGGTCAAAAAGAGTACTTTTGACCCTAAAAAGTAATGGGGGGTCCATTTTCAGGTGTTATGATGAGTTTTTTAACTTTTTAGAAATTTTGAATTTTTGGGCCTAATTGAATTACGAGATACCTTCTCTCTCTAGAGGCAGCTCATTAAATAAGGGAGAAATATGTGTAGTAAATCAGGCCCAGGATCAATGGCGCAACTACAGAAGACAAGAGGTAGATGTTGATGCAGAGATAGATCGAGAACGAAAGAAGATATTGTAGAGACAGAAGCTTTCTCGCATGTAGGTTGAGAGGATGAAAATAGATAGATGCAAGCGTCCTCTCATACATGTATGCACAAATATGACAAGAAAAGGTGTGCCTTAGATTGAGTGATCGGAATTCACTTTTTTATACAAAATTAGGAGCCCGTTTTGGCCAATCAACAAGAGATAAGGGGAGGATAAGTTTACCCTCCATTAAGGAGAGGGTTCACATGAGAGTACAAGCTCATTTCCAACAATCCCCCCTTTGAGCTTGATTGTATATAGCTCTTTAGGGATTATTCCTTCCCTACATACAATGAGAGTGGTAAAGATCCTTCCCATGTATAAAAGATAGTGGTACAATATTTTGGCTTCCTTCTCTCAAACTAATGGGTGGAACAATGTGTTTTGTATCCTTCTCTCACCCTAGGGTGGTACATGTATATCTTCCTTCCCTAGGACAAAGTAGGGTGGTACAAAGGATTGAAGGGCTTATAGCATTGTTTTGTTGACATTGTAATTGATGATAATGACTCCATCCATTCTTGGCTTTGTTGTTGTTGTTGATTCTCTCTTTAGATAGCCTCCTTTTGTTGATGTTGCACTTGTCATTGTAGCCATCATTTATATATATAGGCACTTCTTGTAGAATTAAAACAACTAGAAAAGAACACTTTGGGAAAGGTCCTTCCCTCTTTCTTGAGGGGGTGTCTAATTCCCATACATTAAATAAATTGAAGATGTCATGCTTAGACCTACATGTGTAGGAGTTATTACAAAGCACTAAAAGCTTTTACATAGTGATGTTTTGAAAGCACCTTATGATCATCTCACAAATGAGTTACTAGCGTTTTGAATATCTTTTATTACTAAGCACTCAGAACTAGCATAAGAATAGTTGCAACGTCTCAAAAACACATTATGATTCATACTTCATGTTGTCATGGATGCGATACTTATATACCATGAAAGGAGCAGCAACAACTATCATGGAATGAACGAATAGCTTTGCGTGCGAAATGACCCATGTATTCATCTAACATGTTTGCAAAGACCTCAAACGCAAAAGAACTCTGTGGGTTATCTCTGAAATTGCAACATAAAAGGTGAGTTGAATAAGCGTTGGCATTTCATTCTTTCACACTAGAAGCAATGGTTCAGCAATAACATGTCGGTGATGGAAGATTTCATTTGTAAAGCTTCATTTTCTGGGAGCGATGTTTCTGGGAGCCATGTTTCTTCATGTTTGTGTGATGTCCGAGTTTGAAATTTGTTGCACATGCCAGATGCTCTCACCTTTATCCATTGAGCAATAATGAAGTTGAACTCCTCAGCATCGACTTAGCATTTGAGCTTGTGCCAAAACTCCCTCCTCAGCCAAAAGGATTTTATTTGCAAGAAAATCTCGTTTGTAAGCATCCACTCAACCAGTCTAATAGTCACGGACCCTCCTTGGCTCGTTTGTTGGTTGTAGAACTCATCATCATCACAAGGCGTGTGCGTCAAGGTTGCAAGAGATCTGAAGTAACTCAAAATGTCGATATGCCAGGACCTGCAATGCACATGAAAGGATAGCTCCAGCCTTACCTGCCCAAAGTTGGCTCAGTGATTGTTATCAGCCTCATCAACTTCATCAATCGCCTCTTGCACAAAAATCCTCTCACATAGAGAATGACTATCATAGACCACCTCTCGACAGCAACAACTGTATGTCCAAAGCTATGGCGTCGAAATAGGTGCAGTAACTTTCGACCATACCAGCATCGCAACCGAGCTCTGATACCATCTGTAGTAAATCGGTCCCAGGATCAATGGCGCAACTTCAGAAGACAAGAGGTAGATGTTGATGCAGAGATAGATCGAGAATGAAAGAAGATATTGTAGAGAGAGAAGCTTTCTCGCATGTAGGTTGAGAGGATGAAAATAGACAGATGCAAGCATCCTCTCATAGACATATGCACAAATATGACAAGAAAAGGTGTGCCTTAGATTGAGTGATCGGAATTCACTTTTTTATACAAAAGTAGGAGCCTGTTTTGGCCAATCAACAAGAGATAAGGGGAGGATAAGATTACCCTCCTTTTAGGAGAGGGTTCACATGAGAGTACAAGCTCATTTCCAACAATATATCCCCTCTCCCCCCTTCAGCCTAGTATTTTATAGGGCATAGTCTATGGCCACCACCCTCTTCAGATTGGTCCATCACTAATCACTCCTTAATCTAAAAGGTCCATTCAGGGTTCATTTTTTCCCCTAATGTTTGTGTTGCTTCAAGTACTTGAAGAAGTTGTGATTGACAAGCTATTGTCTCCATCAGATCATATGACCTTCGAAAACTTGGAAAGTCTTCTTGAATTGTTTGTGTCCAGTCCTTGAACTTGAAAAGGGCATCCCCTTTATGCTTGAGCGAATAAACCCAGGTGTATCTAGTGAAGTCATCTACTATCACGAAGAAGTAAATTGCTTCTATAGGCAAAGGAGTGAGTGTCTGGTTGGCACATGCTTGGCAATTCAATTCCACTTGTGCGATTATGGGTAAACCTTTGACAAGATGATTGGAAGAGATCTTAGCTAAGCAAGAGGTATATCCAAATCTACAATGTCACAAGCTAAGACTTGAAGCTTTGGCCATAAAACTTGAAAGCTTGTAGAGACCTTTGTCTTCAAAGCCTTGAGCTATCACTTCATTAGATTCACAATCGATGACTTGAACTTTGTTGTGATTGAATTGTACTCTCATTTTGCACTTTGTAATGGCCTTCACTGAGAGAAGGTTCTTACAAAGGCTTGGTACATAAAGAACATATTTGAGTGACTTGGTCTTGCCTTTTGAGGTAGTGACATGAACTTTTCCTTTTCCTTGAATCTCAATGCACTTGTTGTCTCCAAGATAAACTAGAGCTTTGTGCTCTTCAAACTTGTGAAAGTCATCTTTGTCATTGCACGTATGTGATGAAGCACCACTATCAAAAATCCATTTTTTCTTGGGACTCGATGCGACAAGTGCCTTGTATTCAAATCTGAGAAAAAGATCTTCATTTTTGCAATGAGAGTGATGTTGGATCTTTGAACTAGACTTAGACTTATCATTGTTCTTCTTCTTGAAGCAATATTTTTTTATGTGTCTGGGCCTACCACAAAAATTGCAAGTGAACTCCTTCTTGCCGTTGTTCGATTCTTGATTGCCTTTTTTTCCTTTAGTCTTGTGGAAGGTAGCTTTGGCCTTCATAGTTGTTTCTTGGGTAGCTTGGGTTTTTTGTCTAGAGTCATGGAGAAGCAACAATCTTCTAAGTTCTTCCCAAGTGAGTGCTTGACATCTATTGTATAGAGTGGTCACAAAAGTTTCATAAGATCGAGGAAGCTTGTTGAGTAACCTAATGGTGATGTCTACACATTTGTCATCCATAAAGTTCTAACTTGCATTGATAATCTTAAAATTGGGCTATCACTTTTGTGATGGTGTCTTCTAGACATATAGTGAGATTGTGAAATTTGGCCTCTAAGAGTATAAATCTTAGAAGGTGTTTTATCCTCATAGATATTTGTTAGAGTATCCCAAGCTTCTTTTGAAATCTTACATGTAGTGATGTGACCCTTTGTCAATTCATGACAGGTGAGGAGAAGTTGGACTAATGCTCGCTTGTCCTTTACATTCCATATATTCCAAGCTCCTAGATCGCTATCCTTATCTGGCTCTCATTTTGTTCCTTTGACTACCTCATACAATAGGTTTGTATTGAGATAGGCCCTAATTGTATCCTTCCATAGGTTGTAATTTGTGCAATTTAGCCTTTCATCTTCCAGCATGAATATTGGCATAAAGGAGGGTAAATATAACTGACTTGAGGACATTGCATTTGAAATCATTGACATGACTACTATCAAAGTTATGACACATGCAAAAAAATGAGATGGGGTAGGGGTGGGGGCTTAGATTAGCCCTACACTTGCACCAAAAATGAAGTAGACACCTTGGAGAGGGGGGTTAGAATAACCCTACACTGGATAATGTGAGAGAGATGAGTCAATGTGACACAAAGAGAGGGGCTTGGAGTAGCCCGTTTCACACCAAGATAGCTTTAGTAGGCATGGGAACTGAAGTACTATGTTGGTGGTCTTAGAATAGCCTCCAACCCACAAGTGCACACATAGAAGATACTTCTTATATATTTTTTGTTACAAGTGGAGGGGGACACTTAGTGTCAAATGTAGTACCAATGTAGAGTTTGGTACCGTTAAGAAGTAACCTCTTGAAGAATACAAAGTCCTCTTAGAAAGTGGCTACCCTTGAAATGAGGATTGATATGCTAGAGATATTACAAAAAAAATCTTGGAGTGCGAAAGGATCCAAAATTGAAAAGCTAAAACCTTTAGAAGCATACAATAACTCTTTGAGTGTCAAATGAGGAGGGTTTACCCTATGGAGATGCAATAAAACCCCTTGATGAGAGAGTCATATGAGGAATACTAAGTGTACAATAATTTGCCCAAAGGTCAAGTAATGGTACTTCAAAACTCAGATTCTAGGCATTTGTTGAATCAATAAAACTAAGGCCAAAGATACTCATGAATTGTGTGGTCCCCCTTCTCTGAACAAAGCTCATGGAAGGTTCTAATCTGAATTAGAGCCATGAAGTACATGTGCATACGTGTACAATCAAGGCTTTTAATGAGTTTGAGACAAATTCAAAAGAAGCAAGCGAGGGAGAAAAAACCAAGTGGCTTGGTTTGGTTACATCATAGATGATGTCATATCAAACCTATGAATGGTTGCTGACTACTGAATGTTATCTTTTTGCAAAGCAATCATGTGGGCATAGTAGATTCGAGTTCACCCAATTTCTGAGCCTTTTGCATCTCGAATGGAACCAAACAATCATCATCTTCTTGAGAGCACAAACCCAAGACATCTTTGATGTTGGTATAGACCTTATCACTCGACACCGTGTGGAACACTTTTTCTCTAAGGAGGTGTTGTGAGCTTAGCAGAACCAAACTCCAGAGTCCAGCATGTACAAAGCAAAGAAAGGAGATCTCTTGGGATATGAATCTCTCTCTATCTCTCTCTCAGGAGAGAAATTTCAGTAGAGAAAATGGCATGCCTTTCACTCGGTCTGGCTGGCTATCTGTGTAGTTTAACATTGTTGTTGAAGTGGCTGATCAGCAGCTATGTGTTGATCTTTGTCAAAGAGAAACTAAATGCAAGTACGCATTTTAGAGTAGTGCTTATGGTTTAGGCAATAGAATATTGTTCTCTCCCTCTCTCTCTCTCTCTCTCTCTCTCTCTCTCTTCTCTCTCTCTCTCTCTCTCTCTCTCTCTCTCTCTCTCTCTCTCTCTCTCTCTCTCTCTCTCTCTCTCTCTCTCTCTCTCTCTCTCTCTCTCTCTCTCTCTCTCTCTCTCTCTCTCTCTCTCTCTCTCTCTCTCTCTCTCTCTCTCTCTCTCTCTCTCTCTCTCTCTCTCTCTCTCTCTCTCTCTCTCTCTCTCTCTCTCTCTCTCTCTCTCTCTCTCTCTCTCTCTAGCAACGGTGTGTTCTATTTCTTCATCAGACTGGTGGAGTGAGTATCTCTCTCTCCACATAGAAGAGCATTGTCAATCTCTTACTCTCTCTCTGACTAGTGATGCTTACTCTCTCTAGTCTCTCTCTTTTCCTAACAGAGATGGCAGGTGATGGTGCTCTCCTAGCTCGCTATCTATTGTGCACAAAGCAGGGAGGCTCTCTTCAACTTCAACACCTTCTATCTTTAGGCTTTATTGCACTCTCTCTCACACAAGAGAGCTCTGACTACTAGTTACTACTATATCACCCATCCATCAGATGCATCGTTGTCTTTGTATCTATCACACGATGTGCCCATCCTTATGAATAAGCAACAGTAGATTTTGTTGTGGGAAGAGAGACGTAGATGTGGGAGTATGTTAACCTCATTAGGTGAGCACGACTATAGTTGGCTAATGGCACACAAGAGATAGCTTCTTTGCAGGTGCAAGCACCTTCCAATGGAAGGCATAGTTTTGATTTACAAGCTATAGAGGTGAATTGGGGGTTCGGTACTACATAGAAATGGGGCAAACAAGTAGCTTCAACCTTCAATTTCCTATTCCTGAGCTTTCAACGCTCATGCATGTCATTGAAAGCCTCTGAAATGGAAGTTAAAAGTTGAATGGAAGAACTTTAGCCTTTGAAATGTAAGTTGAAAGTTGAACATGAGAACTTGGGTTATTTGCTATGAGTGTATATGCTTGTCGGTTATTACAATGTCTGATAGAGGAACAAAAATCTTGGCAAAAGAGTAATCCTTATGGTCTTGGTGCATGGCCTAATACTCAATCAGATGGTAGTACAGTGCACTGTTCTTGAAGCATAGACACAGTGTCGATTCTACAAAGGAATGCAACTTAAAGATAAGCTAACACTGAAATGACTTGAACAGAAAGAAGTTTCAAGTAGTGGTTATAGCCACTTTAAAAGATTGGAATGCACTATCAACTCCAAAAATGAACAAAATTGAAGTAGACCAGCAAAGTTTGCTACAAAAGAGGATGAAAGGGTGGTAAAATGGGGGTAAAGGGTGGATAAATGGATGAAGAAAAGGGAGCGAGGGTGGGCAAATGGGCAAAATGAAGCCCAAAAGGAGTATAAATTGATGGCAAAAGACGCTTCTCTCAATGAGGAGAGCCACACCACCAAACTCAATCACCACCACCACCAAGACCTCGAAAATCATCGAATGGACCACCAAGACCTCCACCTAGCGCTTTGATACCATGTAGAGAGTGTACTCACAAAAGAGTGTGAGAGAATCAAAATGAGTAGACCAAGAAATGGGTAAACTCACATGGATTAGAAATGAGCTTGCCAAGAGCATGGACTAGGCTCCTCAAGCTTCTAACCAAGTACATATTGGGGGAGAGGCCCTCCTTATATAGATTTGGGAGGGGCTCTCCAAAGAACATCTCATGTGAGATAGTTCCCCTCAAAGGAGAATGAATAAAATGGTAGAAGAAAATGGCAAGGTACCCAAATACAAATGATATAATATAAAATGGAAGTGGAATGGAAATGGAATAGAAATAGAGTGACTCCAAGATACAAAAGGAGATTCACTCTCCTGACGTCTTCACCCATAGATTTTGGGGCAAGTGGTTAGCCCATCAAACTCCTATGCAATAGGTCCTAAGTTCATTTCCCTTTGATACAACACCTTTAGGCTAGACCCTTTATAATGTGGGAGAACAAGAAGCTAGGGGTAGAAGTTGAGGAAGGCCAAGATGAATCCACATGTCAATGTCAAGGGGAAGGGACGAAGAGTCCATCCATCAATTGAGGAATATGTTGAGGATATAAAGCTTACCCCGGAGAGGATTTTGTAGGCCATAAGGGATGCAACCCTCATCCTTTCCACCCTCTAAATGGTTTTTTCTTTGAATTTACTATGCCTAACCTGATCCTATCTTTGCATTCATAAAATGTATATGAGCATATAGGAAGTAATGATGAGGAGGCTTGGGTGCTTCATCTAGGTAGAGGTGTAGGCAATCTACCCAACAACATCCTCATATAAAGCCCTCTCTAAAGCCTTTTTTATTTTTAGAAATCGGGTGAGTGCCTATCTAATTTTCTTAACATATTTTAGTTATATTCTTTGTTCACATCTCCCTTAGGAATAAAGCATGATTTTTGGAAACGAAATATTTGATGCTTAGCATTGAATTTTTGTAGTTTATCAACCATCCACTTTGGGTATAAGCTCGTTGCAAATAAGGGGGTTGATGTTTCATGTTGATACTAGGCATCAACCTCTCCTCAAAGATTAAGCTAGGCAACGAGATTACATGGAAGAAAGTGATGCAAAGCATCACATTTAGGCGTTAGCTCAATGCTTGGCATTGACTTTATTCTTTAGAGTAATATTAGGCATTGACTTCATGCTTTAATATATTCTAGTCATTGATATTAGCATTTTATTTAATTCCAAGCAGTAATACTCTACATGTAGGCATCGACTGCATGCTTAATTGTGGTGTCACGTATTGGAATTGTTTATGCATTTCATCTCAAATACTTTTGCCTATGTGTGCATACATTCTTCTAAATTATTTTGCAATTATTTTTTGACTCAAACCCTGCAAGAATAAGATAATCACTAGTTGTTGACAACTACCCTCTTGCATTCCCAACCCATATTCAGAGGGTTAGGTATGAAAAGTCTAGGATTATGGCTAAGGAGATTGAATTTCATGAGGATTCGTCGAGCATCCAAAGTTCTTCAAACCCATTAGACCCTCTGCAGTCCTTGTACTATAAGAGTTATTGTGAAGATATAGTAGAAAATTGTATTATACTCCCTAGGAAATATTATTTGCTTTTAATAAAGATATACCTTATTCTTTAGAATGCTTGGGTCCTTCAATGATGATGATTATTTAAGCACATGAGAGTTAAGGATTTTTTAGAGCTTACTCTCTCATCTTTATGGTGGATTTTCATCCTCTAGCAAGGAGAAAGCAACTATAAGAAAAAAACATAGCTTATATTGTGAATGTCTTGTGTACCGTGTATCTTATTCTTAAAATACTACAAATGATACATAATAGAACCTTTCTAGGTATTATTTTGGGTGCTTGATTCACTCCATATATTACTCTCACAATAGTATAAATACTAGAAATTTTATAGGTGTTATTATGGTTGTTTGATTAGCTATGGGTATTAATCACATAGAAATATAGATGATATGCATAAGAGAAACAATAGGTAAGTAGGTCCTATTGTAAGTGCATGATTCATTATGAACCTCAATAAATTTTTTAGATTATATGAAATAGAGAATCCATAGATGGTAGTGTGAGTGTTTGGTTTACTATGAACCTGCACAAAGGCAGCAAGACACATGGAGAAGACGATGGCTAGAATAGCTCTCTCTATTGATGATGAACTGAACTGAAGAGCTGAATAATATCCCTAAGTACAAAGTACCACCACATATGAGAGTATCAAGTATGTGGTAACATAGGGAAAAAAACATTTAGCCAGCACTAGAGTAAAAAGTGCCCATCTACAGGGAAAAGGTTCACATCAAAGCTACTCAAGGAACACATAAGTGTAACAAACCCCCCTGGGGCAAATGATGTGAACACATACAGGCAGTGATAGATCAGCCTCCACAAGGTAACAAGCCTAAAGCTTTGCAAAAGGCCTCAAACTCTTCCCGTGGAAGAGCTTTGGTGAATATGTATGTCACATTATCTTGTGTAGGCACATATACCAAATCAATATCTCCTGCATGAAGGCGCTCTCTCACATAGTGATAATGCACCTCAATATATTTGGTCCATGCATGAAACACTCGGTTTCGTGCAACAGCCAAAGCACTCTCACTATCAGTGAGAATATGCGTAGCAGCACCAATCTCCATGCAAAGATCCATCAATAGGTGTCTCAGCCATATACACTCCATTGTAGCTGTGAAAATTGCCCTGTACTCAGCTTCACAACTCGATGCTGCTACTGTAGGTTGCTTCTTACTCAACCAAGATATGCATGAGTCTCCAAGGAAAAAGCAATTACCACTAGTGGACACGCGAGTATCATAACAACCAGCCCAATCACTATCTGTAAAAGCATGCAAGCATGATTGAATATCTCTACCATAAAAGAGACCTAATCTCAAAGTGCCTCGGAGATATCTAAACACACGTTTCAGTGCTTGCCAATGCTTAGTGCCAGGGCTATGCATGAATCGACTCAATTAGGAAACCGCATACTGTATATCCGGCCTTATGTTGCATGCATATATAAGACATCCCACAGCTTGCTGATAAAGAGAAGTGTCAAATGCATCACTGGAATCCTCAACTGAGAACCTGAATCCTGTCTCAACTGGTGTGGAAACTGGCTTGCAATCCTCAAAGTCAAAACACTGAAGTAGTTTTTCAACATACTTTGCTTGATGCATAACAATTCTCCCCTCAACGGATACAAACTAGATGCCAAGATAGTAGCTCAAAAGACCAAGATAAGTGACATCAAAAGTATGCTGCAAATCAACCATAAGAATGTCAAGTTTTGCATCACATGACCCAGTTAAGAGTATGTCATCGACATCAAGAACAAGCACTATAAGACCAGCCCCATTTTTGTGTACATAGAGTGTGCTTTCAATCAGACTACATGTGAAGCCAAGAGCAATCAAGTGCTTATGTATTTTGTTATACCATGCATGTGGAGCTTGCTTGAGACCATACAAGGCTTTATGCAAGCAACAAACCATATGCTCTTTCCCTTTCATAGCAAATCTAGGAGGTTTCTTCACATATACCTCTTCTTGCAAATCACCATTCAAGAAGGCTGTTTTTATGTCCAACTAATGCACTTTTCAACCTCGATGGGCAGCCAATGCAACCACAGTACGAATGGTAGTCATACGTGAAGTAGGTGCAAAATTTTCCTCATAGTCAAAGCCGTATTGTTGCACATATCCTTTGGCAACCAATCTAGCTTTGTAGAGATCAATGCTACCATCAGACTTTCTCTTAATCTTGTAAACCCACTTTGTACCAATGGAATTCTTTCCTTTTGGCAATTCACATAACTCCCAAGTACCATTCCTATGTATGGAATCCATTTTTGATTGCATAGCACTCATCCATTGTGGATTCTCACATGTATCTTCAAAAGAAAGTGGCTCTTCATTACATGTTGTAGCAATAAGAGAATAATCCACAAAATTACTTGATGCATGGTGAGAGCTTGATCTTGTTCTACCAATGAAAGGTGCACTCAATTTGCTGTCTTGCAAAGTTTGTTTCAGCCACTTTGGCATAGTTTGTGCACTCTTGATAGACATGCGTTCATTATGTAAAACATCTTCAATATGTACATCATGCATGGGCTGAATTTCATGCTCATTCATATTTTGACACAAATGTCCAGCCATATGTGGCTGGAAATTTCTAGCAGTTTTGATAATTTTTGGTTGAAGAATTCAGCCATCTTTGGCTGGAAATTCTATGATATTTCAGCACTATTTTGCTGGAATTTTTCAGCCCTTTGAGCCTCAATTGGCTGGTCTACATGGCCATAGTCAAGTGCACCATTTTGGAACAAAGGCATGAGTGTATCAAACATATCTTGTGAGCTAACTGTTGGCTGTTTTTTGCATTCAAGTAGAGGGAAAACTGAATTTTCAGAAAACACCACATCTCGACTCATAATAATTATGTTCGTCGATGGATGGTACAAACAATATCCTTTACTTTCAGCACTATAACCAACAAATATACATTTCTTTGCCTTGTCATCAAGTTTGTGACGTTGTTGTGATGGCACAAGAGCATATGCCAAACAACCAAACACACACATATGACTAACCATAGGCTTATGACCATTCCAAGCCTCATAAGGAGTGATGACTCTCAATGCTTTTGTAGGGTAGTGATTCAACACATAGTTTGCACACATGACCGCTTCCATCCAACACTTATCAGCAAGATGCTTTCCTTTAACCATACATCATGCCATTTCAATTAGGGTTCTATTTTTATGCTCGACAACACCATTTTGCTGAGGTGTATATGGCAACGTACATTGGTGTGAAATAGCTCTTTCAGGAAGAAAAGCATTAAACTCATGTGACATGTATTCACCACCACGATCCATGCATAGGGTCAAAAGCTTTTGTGAAGAAAAATTTTCAGCCATAGCTAAAAATGCTTTGAAGCAAGAAAATACCTCATTCTTTGCTTTCATAGGATACACCCATGTATGGAGAGTAGCATCACCAATGAAGGAAACAAAATATACATGCTTCCCAAAAGATGGAGTCTTGGTAGGACCACATAGATCACTATGAACAAGCTGTAATTTTCTTGTAGTGCGTGTATGACTATCTTTTGGAAAAGAAGCACGATGCATTTTTCCAAGAATGCAACCTTCACATGCACGCTTTTCAATGGACTCAAGTTTAGGCAAACCAATAACCATGTCCTTATTTTGCAAGTAAAGCAAACTATTGAAGTTCAAGTGACCAAAACGAGCATGCCAAAGCTCCATTTCAGCCATGGAAGAAGTATGAGCAACCAAGGCATTCGAGGAAGCCCTCTTATATGTATCCATGCGATACAAACCATTACATAATGTACGAGACATCACGAGAACATCACCATTGCTGAAATCATGAACCATACACTTATCATCAACAAAGTGTACATGAATTCCAGCTTTGGCAATCAATGGAACTGAAATTAAGTTCTTCTTGATACCGGGCACATACAATGCATTTTTCAAGAGAATCACACCTCCATTTGCAGCCGTAAGCTCAATTTCTCCTCCTCCAATGATAGGATAAGAGGCATTGTTTGCACACACCACATGTCCTGCTTTGGGTCCATCTTTCAAAGAGGCAAAAAATCTTTTGCATGATGTTATGTGCTTTGGAGCACCACTATCAAAGAACCAATTCGAATCAGCCTCACTCACAACCATACATTTAGAATGCAAAGAAGCATCATAATTTCATGTAACAACACATGCCCAAAAATCTTGAGCCATGTTAGCTTCATCATTCTTTACATTTGTTGAATTTCCAACAATAGACATGCCGGATTCCTTCTTCTTTTCATTGCGTTTAGCAAGCTTTCTACATTCATCAATAGTATGACTAGCCTTTCAGCAATATTTGCATCTCTTCTTCTTTTGCAAATTGGCATCATTAGAGGAATGAGTGGAAGAGGAAGCTTGAGGCTTTGGTTTTGATGAACCCAAAGTTGAACCATACTTGCGTTTCCCCTTTTGTGAGATAGCAAGTGCTTGCGTTTCCTCAATCAAACCACTCTTATTCACTCTAGATTTCTCTTCTTGCAAAAGAAGAGACACAACCTCATCAAATGCATACATATTAGGATCCCCTTTTGCAACGAACGAAGTGTAGTAGCAAAGCTTTGAAAAGATTCTGGTAATCCTTTCAACGATGTAGAAATGAGTGATGCATCCGGAATGATTTCATCTATGTTTGCCAATTGCTCTTTCAAGTCCTTGATGTGTGTCACATACACATCCACCGACTCATTTTCAGCCATACATACATCCTCAAGTTGGTTCCTCAAGTATGCAACAGGTGCTTCATTACGCATGGCATACAAAGAAGCAAGAGTGTCCCATGCATGTCGTGATGTAGAACATGACCGAATGTGTGGAACTATATGATGCTTCACAGAAAGTGCAATCAAAGCATGATCTTGAGCATCTTTTCCATCCCATCTAAGATGCTAGGTGGAGAAGGAGAAACCACTGTACTCGAAGAAGAAGCTCCATCTGTGACAGTACACTGTGAAGTAGACGAACCTGCGGGTCTTCGATCTACATCTTCCACTATGTTCTAAAGTTGTTTAGCAACAAGAACATGCTTCATCATGTAAGACCACATCGGATAGTTGGTCCCATCAATCTTATCTTCAGCTTGAAGCATGTCAAACAAGCCATTGCTTCCCGCCATTTCACAAAAGAACAAGAATGTGACAAAAATCTTCACTTCGATGAAAGCTGAAATGAATGCTGAAATTTCAGCTCACAAACCGTCACTCTGATGGCGATTCTGATTGCATGAATGGCTTCAAAATGGGGGTAAAACTCCAATGCATCTGGTGAAAATGTTTCTTGGCTACTGAAATTCACAGTTCCGAAGTCAATTTGCATTGTTAAAAGTGCACACGCACCACGACGTGAAAAACCGAAACTTGAGAAGGAGTTGAACCTGATCTGATACCACTGTTGGGTGTGTGTAGAAGTGTGAGAGACACAAAATAAGCACACACAAAGAGCACAAACATAGTAAGACACACGGAGAAGACGATTGCTGAAATAACTCTCTCTATTGATGATGAACTGAACTGAAGTAAGAGTTGAATAATATCCCTAAGTACAAAGTGTCACCACATATGAGAGTATCAAGTATATGGTAACATGGGGAAAAAACCTCTAGCCAGCACTAGAGTAAAAAGTGCCCATGTATAGGGAAAAGGTTCACATTAAAGCTACTCGAAAGTGTAACACTTGTGTACATGTATGTGAGACTCCTTGTGTGTATTGCATGAATCCTAGCATAGTGAAGATGTTCTCACCATCAACTTGTCTCTCATATGGCATCTTGTGAGTGAGGATCCATTTATTATCACTAATTGGTACATGTGCTAGTAGATCTATATCAAACATTGCATTGTTGTTGAACACATTTTATCCATCATCATGCTTGGTGGTTTGTGTTTTGTAAGCTAAGTGGCTTGAAAGCTCATTTTCTTGTGTGAGAGTCTTTATGTAGATAGGAATAGAAAAAATATTGATTTTTAGGGTTCAGATTTTTTTCAATCATTTCGGAGTTTTCCATTAAACTTGCATTCTTTTACCTCCTTCTTCAACATTTTCTTCATCTAAAACCTTGTGGGAGGCGGTTAGGGTAGTTCATGTTGCACCACCATAGCCTTATGGGCTTCGTTTGGGATGTATTTTCGAGATAGAGAATGGAGGGTGGTTAGAAAGTTCGTGCAAGGAGGCCTTTCCAAAAAGGTCTATAAGGGAGCCTATACTTTCACAACTTGCTCCAGCACGGTGTAAACTCGAGATGGCCATAGGTAGGGCAATGCAAGTGATGGAGAAGGGAGCGGAGTGAGGGGTGTACTTGTTGTGCTATAAAGAGAAGGAGATAGAATCCAAACATCGAGGAATCAATGAAAGGAGGTGCTAGTAGGGACATCACTCCTTGTTAGTAGAGACATCGCTAGAGGGGTAAAATAAGGACATCGCCTATCTCTTGGAAAAAGAAGAAAGACCCTAAGGATATAAATGCTAGCAATTCAAGGATTAAATTCAATTACAAGTTCTCAAGTCTAAGGTTCAATTGCAAAATGCACTCAACATATTTTGGGCCACAAGCAACGTTGTCTCTATGAGTGGTTCAATAGAGTTATCACTTTGGCTAAATAATCCAAGGGCACAAAAAATACTTTTGAGGTTTCACTCGTAAAAAGAGGAATTTGAGACTATCTAAGTAGTGAGACTGAGGCAAACCAAACATAATACATCAAGGAAAAGAAGTTTTGAAATTTCCCAAACAAAACTTGAAGTCTCCCAACAATGTTTCTGGTACGAACATTGTCTAGCAGCAAGGAACATAATTTGGGACTAGTTGATGAAAGAATACCTTCAATACACATATCATGAAGGGGTGAAGAGGAGATAAGAAAAGACTCAATACAAGTGTAAACATCTCCAATGATGTCTCTATTAGGGACATTGATTTCCTAGTCCGAGACATCATCCTTCTCATTAGGAGATTCAAAGGGACCCAAAAGATTGAATACATGTCCAAAAAAGCCAAAAGAAGGCCACACTTTAAAATCAAGGACCTCATCCAAAGGGTCCACTCATTTCCAACAATGTCCCTATAGGAACATTTCCTAGATTTCATATATACTATTTTAAATGAGCACCTCAATAAGGCAAAGAGGAAGAGGTCTACAATCAAGAAGTGATTCAAAGACCAAGTTGCACTTAAGAAAAGGGACATAAGGCATCCAAAGATGTCACTATAGGGACATCATTCCTCCTTCTAAGGACATCATTCTTGAGAATTTGTAATTTTAGGAGAGATTGGAGCACTGAAATCCCAATGCAAATCTAGAGGAGAGTATACCAAGAGGTAAGAATAATTTAGCCACATAGTAAACCTTCATTTTCTCACTCCCAAGGGCAATTCGGACATGAATGATGTCCCTATAGGACATCACTCCTCAGGTTTTTGCCGTTTTTATAAGATGAACACATTGAGCCTCATCTTAACTCCTGAAGCAAGCTAAGAACAAGGTATAAACGAAAAGTGGCCCTCAATTAAGCATAAAGTGACACCAAAAATGTTCTTTCAACTCAATATCTCCTAGGGGCATCCCCTTAATCACTGAGGCATATTTGGATATGAGCTTTGGGAATCACTTAAGCTTTGGCATAAAGAACTCCAACTAAGGTCATAGATAAAGTGATTTAACAAAGTGGACTTATTACAAGCTCACAAAGGCCAACAATGTCTCTAATAGATGCTTAGAAATATTATTGGTCTAACCATTTCCATCCCTTATTCAACAAGTACTACAAGAAACCCATTTTTGTGTTATACATCGTGTTTTGATTTTAATATATACTTGTTACAAGTTGACCTTGGGGTGTGGATGGGAGGATGAGATTTTCCCAAGAATTTTGGCTAGCACAACGGGGTGTTGAGACCTCAACAAGGTACTTCTTGGCACTAGTTTATCAATTGAAAGTCTTGAGTGACCCATGATGGGAGCCATGAACTTCACTGCTAATCCATTCTCAATCAATCTACCATCCCTAGTACTCTAAATGTGTTCTGATCAATACAAACATCCATGACTCATAAAATCCAACAAGACAACCCTCTCATTGAGTTTTTCTGTGCTCTCTACTCACATTAATAATTATGAAGGCTCCCACATCCTCTTAAAACATGAACACTTGCATGTGTATCTTCACAAGATGAGAAATCCATCGATGTGGAAGGATGGAGTTATTTCCCTCTCTCCACCCTCTTTCATCACTTGTATTCATATCAAGGGCAACCACTTTTTGGAAATAGGGTGTCATACAAGTTTTCACACCCAACAAAAGATCCTCAAAATCCATTGCACCAATCAATAGTGTCTAACCAAGCCTTTGAGGGTGGAAAGCATAAGTGAGTCATCCGAAAGCCTATTCTTGGGAGACCTCTCCAACCAACCAAAGTAGAGAAAATTGTGTGTAATGTTTTGGATGGAACCATCGATACCTATTCCCATGAGGCTAGATTTTTTCAATCCATAAGGTTTCAAGAAGTGGAGGATTTTTTCACTTAGGTTCATGCCTTTGATCACACTTTAAAGGGACCCTCTAGGTCATGGTTGTAAATGCTACACTACAAAGAGTTTTGAGGCATTGATGAACTCTTGTGTGCATTTATCAATGAACTTATAGCCACTAGCATGAGACATGACACCTGAAAAGAACTTCTCTACTTCAAGAAAAACACTAGTGAATCAATAAGGAAGCAGTTAGAAGTTTTAGATATTATATGGAATGTTGATATATTTTGGCAGTGATGTGTGTAAACACACTTAGGAACACTGGGCACTTTTTTCCCTCTTTAGGAGGTTCTTTTCCCTTGACTTGTTTATATGCCTATAACGAGTCACTTATCCTTGTACCATTAACTTGGTAATTCATTTAGTGTTGTGTTGTGCTCCAATATTCTTCTTCTTCCTTGTGTTGTTCGTGTGCTTGTGTAGACGTTGAACTCCAACAATTGGTATCAGAGCAGTTTGCCACTTCCTCTAGGGCATTGTCAACATCCCTCTGGTCATAGTCTCAAAATCATATGAAAAGTGGTGAGCACAAATAGGGGGATTAGGAGTTCAAAATAGCTATCAAACTATCAGAATGTCTACATAGGCTATTTCATCCTTTTGTGCCAAACATATATGCAAGTTTCAATTTGCCAGCATAAGCACCTCAAATTTTACTTTAGGTTTAGCAAAGCTTGACAACGTGGTTCTATTCAACCTTTTGAGATACAATCATTTTTTTGCATTAGGGTATTTAGTTAGTGGCCATGGCTGAAAACAATGACGTATTCGATATGTTGGCTATTGAGGACAATTTGGATGGTACCAATCACTCATTATGGGCATATATGATGCTTCATGTATTGGTAGTAAAAGGATTTTGGAATATTGTGCAGGGTATTGAAAAATGCCCTAATACACCTACAAATATAGTTATTGAAGGTGATGTAGATGGTGTTGAAAATGATGATCTTCATATTCTTGTTTGTGATATGGTTCTTGCTACATCTACTATAAAGAAAACTTTTTGGGATGGCAAAAATGCTCAGGCACATGCATTGATAGCCTTGTCTATCAAACATGTCATTATCCCTCACATTTGCTCTTGCAAAATAGCAAAGGATGTTTGGGATACACTTACCACTTTATATCAGAAAAGAAATGAGGCTCGTGTTGCTTACCTCCAAAAATAATTGGAGAGTGAGCACATGAATGAAGGAGATTCGATGGATAGTTTTTTGACAAACATCAAAGATTTGAAGGAACAATTGATTTTCCTTGATGAATTCTTACTAGATAGTTCACTTGTGTAGACTATTCTTAATGGTATTTGAGATTCATATCAAAGTTTTGCTTATACTCTTTGATTGATGATAAAAGGCAATCCAAATGCCTTAACATTTGAGGATTTAGTCTCTGTTTTGTTGTAGAAAGATCAAATCCATGTAGAACAAGTCTATTATGCATATTGCAGATCAAGCTTTCTTAGCTAGTCACAAGGGCAAGGGTAAATGGACTTATCTACTAGTAAGGAGAAACATACTAATATTGTGCAATTGAAGAAGGAAGAAAAAGATGAGAAGAAAACGAAAAAAGAGAAACAGTTTTGCAAATACTATAAAGGAAATGATCATGTCATAAAGAGTTGTCCAAAATTGGCTACAAAAGAGGCAAAGAAGAAAGAGGTTGGAATGGTTTATGTAGAGTCCTTGACACGAAAAACAAAGTCTGTTAATCTTGTGCAGAATGAAGAATGGGCATTTACTATTGTATGCAGTTATGACCTATCTCCTCATGAGCAGTAGGGAAAAAAATGAACCCTGCATGGGCCTTTTGGATTAAGGAGTGATTAGTGACGGACCAATGAGAGAAGGGTGGTGGACACAGTCTATAGCCTATAAATCACTAGGCTGAAGGGGGATGAGGGGACAGGATTCCCCTATGTTCAGGTTTTGCCTCTAGAGAGAGAAAGGAATCTCGTAACTTACCTGGGCCCAAAAATTCAAAAATTTCAAAAAGTTATAAAACTCATCATAACACCATTTAATGGTCCTCCAACCACTTTTTAGGATCAAAAGTGCTATTTTTGAGTTCTAAATCAAAATATGTGCATGAACTGAACTGAAAAAAGTGACTTTTTTCAAAAATAACTCAAAATGCAACTTTCTCCCTCCAAAACCTAACATTTTCATACCCAAGTCCCAAAAAGTCATCTCTTTTCACTACTTTCTGTTGATATATTTAGGTAGTGATGTGTGTGAACACTCTAGGACCACCGGGGCACTTTTTCCCCTCTTTAGGAGGTTTTTTTCCCTTGGCATGTATATACGCCTATTGCCCTAATGGGCTACTTATCTTTGTACATTCTCTAGTAATACATTCAATCTTGTGTGTTGTGCTCCAAGCTTCTTCTTCTTCCTTGTGTTGTTCGGGTGCTTCCTCTAACGTCTAACTCCAACAATTGGTATCAGAGCAGGTCACCGCTTCATCTAGGGCATCATCGACAGTCCTCTGGTTGCAGTCTCAGATTTGCACGAAATTTGGTGAGCATACTCAGGGTGTTTCAAAGATCAAAACAGCTTCACTTTGTGGTGCCGAAATCACGATCTAAGCTCATTTCTGCCTCCGAACGCACTATCGCAACGCTTGTGTAGGCTATTTCATCTTTTTGTACCAAAGTTATATACCTGTTTCGATTCACCAGTATAAGCATCTCGAAGTCTATCACAGGTTTAGCAGAACTCGTCAGGCAGTTCCGTTCAACTTTTTGAGATACAGTCAATTTTTTGCATCAAAGTATTTTAGTCACCGGCCATGGCTGAAAGCAGTGATGTATTATGTATGTTGGCTGTTGAGGATAAGTTGGATGGTACCAACTGTTACACTTATGTGTTCCTCAAGTAGCTTTGATGTGAACCTTTTCCCTATACATGGGCACTTTTTACTCTAGTGCTGGCTAGAAGTTTTTTCCCCATCTTACCACATACTTGATACTCTCATATGTGGTGGTACTTTGTACTTAGGGATATTTTTTCATCTCTTACTTCAGTTTAGAATTATCGATCAATAGAGAGAGCTATTCCAGCCATCGTCTTCTCCGTGTGTCTTGCTACGTTTGTGCTCCTTGTGTGTGCTTCTTGTGTGTCTCTCGCACTTCTACACACATCCAACAATGGTATCAGAGCAAGTTCAACTCCTTCTCAAGTTTCGGTTTTTCGCGTCGCGGCATGCGCGCACTTTAATAGTGCAAATCGACTTCGGAGCATAGAAGTGTGAATTTCAGCAGCCCGAAAACTTTTCCACCAGGTGCGCTAGGGTTTTACCCCCATTTCAAAGTCATTCATGTAGTCAGAATTGCCATCAGAGTGACGGTTTGTGAGCTGACATTTCAGCATTCATTTCAGCTTTCGTCGAAGTGAAGATTTTGTCAGATTCTTGTTCCTTAGTGAAATGGCGGGCAGCAATGACTTGTTTGGCATGCTTCAAGCTAAAGATAAGCTTGATGGGACCAACTATCCAATGTGGTCTTACATGATGAAGCATGTTCTTGTTGCAAAACAACTTTGGAACATAGTGGCAGATGTAGATCGAAGACCGGCAGCTGCTTCTACTTCACAATCTACTGTCATAGATGGAGCTTCTTCTTCGAGTACAATGGTTTCTCCTTCTCCACCTACACAGGAGCAGCTTAGATGGGATGGAAAAGATGCTCAAGCTCATGCTTTGATTGCGCTTTCAGTGAAGCGTCATATAGTTCCACACATTCGGTCATGTTCTACATCGAGACAAGCATGGGACACTCTTACTTCTTTGTATGCCGTGCGTAATGAAGCACGTGTTGCATACTTGAGGAAGCAACTTGAGGATGTATGTATGGCTGAAAATGAGTCGGTGGATGTGTATGTGACACGCATCAAGGACTTGAAAGAGCAATTGGCAAACATAGATGAGATCATTCCGGATGCATCACTCATTTCTACATTGTTGAAAGGATTATCGGAATCTTTTCAAAGCTTTTCTACTACACTTCATTTGGTTGCAAAAGGAAATCCTAATATGTATGCATTTGATGAGGTTGTGTCTCTTCTTTTGCAAGAAGAGCAATCTAGAGTGAATAGGAGTGGTTTGATTGAAGGAACGCAAGCACTTGCTATCTCACAAAAGGGGAAAAGCAAGTATGGTTCAGCTTTTGGTTCATCAAAACCAAAGCCTCAAGCTTCCTCTTCCACTCATTCCTCTAATGATGGTGATTTGCAAAAGAAGAAGAGATGCAAATATTGCCGGAAGGCTGGTCATACTATTGATGAGTGTAGAAAGCTTGCTAAACGCAATGAAAAGAAGAAGTGATCCAGCATGTCTATTGCTAAAAATTCAACAAATGCAAAGAATGATGAAGCTAACATGGCTCAAGATTTTTGGGCATGCGTTGTTACATGCCATTATGATGCTTCTTTACATTCTAAATGTATGGTTGTGAGTGAGGCTGATTCGGATTGGTTCTTTGATAGTGGTGCTTCAAAGCACATAACATCATGCAAAAGATTTTTTGCCTCTTTGAAAGATGCACCTAAAGGAGGATATGTGGTGTGTGCAAACAATGCCTCTTATCCTATCATTGGAGTAGGAGAAATTGAGCTTACGGCTGCAAATGGAGGTGTGATTCTCTTGAAAAATGCATTGTATGTGCCCGGTATAAAGAAGAACTTAATTTCAGTTCCGTTGATTGCCAAAGCTGGACTTCATGTACACTTTGTTGATGATAAGTGTTTGGTTCATGATTTCAGCAATGGCGATGTTATGGTGATGTCCGGTACATTATGTAATGGTTTGTATCGCATGGATACATACAAGAGGGCTTCCTCGAATGCCTTAGTTGCTCATACTTCTTCCACAGCTGAAATGGAGCTTTGGCATGCTCGTTTTGGTCACTTGAACTTCAATAGTTTGCTCTATTTGCAAAAGAAGGACATGGTTATTGGCTTGCATACACTTGAGTCCATTGAAAAGCATGCATGTGAAGGTTGCATTCTTGGAAAAATGCATCGTGCTTCTTTTCCTAAAGACTGTCATACACACACTACAAGAAAATTACAGCTTGTTCATAGTGATGTATGTGGTCCCGTCAAGACTCAATCTTTTGGGAAGCATGTATATTTTGTTGCCTTCATTGATGATGCTACTCGCCATACATGGGTGTATCCTATGAAAGCAAAGAATGAGGTATTTTCATGCTTCAAAGCATTTTTAGCTATGGCTGAAAATTTTTCTTCACAAAAGCTTTTGACTCTACGCACGGATCGTGGTGGTGAATACATGTCACATGAGTTTAATGCTTTTCTTCGTGAAAGAGGTATTTCACACCAATGTACGGTGCCGTACACACCTCAACAAAATGGTGTTGCCGAGCGTAAAAATAGAACTCTACTTGAAATGGCATGATGTAGTTAAAGGAAAGCATCTTCCTCATAAGTTTTGGATGGAAGCGGTCATGTGTGCAAACTAGGTGTTGAATCGCTGCCCTACAAAAGCATTGAGATTCATCACTCCTTATGAGGCTTGGAATGGTCATAAGCCTATGGTTAGTCATATGTGTGTGTTTGGTTGTTTGGCATATGCTCTTGTGCCATCACAACAACGTCACAAACTTGATGACAAGGCAAAGAAATGTATATTTGTTGGTTATAGTGCTGAAAGTAAGGGATATCGGTTGTACCATCAATTGACGAACACAATTATTTTGAGTCGAGATGTGGTATTTGCTGAAAATTCAGTTTTCCCTCTACTTGAATGCAAAAAACTGCCAACAGTTAGCTCACAAGATGTGTTCGATACCCTCATGCCTTTGTTCCAAAATGGTGTGCTTGACTATGGCCATGTAGACCAGCCAACTGAGGTTCAAAGGGCTGAAAAATTCCAGCCAAATAGGGTTGAAAATGCAGAGAATTTCCAGCCAAACATGGCTGAAAAATTTCAGCCAAAAAATGTCAAAACTGTTGGAAATTTCCAGCCATATATGGCTGAACATTTGCATCAAAATATGGCTGAAACTGAGCATGAAATTCAGCCCACACATGATGTACATATTGAAGATGTTTTACATAATGAATGCATGTCTATCAAGAGTGCACAATCTATGCCAAAGTGGCTGAAACAAACTTTGCAAGACAACAAATTAAGTGCACCTTTACTTGGTAGAACAAGATCAAGCTCTCACCATGCATCAAGTAATTTTGTGGATTATTCTCTTATTGCTACAACATGTAATGAAGAGCCACTTTCTTTTGAAGATGCATGTGACAATCCACAATGGATGAGTGCTATGCAATCAGAAATGGATTCCATACATAGGAATGGTACTTGGGAGTTATGTGAATTGCCAAAAGGAAAGAATGTGATTGGTACAAAGTGGGTTTACAAGATTAGGAGAAAATCTGATGGTAGCATTGATCGCTACAAAGCTAGATTGGTTGCCAAAGGATATGCGCAACAATATGGCATTGACTATGAGGAAACTTTTGCATCTACTTCACGCATGACTACCATTTGTACCGTGGTTGCATTGGCTGCCCATCGAGGTTGGAAAGTGCATCAGTTGGACATAAAAATAGCCTTCTTGAATGGTGATTTGCAAGAAGAGGTCTATGTGAAGCAACCTCCTGGATTTGCTATGATAGGGAAAGAGCATATGGTTTGTCGCTTGCATAAAGCCTTGTATGGTCTCAAGCAAGCTCCACGTGCATGGTATGACAAAATACATAAGCACTTGATTGCTCTTGGCTTCACATGTAGTCCGATTGAAAGCACACTCTATGTACGCAAAAATGGGGCTGATCTTATAGTGCTTGTTCTTTATGTCGATGACATACTCTTGACTGGGTCATGTGGTGCAAAACTTGACATTCTTATGGCTGATTTGCAGCATACTTTTGATGTCACCTAACTTGGTCTTTTGAGCTATTATCTTCGCATCCAGTTTGTATCCGTTGAGGGGGGAATTGTTATGTATCAAGCAAAGTATGTTGAAAAACTACTTCAACGTTTTGACTTTGAGGATTGTAAACCAGTTTCCACACCAGTTGAGACAGGATTCAGGTTCTCAGTTGAGGATTCCAGTGATGCATTTGACACTTCTCTTTATCAGCAAGCTGTGGGATGTCTTATATATGCATGCAACACAAGGCCGGATATACAGTATGCAGTTTCCCAGTTGAGTCGATTCATGCATAGCCCTGGCACTAAGCATTGGCAAGCGGTGAAATGTGTATTTAGATATCTTCGAGGCACTTTGAGCTTAGGTCTCTTTTATGGTAGAGATATTCAGCCATGCTTGAATGCTTTTACAGATAGTGATTGGGCTGGTTGTTATGATACTCGCGTGTCCACTAGTGGTAATTGATTTTTCCTTGGAGACTCATGCATATTTGGTTGAGTAAGAAGCAACCTACAGTGGCGACATCGAGTTGTGAAGCTGAGTACAGGACAGTTTTCACAGCTACAGTGGAGTGTATATGGCTGAGATGCCTATTGATGGATTTTGCATGGAGATTGATGCTGCTACGCATATTCTCACAGATAGTCAGAGTGCTTTGGCTGTTGCATGAAACCCAGTGTTTCATGCACGGACCAAACATATTGAGGTGCATTATCACTATGTGAGAGAGCACCGTCATGCAGGAGATATTGATTTGGTATATGTGCCTACACAAGATAATGTGGCAGACATATTCACCAAAGCTCTTCCACGGGAAAAGTTTGAAGCTTTTCACAAAGCTTTAGGCTTATTACCTTGTGGGGGCTGATCTGTCACTCCCTGTATGTGTTCACATCATTCGCTCCAGGGGGGTTTGTTACACTTATGTGCTCCTCGAGTAGCTTTAATGTGAACCTTTTTCCTATACATGGGCACTTTTTACTCTTGTGCTGGCTAGAGGTTTTTTTCCCATGTTACCACATACTTTATACTCTCATATGTGGTGGTACTTTGTACTTAGGGATATTATTCAGCTCTTACTTTAGTTTAGAATTATCGATCAATAGAGAGAGCTATTCCAGCCATCGTCTTCTCCGTGTGTCTTGCTGCGTTGTGTGTGTTTCTTGTGTGTCTCTCGCACTTCTACACACACCCAACACCAACTACCCATTATGGGCTTATATGATGCGACATGTATTGGTTGCAAAAGGACTGTGGAACATTGTGCAGGGTGTTGAAAGATGTCATGTTACACCTGCGACTACAAGTACTGCAAATACAGGTGTTGAAGCTGATGGAGATGGTGTCGAAGATGATATTCTACATATTCCTGTTCGTGCTGCTGTTTTTGTTGCACCTACTGCAGAGCAAATTCGTTGGGATGGGAGAGATGCTCAAGCACATGCATTGATAGCTTTGTCTGTCAAACGTGCTATTATTCCTCACATTCGCTCTTGCAGAACAGCAAAGGATGCTTGGAATACACTTACCACATTGTACCAAGCTAGGAATGAGGCTTGTGTTGCTTACCTCCGAAAACAGTTGGAGAGTGAGCACATGAATGAAGGTGATTCTATGGACAGTTTTCTAACAAAGATCAAAGACTTGAAGGCACAATTGATTTCTACTGATGAGGTTATACCAGATAGCTCACTGGTGCAGACTGTTCTGAGTGGTCTTCCTGATTCATATCAGAGTTTTGCTTCTACTCTTCGATTGATGATGAAAGGCAATCCAAATGCCTTGTCATTTGAGGAGTTAGTTTCTGTTCTGTTACAGGAAGATCAGTCCAGGCAGAATAGATCCATTATGCGTGTTGCAGATCAAGCTTTCCTGGCTATTCAGAAGGGCAAAGGAAAATGGAGCTCTTCTACTAGTAAGCAAAAATCTGCAAATGCTGCACATTCGAAGAACCAGGATAAAGATGAGAAGAAATAAAAAAAGCAAAAATTGTTTTGCAAGTACTGTAAGGGAATGATCATATCATAAAGAACTGTCCAAAACTGGATGCAAAAGAGGCAAAGAAAAAGGAGGCTGGAATGGTTGTTGCAGAAGCCTCTACACCAAAAACAGAGTCTGCTAATCTAGTGTAGGAAGAAGAATGGGTGTTTATTACTGTTTTCAGTTTTGACCCATCTTCTCATGAGCAGTGCATGTCTGCAGTGGACTCAGATGTTTGGTACTTTGACAGTGGGGCGACCAAACATATTACCTCGCAGTGCAGTTTCTTCTCTTCACTCGAGCCTACCCCTACAAGGAATACTGTCACATGCGCCAACAACTCCTCTTATCTTGTTAAATGGGAGTTGGTAAGATCATTCTGACTACTGCTGATGGTAGTTCTTTCACCTTGTTAGATGCTTTATTTGTGCCAGGATCAAGAAGAATCTGTTATCAGTTTCTGCATTAGCCAAGATTGGCTTGGTTGTGAAATTTGTTGATGACATATGTACAGTTCATGATCTATCAAATAGCGATGTTATTATTGCTTCTGGCATTTTATGTCGTGGGCTGTATAAGCTCATAGACTATGAAAGATTTGTGAATGATTCGGCATGTGAAGTTCATGATTCTCAGGCTATCTCAGATGCAAATCTTTGGCATGCACGCGTTGGTCATCTGAATTTTGCTAGTTTGCTACGCCTGCAGAAATCTGATATAGTGTCTTCTTTGCCCAAGCTTGAGGCACCTGGAAAACATGTATGTGAAGGTTGTATTTTGGGCAAAATGCAGCGTTCCTCCTTTCCAAAAGATGGTTCAGTTCGAGCTATGCAAAGATTGCAGCTTGTACATAGTAATGTCTGTGGTCCTACGCAGACACCTTCTTTTGGAAACTATCTTTACTTCATGACTTTCATTGATGATTTTTCCAGGCATGCATAGGTATATCCATTGAAGGCAAAGTCCAAAGTGTTTTTGTGCTTCAAAGAGTTTTTGGTTTTGGCTGAAAATCTATCAGCATGTAAAATGGGCACCCTCCATTCTGATCCGAGGGGGGGATATATGTCTTCTGATTTTAATGCATTTCTGGTTCAACGTGGGATAAAACACCAGTGTACAGTGTCGTATACACCTCAACAAAATGGAGTTCTTGAACGGAAGAACAGGTCACTCATGGAGATGGCGAGGTGTATGGTCAAGAGTCAGGCTTTACCACATAGTTTCTAGCTTGAGGCTGTCATGTGCGCAGCATATGTAGTTCACAGGTGTCCCACTAAAGCGCTACAGTCTATCACTCCATATAAGGCTTGGCATAATCGCAAGCCATCTATTGCTCATCTACGGGTTTTTGGTTGTTTGGCATATGCACTAGTGCCTGAACAACATCGCTAAAAATTGGATGATAAGGAAGTAAAATGTATTTTTGTTGGATACAGTTCTAAAAGTAAAGGCTATCGTCTATATCATCCACAGACTAAACGCATTCTGGTTAGCCGTGATGTTGTTTTTCTGGAAAATGCTATTCACCCATTGCTTTCATGTACTAAGGAGACATCTGTTAGCTCCAAAGACATGTATGATACTTTGATGCCTCTTTTTACAGGTGGACAGTCTACTGCTGGTCCTAATGAGGCAACTTCTCAGCCTTTGCAGCTTTCATGTGATGATGCAGATCATCCCATTTCCGATGCAGATTTACATGATGCACTTGTTGATGAGAGACCTGATATTGAGGAGGCAAAAACTATGCCAAAATGGTTGGTGAAGACTTTGTGTGATAGTAAATTAGATGCACCATTGTCATATCGTACTCGTTCAGGCTCTCATAGTGCCTCCTTTGCATCAGATTGCTATGTTATGGCTTCGTCTAGTCTCTGTGATGAGAATGAGCCTGTTTCTTTTGATGAAGCACAAAATTCAGAAAATTGGATGGCTACTATGCAATCTGAATATGATGCTATAATGAAGAATGGTACTTGTTATTTATGTGACTTGCCTCCTGGCAAGAAAGCCATTGGTACTAAGTGGGTATACAAGCTGAAGCGCAAACCTGATGGTACAGTTGACAGGTATAAGGCTAGGCTTGTTGCAAAGGGTTATGCACATGAAAGAGGCATTGATTTTGATGAGACCTTTGCACCTACATGTCATATGACTACTGTTCGGAGCATATGTGCACTTGCAGCCCATCATGGTTGGAATGTACATCAGTTGGACATTAAAACTGCATGAAGAAGTATATGTTTTTCAGCCCCATGGTTTTGTGCACAAAGGGCATGAAAACCAGGTGTGCAAGTTAAAGAAGGCATTATATGCTTTAAAGCAAGCACCACATGTTTGGTGTTGGTGCAAGACAATCACCAATTGATGTTTTGACATGGAAATGAAGTCAAGGATTTGAGAAGAGAACAAGTTGTGAAGCATGAAGGAAGGACACATTCAGAATTTGGAAGATGTGTACACATATGTACATTATTTCAGAGATAGTTCACTTATATCTTTGAGTAGTCATAAGTTTGTAAATTTTTGTCTATATATACTATGGAAAATGTCGGGGAAAGTATGAGAGAGCATGAGAATAGAGTAATCAGGAGTTGTAAGAGTCATTAGACATCTTGGAAGTGAGTCAAGGCTCTCTCATCAGTCAGTTGTAATTTTTCTCAGAAATGAAGAAAATGTTGTGCCCGATATTTCTGAGTTTTCTCCTTCTGTGTTAGATCTTTTGTGAAATTCTTTTGTACAAGTCTAAGTCTATAGGTAATCGACCTCTGTACAAATTTTTAGCTTCCAATTGTGATCAGGCTGAGAGAATTAAGTATAGGAACATTTGCATGTGTGAATGAGAAGAAGTGAAGTTACAGGAGGTGCAAAATTCGATACAAATGTTTTGATCAATTCTCCTTCCACAGTTTAAAGTTTTAAGCAAGCAAGCACTCAATCTTTAAGTTGGAAGGTAAGCTACTTGTGGCTAAAAGAATTTGTAGAAACGGGTTCTAGATTGAGAGAACCAAAGGTTTAAAGTCATAGGTGTCTAAATCGACTTCTCAGAAGAACAGTTTTAGACATAGGTGACTTGTTGAAGTTATTTCTCAAGATTTACTGAATCTTTTGGAGTAATTCAACTTGGATAAGGTGCACAATCTATAGGTGACACCTCGTACAAAGTTTTATCAAAACCTTTACACATTTGATAAGGCAATGAGTGAATTATGTGCAGCAGACTTTCTGTGTAATCTCCTTCTTCACAGTTTGTTCAGAAAATTTGACAATTGAGTATTGATCTTCTAAAATTGGTGAAGGTCTGAGTTATTCTTGTTATAGAGGTGCTCTAAATACAAGAGTAACTTGTTCTTTTGGAGATTAACACTCTCCATCAATGGTATCAGAGAAGGAAGCATCAGAATTGAAGGAAGGAGGACCTCGACTGCTGTAGGTGCAAAGAATTCAACATCTGAAGGTTCAAAAGGTGAAAGCTTGAGGGCAAAGCTAGAAGGAGGTCATACGACACCAAGGAAGACAAAAGGAGTATTATTTGAAGTAAAGGTACATCTATTACTCATAAAGTTTGAAGAATTCAATATACAGGTGAAGAAAAGATGGGAGATTCTCTTCAGATAGAGAAATTGGATAGAGAGAACTATCCAACATGGTCAATGAGGATGGAAGCTCATCTAATGAGCAAAGACTTGATAGGTTATATTACAGGTGAAGAAGAAAAGCCTCAATTCAGAGATCCTAGTGTTCCAACTAGGGAGGAATTATCAGATTTGAAGAATTGGATGAAGAGAGATGCTCAAGCTAGGAGCATTATCTATATGACAGTCAATGATTACTTGCTACCTCACATTAGACGTCTTGAAAGTGCAAGTGATATATGGAATGCTTTGGAGGAGCATTTCCAAACTACCACAAAGTCTAGGAAGGCATCCTTGTGGGCAGAATTTACTACATTCAAGAAGAAGGCCTCTCAATCCATCTCAGATTATGTAACCAGAATGAAGGACATTGCAGATGCATTAGGAGCTGTTGATGAAGACATTGAGGAGGATAAATTGGTAAGGAAAATCCTCACAGGTTTGAGAGGTGATGACAAATGGAAGCCATTCGTTCTGTCTACTGAATTATCACTTGATCATTTTACTCCTGACTTAAATCAGTTGCTAGGACATATGTTAACCTTTGAGCAGGATGTCAAAGGTGAAGGTGACAAGAGTACAGGTCATGCAAATGTACTCAAAGGATAAGAAGAAAAATAGCAAAGGAAAGCAACAAGCAAATGAAGATGAAGGCACAACTAGTCAAGCCAACTTCCTAAGAGGAAGAGGAGGTGGCAAAGGTAGAGGACAGGCAGGAATAATAAAGATGGAGTCAAAGCTTGCTGGATTTGTGGTAAGAAAAATCACTTAGCTAATGATTGTTGGTATAATAATCAGCGTAATGGTGGATATAATCAGAATTTTAATTCAAGAGGAAGAGGTGGCAGAAATCAAAGAGGTAACTTCAGAGGAAGAGGTAGTAGGGGTTACTTTGGAAGAAATGCAGGTAGAGGGTTCCAAGGTCAACAATACAATAATACCTACTACAATTATGCTTCATATCAGAAGGAGGATTCAACATTGATAATGAATGCAACTTGTGAAAGGCAAAGTGAAGACCAAAGAGTCTTCTACATTGACTTAGGGTGTAGCAATCACCTGAGTGGTAACATAGCATTGATGACTGATTTGGAAAATAAGGTATCTAATCATGTTGTTCAAACAGGTGACAATACAAAGCATAATGTGAAGTCAATTGGATCAGTGAAGGCCAAAGATGGAAGTACTCTCTTGAGTAAGGTCTTGTATGTTCCTACAATTCCTAAGAATTTGATAAGTGTAGGACAAATTGTTGAAAAAGGTTATGAAGTTAGATTCACTAATGAAGGAGCGTTTGTGGAAGACCCTAGCAATGGGTATAAACAAATTGTTTCATGGAAGAAAGGAGGAAGATTGTTCACATTGAAGATTCAAGGTAATGTTGGTCATGCCTTGTTCACTTATGGAGGACATAAGATCTCTGAGTTAGATCTTTGGCACAAGAGACTTGGACACTTCAATGAAAGAGGTATCAAAGATATGATTAACAATGGTTCAGTGCTTGGATTGCCTAATGTTGCAGGTCAACATATGACATACAGATGTGAGGCATGTCAATTAGGTAAGGCTCATAAGCAATCTTACTCCAAGCATGGTTTCATGTATTCAGAAAAGCTTGAGTTGGTACACACAGATGTGTGGGGACCATCAAAGGATTTCAGTATAAATGGTTCAAGGTATTATGTGATTTATGTTGATGGTGCTACTAGATGGATCACTATCTATGTGATCAAAGATAAGTCAGAGGTATTCAATAAATTCAAACATTATCATGTGTATGCAGAAAGAATTACAGGCCATAAATTGAAGAGACTAAGGTCAGATGGAGGGGGAGAGTATTTTCTAATGAGTTCAGTGATTACTTGTGGAATGCAGGTATAAAAAGGGAAATCACTTGCAGGTACTCTCCTCAACAAAATGGTGTAGCAGAGAGAAGAAATAGAACTCTTGTTGAGTTTGCAAGGTCATTGATGAAGGAGAAAAATTGCCCAAATTATTTGTGGGTTGAGGCTGTAAATACAGCTACTTATTTGGTCAATAGGCTACCTTGTAAAGCTTTGCAGGGTATGACACCATATGAGGCATGGTGGGGTAAGAGACCTACCTTGGATCATTGCAAAGTATTTGGATGTTTGGCATATGCATATGTGCCATCACAATTAAGACACAAGTTAGAACCTAAAGCTGAAAAGTATGTATTCATTGGTTATGATGATAAGCACATGGGATATAGGTTGTGGAGTCCATCCACAAAACAATTTCTTGTATCAAAAGATGTTACATTTGATGAGCAAGGTACTTGGTATGTAGGTACAATCAATATTAATACAGGTGATGAAGAAGTTGTGAGTCAAAAGAAAGGTAAATCGAAGGTTCAGATATTTGATGAAGAGGAGAATAATGAAGTGCAGGTTGAAGTTGAAGAAATGCCAAGATTTGATCCTGAGTGTGAAGAACCAGAAACCTCAAGGAGTGGAGAACTCAGAAGGTCATCAAGACACAAGTGGCAACCTACAAGGTATAGCTATGATACTTCTTTTTTGGCTACCAAAGATTATGCTTACATCATAAAGGCAGATGAAGACCCTTCCACATATGAAGAGGCAAAAGGTAAGGAAAATTGGGAGAAAGCTATGCAGGAAGAATATGATGCATTAGTGGAGAATCAGACATGGGATTTGGTTCCTAAACCAAATAGTCAGAAGATCATTGGATGCAAATGGGTCTACAAGGCTAAGAGGTTTGCAGATGGAAGTGTGTCTGGGTATAAAGCTAGACTTGTTGTGAAAGGGTTTGCTCAAACATATGGTATTGATTATGATGAGACATATAGTCCTGTGGCAAAGATGACAACCATCAGGACACTCCTAGCCATTGCTGCATGTAAAGGTTGGAAATTATGTCAATTAGATGTGAAGAATGCTTTTTTAAATGGTTACATTTCAGATGATGTTTTCATGGAGCAACCTCAAGGATACAGAGATGGAAGGTATCCAAATTATGTATGTAAGCTCAAGAGAGCTTTGTATGGTTTGAAGCAGGCCCCAAGGGCATGGAATTATAGACTTGTGAAGTTCTTGAAAGAACTTGGATTTCAAGTATCTAAGGCAGATAGTAGCTTGCTTGTTAAAGCAAGTGATGATGGGTTCATTTACATGTGCATATATGTTGATGATATAATTCTTACAGGTACAGATGAGAAAGGCATTCAAAGCCTAAAGAAGCAAATGGAGAAAGAATTCAAGATCAGTGACTTGGGAGACTTGTCATATTTCTTGGGCATGGAGATTTCATACACTCAACATGGAGTGTATGTGACTCAAGAAAGGTATTTGAGAAACTTGTTAATCAAGTTTAAAATGAATGATTGCACGGTAGCACCTACTCCAATGGAGGTGAATTACAAATTGAGTAGATATGGTGGAGAAGAATTCAAGGATATGAAGCTATATCAGAGTTTGGTTGGTAGTCTTATCTATGCTACATTAACTAGGCCTGACTTATCATATGCAGTTTGAGTTTTGTCTCAATTCGTGCATTGTCCTAGGAAGGAACATTGGATTGCAGGACAAAGAGTGTTGAGGTACATTAAGGGTACACTCAAAGAGGGTTTGTATTATGGTTTTACATCAGATACAAACATCAAAATATATAGTGATGCAGATTGGGCAGGTGTCACTCTAGCACAATGGTGAGTACCAACGTGAGGAGCTCCACCTCATAAATGTCAATCCGTGGAGACGTGAGGACCAGTATGAAGACCAAGAGCAAGTGAAGTGCACAAGTGCATGAGTGAAAGCACACAAGCATGCACACACATACACACACACGTGCACAAGGTAAGAGCAAAGAGTGGAACAATGGAAAGCTTCGATTACAAAAGAAATCTCTTACAAAGCTGAAATCTACAACAAGATACCCCAAAAATGAGCTCTCCAGCCCTTTTTATAGTTTTTGAGTGGTTTTGGCCCTGTCCAGACCTAGTGTTCGGCCTATTTAAAAATTAGGTTCTCGGGCTTATTTGGGGGCTCATACGGAATCTAAAAATTATGAAAATTGGTAGTATGATACATCTAATACTCCTCAAGCTCAAGGACTCCTTGGCTTGAACAAAATGGAGTTGTAAAAATAGAAAATGGTATTTACAATGATTTTTAGTGATAAAAATCACTATTTTTATAGGGATTTCTTCTGAAAATTTGACAGGTGCTTCTTGGAGCTCCCTACTTGCTCCTTCTTCTTGTGTCTCCACTTCCTTGATGCGCTTTTATGCATGTGCTTGACCTTGAGCTTCAACACTCCCCCCCCCCTCTTGAGTCTGTCGTCCCTGACAGACCCTTGTTGTAGTGGTTGTTCCATGTAGTACATTGAGAGGTAGTGTCCTTTACATTCAACAGGAGCGATCCATCTTCCCAATGTAGCCTAATCGTTTGTCTGCTAGCTCTTGCAGTTTTTAGTCCCTTTGTATGTACTTCTTCCTTGTATTTCATCTTGATGGTGCATTTGTGAGCTTTCCAAAACTGCTAGTTGCTCAAAGGAGGTGGTCAATGTTGATTATGAGCAACTCTCGGTGGTGGATGGCTTCCTTGCTCTTGTAGTGGTCACCCTGATGTCCTCTGATTCTTCCAAAGATGGCTTTCATAGTTTTCATGCCAAGTACTTGTAACCCATAATGGATGATGGGTCAGTGCATTAGTGCATGGGTTGGACGAGATATGTGCCTTGTGCATGGCCTTGTAATATAGCCCTATGCATGCGTACTTGGAAAATGCATGGGAAGAAGTATGGTGCAAGAAATTGGGTCTTGAGTGAAGTGCTCAAGGGTATGCCGACGAAGAGGTTTCCCAATCTATCATGGTTATAGTGTTGGTGAAGCATGCATATCTTACCATGTTGAAAGGTCTGCTGATCTTCATCTCTCCGTGTTGTACTCCATCATGATGATTGACCATCAGCTTGTCTTCCGTTGTCGATGGTTCGCATTGGGGATTCGTCAAATACACAATCCCATTTTTTCTTTTGGTTTTTTTTTTCTTTTTTCCTTTAACAAGGTCACAAAACAAGAAGAAAGATGTTAGTATCAATAAAATATTTTACATATGTCCAATGGGTTGCATGTGCTTGGGATTCTCAATTGTGTCTATGCACGGCCGTGTAATGTGGCCCTAGATTAATGCATACTTTGGAAATGCATGACCTGAATGGTGCAAAAGACAAGGTTATGCCAAAGGCACATGGTTGTTGTTGGTCGAGGCTTTTTGATGTTAATTCTAGACTTGATGCAATCTTTGTTTGGAGGTGTCGATTGAATCTTGCAATGATGTAATCCTCCTTATAGGGATCCATTTGAGAATGGTACGTGGCTTTGTGGAGATCACTTATGGCCCCTTCATCGTGGAATGGTGTCTAAAAGTTGGTATCCAGCGTGTTTGGCTCTTTGATTTTGTGGAAGCTGCTAATACTTTTGGCTTCCAAACCCATGCCCTTTTTGGTTGCCTTTTTATGATTGTCGAAGAGGTGGGTTGATCTGCTTTGGTTCTTTGTGCCTGGTGTTGACCCTTGCTTCTCCTTGGCATCTTTGTGGAAGCTTTGCTTGGGAGGGAGATTTGTGGTGTTTGTGCATGTAAGAGTGTCTTGGGTACCCACATTTGTAATCGCCCGTGTTGAGCTGCAACTAACTTCTTTGGCACCCAAATTCGTAGGTATCATGGTCGGCCTCCCTCGATTGCTTTGGTACCCAAATTTGTCGAAGACTGTAGGATTGAACTGGTCCTCGTTTCTTGGTGCTTCTTTTAGCATGGTTGATTTGCCTGATTGGGAAGGGTTGCCGCAAGGCTGGTGGTTGTTTTCCTTTTTGTACCCAAATCTGCTTCATGCCCTGAGCTTCTTTCTTCTTGAATTTTGTCTGTCTACTTGATATAGCAGATGTCATCTTTGCGTGCCTCTTTGGTCGAGTTACACTTGCATTAATATGTGAAGAAGAAGAGGGGTTTGCTGCCCTTTGAGCTTGTGCTTCCATGATTGAGTCCTTTGGTTTCGTAGGGTTTTTGACACACACAACATTTCCTTTACGAAGATTAGTTTCGGAAGAACTAAGAGAATGTGTGACCTTTGGATTTGTGAGCATGCAATTGTCTAATTCTAATGTAATACATTGTTCATGTGCCCAAACTTGAAGGATTTGACTTCTTAGGTTCAAGTTGACTGCATGGTCCTAAATCCAATCTTGACCCAAGACAAGTGGCTCTATAATGTCTTCATCATGACATACTAGCATTTTGACTTTCATTGGAACATCTTGAAGGTAAATGGGAAGTTCCACCTCTCCCAAACAAGGGGTTTCCACACCTCCCAAACCTATGAGATAGGCTTCTATAGGCTTTATGTTCAATTGCAAGTCTTGACAGTAGGATATTCTAACGGCACTAGTTGCTGCACCTGAGTCAATCAATGCTCTCACAGTCCTTGCATTCTTCCCTTGTCCTACCGCTATGGTCACAAAAGGACGTCGATCACTTACTTGAGAAGCAATTGTACTTGATGTTTGACACATGGCCATGTGGTATCTTGGGGCCTCAACATTAACATCTAGGCCTAGGCATCTTAACTTATTTCTCCTAATGCGTTCTCTAGCCTCAGCCTGTGCTTCTTCTCTAACCCTTAATTCTTCTTCTTTTCACTTCTTAGTAGTGTTGAGTCTCTTTAGCATATCCTCAGTAAGAGGTTCTTGATATAGCTTGACTCGACAACCACTGATATAGTTTGGCAGGATATCTCCCTCTAGTGTGGCCAATTGAACTGCACCGCTAGTGGAAATTCTATTGATGATCATGGGTCCATATCCTCTTTTTTTCAATTTACGAGCATGTTGCTTTAATGTATAAACCAACACAAGGTCTCCCTCTTTCAAGCCTTTATCCTTGATATGTGCATCAAAGTATGCCTTTTGCCTTTTCTTTGCAGCATAGATGCCTGCAGCCGCTCGTAACCTTGTCTCACCTAAGCATTCTAGCTCAAAGATCCTAGAGGATAATTCATGTCCATTCCACTCATGCTCTTGTGCTGTTGGGATTAGGAAGTCCAATGGTAGCACAGCATTCTGTCCGAAGACCATCTGAAATGGGGTGGCATTGAGTACCGTTTTATAGGCAACTTGGTAGGCCCAAACAGCATGATGAAGTTGTTTGTCCCAGTCAGAGCATTTGTTATTTACTAGTTTTGTCAATACATTACATAGGATCTTGTTTGTGCTCTCAACTTGTCCGTTAGCTTGTGGATGATAGGGGGTAGACTTCTTATGTATCACCAAGAATACTTGGAGAAGATTTTTTATTACTTCATTCAAGAAGTGTGTGCCTCTATCACTTACTAACTCTATTGGTAATCCGTATCTCGTGAACACATTCTCAAATAAGAACTTTGTCGTTGTTTGAGCATCATTCTTCATTGTGGCTTTGACTTCTACCCACTTTGTAAGGTAGTCCGTGGCTACAATAATGTATTCTGCATGGGAGTTTCTAGCTGGGGGGTTAATAGGACCTACAAAGTCTATGCCCCACTTCGAGAATGCACGTCCTCCCATCATTGGCCTCAAAGGCATCTCATCTTTTCTAATTGGGTACTGGGCACGTTGGCATGTGTCACATTTCTTCACATAGGTATGTGCATCCATATGAAGAGTGGGCCACCAAAGTCTTGAGAATAGAATAGTCTTAATTACTCTATTAGGACCAAAGTGTCCGCCTGCGACACTGCTATGGGCAGTTTCTAAGACCTTTAAGTAGTCTGATTCGTGAATGCACAATCTTAAGTAACCATCTTTTCCTCTCCTATATAGGTTGTCTCCTACGAAGGCGTAGTCTTTAGCCTCTTGCTCCATGCTTCGTTTCCTTGCTAGACTAGCCTCTTTGGGTAAGGTTCCCAATCTCATGAATTCTACCAATGGAGCACTCCAGTCTGGAATTAATGACACGTGATAAAGGGTGGCATGCTCCATGGGGGGTCTCTCTTTGCACATTGGACAATTCTTAATCCACTCATGAATTTCTTTGTCTATGCTAGGCTAATACACTCCCAAACGTTTTAGATTCTGCAATGTTCGCTGTTTAGAATAGTGATTTCCTAGCAATCCTTCATGGGCTTGTTGCAACCAACTGCTATGTTCATCGTCCTCGATGCAACAAGCTAGAACACCTTCCGTATCTTGTTTATACATGCTTCTTGCCAATATTTGATAGCTTTGTGATTTTACAATTTCATCTTTTTTTGTTTTTACATTCTTATTTGCGGGTCCGAAGGTTAGGACTGGTACCAACTTATTTGCCCATTTAGGAACGACTTCTAGAGTGAACAGATAAGCGTCGGGCAATTCATCAGACACTCCTTGCGGTGGCTCTCCTGAAGTGATGTGAGAAAGGTGATCCGCTCTGAGGTGGGTCTTACCTTGCCTAACAACCACTTCAAAGTCATATTGCATTAGTAAGAGGAACCATCTTACTAAGTGTCCTGTGTTGCAAGGTTTATTGACCAAGTATAATAAAGCTTGATGATCAGTGAAAAATTTGAACTTGTTGGCCAATAGATAGTGTCTAAACTTCTTCACAGCATATACCATGCCTAAACCTTCTCTTTTGGTTGTGGTGTAGTTTCATTCAGCAGCATTCAACTGCCTGCTAGCATATGCTATAGGGAAAACTAAATTCCATTCACCAGTTGGTTGTGACAGCACACATCCTATTGCATAATTGGATGCATCCATGTGTACATGGAATGGCTTATTCCAATCAGGAGTGGTCAGTATTGGTGTTGTGCACAAGCATCTCTTCAGCTCATTAAAGGACTTTTCACATTCATCATTCCACTCAAAATTTGTCAACAAGGCATAAAGAGGTTTAGCTATGATTGCATACATGTGAATGAACCTACGATAATATCCACAATGGCCCATGAAGGCTTGTACCTCTTTAACATTCCTTGGCCTTGGCAACTCCGCTATGGCTTTTACCTTGTCCTCATCTGTCGATATTCCATTCTTAGAAACAATATGACCTAATATTTTACCTTGACGTACCATGAACACACACTTCTCTGGGTTCAGACACACTCGATATTCCCTACACTTGTTGAAGATCTGTCTGAGCTCAGGGATGTGGTATCTTTGCTCTTGGGAATGAGCACATAAATCGTCCACATATACTTCTAAGCTCTTTCGCAAGAACTCTTTGAAGACATGACACATGAGTCTTTGGAATGTTGCAGGTGCATTGGTGAGCCCAAATGGCATCACACGAAATGCAAAGATCCCCCACTCTGTGGCAAAAGCTGTTTTATGTTGATCTTCTGGGGCAATGGCTACTTGATTGTAACCTGAAAATCCATCAAGGAAGCTATAAACCTCCTTGCCTGCAACACGTTCCAATAAATGTTCAGTGATTGGAAGCGGATAACTATCTCTTATCGTGGCGGCATTAACTTTTTTAAGGTTAATACACACACATAACTTTCCATTCTTCTTGGGCACCACTACAATGGGAGACACCCATTCAGTATGCTCAATCTCATAGATGAACCCAGCTTCAATCAATCTATCAATTTCTTCTTTTATTTTGGCGGCATAAGTGTCATTATATGTGTAGGGCTTATGTTTGGTGGGCTTGGCATCTGCTATAATGGGGATCGTATGAGAACAAGTTTTCGGATCTACTCCCTTCAAGTCTCTATAGTGCCATGCAAACACGTCCCTGTATTCCCTTAATAACGCTACCAACTCTACTTCCTCTTCTTTACTTAGATCATCTCCTATGTATGTACATTTCTCTTCGTTCTCTTCAATGGTGACTACGATTTTTTTGGTCTTTTCTTTATTATCATATGCTTATCCTATTGTGGCCTCTCTCTTAGGCATTTGTACCAAAATTTTCCGGTCTTCCACTTCATATTTTTTGAAATTTTTTGGTACTTCAAACAATGGTTCCTCCTCGTCCTGTTTTACTACTTTTCTTTTCTTTTTCTTTTGACTACGTTCACTCCCATCCTTGGAATTTACCGTTTTGATGCTTGTGAGAGGTTCTTCTTATTTTTGTGTAAATACTCCTATGTCTTCTAGATATTGCTCCTTTGAAATAAAGCAATTATCCATCACAATGGACTCTAGATCATCATCAATCTCTTCTTCTTCTATGAAGTCACTAGAGTCACATTCTTCTAGCAAGGGCTGACACATGAACACTGAAATACCATAACCCTCCTCATCACAATGAGGTGTCCATTGTTCTTCATTGACAGCAATGTCCATGGTGGCTAGGATTTCTGCCCAACCATGAGGCTCAAATTCCTCATCTGGAAATATCATCAGCATATAGGCTGGGTCTCGAACTGGTCTATCCCCTTGAGAAGTTCCTTTTTCTCTTGCCTTTAAGCATTTTTCCTCTTCCTTTGCGACCTTGCACATCCACAAATGAGTATCTTCATGCATCAAGGATGTATCAGATGAACTTTTAGAATGCAGAGAGATTGAATCTTCTTGCTCCTTGTGGATAGGATTCCAATGTAGGGGTGGTACATCTCTGAAGGTGTAATTCTTCAAATTGACCTTGGTTGTGACCCCTAAGTGCTGCAAGTATAAGGAGTTGGTTCCCCAATCCTGTACAATTTGCAGTTGTCGTAGGAAAGGCCTCCCTAGGATCATCTCGTAGACATTATTTTTCTCAAAGTCACATATAGCAAATGCATGTTCAAACTCTACACCACAAGTGGTTAGAGTTATCCCTTCAAGCAATCCTAGAGGTCTTTCCACATGGCCATCAGCCATCTGAAGCTTCATTCTAGTTGGTCTTAATGTGGGCTTGCCCCATCGCTTCCACAGGAGGTGGTTGCAATAGCAGCACCAGCACCTGAATTTATGATCGCTTTGGTTGTGTAACCTTGGTAGGCGTTTGGAAGATAAGTATTACCTTCTTCACCTTCACTCATGTCCCCTATTTTATCAAGAGGTATCTCTGGAACTTTCTCTTTAGAGCCTGCTTTTGGCATTTTGGAATCAAGTTCGAGAACCTGATCCTTCACGTGATTCCATAGCTCAGGTTTTGCTTTGAGCAGCTCTTCTATGGTGAGATGACACTGAACTTTAGTGTTCTACACGACATCAGTGTTTCTTGGAACCACTGAGTCCTCATTTCTGATTAGTATTGTGGGAGCTCTGATTGCAAACCCGGCGTGATAGCATTCGTCTGATTGAATGATTGATTGGCCTCGAACATAGCTTGAGCTAGTTCCACCATTTTAATGCACATTTTTGTTCGTTCAATCTCTAAATCTGCTCTAGGGTAGCTCTTTTCTAGGTTTGCAGGTGTTGGCCCTTCTTGAAGTCGCGCCTGGTATGCCTTGAACATCATGTCCAAGTCTTCTGGGGTTGGATCTGCAAGAACAGAACCTGATTGTGGTGGTCTATTTACAATGGTCGGTGGGTGGGGATGAGGTGGTGTGGATGGAGTTTTGACTGGCGAGGGGCTTTGAGAGGCAATATCTTCTATTTTTGTTTTTGCATCTTTCAGGCTTTCTTCTAGTTCGGATAACTTTTTAGTCCACTTACGATTGGCCTTCTCTCTAGTATCCTTCCAGGTTCTCGTTTTCCTCTTACTAGGCTCTCCTGATTCACTTGGCTCTAATTGCTCAGCTAGTTTAGCTTTTTGTAAGGTTTGTGACCTAGTAAATGCATGTATAGGAGCCACATTATCACAACTGGAACTTGAATCCCTTGCTAGGCCTACTACATTAACGGGTGTAACCTTTGGTGCACTAGAGGGATGTCCGGGACAATCTCTCAGGAGCTGTTCTTTGCCACACTCTAGACACACGACTTGTATTGTGAGGTTCTACCCTTGTATCGAAGCTAGTGCGTGGGGTGATTGTTGTCCTGGTATAGATTGAGGTTGGCTATATCCTCCATGTTCATATGGTCTAGTTGCTCCTCGTGGTTCTGGACATGGGCTGTACCTAGGAACTTCTCTACCTTGTTCTCTAGTAGGGTACCCATATGGTCTACATTGGGGTGGTACAAACAGTAGTGGCTGTCTATTCATTGGATAGTTTTTGGTGTTGTAGTTGACGTGCTTTTGCTCACTATAAGAGTACATGTTAGGCGCTTGAGGTGGTTGTCTATCGTAAGGGTAAGGTTGTGATAACCCTAATGCTTCTCTGGTGCAGACATGAGATGGATGATCCCCACCGCAAAGTGTGCAACTTCCTAACATTGGCACTCTCAAGGAGGAGTTCTAGGAGTTCCTTTGTCCTTGTACTCCTAATTTCTTGGCCACTAACTCTGTCACTTCCTCCACATAACTCGAACTAGAAGTTTCCTTGCTCCTTGTATCCTCTGATTTGGTAGGATCCTGTGTGGTTTTGAGATCCTCAGCTAAGTTGTCTTCCAAATCTATGCACTCCTGAAGACACTCACTTAGGGTTTGTAGTCGTTTTACGTATACTAAGACTCTCAATGTTCCATTGGTTAGTCCTTCTAAAAATAACGATATCATTTTTTGTTGAGAAGGTCTCTCTGTCACAGGGCATCGGGTTACGTATTGCTTAAATCTTCGTGCTGCATTTTTTACTGTCTCGTTAGGAGCTTGCTTGAAGCTATGTAGTAAGGAGGACGAATTGTGCTTGTGAGGGTTAGCCCAAAGGATTCATATTGCATGAAAAATTCATCCACTTGCTCCGCTCGCAATACCTGCTTGAATTCTGCAATGTGATCATAGGGCTCTCCTGTGCCATTGTAACGATTTCGCATACATTTGGCCAGTTGGATTGGTCTCAGTCTTCTCTCGGGCTCTAGGGATCGAGTTATGATGGGGACACCTTGGGGCGGTTCTGTCCTAAAGGTAGGTCTATTCATATTTCCCATTCCTTGGCTAGTGTGGTTGTGGGGGTTAATTCCTGGCATGGCGAATTGCTCATGTGGTCTATTGGGTATACTACCTTGGCTCATTTGTCTTAACATCACATTTTCTGTTCTTTGTTGGGTCTCAAATGGGTTTTGTGAGGTAGTTGCCTGATCTCGAGCTAACTCTCCTCTTTCATTAATATGATCAAGATTTTCAGTTACTACATATATCTGGCCCATCTTGTCCCTATAAACTCCACCTTCATACTTGACAGCTGGACTTGGAACTATCTCAAATTTTGTAGTGTTTATCATTCTTGCAACTGACCTGTGTAGACCATCGAGGTAAATGGGTATTCCTTGCAAGTTAGTGGATATATATTGAAGAGACATCCGATATTCGCCTTCCACTCTAGACATAAAACCTTCCCTAGGTACGGAACTATGCATGTCTTCAGAAACCAAGAGTCTCTCCCAGTTAAGTGACATTTTTGACTCACTTGTCTATGAACTCAGCACGCAGTGTTAACCCCTAAGTTGTGAGTCCCTGACTTGGTTGTGCAGTTGAACTTAGTTTCAAGTGATTTGGTACTTTATCTTCCTAAGTGTCTACTTGATCTTAGGTTCCTAAGCCTTGTCTGCAAGTCCACAATTGTCCTTTGAATTGCTCAAAATCTTGTGGAACCCCTTGCTTCCTAGTCCAACCTGAGGGTCAACTTAAAAATACCCTATCTAATAATCTTGGTATTAATCTTATCGTAACCAGTCGATGTTTTTGTTGTACTCCCCATGAGTTTTCCAACAAACCCAAGATCACTCCGAACGGATTTCCTATGAGAAAGTTATGCCAGTTCAGGGTTCTGGGGGTTAAAGCAGGGAAACAGGGCCTCTCTGGGATTGCTTCAAAACAAGCGATACACGATACTTGGTATGTATCGCGATACTTGAAGTAGGCGATAATCGATACTTGGTATGTATTGCGATACTTGAAGTAGGCGATACTCGATACTTGGTATGTATCGCGATACTTGAAGAAGGCGATACTCGATACTTGCCTTGCCACGATACACGATATCTCAACTAAACGATACACGACACTTGACACAGAAGTAGGTCCACGATACTCGATATCCGACAGATATCGTGAGAGAAATTCAACGATACACGATATTGCACAAGTATCGTCAAGAGGTAATAACACGATACACGATACTCGATACTTGGATAAAGTCACGATACACGATAATTGACTAGTATCGCAAAAAAATCACGATACACGATACTTGGATAAAGACGATACTCGATACTCAGCAGACACGATACACGATACTTGTCAGGTATTGCAATCGGGAAAACACGATACTCGATACTTGCTAGGTATCACAATCGGGAAAACACGATACACGATACTTGCTAGGTATCGCGATCGGGAAAACACGATACACGATACTTGCTAGGTATCGTGATCGGGAAAACACGATACACGATACTTGCTAGGTATCGCGATACTCAACCACAAGAGATCACGATACCTAGGTATCGTGATACTCGACCGCGGGAGAACACGATACTTGGGTTTTCAGGAGTCCAAATTCAAAAATTTTTGCAAGTATGAGTACCTTGTGTCCTCCTTGTCACTCCTATGTGTCTGTAGATGCAAAATCTCCCTTCAAACCCACGATATTGCACTCACGATACTTGGCGCAGGTTTCGTCATGTCCTGGGCTGATCACTCAATTTTTTGGGTATTTTGGTAGTATTTCTCCAGTGTTTTCGCTCTGCACCCCCTCTAAGCTTCTTGCTCTTAGCCACAAATAAAAAATGAGGTGAATGTGCTCTAAAAAATGGAAAAAATTAAGAAGATGAAGGTGGGTGGAGATGGTGATAGTGATGAAGATGAAGGAGAAGAAAAACTCAAAAATTGAACTGGAAATGCTAATTTCTTTTACCTTCCAACGTTGCTACTCTACGTCTTACCGTCACACGCTCGTCCTCCAAGCTCTCTCCCCGACAACGGCACCAAATTTGATGTCACTCTAGCACAATGGTGAGTACCAACGTGAGGAGCTCCACCTCATAAATGTCAATCCATGGAGACGTGAGGACCGGTATGAAGACCAAGAGCAAGTGAAGTGCACAAGTGCATGAGTGAAAGCACACAAGCATGCACACACACACACACACACATGTGCACAAGGTAAGAGCAAAGAGTGGAACAATGGAAAGCTTCCATTACAAAAGAAATCTCTTACAAAGCTGAAATCTACAACAAGCTACCCCAAAATGAGCTCTCCAACCCATTTTATAGTTTTTGAGTGGTTTTGGCCCTGTCCAAACCTAGTGTCCGGCCTAGTTAAAAATTAGGTTCTCGGGCTTATTTGGGCGCTCAAACGGAATCTAAAAATTATGAAAATTGGTAGTATGATACATCTAATACTCCTCAAGATCAAGGACTCCTTGGCTTGAACAAAATGGAGTTGTAAAAATAGAAAATGGTATTTACAATGATTTTTAGTGATAAAAATCACTATTTTTATAGGGATTTCTTCTGAAAATTTGACAGGTGCTTCTTGGAGCTCCCTACTTGCCCCTTCTTCTTGTGTCTCCACTTCCTTGATGTGCTTTTATGCCTGTGCTTGACCTTGAGCTTCAACAGCAGGTAATCCTAATGATAGGAGATCAACATATGGATACTTGTGTTATGTGGGAGATAAGTTAATTTCTTGGTGTTCAAAGAAACAACACACAGTTGCTTTGTCATCTACAGAAGCAGAGTACAAAGGTATGGTTGAAGCTGCAAAGGAAGTGATATGGCTTAAGACTCTCATGAAGAGTTTTGACACCATACAGAGTACACCTATCATTTATGGAGATAACATGAGTTCATTATATTTAGCTGCTAATCCTCTGTTTCATGCAAGAACTAAACACATTGAGATTCAGTATCACTTTCTGAGAGATAAGGTGATGGATAAAGAGATTGAAGTCATACATACTTCAACAAAAGATCAGATAGCTGATATGCTTACCAAAAGCTTGGATGGACCAAAGCTACAGAGATTCAAAGACATGGCAGGCATGAAGAAGATAGAGAAAACCTCAATTCATGATTGAGGGGGAGCTGTTGGTGCACGAAAATCACCAATTGATGTTTTGACATGGAAATGAAGTCAAGGATTTGAGAAGAGAACAAGTTGTGAAGCATGAAGGAAGGACACATTCAGAATTTGGAAGATGTGTACACATATGTACATTATTTCAGAGATAGTTCACTTATATCTTTGAGTAGTCATAAGTTTGTAAATTTTTGTCTATATATACTTTGGAAAATGTCAGGGCAAGTATGAGAGAGCATGAGAATAGAGTAATCAGGAGTGGTAAGAGTCATTAGACATCTTGGAAGTGAGTCAAGACTCTCTCATCAATCAGTTGTAATTTCTCTCAGAAATGAAGAAAATGTTGCGCCCGATATTTCTGAGTTTTCTCCTTTTGTATTAGATCTTTTGTGAAATGCTTTTGTACAAGTCTAAGTCTATAGGTAATCAACCTCTGTACAAATTTTTAGCTTCCAATTGTGATCAGGCTGAGAGAATTAAGTATAGGAACATTTGCATGTGTGAATGAGAAGAAGTGAAGTTACAGGAGGTGCAAAATTTGATACGAATGTTTTGATCAATTCTCCTTCCACAGTTTAAAGTTTTGAGCAAGCAAGCACTCAATCTTTAAGTTGGAAGGTAAGCTACTTGTGGCTAAAAGCATTTGTAGAAATGGGTTCTAGATTGAGAGAACCAAAGGTTTAAAGTCATAGGTGTCTAAATCGACTTCTCAGAAGAACAGTTTTAGACATAGGTGACTTAGTTAAAGTTATTTCTCAAGATTTTCTGAATCTTTTGGAGTAATTCAACTTGGAGAAGGTGTGCAGTCTATAGGCAACACCTCGTACAAAGTTTTATCAAAAACTTTACACATTTGATAAGGCAATGAGTGAATTATGTGCAGCAGACTTTCTGCGTAATCTCCTTCTTCACAGTTTGTTCAGAAAATTTGACAATTGAGTATTGATCTTCTAAAATTGGTGAAGGTCTGAGTTATTCTTGTTATAGAGGTGCTCTAAATACAAGAGTAACTTGTTCTTTTGGAGATTAACACTCTCCATCATTTGGTATGAGAAGCCTATCTGATTGCACATGGTTTTGTGAACAGTCCAACTGAGAGCACCGTATATGTTAAGCATGCTAATGATGTGCTTCTGATCATTGTTGTCTGGAGGCTGAGTATAGGGCAGCTTTCACATCTACTGTTGAGTGTGTGTGGCTCAAACGCCTTATGAATGATTTGAGTGTTGGTCAGTCCTCTACCACCACCATCTTCACTGACAGTCAGAGCGCATTGGCAGTTGCGAGGAACCCTGTGTTCCATGCTCGCACTAAGCACATTGAGGTGCATTATCATTATGTCAGGGAGAGGTTCTCTGCTGGGGAGATCAGCTTTGCATATGTGCCCACGCAGGAGAACATTGCAGACCTTTTCACAAAGGCTCTGCCTAGGGAGAAGTTTGAAGCTTTCCGCAAAGCTTTGGGCTTACTTCCTTTCGTGGAGTGATTTCCACATAGCTTGGCACTTCCTTATACATGAGTGCCAGCTCCTTGTTCACCGCATCACTCCCAGGGGGGATTTGTTGATATATTTAGGTAGTGATGTGTGTGAACACTCTAGGACCACCGGGGCACTTTTTTCCCTCTTTAGGAGGTTTTTTCCCTTGGCCTGTATATACGCCTATTGCCCTAATGGGCTACTTATCTTTGTACATTCTCTAGTAATACATTCAGTCTTGTGTGTTGTGCTCCAAGCTTCTTCTTCTTCCTTGTGTTGTTCACGTGGTTCCTCAGACGTCTAGCTCCAACACTTTCTCTCCCTAGCACACCATAGGAGCTCCTGCATCTATTTCTTTCTCTGTGCATCATCTTCTTTGAATTCCTACTGTCACTTCCATAGCTTGAACTCCAATGGAGAAACCTAAATCTCATAGACGTCCGAAAGATGAGGTTATCACGATAAAATGTCACAATATCAAGGCTACAGAAGGAATTTGGTTAGGACATGAGTTCTGCAAAGGTGCATGGGTGTACATGCAACCCTTTGGTGTTGGTCGTCACCATGTAAGAGATCATGGAAACTTGGATCTTCATTGGAAACGGAAGTTATTAGGCTTCAAAAAGCTCAAAAATGGTGAAACTGTTGCCATTGTACAACATGTTTTCACAATGTCAAGCATGAAATTGGAAAACTCAAACAAAATGAGATATTCTATCAATTTTAAGTATTACTCATTGACTTTTGTCCAAATTTCATAATATACCTAGCTAAGTTGTGTAGTTTTTTGTTGTAGACATATTTCCTTCTACCTTGGTGGAATAACAACCACTTCATAGTCTTACAGGTACTTTCCAAGCATTGCATGCAGATGTTGGGTCATTAATCTTTCCACAAGCCCATCCTGCTCAGCTATTACGTGAGAGAGTTTTCTTTTACACACATACATATGTTGTACCCTCATCATCAAATGATTTTGGTAGGTTAGAGATGATTAAGGTAGATGCTCTTTTAAAGCTTGAGTGGCCGCAACCTGATGTATGGACATTAACATCTTTGAAGCATAAGATGGTGATGGACATACACAACCCTTTGAAATTTACAAGAGTTTCAAGATATTTAGAATTACATTGGTGTGTTCCTATTCATTGTTTTGTACATTTATTTTAGATATTCACAATTCTAGAGACTTCTACAATGTTCGTGTTAAAAGATATCACGTATGAGTAGGTAGAGGGTTTACTAGGTGAAAATTAAGGACTTGTAGAAGAATGCACCAAAGAGGATAGATACCTTTGTAAAATTGGTGCAAGAGGCATAGGATTTCGATACTTGAAACATCATACTTCATTGTACATTAGATTATATTATGATGGTTGGATGTGTAAACGTGGTGAATGGATACCATTACAAAGTTCTGAGGGTTTTTTAATTTCATTTGAAATTAAGATAAATCTACCCAACAACAAAATGGAAGTTATTTCAGTAAAACATCATTGGATTATTGCCAACGTGAGAGACCATCTAGTAATCATGGGATTTGAGGATCTGGATCAATCAAAGTTCAGAATACAAGGGCATAAGGTAAATAGCATATGGTTTTTTTTTCTTTTGTTTATACAAATTCTTATACTCAAATATGTTCATTTAAAGTTTTCTATTTGTCTGTAGATTGGTAAGAGGTTGGAGGATAAAATTAAAGTCCTTCCTAAATGGAGTGTGGATGGAACTCAACTTTCATTGTCATAGCTCAAGAACTATTTGAGTGCTAGAGTGTACACAAAACATATGTTCCATTTATAATCCTTCATCTACAACAATGTATTTAACATGCAAGACATGTAGCATGTAAAATTTTTGATCTCAATATGATGTACAATTTGCCAAATCTTTGATTTTTCCAATGGCAATTTATTATAATTTTAAAGTTCTGAGAATTTATTTTTTCTATTGTGTAGATGTGGTGTACCTTATTCTGGTTAATGATTCTGTTCAATCTTTTTTATAAGCCAAAGTTTTTTTTTTGAGAGTTCTTGTTGGAGTTAGACGTCTGCGGAAGCACGCGAACAGCACAAGGAAGAAGAAGAAGCTTGGAGCACAACACACAAGACTGAATGTATTACTAGAGAATGTACAAAGATAAGTAGCCCATTAGCGCAATAGGCGTATATACAAGCCGGGGGAAAAAAACCTCCTAAAGAGGGAAAAAAGTGCCCCGGCAGTCCTAGAGTGTTCACACACATCACTACCTAAATATATCGACAAATCCCCCCTGGGAGTGATGCGGTGAACAAGGAGCTGGCACTCATGTATAAGGAAGTGCCAAGCTATGTGGAAATCACTCCACAAAAGGAAGTAAGCCCAAAGCTTTGCGGAAAGCTTCAAACTTCTCCCTAGGCAGAGCCTTCGTGAAAAGGTCTGCAATGTTCTCCTGCGTGGGCACATATGCCAAGCTGATCTCCCCAGCAGAGAACCTCTCCCTGACATAGTGATAATGCACCTCAATGTGCTTAGTGCGAGCATGGAACACAGGGTTCCTCGCAACTGCCAATGCGCTCTGACTGTCAGTGAAGATGGTGGTGGCAGAAGACTGGCCAACACCCAAATCAGCCATAAGGCGTCTGAGCCACACACACTCAACAGTCGCTGTGAAAGCTGCCCTATACTCAGCCTCACAACTGGAAGTGGCCACAGTAGGCTGCTTCTTGCTCAACCAAGATATACATGAGCTACCAAGCATGAAGCAAAAACCACTGGTGGACACACGAGTGTCATAGCAACCAGCCCAATCTGAGTCAGAAAAAGCATGCAAATCTGGCGGTAGTGATCCCCCCTTGGGATAAAACAACCCAAGTAGCCGAGTACCACTCAAGTAGCGAAAGATGCGCTTAACCGCTTTCCAATGCGTGACTCCTGGGCAATGCATGAACCTGCTCATCTGTGAGACAGCAAACTGAATATCTGGCCAAGTAATGCATAAGTAAATCAAGCATCCAACAGCCTGCTGATAGAGAACAGCATCAAATGCATCTCCAGCATCATGAAGACTCAATCGTAAACCTGTCTCCATAGGAGTGGCAATAGGCTTACAGTCTTCAAGGCCAAAACGCTGCAATAATGTGTCTATATATTTCGTTTGACACAAAGCCATTCCACCATCAACGTGCATAAACTGAATGCCCAAATAGTGATGCAAATGCCCCAAATCAGACATCTCAAATGAGGCATTCAAATCAGCCTTAAAATCAGCAATATGTGTCTCAATAGGACCAGTGAGCAGCATGTCATCAACATAGACAACAATGATCAGAAGCACATCATTAGCACGCTTAACATATAAGGTGCTTTCAGTTGGACTGTTCTCAAAACCATGTGCAATCAGATAGGCATTTATCTTCTCATACCAAGCACGTGGTGCTTGCTTTAAACCATATAACGCCTTCTTTAACCTGCACACCTGGTTTTCATGCCCTTTCTGCACAAAGCCACGGGGCTGAAAAACATACACTTCTTCATGCAAGTCACCATTCAGAAATGTTGTTTTAATGTCCAACTGATGTACATTCCAACCATGATGGGCTGCAAGTGCACAAATGCTCCGAACAGTAGTCATACGGCATGTAGGTGCAAAGGTCTCATCAAAATCAATGCCTCTTTCCTGCGCATAACCCTTTGCAACAAGCCTAGCCTTATACCTGTCAACTGTACCATCAGGTTTACGCTTCAGCTTGTATACCCACTTAGTGCCAATGGCCTTCTTGCCAGGAGGCAAGTCACATAAAGACCATGTACCATTCTTCATTATAGCATCATATTCAGATTGCATAGCAGCCATCCAATTTTCTGAATTTTGTGCTTCATCAAAAGAAACAGGCTCATTCTCATCACAGAGACTAGATGCATCCATAGCATAGCAATCTGATGCAAAGGAGGCACTATGAGAGCCTGAACGAGTACGATATGACAAAGGTGCATCTAATTTGCTGTCACGCAAAGTCTGCACCAGCCATTTTGGCATAGTTTTTGCCTGCTCAATATCAGCTCTCTCATCAACAAGTACATCATGTAAATCTGCATCAGAAATGGAATGATCTGCATCATCATATGAAACCTGCAAAGGCTGAGAAGTTGCCTCATTAGGACCAGCACTAGCCTGTCCACCTGTAAAAAGAGGCATCAAAGTATCATACATGTCTTTGGAGCTAACAGATGTCTCCTTAGTACATGAAAGCAATGGCTGAATAGCATCTTCCACAAAGACAACATCACGGCTAACCAGAATGCGTTTAGTCTGTGGATGATACAGACGATAGCCTTTACTTTCAGAACTGTACCCAACAAAAATACATTTTACTGCCTTATCATCCAATTTTCTGCGATGTTGTTCAGGCACTAATGCATATGCCAAACAACCAAAAACACGCAGATGAGCAACAGATGGCTTGCGGTCATGCCAAGCCTCATATGGAGTGATAGACTGCAATGCTTTAGTGGGACACCTGTTCAGTACATATGCTGCACACATGACAGCCTCAAGCCAGAAACTATGTGGTAAAGCCTGACTTTTGACCATGCACCTCGCCATCTCCATGAGTGACCTGTTCTTTCGTTCAGCAACTCCATTCTGTTGAGGTGTATACGGCACTGTACACTGGTGTTTTATCCCACGTTCAGCCAGAAATGCATTAAAATCTGAAGACATATATCCCCCCCCTCGATCAGAATGGAGGGTGCCCATTTTACATGCTGACAGATTTTCAACCAAAACCAAAAACTGTTTGAAGCACATGAACACTTCGGACTTTGCTTTGAGTGGATATACCCATGCATGCCTGGAAAAATCATCAATGAAAGTCACGAAGTAAAGGTAATTTCCAAAAGAGGGTGTCTGCATAGGACCACAGACATCACTATGTACAAGCTGTAATTTCTACGTAGCCCGAACTGAACCATCTTTTGGAAAGGAAGAACGCTGCATTTTGCCCAAAATACAGCCTTCACAAACATGTTTTCCAGGTGCCTCAAGTTTGGGCAAAGAGGACACCATTTCAGATTTCTGCAGGCGTAACAAACTAGCAAAATTCAGATGACCAAAGCGTGCATGCCAAAGCTTTGCATCTGACATAGCCTGAGAATCATGAACTGCACATGCCGAATCATTCACAGATCTTTCATAGTCTATGAGCTTATACAGCCCACGACATAAAATGCCAGAAGCAATAATCACATCGCCATTTGAGAGATCATGGACTGTACACCTGTCATCAACAAATTTCACAACCAAGCCAATCTTGGCTAATGCAGAAACTGATAACAGATTCTTTTTGATCCCTGGCACAAATAAAGCATCTGACAAAGTGAAAGAACTACCATCAGCAGTAGTCAGAATGATCTTACCAACTCCCATAACAGGATAAGAGGAGTTATTGGCGCATGTGACAGTATTCCCTGTAGGAGCAGGCTCAAGTGAAGAGAAGAAACTGCGCTGCGAGGTAATATGTTTGGTCGCCCCACTGTCAAAGTACCAAACATCTGAGTCTACTGCAGACATGCACTGATCATGAGAAGATGGGTCAAAACTGCAGACAGTAGTAAACGCCCATTCTTCTTCCTGCACAAGATTTGCAGACTCTGTTTTTGGTGTAGAGGCCTCTGCAACAACCATTCCAGCCTCTTTCTTCTTTGCCTCTTTAGCAGCCAGTTTTGGACAGTTCTTTATAATATGATCATTTCCTTTACAGTACTTGCAGAACAATTTCTGCTTTTCTGATTTCTTTTCATCTTTATCCTGGTTCTTCGATTGTGCAGCATTTGCAGATTTCTGCTTACTAGTAGAAGAGCTCCATTTTCCTTTGCCCTTCTGACTAGCCAGGAAAGCTTGATCTGCAACACGCATAATGGACCTGTTCTGCCTGGACTGATCTTCCTGCAACAGAACAGAGACTAATTCCTCAAATGACAAGGCATTCGGATTGCCTTTCATCATCAACCGAAGAGTAGAGGCAAAACTCTGATATGAATCAGGAAGACCATTCAGAACGGTCTGCACAAGTGAGCTATCTGGTATAACCTCATCAGCAGAAATCAATGGTTCCTTCAGGTCTTTGATCTTTGTAAGAAAACTGTCCATAGAATCACCTTCATTCATGTGCTCACTCTCCAACTGTTTTCGGAGGTAAGCAACACGAGCCTCATTCCTAGCCTGGTACAAAGTGGTAAGTGTATCCCAAGCATTCTTTGCTGTTCTGCAAGAGCGAATGTGAGGAATAATGGCACGTTTGACAGACAAAGCTATCAATGCATGTGCCTGGGCATCTCTGCCATCCCAACGAATCTGCTCTGCAGTAGGTGCAACAGAAACAGCAACACGAACAGGAATCTGCGGAATATCATCTTCGACACCATCTTCATCAGCTCCAACACCTGTATTTGCAGTACCTGTCGTTACAGGTGTAACAGGACGTCTTTCAACACCCTGCACAATGTTCCACAATCCTTTTGCAACCAGTACATGTCGCATCATATAAGCCCATAATGGGTAGTTGGTACCATCCAACTTATCCTCAACAGCCAACATACGGAATACATCACTGCTTTCAGCCATGGCCGGTGACTAAAATACCTTGATGCAGAAAATTGACTGTATCTAAAAAAGTTGAACGGAACTGCCCAAACGAGTTCTGCTAGACCTGTAGCAGACTTCGAGACGCTTAAACTGGCGAACAGAAACTGGTATATACCTTTGGCACAAAAGGACGAAATAGCCTGCACAAGCGCTGCAATAGTGAGTTCGGAGGCCGAAACGAGCTCAGATCACGATTTTGGCACCACAGAGCAAAGCAGTTTTGATCTCGGAAACACCCTGAGTATGCTCACCAAATTTCGTGCGAATCTGAGACTGCAAACGGAGGAGTGTCGACGGCACCCTAGAAGAAGCGACGACCTGCTCTGATACCAATTGTTGGAGTTAGACGTCTGCGGAAGCACGCGAACAGCACAAGGAAGAAGAAGAAGCTTGGAGCACAACACACAAGACTGAATGTATTACTAGAGAATGTACAAAGATAAGTAGCCCATTAGGGCAATAGGCGTATATACAAGCCGGGGGAAAAAAACCTCCTAAAGAGGGAAAAAAGTGCCCCGGCAGTCCTAGAGTGTTCACACACATCACTACCTAAATATATCAACAGTTCTGTGCATGATTGTTTTATTTGAAGGTATCAGTTTTAGTTTTAAAATGGGTCCCACTCACTTTAAAATTTTGAAACTACTATAAAAGCAGCACTTATTCTCTCATTTCTCAATTTTGCAACCAAGAAGAGCTAAAATCACTCGCAGAGCACGCACACAAGCTAGCATCACGCGTAATGGCTGTCGCAACCTCCAGTACCCTGCAACCCAAACGTCCACGTGAACTCTTCAATGAGATCTTGGAATCAACTGAGTTCAAAGTACAAAAACACTTGTATGACCTATTGTCTAGAGTCCCTGATCTAGACAAAACAATTCAACTGAACTCTGATGTGCTCGAGGAAATCATAGAGTTCCTTGAGTACTACATCTTGCGTTACTCTATAGAAATACCGCCTTATGAGGGTAAATGGGTCCCATGTGATCTTTTACTCTACATACACAAAGGCGATGAAGCCTTCATGAAGCACCTTAAGCGCTTCATGGCAATTGCTGAAACTGCAGGGCACTTATTAGATGACTTTGTGCCATTAGTAAAAAAAACTTAACAAAAAGAAGAGGATGGGTACAAAGTACCTTTCCTACATTGCAACAACATATTTTATCATTAATGAGGAGCTCGAACCTACACCTATTGAACTCCCCAACCTTGTCACTAGGGGTTTTGTTAAGGAGAAGAATGAACCTCAACCAGAGGCCATAAATTTTGCCAAAGAAAGCATTACAATCCACCAAGAATTTCCTGGTGGTGTTGAGGACAAACTATGTGAGCAATCAAGCATGGAGGAGGCCCCCTCTTCAAATCTCAACCCCTTTGAGCCCACATTACTAGAGGTGGAACTTGAATATCTCTCCATCATCGTTGTGGATGGAGAGGAATTTATTTTTCTTCATGACATTGAGAAGGCATTCGGTCTACGTCTAGACGAATGCTTGAGTATTTTCTCCACAATGTCAGAAGTTCCGCTTGACAACACATCTGACATACTTGAAAAGAAGGCAATCCCACTTGGGGATTCAGTGGCAGACACCATAGCAATGGTGTGTGCTGATATTTTTAAAGACGACAACAATTATACTACGGAGGAGGAGTTCAGTGCAGCATGGGAGAGGATAATGAAGCAAAAAAATCCTACATCCCCCATAGCAGAGGAGAGTGGCATGGCCCACTCTAGCATTGATCTTGATGCCCCTGAAAGAGGGGAGGAAGACAAGCTTCATGATGTAAGTGGTAATTAAATTAAATAAATGGATAATTTAAGTTAACATTGTGAGAGCTTGAATTCTCATTTTTTCTTAACAAGAAGCAATTGAGCTCGACAAGTTCACAGCAAGATCTGGTGGGGATCCAGCTTCTCACGGGAGTGGTTTGGCAAACTACATCGAAAAGTTGCCAAAGGATGATTTTGTTATCATACATAAAGACTACAGTCCGGATGGGCACTTCATGATTTGGTGCTTGAAGGCCCTTAGCAAAATTTTGTGTTTATGTACAATTACCCAAGGCACTAATTGTGTCATTTTGGTTAGGAAATCCTTAGTTGTAACTACATTAGGACTTAATTTTAGAGGAAAAGTACTAGGGCAAATAGGTATCACCATGGGTCTGGGAATGCAAGACCCCCATGTAATATCAAGATCTATATTGACTTACCAGCTGCCTCAATCTCTCCAAAGGAGAAAGAAAGTTGTAGAGAAATTGAAGGTAGCTGAGAAATGATGTAAATGTTTTGATAATACAAACTTTAGTTTCTCCTTATTTGTCTAGTCCTGTGTATGAAATGTGCTTAATAAATTGAACATATCTTCTCTCCACAAACTGTATCTAATTTTAAGTCTTTTTATTGTGCCTATGGTCTGTATGCATCCTAAAATGCATAAAAAATGCCCCAACCACAGAAACGCGGGAATCAGCCCTGCAAATTTGCAGGGCTGATTCACGCGTTTTTATGGCTGGGGCTTTTTTGGCCTTTTCTAGTGTTTTTAGGGACTCCAATGTATGGGAAAGTATGTTATTGTTCTTTTTCTCTTGGTTATGGTAGCATCAAGTTTACACTGAAGTTAGAGCAAGGCCAAAGATTACTTGTAGGGCATAGCCTCTGTATTAAATAGACCTAACATCTCATCCATACATTTTATGCATACACAAGCCCAAAAAATGCAAAAAAAAACCCAGCCACAGAAACGCGGGATTCAGCCTTGCAAAAAATTTGCAGGGCTGAATCTCGCGTTTTTGTGGCTGGGGGTTTTTTGCCATGAAAATGGCATGTGGGGCATAATTAGGTACAACATGTACATATCTAGTCACAAAACAATAGGCAAATGCATGCATGTTCAACTCATTCCATATATAACTAACTGAAAGAAAAGTTAGTTGCATACAATTATGCTGGGAGTCAAAGATAGAGAGAGTGAGAGAGAGAGAAAAAAAGACACAAAGAATATAGGTTAAAACAAAATTTACTATTATCCATTGTATTACATCACAAAGTAGGCATATCAAAGGGTACAATATACACATTTCATGGGTTATTTCCTCTAATTCTTCTTGCTAGTTGAATGTCCTTCGATTGTATGGTTACTCTCTTGGCATGGATAGCACACAAGTTAGAGTCCTCGAGCATGGAGATGAGGTAGGCCTCAGCTACCTCTTGAAGCGCTTCAAGTGCTATCCCTTGTATTCATAGACCTGCACAGTAGTTTTGTAGTTCCTCTTTTACTACCCTTGCAAAAGCTCTTCGTGGTATGAGTAGCTCAATGGACTTTTGGTAGTGTCATATCTCTGCAAAAGCCTTGCAGTGCCTCCTTCGTCTTTGTGGAGCTCTTGCGTTGGGAGGTATGTTTGGTTGTGATTGAGGTCTACGTCATGGTTGATAGTTTTTTTTTCCTCTGATGTACACGATGTGAGGGTCCAGCTTCATCTTTCACATTTTTTTGTCAATGTGGTTGTTGACTTTGCTCTCCTTCCTCCTCTGTTGGTATTTTCCCTTGTCCTATTAACATTTACTTCATCATCATCAAAGTCCTCTTCATCAGATTCATCAAAGTTTAAGACTTCATTCATAGCTTGATCTTGATCTAGAGAATCTTGCATCTCAGTATCTAGATTAAGCGGAAACCTCTTCCTTTTAATTAGGCCGATAAAGTTATCTTTAAAAACAGGCTTTGCAATAGAGAAAACTTGTTCTAAAGACATAGTCACTTGACTCTTAAGCAAAATGTCATCTAAAATCTCCATAGGATCTATTTTTCTCTCAATTCCTGAAATCAAGATGGCTTTAGGTTTTCTCTTTGGTTTCTTTTGTTTTTGCTCAGGATCTTGTTTGTGTTCATGTTCTCGTGTTTGGTCTTCAGTTTGTTTTGATTGTTCTTGTTTATCTAAAGGCTTTGGTTCTGTTTTTCTTTGCTTTGTCTTCTTCCCTTTTTGTTTCTCCTCTTGTTTTTTATCTTTTGTTTTTTGTTTTTCTTTGCTTTGTCTTCTTCCCTTTTTGTTTCTCCTCTTGTTTTGTTTTTTGTTCATTGGGTTCTCATTCTTGTTTTTTATCTTTAGATTGTGATGTTTCTCCTTGCTCTATGATTGTTTCTATTCCCTCTGAGGTTTGTTTTCGAGTCACTCTTCTTTCACTAGGCTCAGCTTCATCTCTTTTTCGTTTTTCTTCTACATTGGATATGTGAGAAATAAGAGATTGATCTTCTATCGGTGACTCCCAAGCCGTTATTCTCCTAATCTCATCTCGTGCTCTTACTAAAGCCTCTATGGAAAAATCACCTTCCTTTGTGGGTTTACTTGATTCCACTTGTTGTTCATCAAGAGCTTCTAGTTTCACTCCTCTAGTTCCTACATCCGTTATGGTTTTATTTTTCATAGTGTTTTTTCATTCCTCCCTTACCATAATTTCCTTGCAAAGGTAGCCTAGATCGATAGTCACAGATTTTCTTGTCTATGTCTATTACTAGTCGTTGCTCCTTAGCAGCCTTCAATAGTTCACAGTCTCTCAAAAAGTGCTCTAATGAATCACACCAAGGACACCTACGAGGGCCACGCACAAAACCATTTTGATTTTGAGGATTTTGATTAACTTGTGGCGGGAAATTTTGAAATTGAGGATTTTGTTGATAAGGTATTGCTTGAATAGGATAATTAGGATTTTGATAAGGCAATTGATGTATTTGAGGAGCTTGGGGAGCAACATGCGGTACTTGAGGTGCAAGAGGAGCTTCCATATTATACAGTTGATGATTCTGAAAATTTTGATTTTGAGGATTTTGAAAAGCTATTTGAGAAGCTTCAGGATACATGTTTTGATACATTTGATGATTTTGCACATGAGGATGAGGATTTTGCATTGAAGGATTATGCATTGGAGGAACTTAATATGCTTGAGTAGGAGCTACTTGTGGATGTTGATTAGGCTCTTGAAAAGATATTGGGCTCATTTGATTTTGGAAAGTTTTGGTGTAATTAGATTGTAAAGCATCTATAGTCTTGGCCAAATCGGATTGTGTAGCAATAAGACTTTCCATTTGCTTAGTGAGAATTTCCACTTGAGATTGTTCAACTACACTTTTATTTGGATCTACTTTAAAACCTTGAGTAGGCTCCATCATTTGAGGAATAGGAGTAGAGTCAAAAATCAGAGCATGGGATTGTTCTCTAACTTGCTCCTTAGTTTGTGGAAGGCTAGCTTGAGGAAGACTAGTTTGCTCATAAAGCATGGATTGCCTTTGATGTCTATGGGCTACAGCCTCTACTACTTTACGCACTTTTTGCCAATTGCCAGTAAGACCATAGCGCTTATCCGGTTCTTCTAATCGCCGTTCAACTTCCCTACGAGTTTCAGGATGAAGAAGCTTAAGAAAATTGATCACAAGATCAGGTTCCAAAGTTATCTTATCCTCATTAGGAAGTTGTTCATAGCGTCTAATATACTCATTTTGTAAGTGAGTAATAGAGCTACTAGGCTTTGGGGAATTGACACATCGTAAGAATCCATCCCAATTATGTTGGCTATACTCTTCAAGATAGAATTCTTTGAGAATCTCCTTTCTAAAATCACTCCAAGGAAGAGTATCATATTGAGTGACACGGTTCATGATAGAGCTATCAACAATTCGTTCAAAGAATGATATCAAAAGATCTTCAGGAAGACCAAAAGTCATAACTTGCTCTTCAAACAAATCTAAGTAGCTTGTGATGTTGATGCCATTGAATTTTCCCTTCTCTCTCAACATAGAAGAGACTATTCTTTGGCCTTCTTTCTCAACAATAAGGCATTTGAATCCTTCCTCCATCTTATGTGAATAAGCAAGTGATGCACGATGCTCTAGATCTCTCACAAATGTGTTTACTTCACGACGAAGATGTGCACGATACTGTGAGAAATCCAGTGCAACACTCAAGACTGATGATGATGATATGATGAGGATGACAAATATGAAACAAAGGATATGGATCACAACCTCCCAACAAGATCAGAAGCAAATGCCACGAAGCGTTTCACGTCGGGTTCAAATGTGGAGGTGATCGTAATCTAGGTGGATCGGGTCCGATCGTGGCACACACAGGGTGTATGAAGCTAATGAATGTTGGAAGGTTTAAGGACATGAAAGTGAAATTAATGTTGAGTATGAAGAAGAGAGAGATGTTGAAATGATTATGGGAATGAGATTGTAGGAGTGCAAGTTAGATTTATGAACATGACTGATAAGAATGAAAGAGAACCATACACACGAATCAAATTTGGAAGGAAGAATGGTCCATTGAAGGAGCTTCTTAAACACTTCCTAATTCTAATCCATATGCATAGTCTTCTTTGGATGATATGTATGCATGATGAGAATAGATGGAATCCTTACACATAAATCAGTTTCGAAAGGAAGAATGGTCCAATATTGGAGCTTCTTATACACTTTCAGAAACTAATCAATATGTATGGGTATGTATGGATTATATGCATGCAAGTATATTATGATGATAGAGTTTAGTCACAAGCTCAATGAAACATCCTCACTGGTTCAACGCAATGCTGCGGAGCCTTCTCGCACATAGAAGAAAATAGAAGACATGTAAAAATACTTAAGAGACTGAAAGACAAGAGAGAAGAGACAAGTGACATGAATTAAAAGGATTTGAATTAAGTTACATGTATAAGATCGTCGTGGTACGTCAAGCTAAGCAGTCTACTGATCAAAGGCGGTTCCGACCCTCAAACCATGACAGTTCAACCGAATGTCACACGTAAGAAGGTGAGTTCCACTTCATTGACCCTATGTATGTCTAGGCTCGTAACGTCTAACTAAAGAAGTCTAAGACTCATTAAAACCAGCTCTAACTCACTCACATGCTCCACCGAGGGTGAGTCAAGATAGAGATGCTAGTTTCAAGAGCCTATCCTAGACTGGAGTTCTAACTTAAATTTGAAACTAGGTACTATACTCATACTAGCCCACCTTGGATCCTCACTCGCTCAACCGAGGGTGATCGTCTCAAGGAAACCGTAAGCTAGCAAGAGCCCTATGGATGCCTAACAATGATGCTCTAGGAGTTTGGAGGGGGGTTTATATAGTTTTTTGAATGAATTTGGGCCCTTGGATCTAGAGAAATCAACTCTCAACTCTAGGATCACTACTTTCAATATTAATCAAATCAATGGCTTGGAATTGTTCTTTCTATCAAATCTAGTGTAAAGGAGTGAAATTTAGGCACCTTCATTCTCCACGATTGGATCTGGGGATGATCTGGACCGTCGGATCAGTGATGACATCAGTTTGGATAAGATAAGCCACTATTTTTGGAGAAAAGCTGCATTATTGATCTTTGATTGTCAAAAAGAGTCTTCTTTTATGAAAAAACTCGTGGATCCTCCTTGCTTTAAGCATAAGTGCATCTCCACCCTTGAATATGAGCTCATCTTGATCGTACAACATGGCTCAATCATCTTACGCCATGTGGTGGCCCTTCAACCCTTCAATTTGCTTAAACTAGAAAACTGCAGTGATCCTGAAAACTGGACTTTGTGCTCTTTGACCCTCCAAATAGGCTTTGATGAAGATGAAACTTTGTAGGACTACGTTTCCAAAGAACTCCTTCAGGAATATGCAAAAAAAACTTCCATCTGAATCTTCCTTGTACAAGTTTGTCTACATTTGGAAGCTTGCAAGGTGGCATTAAGGTCTCTAGGAAGCTCTAATAGCCTTGAAACTTTGTACAAATATGTAGCCACATATGATCTTTATACATGCCAAACCATATGGCTAACATAAATTTCTATACAAGAATTTGTAGGATCAAACTACAAAAATTATATTTTTACAAAATGAACATAGCATATCAATGTGCTACAAAATCCATTTTCTGCTGAAATTTGGGCTATAGACTTCCTTTGACAATCTTTACAAGAATATGAATTTTCATCTAATTTGATGACAATGAAAATTTTGCCCTAATTTCCTAACTTTGACCAGCTTTGACCGCTACCATGGACTTTCTTGATTTCTTTGAAACTTTGTATGTGAGCTTCCTTTGACATCCTTGATGCATCCTGGACTTCTCAGGGAATTCCAGCTACCTTCAATAAATATGTTTTTTGTAGGCCTTCACAAGTGAGAGAGGAGAGAAAATCTCGACCACAACGTAAGTGGGATTTATGACTATGGTGGATGCTATCTTCTTTTTCTTAGGAAAATCCTTGAATAGGTGCTACCCTAGACACCCATAACATAATCCTATTTTCATTGCCTTCTCTTTTTGCTTAGGGGTAAAAATAGACTTATTGTAAGCCCTTAAGAAGGTTATGCACTAATCAAACCAGGAGTAGGGGTGTGGAAGGATCGAGTGATCTTAGGCCATGAGGACCTCTGACCTTGGAAGCCTATGCCCCTATGTCCATCCTCATAGAGTAAAGCCATCTCTATGGCCTCTGCCAATGAGTGACATCTCTCCTTCCTCACCAAAGGTCTAATAGTTTCCCTAAGTCCCAAGATGAACTTGTGGACTTGGAGAAAGTTTGGGATAGTATCAGGCACCTCTCTATACTTATCTGTGTAGTCCTGAATTGTCTGATTCTTTTGACTAATGAAGAACCAATTGTCTAGTGCTCTAGAGCTCTCATCCGGTAGTATGAATTCTTTGTAGAACAAGATCTTGAACTGATCTCAAGTCTTTGGCTCGTTCCTATCTTGTTTGATCTTATGCCACCACCTATGGGCAACGTCCATAAGGTTATACATAGCCTATTGAATCTTGTGTCTATCGTCCATGATATGACACAAGCGGAAGCACTACTCCCACTTGCTGAGCCACTGCTCAATAGCATCAACAATCCTACCACTAGTTGAACCATGATATTTAGGCGGCTTAAGATCTTTAAGCTGATTATAATAAGGCGTTAATGAAGTCTAATGGATCTATTGTAATTATTAATAATAAATTAAGGGGAAGTGCTAAATAGGAAAAGAAAATTAACAACTACCTATAGAAACTAGCTAACCGAAGAAAAGAATGTATATCATTAACTGATTGAGGTACATATTATTCTACAATTACTTTGATTTTTGTTGGATCTACATGAACTTCTTGACTAGAAATGACATGCCCTAATTATTCTACTTTACTTTGGAAAAAGTAATTAATACATGTTCATACATAACCTTCTAAAACCTATTTCTTAATGCTTCTCATGCTCAATTTTATTCCTACTATAAACAAGTATATGATCAAAGGAAACAAGAACAAAAGTTTGATAATCAAGGAAAATTAGGCTTGATGAAAGGTCTTCATTGATGCATTTGTTGCAAACACATCGTCTTGATAATCAATTGAAGCTCCTTCTCTACATCATGAGCAAAAGAAATAGCTTCGTAAAGCATTGTAGGCCAGAGCGTGTGAAGCTTGGCATGAATCCCTATTTGCAAAAGATTTTTAGGTATCTTCAGGAACATCCTCAGACATGTGAAAAGTAAAAGACTTTTCCAAAATTGCTCAGTGTAAGTTGTAAAGGTATCATCCTCCTTCCATGTAAACATGGTCCACGAATGTCGAATATATAGGGGGAACTGAGGGGAAGAAAAGACTCAACCTTCTCTTGAAAGACCTTCCATGTCATGGAACGATCTGCACTATGTCATAAAACATTCCATCATAGTTGGGCCTTCACTACTAAATAACTACTAGCGAACTTCACTTGATCATTTTCGGAGTAGGATTCATTTGAATAGAAATCATCAAACTGGGATAACCATCATAAAGGAGTTGTCCATCCTTACAACCATCAAACTGTAAGAATTGGAAGTTCTTAAACTAATCTTCAAATGTGTGCCATCAGCTTGAGTTGTAATAATGGCCTTCATCACCCTTGTAAGGTGGTCCTCCTCAAATTTCATCTTTTGAAGTATTTTATCATGTTCTCGGATCTCATTTTGGGCATCTTGAAGTTTATGCTGTAGGAGCTCCAATTGTTGTTTGAACGGTATCCCAAGTAGAGATGATTCACCAAATTATGTTGGAAGTGGGTGGACTTCAATAACAATTAATTATAGGTTTACAAGCTCTTCCATCACATGAACCTTAGCATACATACCTTAAGATTCAAAAAGAAGATGAGTGAGTTATAGAGAGAGAATAGATAAGATTTTTCAAGGGTAACAGTAAGCTAGGATACTCAGCTACACTAACTTATATTCCAATGTCAATTAGAATGTGTAAATATGATACAAACTGACAATATCTAAATCTAGGCAAAAATATATACTAGATACAAGAGATTGTGTACCTAAGAGGTATGAAGAGTGTGTGTGAGAGAGAGAGAATATGGAGAATATGAACAGTTTAGAACTCTTTTACAGCAAACCCAAATTTTGATTATCCTTAAATAAAAAACTAGTGAACTAACAAGTGGGAATAGAAATAGACTTCTTACTCACAGTAACTCAGCAAGCGATGCTGATGTAAGATAACACAAACTCCTCCAAGATCTTCTGATGTAGAGCACACCTCCTCCAAGTGTGTGAGAACAATTCCTCCAAGATTTCCTCAAAGTTGCATTGAGCACTTAGAAGCTAGAGCTCCTTGAGAAGATGATTCAATCAATGAGCATAGCCTCTTCCTATATAGTTATAGCATCAAATGGTTCTGAAGTTGCTTCCAACTGTAATGACACATTCACATCCATAGGTGTTTGCATAGGCTTTGAATCTATCATCTCAAACTTTTCTAATAATTTCTCAATATATTTCTATTGTGTCATGAACATACACTCTCTCACTATATGAATCAACCTCAAGGTAATAATGCAAAATAATTAAGTCATTTACATCATAATGTCTACTTAAGTTGTCATTTAAATAGCTAAAGATCTGAATCTTTGGGACCTGTGATAATCATACCACTTTGAAGTGCATCTTGAACACTAACTAGTCCATTCTCATCTAAAGTAAGAGCAAAAATATTATGAATCTCAAAATGTTCTGCATAATTTCCCTGTTCTGTTTGTTGTCTCCTAGTTTGACTTCTAGTTATTCCAATGTTTCCTTTATACCACTATACTTCAGGTTTAATATAACCACTTTTGCATATTCTTGAAAAGTGGTAGAATCCTTTCTTGTTCTTCAATCTCTTTCTTATGGAACTTTGGAATCTTCTCCAACTTCATAAGTTAGAACTTCAAGAGGTACTGACGACGGACTAGATACTGATGTAGGTAATGAAATTCTCTCTTCACCTCCATCTCTTAGGGTTTGAGAAGGTTCATCACCCCCTTGTATGGTTGAATATGAGAATCTAAATTCCTTCTAAAAAATGCATAGTTATCTTCTTCTATGAAATCTCTTCCTTCTTATCATAAACTTGACTTTCTGTTATGTATGCATTGCGTGAGAGTAGAATATCACCTATATCTAGAACATAGAATTTGTATTCTTTGCTTTCAATTGCATAACCAATAAAGACTGCTCTAATGGTTTTTACATCAAGATTAACACAATCCTTCTTCTCAATGTGACATAAGTCGAGGAACCAAATACTTTGAAGTAACTCATATTGGGCTTCTTCCCATAATAAACTTTATAAGGTGTGATGACCTTCAAAGCTTTTGTGGAAGATCTATTCAGAATGTGATTAGCTATATGTACTGCATCAAAACAAAACTTGGGAGAAAGATTTTCGGATGATATCATACTATGCATCATCTCAACAAGTATCCTATTCTTTCTCTCTACAACACCATTTTGTTCTGGCATGTAAGCAATAATGAGTTGATGAGAAATACCTTTGTCTTCAAAAAAAGACTTAAAGTCTTTTGACATGTATTCTTCTCCTCTATCACTTTTCAAAATCTAGATCTTTGGTTGACTTTCATTTTCAACCATAGCCAAACCTTTGGCTTCACTTTAAGATCATAAATCCAAGAATATCTTGAGAAATCATCAATGAATGTAATAAAGTACCTGTAATGTTGAATGGAATCTACTCTCATTGGACCATTCACATATGAATGTATGATCTACAACTTCCTTGTGGCCATGATGTTTCCATGCTTCTTGAAAGATAGTTTGTGAAGCTTTCCTTCAAGACATCCTTCACATAATTGTGCATCATTTGGTAAAGCAAAAGTAGGCAAAACCACCACACCTTGATCTTTGATATGCTTGAGAGCTACATAACTAGTATGACCAAATCTAGGATGCCATAACTTCATGTTCTCCTTAGGTGTAGAAAACCTAGCAACATTAGCATGACATATTTTGGAAAAAAACAAACATATCACTTTTGTTTTCACCTTGATCTAGACAATGCTCCTCATCAAGTGAGAGGATCTGACATAAATCTTTCTTAAAAAAAACTTTATAATCATCTGACAAGAAAGTAGAGATAGAGAGCAACTTCTTCTTCATTTCTAAAACATAAAGAACATTAGAAATTATGAAATTTCCACTTGCTATTGACTTTAGGTTCACCTCTCCAATACCTATAACATTCAAATCATGACCATCGACAATGGTCACTTTTCTACCTGAAGATTTAGGAAGAGAAGAAAATACCTTTCTGCAACCTATCATATGCTTAGTAGCTCCAGAATAAAAAAATACAAGCATTACGTGAGATTGCATTTCATGCTGCCTAATCAAAAGCTATTTCTTCAATAGTAACACATGCATATGAATCTACCTTTGAAGATTTAGGTTTTGGATCTTCTTCAACACTATTACCTAATGCTTTCTTCTTCTCATAAAAAATATGTGTTCTACATTCTGTTATGAAATGACCTCGTTGCTTATAGTAATGGCATACTCCTTTCTTTGAATCAGATGCAGTCGATGAATTTTCTTTGGGTGTAGAGGAAGCACTAGGGGTAGGACTAGAAGACTTAGGATTCGAAAACTTACTTTCTTTCTTGAATTTCTAACTCTTGTTCTCCTTCTTTGTCTCCTTCTTCTTATTTCCCTTCGGCGATGATAACATACCTTCATCATTTGCTTCCATACTCTTTTGTTGATCTTCATCTTGAAGTAATAGGAACTACAATTCTTCAAATGAAAGTTCTCTATCTCTTGTAGAGAAGGATAAAGAAGTAACAAAAACATGATATGTAGATGAAAGTGATTTTAGAAGTGTGTTTACCATCTCTTCATCTAAAAAGCTGATTCTAACATTGAGTAATTGATCTCAGAAATCTTTGAGCTTCAAAATATGTGTCTGAAGTGATTTACTAACTTTCATCCTTGTGTTGGCTAGTTGTCTCCTAGAATGAGCTTTCCTAGCAGGGTTTCTACTCTGATAGAGGTTCTCTAACTCCAGTCAAACCTGATGAGAGGTTTTGCAAGACCTGATTTGAAGTATAATATGCCTCTTGACTCCCATAGCAATATATGAAAGTGCTTAAGCATCCCTTGAATCCCATCTCAATTGCTCTTCTATAGGAATCAATTTGATAGTAGTATGGACTCCTGATGATGAAAGAGTTTCTTCTTCTTCTATAACCTCCTGTTGAGTAGAAATAGGAATAGCAAGTCTTCTAGAAGATGAAGCAACATATTCTCTGACTTGTCTTTACCCTGGGCAAATACCATTGATAATATTCCATGAGTCCTTTGATACTAATAAGTTCATCATCATAAAACTCCATATTGGATAGTTTGACAGTCCTTCAAGTTTGTCTTCATTCTCATATCTATAGTCACTCATCTTGTTAAGGATGTATGTCAACTATGCTATGATATCAAATGTTGGAAGTGGGATGAGTGAGAGATAGAGAGAAAATAGACAAGATTTTCCTAGTCTAATAGTAATCAAGGATGCTCATCTATAGTAACTTATATTCCAATGTCAATTTTTGGTAGATGAAAGATCCTTATTGCCATTCCTGAATTCAAGAATGTTTGCATGTAGACAATGGCCACTAATGGTCACTAGGGAAGCTAAAGATGCCAAAGTTATGCCAAAATTCTATGCCGTAATTGATACCTTGGAGTAAGCAAAAGGAGTAAATGTAGGCATAAATTGTAGGTTTAAAAACTAGAACTGAATTGAACTAAAACAGAAACAGGAACCAAAACTAGAAAAAGAAAACAAAAACAAAACCAAAAACTAGAATACGGATAGGGACAGTGATTGGAATCGGATGCCAAGTGGACAACTATCAGACACAAAAATGAACAGAGTTAGAATGCCTCTACAATGATGCATTTGTATCCAGACACATCTGAATATGTCCACGCCCATCCACACCTTGGTGAACCTCCATCTACTTTATCAAAACACACAACAAATTAATATCTCAATAAATTTAACTCCAAAATTTCAACATTCCACAAGATAACATATAGACTCACTTTTCCCATTACTTTGAAGATGAAATGTAAAACTAAAATCCATTTTTGGACTTGAATTCTGAAATAATGTAACCCAAAGATGATTACAAAACAAACATCAAGATCATGCAAAATTACTTTAGGAAAACCATGATGCAAAAAGATATTGTTAAAAAACAACTTACTAATTTGAGATACAGACAATGCCTTTTTACAAGGAATGAAATATACATGCTTACTAAATCAATCCACTATTTTCTAAATCATATAATTATGAGACAAAGACATATGAAGCCCAATAATAAAACCCATAGTAATTTGTTTCCATGGTTCATTAGGAATAGGTGGTGACATTAACAATCCAAATGCTTTACCATGATGATGTTTCACATACTGACACATCATGGAACATAATGTGCAATATCCTTTTCCATATTCAGCTAGAAAAAAGGAAATCTTTACAAGTAGAAACAATGTTTTCTATGCCTTGGTGACCCATACAACGTGATTCATGCATGATTCATGCATCTCTTTCATAACAAATTGTTTAAAAGACTAATTGATATATATTTTTTGTTTAAAATACAAGAAACCATTATGAAAAGTGTAATTATCCTCAATAGATAGTGTAGAATTGTGGAACGGTCCATGCACGTGAAAAGTACAAATTTGACGTATAAATAGGTATCATATGATGAAACTAATGAATATGAATAGCATAGATATTATGGAAAGAAAAAACAAAATATGATTTTGGTGATGGAAAAAGTTTAAGAGCATCGACTACAATATTAGGTTTGTCAGGTTGATGCTAAATCATAGGCTCAAATTTTTGAAAAAAAGAAGCATATTTAATGTGTCAAGAAAAAATCAAATGGTTGAATTAATAAATTTTTAATAGCCTATTGCTCTACTTAAATTAAAACTTCTAAACCCATAAAATAGTGTTTCCAAATTTTTAATGCATGCACAATAGCTAGAATATGTGTTGTAAAATAAAGTTTAAGTTTCCTATTGCCAAATGCAATGAGATGATCATTTTGCATTGATTTTGCACCTATACCAAGTGTTGCAGAGAAGGTAATGCCTCCCTACAAAAGAGAGAGAGAGAGAGAGAGAGAGAAAGAGAGAGAGAGAGAGAGAGAGAGAGAGAGAGAGAGAGACTATATCGCCATCACCTACATGATCATCTTCGCAGCTTCACATCGTCCTATCGATTTATAGTCAAGAAACAAGAAGATAAGCATGCACGGGTTTCAAGAATAAGAAACTTATAAACTAACTACAACAAACTAAATACACGTCAAAAGCCATATTGGCGATGCAAGAAGAGAGGATTTGTTCATTACAATGAAGCCTTATTTATACAAAATTGTGTGGCCTTAAAGGCTCTTCACACTGAATCTCTAACTCACCCTCTAATCCAACCTTATAAATATAATCTCAACTCTAGAATAGCCCAAAGGGTAGCAAGATACAAAGTGCTCCTAACACTGGCACACATGGTGGACATGAGCTACCACTATCCCTTGATAAGTACTACCCCCTCAACAAGATGAAAATTACATGGAAACTATTTACACGCTGGGAACCTTTATACATGTCATACAAAGAAAGGCTGAGGCATATTTCCTCTAAGCCTTCTCCACAAGTACTTTAATCCGTGAGCCTCCACATCTCTTGTTCGGTAGGTCTCTGGCACCATCACACTGAATAAAATAAAGTTTCTAAAGATGAGAACTCAATCCAATAGACAATCCCCATGTAAATCCTCATAGTGTTGAAAGCAATAACACCTCCCTTGGATAGAGTGGTCCAACTCCATGTACATAACCAATGTTCAAGCAACGTGTCAAGCAGGAAATATATATGCATACATAATTATGCTCTACCCTTATGAACATTACTTACAAACCAAAGTGCATGGTTAAACCATGGTATGAGTGCAAGTAAGGCTCATAACATGTCCAAAACTATAAGCAGTGTGTAATGCAAAGCATAGTGCCTGGAACCAAATCCAAGATATGCAAATACACTACACACAACTTATAGCTTGCCCTCCTATATGGATACATGAAGTGCAAGGGTGGAACAATTACATCATTTCATAGGAAAATTTAAAACGTAGGTTGTATACACACAAGGAATAATATAAGTACACAAGGTAATAACTCCAAGATTTGCCAAGAGCTTCAATCACTGCCCCAAGACTTTGTTGCATAGTTGTGCATCCATCCTCAATCGATTCAAAAGATGCCATCAAGGTGAGATTAATCTACAATTCTCAAAAGAAATAGCCACATTGTTTATAAAATAACAAACCATGAACACTTTATAAGTGCAAGGAGAAGCAACCGCTACAACTACTCATGGGACTATCGATATATAGGAGTGCTAGTGGAAAAGCATATAACATAACATATCCATGAAAAGAAAACCATTGAAAATAACGAAAGATGCAAACCCATCGCATGTGAATGAGGCATATGTAAATGAACACGCGTTTATGGTAATCCACGTTTGGATTGCAATAGGTTGCATGAATAACAAAATGCTTATTGCGGTAGTCTTAGCACGCAATTGAAGCTTCTGGTCATTGGGAGAAAAGAAAGAATGGTGCACTGAAAACAGCCCTCGAACGTGACAGAATTCAACACAAATTCAGAGCTAATACGAATGTGCACAGAACTGTGAGCAAGAAAGGTCTATTTGTCCATCGCAAAAAATCATAGCATTTGTAGTATTCTAAAAACCATCATGTTAAATGCTTCCTGCCAGCATGAAAGTTTTAAAGTATGTGGTTAACAGAGAACCACAAATGTTGTGCAGAAGCCGCCATGAAGTGGAGACGATAGGAGCATTACTGTTGTCTCTGCAATACCAACAAGTAAGCGTCAAATACATCTGTGACCGCTACCATCGCACCTGGTGCTACACATAAGAAAATTCATAATTGTTGCACATAATCACAAAAGATCACAACGACTTGCCTGGTAAGATTCTCGCTACTAACATGCAGAGTATATGCAGAATTATGGTACCCTCACAATCAAAACTGGGTCCTGCGATAGTTCCTCCAAAACATAGCATAGTTGTCAGCATTACATGGACCATAGCGCCGATGAAGAATGCCAACATCATCACTAAAAACTCCATAGTCGGGATGCGCCACGAGTATCAAGGTTGGGTTGAGTCACGACGGGCGTGCCAAATGTTGCAGAGAAGGTAGCGCCTCCTTACAAAAAAGAGAGAGAAAGAGAGAGAGAGAGCCTATGTCGCCATCGCCTGCATGATCATCTTCACAGCTCCATGTTGTCCTATCGATTTACAGTCAAGAAACAAGAAGACAAGCATGCATGGGTTTCAAAAACAAGAAACTTATAAACTAAATACACATCAAAAGCCATATTGGCGATGCAAGAAGAAGAGAGGATTTGTTCATGACAATGAAGTGTGTGGTTTTAAAGGATCTTCACACTCAATCTCTAACTCACCCTCCAATCCAACCTTACAAATATAATCTCAACTCTAGAATAGCCCAAAGGGTAGCAAGATACAAAGTGCCCCTAACACAAGTCACTATCATATATAATTACATGGAAAAGTTGTGAAAAATCTGGTAACTACGAAATAGGTGCATGTTTGATTTTTCCAAAAGATTCTTCTTGCGCTAAACTCAATGCAAATTTTACTTTTTCCTTTAATGATAAAGTAAGCAAAATGATAAATAAGGAAAACAATCACAAAGTTTCTATAAAAACTAGCCTACCCAAGAAAATATCATACATCATTAACAAATTGAGGAATAGGCCATTCTACAATTACTTCGATTTTCTTTAGGTATACATGTACTCCTTGGCTAGAAATGATATGTCCTAAACATTCTAGTTCACTTCAAAAAAATAAACTTTTTTCAGGATTGGCATAAACTATGTTCTTACAAAACTAAAAAATATCTCTAAATGTTGTTCATGCTTACTTTGATTCTTACTATAAACAAGCATATCATCTAAGCTAGGTTTACCACAATTCCAACAAAGTGATACATGGCTTCTTTTGTTGAGCATGTATTATTGATGTTTGAAGAGTAGGGATTTTGGTAGGTTGGAGGGATGAAGCTATCGGAGTTGTTGAAAATTTAGAATGAGGAGCTCATTGAAAACAAGGAGAAGAAGTGGTAAAACTATGCTCTAAAGGAAAATTGGGCTTGACTCGTGGCTGTCATTGACGTAATTGTTGCAGATGAATCTACTTGTGAATAGATTGAAAGTCTTTCTCTACATCATGAGCAAAAGAAATAGCTTGATAAAGGGTTTTTGGCCATAGTTCATTGAGCTTGGAGTGGATATCCATCTCCAAACCATCTTCATACTTCATCTACAAAGTGTCTTTAGAAATTTTCTTGAGCATGCGAAAACTTAATAATCATTTCCAAAAATGTTCAATATAGGTATAAATGGTATCACATTCCCTCCATGCAAGAGTAATCCATGAACAACGAGTGTGTAAATGAAACTAATGAGGAAGAAGGGATTCTTTGAACTTCTCTTAAAATGTCTTTTGTATTGTGGGGAAATCTACACTATGTCATAAAATACTCCACAAAAGTTGGGCCTTCCCCACCAAATAATTAGTGGCAAACTTCACTTTCTCAATTTCTAAATAAACTTCATCTGAATAAATATTATCAAATTGAGATATCCATGAAAAAGATATTGACCATCCTTACGCCTATCAACTTGTGAGAATTGGAAATTCTTTGCAAACATCTTGGAATCTCCACCATCGACTTTAGCTATAATGATTGACATCCCTAACTGAACAAGGTTGTCATCCTTAATTTGGTTCTTTTGAAGTAGGTTATCATGTTCTTTGATCTCATTTTGGATGCCCTAGAGTTGGTACCACAACAGCTCCAACTGTTGCTCTATCTATACCGAAGGTGGAGGGGATTCACCAAAATCCTACATGGCATGAGTAGGGTTTATGAGCTTATAAAAGAAAAAAAAATCCCTTTCAAGAAGATTGAAAAGAATTTTGAGAATTTTTGAATTAAAATGGAAAGGGAAGTTTCTTTGGAATGTAAAAAGTAAGGAAGATGAAAGTAATGTTAAAAAAGAATAGAGTGATAACTCGTGTAAATAGTGTAGTGGTAACACATTTGACTTGTGAGTGGGATGTTGTGGATTCAAAACCCTTCCTTGCTAAATAAAGGAGTCCTTATTGCCACTTCTTAACTAAAGAGTGTCCATGCATAGCCAACCATGCCAACAACCAAGGAAGCCATGGGAGCTTAAAATGCAAAAAATTATATGTCTTAGTTGATGCCCTGGAGTAGGACATAGGATTAAATTATAGGCATAAATTGTAGGTTGACATTCAAGAACTGGAACTCCAAACTGGAAAAAAAAAAAAGAAAATGAAATAGGAACAAGAAACAAATTTTGAAATAGAAACAGAAACTAGGAATGGAACTACAAATGAAGATAGGAAATAGGAACCAAAGCCAATGTCGAAGCGGGAAACAAAATCAACACAGACAATGCCTGAATGCATCTAGAGTGATGCATGCAAGCTATGATACCATTCTCATAGGATCTTGCAGTCATGTATACATAGAGATAATAGGAAACCGGAATCACAAAGAAAAAGAGATGCACAATAGGTAGAACCATACACAATATTGGGTACAATCCCTCCCCCCCATTCACTCTCTCGAACAAGTCTCAAGAGTGCATGTATCTACATATTTTCATTACATCCAAAGATAGAAGTTACAATGAGGGTGAGCACTTTGAAAGGGGGCATGTGAGGAAAAAGTTGCTCATTTTTATGGTGGCTCTTAGCATTCATTAACAAAATCGACATTTATACAAGGATCCTTAATACTTATCTTCAACCACTATTTTAGAAATCTCTAGAATCAACCCTCTACGTGGGTTTTTTATTTACAAAGTAAATGGAAAATATAACTTCTGTATTTAGTGTTGATATATTTAGGTAGTGATGTGTGTGAACACATTAAGACTGTTGGGGCACTTTTTTCGCTCTTTAGGAGGTTTTTTCCCCTGACTTGTATATATGTCGATAGCCCTAATGGGTTACTTATCTTTGTACATTCTAGCGATAATACATTTAGTATTATGTGTTGTGCTCCAAGCTTCTTCTTCTTCCTTGTGTTGTTCATGTGCTTCCGTAGATGTCTAACTCCAACAATTGGTATCAGAGCAGGTCACCACTTCATCTAGGGCGTCATCGACACCCCTCTGATCACAGTCTCAGAATCGCACAAAATTTGGTGAGCATACTCAAGGTGATTAGGAGATGAAAACTGCTTTGTTATGTCATGGCAAAATCGTGATTTAAGCTCGTTTCGGCCTCCAAATGCACTATTGTAGTGCTTGTGCAGGCTATTTCATCTTTTTGTGCCAAAGATATATACAAGTTTGTATTCTTCATCATAAACATCTCGAAGTCTACTACAAGTTTAGCATAACTCATCAAGGTAGTCTGTTCAACTTTTTTAGATACAATCATTTTTTTTACATTAGGGTATTTTAGTCAGTGGCCATGGCTGAAAGCAGTGATGTATTCATTATGTTGGCTGTTGAGGATAAGTTGGACAATACCAATTACCCATTGTGGGCTTATATGATGTGACATGTATTGGTTGCAAAAGGATTGTGAAACATTGTGCAGGATGTTGAAAAATGTCTTATTACACCTACAAACACAGGTATTGAAGCTGATGCAAATGGCGTTGAAGATGCTGATATTCTTCAGATTCTTGTTCATGCTACGATTTTTGTTGCACCTACTACAGAGCAAATTTGTTGGGATAGCGGAGATGCTCAGGCACATGCATTGATAGCCTTGTCTTTCAAATGTGCCATTATTCCTCACATTCGCTCTTACATAACACCTAAGGATGCTTGGGATACACTTACCACATTGTACTAGGCTACGAATGAGGCTCGCGTTGCTTACCTCTGAAAACAATTGGAGAGTGAGCATATGAATGAAGGTGATTCTATGGACAATTTTCTCACAAAGATCAAAGACTTCAAGGAACAGTTGATTTCTACTGATGAAGTTATACTAGATAGCTCACTTGTGTAGACCGTTCTAAATGGACTTCTTGATTCATATCAAATTTTTTCTTCTACTCTTTGTTTGATGATGAAATGCAATCCAAATGCCTTGTCATTTTTGGAGTTATTCTTTGTTCTGTTGAAGGAAGATCAGTCTAGGCAGAACAAGTCCATTATGTGTGTTGCAGATCAAGCTTTCTTGGCTAGTCAAAAGGGCAAAGTTAAATGGAGCTCATCTACTAGTAAGCATAAATCTGCAAATGTTGCACATTCGAAGAAGGAAGACAAAGATGAGAAGAATTTAGAAAAGCAAAAATTCTTTTGTAAGTATTGTCATCGGAGTTGGTAAGATCATTCTGACCACTACTAATGGTAGTTCTTTCACTTTGTTGGATGCTTTATTTATGCCAAGGATCAAGAAAAATCTATTCTCAGTTTCTACATTAGCCAAGATTGGCTTGGTTGTGAGATTTGTTGATGATAGATGTACAGTTCATGACCTCTCAAATGGCGACATGATTATTGCCTCTAGCATTTTATGTCGTGGGTTGTATAAGCTCATAGGCTATGAAAAATCTATGAATGATTCAACATGTGCACTACATGATTCTCAGGCCATGTTAGATGCAAAGCTTTGGCATGCATGTTTTGATCATCTGAATTTTGCTAGTTTGCTATGCTTATAGAAATCTAAAAATGGTGTCCTCTTTGCCCAAACTTGAGGCACCCGAAAAACATGTCTGTGAAGGCTATATTTTGGGCAAAATGAAGCATTTCTCCTTTCCAAAAGATGGTTTAGTTCAAGCTACTCAGAAATTGTAGCTTGTTCATAGTGATGCCTGTGGTCTTATGCATACACTCTCTTTTGAAAACTATCTTTACTTCGTGACTTTCATTGATGATTTTTCTAGGCGTGCATCGGTATATCCATTGAAACCAAGGTCTGAAGTGTTCATGTGCTTCAAATAGTTTTTGTTTTTTGTTGAAAATCTGTCAGCATGTAAAATGGGCACCCTCCATTCTGATCAAGGAGGGGAGTATATGTCTTCTAACTTTAATGCATTTCTGGCTGAACGTGGGATAAGACATCAGTGTATAGTTCCGTATACACCTCAATAGAATGGAGTTATTGAATGGAAGAACAGATCACTCATGGAGATGGTGAGGTGTATGGTCAAGAGTCAGGTTTTACCACATAGTTTCTAACTTGAGGCTATCATGTGTGCAACATATGTACTTAACAGGGGTCCCACTAAAGCACTGCAATCTATCACTCCATATGAGGCTTTGCATGATCGGGGCCATCTGTTGCTCATTTGCATGTTTTTGGCTGTCGGGCATAAATGAAACACATTTCGGTTAGCTGTGATGTTGTTTGTGGAAGATGCTATTCAACCTTTACTTTCATGTACAAAGGAGATATATGTTAGCTCCAAAGATATGCATGATACTTTGCTGCCTCTTTTTATAGGTGGATAGTCTAGTGCTAGTCCTATTGAGGCAACTTCTTAGCCTTTATAGGTTTCATGTGATGATGTAGACCATTCCATTTCTGATGCAGATTTGCATGATGTACTTGTTGATGAGAGAGTTGATATAGAGGAGGCAAAAACTGTTCCAAAATGGCTAGTGCAGACTTTCCACGACTACAAATTAGATGCACCTCTATCATATCGTAATCGTTCAGGCTCTCATAGTGCATCTTTTGCATCAGATTTCTATGTTATGGTTGCCTCTAGTCTTTGTGATGAGACTGAGCATGTTTTGTTTGATGAAGCACAAAATTATAAACATTGGATGGGTGCAATGCAATTTGAATATGATGCTATCATGAAAAATGGTACCTGGTCTTTATGTGACTTGCCTCATGGCAAGAAGGCCATTGGCACTAAGTGTGTATACAAGCTGAAGCGTAAACTTGATGGAACAGTTGACAAGTATAAGGCTAGCCTTATTGCAAAGGGTTATGCATAGGAAAGAAGGCATTATATGGTTTAAAACAAGCACCATGTGCTTGGTATGAAAAGATCCATGCCTATCTGATTGCACATGGTTTTGAGAATAGTCCAACTGAAAGCACCTTATATGTTAAGCGTGCTAATGATGTGCTTCTGATCATTGTTTTGTATGTTGATGACATGTTGCTCACTCGTCCTCATGAGAAGCATATTTCTTATTTCAAGGCCGATTTGCATGCCTCATTTGAGATGTTTGATTTGGGGCATCTTGCATCATTATTTGAGCGTTCAATTTATGCAAGTTGATGGCAGAATAGCTTTGTGTCAAACAAATTATATTGACACATTATTGCAGTGTTTTGGCCTTGAAGACCATAAACCTATTGCCACTCCTATGGAGATAGGTTTACGATTGGGCCTTCATGATGCTGGAGATGCATTTGATGTTGTTCTCTATCAAAAAGTTGTTGGGTGCTTGATTTACATATGCATTACTCAACCAAATATTCAGTTTGTTGTCTCACAGATGAGCAGGTTTATGCATTGCATAGGTGTCAAGCATTGGCAGGCGGTTAAGTGCATCTTTCATTGCTTGAGTGGCACCCGACCACTTGGGTTGTTTTATCCCAAGGGGGGATCACTACCACCAGATTTGCATACTTTCTTTTACTCTGATTAGGCTAGTTGCTATGACACTTGTGTGTCCACTAGTGGTTTTTGCTTCATGCTTGGCAGCTCATGCATATCTTGGATGAGCAAGAAGTAGCCTACTGTGGCCACTTCTAGTTGTGAGGCCGAGTATAGGGCAGCTTTCATAGCGACTGTTGAGTGTGTGTGTGTGTGTCTCAAAGGCCTTATCGCTGATTTGGGGGTTGGTCAATCTTCTGCCATCACCATCTTCACTGACAGTTAGAGCGGATTCGCAGTTGCGAGGAACCCTATGTTCCATGCTCGCACTAAGCACATTGAGGTGCATTATCATTATGGCAGGGAGAGGTTCTGTGTTAGAGAGATCAGCTTGGCATATGTGCCCACATAGGAGAACATAGTGGACCTTTTCACGAAGGCTCTAACCAGGGAGAAGTTTGAAGCTTTCCACAAAGCTTTGGGCTTACTTCCTTTTGTGGATTGATTACACATAGCTTGGCACTTCCTTATACATGAGTGCTAACTCCTTGTTCACTGCATCACTCCCAGGGGGGGTTTTTTGATATATTTAGGTAGTGATGTGTGTGAACACACTAGGACCATCGGGGCACTCTTTTCCCTCTTTAGGAGGTTTTTTCCCCCTCGCTTGTATATGCACCTATAGCCCTAAGGGGTTACTTATCTTTGTGCATTCTAGTGGTAATACATTCAGTATTGTATGTTGTGCTCCAAGCTTCTTCTTCTTCCTTGTGTTGTTCACGTGCTTCCGCAGACATCTAACTCCAACATTTATGTCCAAACATATCCGAAGAAATCCACACCCATCCATGCTCTCACAAACTTTCACCTACTAAATCAAAGTACAAATCACATTAAAATGTCAATAAAGTAAACTCCAATAATTCAAAATATTCCATAAGTTATAAAACATAACCTTTGGCAACAAGCCTATCCTTACACCTATCAACTATTCCATCAAGTCTATGTTTCAACTTATGTACCCACTTAGTGCCAATGGCCTTTTTTATAGGAAGGCAAGTCACATAAAGACTAATTACCATTGTTCATAATGGCATCGAATTTTGATTGCATAAAAGCCATTCAATTTTTTACTTTTTGTGCTTCATCAAAGGAAACATGCTCATTTCATTACAAAGACTAGAGATAGCCATTGCATAACAATGTGATGCAAAACAAAAGAATGATGGGAGCTTGAATGAGTATGATATGACAAAGGTGCATCTAACTTTCTATCTCTCAAAGTCTACACTAACCATTTAAGTATAGCTTTTGCCTCTTCAATATTAGCTCTCTCATTGCATCATGCAAATTTGTATAAAAAATAGAATAATCTACATCATCATTTGAAACATATAAAGGTTGAAAATTGCCTCATTAAGAGCAACATTTGATTCTCTACCTATAAAAAAAGGCAACAAATTGAGATATACATCCTTTGAGCTGACTGATGTCTCCTTGGTACATGGAAGTAAGGGTTGAATTGCAGCTTTCACAAAAAAAAACAACTTGACTAACTAGAATTCATTTAGTCTATGGATGATACAGATGATAGCCTTTGCTTTCATAACTGTACCCAATGGAAAATACATTCCACAACCTTATCATCCAATTTTCATTGTTGGAATATGTTAGATTACACATATACTCTCCCCATCAAAATGAAGGTTGCCCATTTTACAATATGTATCTGTCTATGCATGCATGCATGCATGCATGCATGTATGTATGTATGTATGTATGTATGTATGTATGTATGTATGTGTATGCATGAGTGTATATGTATGCACATATATACAATATGATATGTGGATCCAAGTACTTGTTCATGGGCAAAGAAGGCATGGCGAGCACATTCCCTTCACCTTGTAGAATGGGAAATGAGATGGCACATGTACTATGCTACACTTGTGTTCAGTGAGTTTTCTCATTATTTGGATGGTGTTTTCTTTTGTTATTAGTAGTAATAATCTCTTCCATGCTCCCATCATATAGTTTTTATGAATGCTTGCTCATAATTTGATGTTATTTGCACTTGAACCCTAGAAAGAAAAACTCCTATATATAGTTTTTAAGAATGCTTGCTCATAATTTGATGCTACTTGTACTTGAACCCTAGAAAGAAAAGGTCCTTTACAACACTCTAGAGTGGCCACTAGGCCCATATTCAAAAGCTAAAGACATCAAATTCTCAAATAAAATGGACTTTCGATACTTTTCGGCGTACTTTTCTCATCGAAGGATAATCTTGATCCTTTGAATCATGGTCCCTTTTTCATGATTATGGCACACAATTGTTTTATGAGGAGAACATCTTTAAACATCATACTTCCTCACATGTACTATGCTACACTTTTGTTCAAGAACTAAGCATGCCTAATGGCTTATCAAGCGTTGAGTGTTGTCATTATTTGAATTATGGATTTCTTTTTGTTATTAGTAGTAATAATATAAATAAATACAATAAAATCTGCCTTTTGTGTTCCCATCATATAGTTTACATGAACCTTGCTCATGATTTGATGCTACTTGCACTTGAACCGTAGAAACAAGACACCTACACAACACTCTAGAGTGGCCATTAGGCCCATATTTAAAAGCTAAAGACATCAAATCATAGGGACTTTTGGTACTTTGAGAGTACCTTTCTCATAGAAGGCTAATCTCGACCCTTTGAATGGTCCCTTTCTCACGATTATGGTACACCATTGTTTAATGAGGAGAACATCTTTAGACATCATATCGTTCCCCTCATATAAGTACATGTCATCCTTAAAGAATACCCTTTGAATGGCTAATCTTGTTCCTTTGATAATACCTTTTTCATAGAAGGCTAATCTTGTTTTGAATGGCCCCTTTATCACGATTATGACACATAAATTTTTTTGTGAGGAGAACATCTTTTAGACATCATAGCCCTCACAAGAGTACCATGTCACTCTCTCCATTGATGGTAGGTTACTCTCATTGTTACTTTAGGGGTTGCCAACTTATCAAGCATTTGGGCTCTTAGGTGCACGGTTCGATTCTTGATCGCCTTTGGAGCACCTCATGCACTTTTCTTTGCTCAAATGGTTCAACCGCTTTCTTTTTACATGGTTCTTCCATAGACCGTTCGTAAAGTTATCTCAAGGGCACACTATTGCATGCTACCAACCAACTGCATTACATGGCATTTCTTCTAAGTCACACTTCTCATACCTACCGTGCAAGAAAGGAGGGTGGATTTGTTCACACGTTTTTAGTACAATAGTGAGACAAGACCATCATAGACAACACAAGGGCATGCCCATTATAGATAAGTAAAGCCCATCATAGATAAGTAAAGGGTTAGGGTTACTTGAATTCCATCTAGAGGTAGACAACACCCATCCATTCACACATAAGGGTGGCATATTTCATTTTGTGCAGTTACTCCATGTGATTAAGGGAAGTCATGTGGAACATAAGAAGAAATTGAAAAAAAAAGCTTAAAAACAATTCGTGAGTTCATGAATTAAACCAAAGTGAGATCTCAAACAAGCCTAAAACCATCCTTTCATAGGTATCTTTAATTTTTTATCAATTCAACGACAAATATTGAGGGTTTGGAAGTTATCAAGCTATTTAATAGTTTTTTTTACAAAAAATAAAAAAATTATTTCATGAAATTGCGTTAAATTTTTTTTTTTAATATAAAGGAAGTTCGGCATTAGCCTACTCTCCCGGACTTGAATTAAATAAAGAAAAGTACAAGAGAAGGGGACTAGTGCCCACGGGACCCCCCAAATCCCACAAAGCAGGGGAAGCTTTTACAGAGCTTAGATGACATTACAAAGAAGGTTAATTACCCTCTCATCACCCTCATGTGGGGCCCACTTGGGTTTAAGCTTGTTATCGATCAAAAGGAGTACTTGATGATGCCTAAAGGGGGGGGATTTTTTACTGTTGACAATCCTTTTGCCAAGGAGGAACAGCGATTTCTCAATTGACCACTCCTTGGGAGAGTCACCGAAGTTGAAAGCACATCTTTCCCGCCAGATTTTCCATAGGACCTCCCCTCTGATGGCGTTCCAGAGAGTCGCGGAGTAGCCGATCGCTTCTCCCAGCAGGGCTTGCTGCCAACTAAGACGTTTTTGAAGTCTAATTCTCTTTCCAACCTCCTGCCAGAGTCTGTTGGAGTTGGGGCAGGTAAAGAAGATGTGTGAAACATCTTCGATAGACCGGTAGCAGCGTTTGCACCAGGGAGGGGTCCCACAAATTTTGCTAGCCTTAAGGTTGGTCCAGATTCCATGATGAAGAATTTGCCATAAGAGGACAGACTTTTTGATTTCTATGAGGGGGTGCCAGATAGCCATGAACTTCATGTCCCACCGAAGCCGCGTCCATGACAGGCACCACTTTTTGTTGAGGTTAACCTGATAGTCGATCGTTTCTTTGATGTTCGGGATTTTTGATAGGCTATTCCCATTGTGCCATTTGAGACCAAGCGAGCTCGGCATGTCGTGTCCCATGAGAAGGCGAACTTTGTGTCGGTCCCAGGCGAGGAATCTGCTTTGCAAAGTGTTCCATTCTTCATGCGAAATGTTGATGCTAGGGTCAATATCCTCAAAGTTGATCCAGCGGTTGGTGTCTTGTTTCCAGAGATGTTTCCATTTTTTGAAGCCTTTGTTCCATAGCTTCTTGGCATTTTGAATGTTCCAAGATTCCACACTCCGGATGCCATGGATCGGAAACCAGATAGAGTCGTTTTGTCTGATACCGGCAGCCCACTTCCAGTCTTTACTTATTCTTGTGAAGCTTTTGACTTTATTCCAACTCTTCCAAAGGGAGCACACCAGATTAGAGCCTTTCGGGAAGACGGGGATCGGGGAAAACAGCAAGGTCAAGATGTCAAGATTCTTCCAATTTGGGAAACCCATGAGCGCCAACTCATTCTTGTTTCTGAAGATCAACTTGGCCCACGAGGCCTCCCCGTTGCACCAAGCCTTAATCATCCATTTGGCCGACAGTTTGTTAGCCATGCACCCAATGTCCAAGATACCAAGCCCCCCACTATCTCTATGGCTGGTGCAGATGGACCATTTGATTTTAGGCACCCCCCTCCTATTGTGGTCGCCCGTCCAAAGTGTTAATACATGTCCTCCCCCTACTTGACTATTTTGGGTTAGAGTGACCTTAAAAATAGACAGTAGCTCAACTACTAAAAACGCTTCTATCCACATGTGATGTGTAAACAAAGAAAAGTAAGTGGCAACACATTTGTGTCATCCACTTGTATAATTATCATTTTAAATAAAAAAATGTTAATCTGTTTTTGGTCCATTACCATATGTTAAGGCAACCTTCTTGCATAGCTTAGTGGTTAATGCTTTGAATCTCTGGGAGGAAGTCTTGAGTTCAAATCGTGGTTGGACATAACCATGAGTTCTTCATGATGGGTGCCTCTACCTTATGAGGTCGGGTGTGAGTGTATTTCCAATTTATTATACTCTCAAAAGAAAAAATAAAGTGCCTAGATTTGGAAGGTGCTATTTTTAGTATAGAATACAATTTTTCCCGATTTGGGAGCAAGGACTTCATTCCTTGCAAGCTCTTTAAACCTATTCTCTTGAGGTCTCTCTCCTTGTCATGTATTCTACTATAGATCTCATATGGTATTTTCTTTACCATAAGAAGCTTTATCTTGTGACTAAAGAATGCTCATATGTAATATTCTTCATTAATGCAATCTTTCTTTCCTTGTTGGCTCATAAAAACAAGAACAAACGTGCCTTGATCAATGCAATACAGGTGTGAACCTAGGCTTAAACTAGATGGCATTACCTCGAGAGTTCTACACTCCTTATAGATGTACACTTTGTGGTGGATATTCAAAAGAAGATCCTCGGTGGATTTCATGGGTGGATCTTCCTCTTGGCGGTATAAAAAAGCATAGATCTGGATGAAAGTTGAGTTTCCTCATTTTGTGATCCTTCTTTGCCATTGTGTAGACTGTGTGAGCGAGGGATGCAGATGGTAAAGCTTTCTGCCGTTTCTGCGAGCTCTATGACCATGGTCCTGTGAACCCCACCTCGAATGGTAGTCCTCCATCGCCAAGCATATCGCATCGTACATGAGATGGCAATACAAAAGAAGATAATTTATATATGCCATTCAATCATGTACTGCATGTTAGAGGCCGCAGGCGGTAGTAGGTACCACGCCTGGTTGCAACACTCTTTCACTTGCATTATGGAGCCAATGCGCTCACATGCTGCTGGACCACGGTTCTGTATCAGAACACGTGATGCTGATGGTGTGCTCGGAGTTCGCTAGCGACTGTGGGCGTTGGTCCGGTCTACTTTGCTCCCTGCTACTGCTTGACAATCTGCAAAAGCAGATGGTAGGACCGGCCAGTTGGGGAATCACATGCTGACTCTCCCTCTCCCTCCACAGCGCGCAGGGCCCATTCGCGCACACAGCCCTATGCTCCTAAACGCTTTACTTGTGCTTTCGTTCTCAAAAGGTCACACAGATATTCCCGGCTATGGGTTTAACCCTCCCCCTCTATCGTCGTCATCCTTGGCACCCTGCCCACAACGTTGGCTTGGTGTCTGCAACCTCAGTCTAGATTGACATCGTCTTCCTTCCCGTGACGCCCAAAGAATTAAATGGCCGCTGCACTCATCTGAAGATCTTGCTGCCTCCTCTTCCTGTCGCCCGTCTCGGTTTCGCCATGAGACGCACAGATCCGTCCTCTGTCACGGCGGACTACGAAGGTGCTCATCCTGCGGCTGCATATGCAGACTCTGACGTGGGTTCATCCCCTCGATCTGTGGGAGGTGCCGGATCTTCAGGGACAGGTAGGCCGGGATCCTTTTCCGAAGAGCCTCCTCCTCATTTGAGATGGGACGATGCAGCATTCGCTAGGGTAAAGCTCATGTGTAGCTATGGCGGACGCATCCTACCTCGTCCCCACGACAATCAACTTCGATATGTGGGGGGTGAGATCCGCATGGTCGTCGTGAGTCGGAACATTTCGTTCTCTGAACTCACGGCAAAACTATCCCGGATGTTTGGGTCCTCTGTAGTGATCAAATACCAGCTGCCCAACGAGGACCTTGATGCTCTCATTTCTGTTACATCTGATGAGGATCTTGAGAACATGATGGAGGAGTATGACAGGCTGCAGGCAGCGGGGAATCGAGCTCCTGGGCATGCGACTCCCTCTCCACGACTGAGACTGTTTTTGTTTCCATCCAGGCTTGAGAGGAGTCAGACTGCCACCTTATCAGAGATGATGGAGAGCAACCAGAGCCGTGAGCGATGGTTCCTTGACATGCTCAACGGCCTACCAGTTCTGTCGCGCGTCCGTTCAGATGCCTCATCGATCATCTCTGAGACTCCTGATTATCCGTTTCAAGCTAGTAGCACAGACTTTCAAGCCAGCCACATAGATTCTTTGGAAGAGTGGGCGGCCGCAGCCAGCTATGGTAATACTAGTGTTCCTCCTGCGACAGATCCTTTTTCAGACAATAAGCAGGAGAGTTCCTTCTCCCATGCATCTCTTTTTGGTTCCTTGCTTCAACAGGCTGTACCAAACACTGAAGTGGCATCAGCTCCAGGATCACCTTTACCTCTCAAAACCAGGCTTGGCGCCGTTGGTTCCTCTTCATCTGCACCCCCTGCAGTCATATCGCTCTTGTCATCCATGGCTGACGCTGCATCCAAAGGCTTGCCGACACCTATTACAGAAGGTGGCGGATCAGTGGGGAGCTTTACCAGTAAAAGCCGTCTTGGGTCTAATGATAGCAGTGAGAGTATCTCAGAACAGAAGAAACATGTTGGCAGCGATATCTTGCAGGTGTCAGACAAGAACATTCTTAACACTAGTGTGGGGGGTGCAGAGCAGTTCTTACCTACTGGCTTAATGGATGAAGATGAATTACCACAGATCTTTTCAGGAAAAGGGAGTTTTGGTGAGAAAGATGATATCCCTGGAACTATAGCTTTTGGTACTGACACATACCAGGTAGTGCGTGAGCCCTCTGGGTCCTTGGAAGGAGATTTGACATCCAATGCTGAAGTTTTTCTTGGGCAGCCCATTTTTGATGACGAACCGTCTGCTACCCAAATGCTCTCTCAAAACTTGAATATGTTACAGTTAGATGAGAGAGTCCCACCTCCAGCTGTACTGTCTCCTCCAGGTACATCCCCTGCATCAGCTCCATCACTTCCTTTGATTCATGCTCCTCAGCCTGTGGCATCAAAGTTTGGACCCAATGAAAAATCTAGACATGCTCTGCGTCCAATGTCACCTCGTGTTGGGGTGCAATCTGGCAGCGGAGATAGAATGATGCAGCAAACACATGAGCTGAAAGCTGAAGTGGATGATGGATCTTCAAGGAAAGCTGTCCCGCCCCATGACAAGAAACCCCCTATCAGAGCCCAACAGTCATCCCATGGCATTGTGGAGGACGTATCACTGTCTCAAATCTTAGGGCCTAAGGCTTCCAAGGATATGGAGACTGTATGCAAAGTACAAGTAACAAGTGCTAATGATCCTTTGATAAACCGTTCTTTGATGCAACCTAAGGTAGATGAACAGAGAGTGGAGGCTGCACCCATCTCAGATTTATTTTACCAGCAGTCTCCTTTGGATGGATTGGAGCCTCCTATCTCTGCAAATACTCATGTGCCACAAGCACCGAGGATGCGAGCTCCAGTAAGTGCCCAAAAGCCCTTTCATGTTGCAGGTGCCAGTACAGATCCTGTGTTTCCATCAGCAGCATCTTCGAGATCAACTAATGCAACGGCTGCAAATCGCCCTATTCTGCATGGGCAAAATCCCTCAATGATGGTTACTCAGCATGTGGCAACAGCTGCTTTTCAACCTAGAATGACAAATCCATCTTCAATGGTATCAACAAATATGGTGAGCAGTGCCAATCAACCTGAACTCTTAAAGGGCCATGTTCCTACAAGCAGCCACATAAATTCTGCAACAGCAATGCCCTCAACGGTGGAGGTTGTAAGGAACATTCATCCGCAATGCGAGATTGCAAATCCTCAGAAACAGTTAAAGGATCCAGGGATAGGTCAGAAGTCAGCAGTGGCACCCTCACCTCAACATGGCAATCAGTTTAATGCATCCATTCCCAATGTTCCAATGACATCTGCTATGCCAACAAGGCTTAGAGTGGTTGGGCATCCTCTTCAACAAGTAGTGGAGGGTGTACCTCTGCAACATTCACCTCTGTCAGGCATTCCATTTGACAATAAGATATCTCCTGCAGTTATGCAGAGAGGAAAGACAGGCCCATCTGTGCGACCTTCAGCTCCTGCTGCCCAATTCAACTTCTTTGCAGGTGATCAGTCATCTGCAATGCAACAATCAACTGCAGCTAGAGGCGGACTCAAACACAATGCCTCTTCAAATATGACAGTGGGAACACCAGCAACCACCACAGATACAACCACCTTAACAGGTGCAAACCCCTTTGTCGACAATTTCCAAGTCCTGTCTACTTACCCAGACGTGCTGGAAGTGCCTCCTACAGAAAAGCAGCAAAGACGCCAAATACGATAATGTATGTGAGTCCTATGCATACTCATACTGTCAACATCTAAGGAATAAAATCAGTCGATGCTTGCTGCATGCCAGATTGTTTGTAACTTCCAAATGATTCTCAGCAATAAATTTCAGCAGGTTCCAAGAAAAACACGAAATATAATACTGTACAAATCCATCTAAAGTTGAGTGGACTATTCATACACATATATACATATATACATATATTTATATGCATCTTTTATATATCCGTGGTTGTAAGGGCGATTTATTAGGCAAGTGTATGTTTGTAAGGACAACTTATTAGGATTACTGGCCATATTCATATTGTATCTTGACTGTATTTGTGTCACCGTTCAGCTCTTGACATCTTTGGGCAGTTTATACATACTCAGCCTTTTGAAGGTTGATGATGATTCAAAGTGTAGCCTGCCAGGCAAATTTGGCATATTGTTTTACTTGTATGTTTTGTGTCTGTCTAAATAGCTTTCTTGTATTTGCTTTTATTTTTCATAATTACTTCTGTTCCTCTTGAAGGGATATTTTCATTCTCACCATGTGCTTTGCGTTTGTCATGCCAATTTACATTTACGATATCTGCATTCCTATATGAGTAGGGCTTAGCGAAACTTGAGGCATATTTTAAACTTGATGAATAATTATGTATATAAAAAATAGATGAATGCTTGCTCCATTTCATCAAACGATTGTGGCTTCAGAGAATATCAATAGAAGCATTCACTGCATTGCGAGACTCGTACATCACTATCTGGATGCATCATTTTGGACATGAAAGTCAGTGGCTATGGGATTTGAAACCTTTGTGATGATAATTGCTGGTGCATATCAAGGAGAGCACAGCTGGATCTGAATCTTGGTAAAGATGTTTGGATGTGAAAATATGTGACACATGTAGTTGTATGTACATGTATTTGCATATGCATGCACGTTCATGGATCATATGAACACGTGTCTTTATTTAGGAATGCACACATGCATCTATCGACCTAGTATACATGTTACATGCATCTCGATACATGCATAGCAGTATCTACACAACTATCCATATACATGCCTTGCAAACTATCCATATACATGCACTTGCATACGTGTGTATACATATAAACTCAATTCAATTGTGTACACAGTTCATCTATTTTGGTAGGGACACACTTCAATTTTGTGTGTATGCTTAGACATGGGTGGTGACACATGTATGGATTCATGCACAAATGCATGTGTGTATTCTAGTAAGATGGATGTTCGAAGTGTTACAAAGTAATTTATTTGCATGGGCTTGTTTTTAACGGGAATCTGATTTTTCAAGTCGAATGATGGGAAGGCCTGAAAGGGTTTGTTATAAGCTTACATGGTTTTTGATGCTGTTCTTTTCCGAAAAAAGAGGAACAATAAATTATTGACATCTTACATCTTGAGATATTCATATAGGTAGTTGCAAAAAATTGATAATTAATCACACAAGTGTATTGAAAGTTAATGACAGCATATGGCATATAGTGAGTGTGCACAACATTGAACACACAAAAGGTAGATGTCACACCATTGATTTAAGTTTTATTGTCAGAATCAAGTGCATATCTGGGAAATATCGAACCTTTAAATGTCAATAATATGAAGATTCAAACTTGTAAGTATCATTCATGAGACATGAAATATTTCCTACCATTTACTTATGCAAGAATCGATTATAACGTCATCAAAATAATAATGGAACATTGTATGTCAATGTTTGAAATCATCGAACTTCATTGAGACAAATGCCATCTCCTACATCATCACAATCACTAATGCCACCATTGTGGTTCACTTCATCAAGATCATTCTTATTTGCGTGTGAAGGATCCATATTCAATGAGAGTTTCTTTACCTTCAACCTTTTTTGGCAAGGGAAAGTCTCTTAATTTTTTTTTTTAAATCTTTTAAATCATAAATGATGTTTGGCTCCTCTTTTAGGATTCCACTATCTTGAACTTATATGGGATGTTAATTTATATGAACCCATTCTAGTCCTTCTTGGGAAGGAATGTGTTCTTATGCTTGGTATGGATCATGGAATTTGTGATTCGATTTTTTTTTGACAAGAAGATTCATGAGGCTCTAAGATAGAATATAGCGTTATTTGTTCAAATTGTGTGTTTGCTACTTATATGTGCTTTGGGAATTGTTTGCATGATACATTTCTTGTTCATCTCTTGTATTTGATCGTGTGCTTGATGTTTTATATATACTTCACTCATGATGTAACGTAGCTTGCTTCTTAATCTAAATCATCATGTATGTAGTTATTGCGCGTGTCTATGCATTATGAATCTCATTGAGATTAGACTATATACAAAATTAGCACTACAGATTTTGATCGTAAGATACAACTCGGGTGAGCAAAGACAATGAATCAATATGGGGGTAGCATTGTAAGTCCCACAAGTGAGGACTATCAAGTGTGGATAACAAAGGTAGAAAAGATGCACATGATTTATAACTCCCTTGAGAAAGATGAACATAGTACATGGCAAGATTCTTGAGATCTCACACTAGGAGATTATATGACAATGAGACAAGAAGACTAGGAGCTAGACTAGACAAGACTAGAACTTATGAGGAGATAAGAATAAGAATCCAACGTGGAAAGATTTATTTGAAGGCCATGAATCCTTGCTTCTAAGAGTAATACTGACAAAATCAAGGATCTCAATGGAGAGCCCTTCCTTCTATAAATGTCAAAGAATGGTTAGGACTCTTCTAGAATAATCAATGATGCAAGTGATGATGCAACATATAATTAAGGGTGAGTTCACATGGGCAACAAGTCAAAGTAAAAATTAAGGTGCATGATGATGATGATGACACACACTAGGATCAAGCAAGGATATGCAATGGAGCCAACCATCGAGTGTCTAATACTTTAATAGATGTATGTTCCCATGATATCACCTTCCCCTCAAGTAATGAGTTCCATGAAGAGTGATTGGTTTTTTTTTTTCTCATAAGAGGAAGTTTGATCGAGGGCCTATTCTCCTTTGCATGAATTTATTGAAAGAACAACTATACAAGAGACAAGGGCATAGTGCCCATGGGACCCAACGTATCCCACAAAGCACGGGAAGGAAAAACAAATTTTATGGCCCAAAGGCAGTAGGAACACTATGCCTAAGACTAGGCCTAAGAGGTGGTAGGATGGCAAAATAATTAAAAGCAAAATCTTTATAGAGAGTTGCAAAGAAGGTTAATCACCTTTTCATCCCCCTCATGGGAAGCCCATTTGCTATGGATCTTGTTGTTCTCCAAAACAAACGCCCTATGATGTCTGAAGGGAGGGGACTTTTTATAATTACAAAATCTTCTACCTAAAACGCTAAGGGTCTTATCAATTGACCACTCTTTTGGAGGGTTTCCAAAGTTGGTAGCACATCTTTCTTTCCAAAATCTCCAAAGAGCTTCTCCCTTGACAACGTTCCACAATGTTGTAGAGCAATTGATTGTTTCTCAAAATAAGGCCTGCTTCGAGTTTGTTTGGGTCCGCAAAGAAAGAAAATTCTCCCCATAGACCGCCAAACCAAAAAGTTCCTAGAGCACGAAAAGAAGAGGTGTCCCAAGTCTTGTCTACCATTGAGACAATGCTTACAATACAAAGAGGCCCCATAAATTTTGTTAGCTTTAACATTAGTCCAAATTCCCTGATGGAGAATTTGCCACATTAGAACAATTTTTTTTATTCTCAATGAGGTTGTCAGACATTGGTCTACAAAGACCACTCCATGTGTGTGTGGGACAAGGGCCAACCATAGCCAAGGTCCAAAGCTTGGGGAATATCCTAAGGTATTCAATGGTAATGGGGATGAGTGTTGCATGATGGCCACATGACATCACTAGACCATTCCAGATCATTACTATTTTGGATGCAAGAGGATATATTGGATGGAAGGAGAGTGGCACACACATCGTTCACAAGCCTTGATCTTATTCTCAAAAGAAAAGCCTATCGATTGCTATCTAGAGCAGAGATCTTTTGGGTAATTTGGATGTGTGTATTTTTGGGACTCAACTGCCTCGAGATCTGTGACAGATCATCATCGTCCTGTTGAGGAGCCATCATTGTGAATTCTTGGAGAAACTGAGGCTTGAACCGTTGCCGAGAACAAAAAAGGAGATTTTGAGCCCCCTAGGAGCATAAAGGCTCCCCCAAGGGAGTTAATGAGATTAAGTAGGCGACCTGTTCTTGGAGGAGCCACGAGCTGCCCGTCTGCTCACGTGCTGCCCAAGCTGAGAAAGGAGGCTCAGAGAGCAACTTCTTCATCCTATCCTCTCAAGTTGAGGACTACATCGTTGAGCCTTATATATCCGATTTTAGCATCTTCAGCGTGCATGTGGGATAAAAGCAGTAGTGGCATGCACGTTTCATGCCGAGCAAACTTCAAGGAGAAGGAAATTCAAGTTTTTTTTCTTGAGGCCATAGCCAAACCTAGGCTAATTTACCTTATGTGAAGTACCTAGCTTCACTCTTTTTGCCATATCTTGCTCATATCAACTCCAAATTGAGTGATTTTTCTTGTTTTCGATTCCTTATTGAGAGCACTTTTGATTGAATGTCTAGAAGCTAGCTTTTGAATCTAGTTTCAAATTGTACAAAGCTTAAAACTTGGCTATTCGACATCGAGGACCCTCATTCGAGCACTTCTTTGATGTGATATTCATCTGGAGACTCTTGGAGAAGCAAGAGGAGTGTGTATTGATCATCTTCAGTATCTGCACACACTTACATATCAAGTTTTTGGATTCTAAGATAAGTTTTCTAATTAATTCTGATGCATTCTTTCTCTCTTCATGCATCATTGTACACATAGGACAAGCATCTTACATGGCATACGATTAGTTAAAAGCTTGTTCAGCTGTGCACTTTGCATGAAAATAGTATGTTAGCACTTGGTTTTGCAAGTACAACTAGGAGAATATAAGAACTTCGAGTGTTCGTATTGTTTATACCGTGTTGTAAGCATTATTGCAAGGGCATGTGGTGCCCTTTGGCTTCTTTGTATATATATTGTGCATGCCGATACCCTTTGTTTGGACAAGTGCATGTAGTGCACTTAGTTTTGTTTTTTTTATTTTCATTTTTACATCGTTATGTTGCCAAAATTTTTTAAGATTTAGCATGCATATGCATAAAAAGTAAGCAAAGCATACTAAAAGTTTCTTGTTTTATCATTTCTTTATAAAAAAGCTTGTGATTTATTTATTTCTGCTGCCACTTTGATCTTAGGTGTACATAAAGCACATAAAGCTAAAAGAAAACATAAAAATCATAAAATCCTAAAAAGAGACTTACACATTATCCTAGCATGGAATCAAGACCCACTTCACCAGTTAGGACCGATACACTCATGGTTGAGTGCAGTTCAGACCCTATGGAGACCATGCATGCTAGGATAGCACACTTATAGAGCACACTTCACGACATCTTGGAGCACGTGCGTGGCTCCAAGAAAGAGGAAGTGATGCCTGAGACCAATTTGCTAGGGATGGAGATAGATGCTCTAGGCGAACATCAAACTCTAGAGATCCTTAGAGAGAGCATACTAGTTAGAGAGGCCCAATGGTAGCTTAGGGACTTTATGCCACCTAGATATCACGGCTCGACTAGTGCTAGGACTGCTAATCCTGTTGAGCAGTGGCTCAGAACGTGGGAGCAATGCTTTCGTTTATGCCATATCATGGACAATAGGCATAAAATTCAGATCGCCACATATAATCTCATGGATATTGACCACAAGTGGTGGCGTAAGATAGAACAAGAGAAAGAGCCCACAACTTGGGAATAATTTAAAGTCTTGTTCTACAATAACTTTGTACCATATGATGAGGGGTCTAGAGTGCGAGACACTTGGTTTTTCATCAGTCAAAAAAGCCAAACTGTTCAAGAGTACTCGAATAAGTATAGAGAGGTAATTCTCAAAGTACTTGATAGTATCACAGAGTTTCTTTAGGTCCACAAGTTTGTCTTGGGACTTAAAGAAGCTATTAGAACTTTAGTGAGGAAGAAGAGATGTCATTCCTTGGCACAGAGCATGGAGATGACTTTAGTTTATGAGGATGGCGACAGGGGCATAGGCTTCCAAGCTCACAGATCCTCATGGACTAAGATGAGTCGACCCTCTTCCTCGTCTACTTCTGGCTTGATCAATGCACAAACTCAGAAAGAGGCTAAGTAGATGCACATGATCAAGAAAGTTTCAGGAGGGAAAAGGAAAGTGTCTGCTCTGGTTGAGAGGGAATATAATAAGTCTATCCTTATCCCTCAGAGAAAAGAGAAGGCAATGAAAGAAGGTTTGTGCTATGGGTGTCTAGGACAACACCTCTTCAAGGACTATCCTAAGAAGAAGAAAATAGATGCCACCATAATCATCAATCCTACATAGGGAGGGAGTGATTAAGATAAGGATTTTGGTGATTCCCGATCCCAGATATCATCTTCCATAGTGGCTATGATGGTCATGAAGAAGGTTCCTACTGTGTCAAATGTTGTGCTTTTGCCAATGGAATAGAAAGGATACCAATTCCCTGACATAGAGCTCATTGTCATGAGAGGAGTTGTGGGAGTATAGCCTGTCAAGGTACTCTTTGACACTGGGTCTAATCACAATGTTATTAGTTCCCGACTAGTTAGGAGGATACACTTAGAGAATATGCAATTAGAGTATGCCTATACAATAGAGTTTGCCGACGGGAAGGGAACTTAGACATGGGACCAATTAGTGGTAGGTTTTCCCATTCAGATCCAATCCTATGAGAACAGATTGGATTTTGAGATAGCTAGATTGACACATTTTGATGTAGTCCTAAGTAAAAAGTGGCATGCTAGGAAACAAATAATCATAGACTTGCTTTGCATGTGTACTAGTTTGAACATGAGAGGAGGCCACTACTGATCCATGGAGAGCCAAATCTCCAAGAACGCGATCGGTAACCGCTACCATGTTGCTCAATATCGATCGTAAGCAAATTTACTTTCTTTATTTTGTGTATTCATAGTCTGTAGTGATGGATTCATGCAATCATGGAAACTCTAGTTGGAATGCTCTAAGCGCTTTCAGATAAACTAAGTGTAGAATTCCAAGAGTTATTTCACAAAGAATTACCTTCCAGTTTACCTCCTTGCAAGAACATTTAACATAGAATTGAATTGGTACAAGGAGCAAGTCCCACCACTCGACCACCATTTTAAATGAGTCTGCAGGAGGAGAATGAAGTCTGCAAGGTCATGGACGAGTACTTGTAGAAAGGGCTGATAAGACCCAACTATTTACCCTTTGCAACACCAATTCTTCTTGTGAAGAAGAAAGATGGGTCTTATAGGATGTGTGTTGACTACCCAACACTCGATAAGAGTATCATCAAGCACAAATATCCCATGCCTTGTATAGATGATCTTTTAGATGCTCTAGGTGGAGCTGTTATATATAGCAAAGTAGATTTGAAAAGTGGCTACCATGAGATTAGGGCAAAAGATCAAGATGTATATAAAATAGCTTTCAAGACCCAGCATTATGAGTATTTAGTTATGCCATTTGGTCTGATTAATGCACCCACTACTATGTTAATGAATGATATTCTACGACCATTCATTGGAAAATGTGTTGTAGATTTTCTTGATGATTTGCTAGTGTATAGTAGGTCTGTACATGAGCATGAAATTCATTTGAGACTAGTATTAAATAAGTTGAAAGAAAATCAGTTGTATGTAAATCCAGATAAGACTCAGTTCTTTCTTCCAAAGATAGAGTATTTCAGGCATTTGGTATTAGCGGATGGGGTCCAAATGGATCCCAAGAAGGTCTCAATTATTCTAGCTTTGCCTACTCCTCAGGATGAGGAGTGGTTACAAACATTTCTAGGGCTTTTGTATTTCTATCAAAAACTCATCTCTTCTTATTTTTCGAGAGCAGTGCCTATGACAAACTTGCTTCAAATCAAAGTGTGATTTACATGGAAGGAAGAGCAAGAAAGGTTTGATACTCTAAAACAAGTTATTTAAGAAACTCCTATACTCAAAGTGGTAGATCCACAAAAACCATTTGGGTTGGAGATAGATGCTAGTGGCATAGCCATACAGGTAGTCTTGAGCCAAGATGGAAGGCCAATTGCTTTTGAAAGCAAAAAGTTGAGTAGTGCACAACGCAGTTGGCTAGTGCATGAACAAGAGTTGTATGCAGTGGTGCATGCTCTTAAAGTTTGGAGACACTATCTTTATGGTGTAGACTTTAAGATGTACATAGATCACCATACACTCAAGTACTTTTGTAGTCAACCAGATCTTCGAGGCAGACATGCTCCTTGGGTTGAGCTCATGCAGGATTTTAACATGGAAATCTTGTATAGATGAGGCAAAGAGAATATAGTAGCTAATGCATTATCTCGGATACTGTATCAAATGAGCTTCAAAGTTTTAGAAAGTTCATTTCTTCAAGAAATAAAGGAACCACAGGCGGAAGATCCACATTTTTTACAAATCATTAGAGCCATCAGTGGATGACTCTATTATAGGAGATGAGGTAGTTCTAGGTGTTTTTTCCCTTAGTAAAGCAAACAAGTCAACTCCGTATTCCAATTTCTCAAACAAGAATGGAATAATTAAATGGAAAGGAAAGGTTTGCATACCAGATTCCTGAGATTTGAGAAGAAAATTCATGCATGATAACCATGATGTTCCTTGCGCAAGGCATCCTGGTGTGGACAAGAAAATTCAGCTTGTTAAAAGAACATTTTGGTGGCCTAGATTAGCCAGAGATGTCCACACTTATGTTCAACAATGCTTTATGTGTCAAGTCAACAAGGCACAAAAGGGTAAAGACACCATGTATTTTACATCCTTTACATATTCCAGAGCACAATTGGGATAGTGTATCCATGGACTTCATAGTGGAGTTATCGTGGACCCAAAGGAAGCGGGATACTGTCCTAGTTATGATAGATAGATTGAGCAAGATGGATCATTTCATACCCATGCCAGAGACGATAGAAGCTCCATAGGTAGCGGAGTTTTTTATCTAGCATGGGTTCAAATTGCATGGGTTACTCACATCCATAGTTTCAAATAGGGATGTCAGATTCACAGAACACTTCTGGAAGTTTGTATTTGACAAAGTGAAAGTGTCATTGAAGATGACTAGTGGTGATCATCCACAGATAGATGGTTTGACTGAGAGCGCCAACCAGATTCTAAAGGACATTGAGGACATAAGTGTCTAGAGACAGACAGATTGGGATAGGTGCTTGCCACTAGTAGAGTTTGTTTATAACAATAGACCTCATAAAGTGACAGGAATGTCCCCTTTTGGATAAATTATGGCATGAATCCCACTGCTCCTAATACCATAGAAATGCCAAGAAAATGTCCTAGTGCTTTGTAGTTCTTAGAAAACCTTCAAGCAAATCTAGAAATAGCTAAAGCCAAGATGCAACAAGCAACTGATAGGGCAAAAGAATATGCTGACTGGAAGAGATCTCCTATAGTCTTTGAGGAAGGAGATATATTTTTTCTTCAAGTGCCTGCTAGATCTACCTCACTATCCACAAGGAAGTGTACCAAGGTTTCACCAAGGTTTTGTGGACCTTGGAAGATAGTTAAGTAGTGATGTTGCATATCAATTAGAGTTTCCTCCAGATTGCAGAGTCCATCCAGTGTTTCATGTTAAAAAGCTTAGAGAGTATGTTAATAGGGAGTATAATCTAATAGAGGGTATTGTTCGTTTACAGGAAAGTGATAGCATAGATCATTCTCTAGATAGGATACTAGATCAGAGACAAAAGAGGTTGAGAAACAGTGTCATCCAAGAGTATCTAGTAGCCAAGAGAGGATTACCGCTTACTGATTCTACTTGGGAATCAGCAGATCTGGTTCACAAGTACTTTCGCTCATTGATAATTGAGGACAATGATCTTTAGAAGAGGGAGAGAGTGTCAGACATTCGTCTACAGAGTCCACTCCATGTGTGTGTGGAAGAATGGCCAACCATAGCCAAGGTCCCAAGCACGAGGGATATCCTAAGGTATTCAATGGTAATGGGGATGAATGTTGCATGATGGCCACATGGCGGCACTAGACCATTCCAGAGCATTACTATTTTTGATGCAAGAGGATATATTGGATGGGAGGAGAGTGGCACACACATAATTCACAAGCCTTGATCTTATTCTCAAGAGAAAAGTCTATCAGAGGTGATGTCATAGGGAAAGGAACTTGAAATCCCATTTGATCTTTAGCCAATTAAGAAATTATTTTCTATTAAGTGAGTTATTAAGATCCAAATTCTTCTTGAAACTAGGCATTTGTTCCAAGTTGTTGCGAGTGTGCCATTTTATACCTTATATCCAAGGGGGATCATGACTGAGGAGGAGGTGAGACTTCGAGATATCCCAAGCACTGATTCCATTTCTTAACAAGCACTAGTCTTTATAGTCCACTCTCCAATCAATGTCCTTGAATATGATCTACTGTCTTCTATCTTGATTCTAGAGATACTTCCACAAGGGAAACCATTTATTCCATTCTTCTTTGCTCTTTGGAGGTTATCAAAATCAACAATCTTGATTCCCTTGATCAGGAACTGGATCCAATTGTTAGCCTAATACCAAAAGCCCACTTCCACTCATGTGTTCAATTGTTAGCCTAATACAAGAAGCCCACTTGCACTCATTTGTAGCGTAGCCAGATCTTTGTTTTTTGATCTCTAGGATAGAAAATAGATAATAGAAAAAAGATAATTGAGGCTATGAGAGACATGTTGACCACCATGGCAAGAACCACCAAGTTTATTTGCATTCCTTTCCATTAGCCAAGTTTTTTGTCGATCTTGGTAAGAAGCCAATCCCACCTTTGACCCATAGTAACATCAAAGCCAATGGAATACCCAAGAGACAAAATATTGTCCACTTGCAATATTGTCCACTTACACCCCTAGTCCACAAGAAATCGTGGTTGGTGCACAAAAATAGCCTTGAAAATGGTTTTTGAGTGCTTAATTTTAGATCCTTAAGCCATAAAAAAGGTATTTAGATAGTGCCAAAAGGAGCTGACACTGTTCAGATCATTATGTAAGAAGATGTTCATGTCATCGACAAAAATTCTCATGACTATCTATTCTTGGCTATTTGGAAGCAGAAGCCCAGAGATTTGGCCAATAAGAGCATGATGTTTGGCCAAGCTGCTAAGGCCATCCACGACAATAGCAAAAAGAAATGGAGCTAGGGGGCAACCTTATGTATCAATGGATTTAATCTAATTGATTGCGAGAGCTGGTCATTAATCTTAATAAGAGCAGCAACATTGCCCATAAGTGTCAAGATTATCTTGATAAACTTTGAACCGCATACGAGGTCTTTCAAGGATTGAAGAATAAAGTCCCATTCCAATTTATCATAGGCTTTGTCGAAGTCAATTTGAGAAAGAGAACATCCTACAAGGATTCCTCCGCATAAGTAAGAACTTCCCAAACATTGATGATAGCCTGGAGGATGGACCATGGACCTACCCTTAATGAACCCTTTTTTGTTCCTCATTTATCCAAGAGCATAGGTGGAAAGTAATGCAATTAGAGAGAAACTTAGTGAAAATCTTGTAATTAGCTTGCAATATCGCAATAGGCCTCCAATTTTTTATCCTATTTTTATTATCTTTTTTGTGAATTAATTTAATCACGCCTTCGTTGATACAACCAAGCAATGCACCAAAGTGCATGGACGCCTTCCAAACTAAGCATAAAGGGGTCACCAACACTTGCTTAAAGGACTTGAAGAGCTCATTGGTGAGACCATCCATACCTGAGCTTTTACCATTTGGAAGAGAATCAATCCCTTTTAAAGTTTCCACGTTGGTGAAAGGAGAATCAAGAAGTGGCACCATATTTTGTGGTATTATTTTGATACTTACTCTAGAGATGGAAGCTATGAAATCCTTCTTGTGAGGAGAAAGCAATGTGCTCACCCCTAGAAGCTACATGAAGTGATTGACAATAACTATAGTGTTCTATTTCTCTATTTTGCACTCCGCTCCAAGGCTATTAATCATGTAAGGAATAGATTCCTTATCGTGCTTCCTCTTAAGGAGTTTACACATTTCTTTTTTTGGTTTGTCCACTTTTCTTGCCACCAATCCTTAATGTAGAAATGAAGATTTTTTTTTGAATTCCCTCTTCATATCTTAGCAAGCTTCTCATCTTCTGGTGCCCCCTTTGGAGGCGAGAATGCCCTTTGTTGACTTCAAACTCGAGACTTGGAGCCTCTAATAAATCTTACCTCTTGTGGCACATCGTGTGTTTTGGACTTCCATCATATTCTTGATAAGAATATTTTGCATCTTCTTAGCCACCACTATCCAACACTTGGTTGGAGAGGAGGGGGCATTGAAGGCTTGGTTCTAGGCCGAGGTGATCTCTTGTCAAATCGATTAGGAGGGAGAAGGTCACAAGATTGGGGTGGAACTAATGAGCTTTTCTATGATCAGTGAGAGATTTGAAGGTGAGCAATATGGGATAATGGTTAGAAAGCACAAGGTCCACATATTGAGCAAGGGATGGGGGAACCAAATTGTCTATGATATTTTGTGACACATAACTTCTATCCAATCCAACTTTTCAAAGATTCGATCTAGCTTGGAGGTTAGATCAAGAAAAGCCACTTCCATCTTTGACATCCACTAGATCATGGTGGACCTTAACATGGTATGAAGTCTGGGTTGATGCTTTTATCTCGATCCAATAATGACAGCTCTTCAGGGGTCGGATAGCCCATGTACATTAAAAGAAATGACTATCATTGCTTTGACCTTTGTGAGAGGGAGTCTTGTCCCTCTTTTTCTTAATTTTCTCTTCATCTCTACTTCTTGTGGTAGAGGCACCTTGGCACAGAAGCCTTGCCTTAAGGGGGCTCTTCCAAGGGATTTCTATCAAAATTTTCCCTTTTTGGGAAGCCGTCTCTGTGAAAGAATTTGGAACCCCATCGGGAATAATAGACCCAATAATTCAGCTTTCGTTATGAGGATTATCTTCTTTGGTGAATCCATCCTCTTAACTTGTGGTGTATCTCTCTAGATTGTTTTCTTTACTAGTGGAATAATCCTCTAGATTCTTCTTGTCATTGGAAGTGAAAAATTGATTCAATCCCCTAGGGAAGTCCATGAGATTGACCTCCTTTTCCAAATTATAGAAAATATTGGTTTCTTTGACCAAATGAGAGGGTCTCGTCTCAATATTACCTTTGGGTCTTCTTCTCCTTCTATATATCACTTGAGTGAAGCCCTTCAAGTTAGGGTCTATGAATTGCGTTTCTTGGGCTTTCTCTAATTCCAATGAAGGATCTTTAGACTCAAAATGTCCATTTCTTTGGGCCATGCATTCTTTGTTTTCCATTGTCTGAGTGTTTGCCATCTCTTGGTTCTTCCTAGTGGGTTTTTGCCTATTTGGGAACCCGTTAATCATGTATTCTTGATTATCATAGTAACAACAAGTGTTTGGAAAGCTTTTATAGATCACCTCTTGCTCGAGGGGTTCCTCTTCTCCAATGTATATTCTAATTTTCGAGCAAAGATCATTGTTAAGGTCTACTTCGATGCAGATCTACGAGTGTCATCTCACATTGAATAAGTGCGTTTCACCTTAATACATGAAACCTCTAACAACTTCCCTAGAGGCCATAGATTGACCAATGGGTTGGAAAATCTCCTTGATGAATCCAATAAGAAAGTAGGGAAGGTTAGGGAGCTCTAGCTAGAGCAGAAATCGTAGGGGTTTCGACTTATTTGGCACAAAGTCTAGGAACTGCTTAAAAATGCATAGATTTGCATGCCAAATTTGCCAAGTGCCAACTTATAATGCTTGGAAGGCCATTTCCTTGTTTTCAAAAATTACAAGAATGTGGTTCACCAGAAGAAACTAGCATTTGCAAACCACAAGGTCATGTGGAAAGCATTCTTTTCTAAACCAATGGTGAAGTGATTTTGGAGGAGATTTAGGAACAAACAATTGTCCAATGAGGCAAACCTTCTTCAACTCATCTTGTTCCACTAAAATGTCTACCCTAGGAAGGATGATTATCTAACACCAAGGATGGTGCCATTCCTACCATGGTAAGAACAAGGTATGAACAGGAAACCAAAATTGCGATTGCTGTCCCAGTTCGCTAGCCTAGTGGTTGGGCCTCTCGCCTCTTAAGGCGGGGGCGAGGGTTCAACCCCTGGCAGCAACATGTAAGGGACATGTATATCTTGGAATGATGTTGCATGTGGATGAGGTGCCACCATTTATCCATCCCAGCGGTAGTTTTGATCGTCATTTAACCCACTCTTGTAAACTCCTGTTCTTTTGGGATAAAGGGGGTCCCATGGGTACTATGCCCTTCCTTGTGGAGTTGCAATTTCAAAGTTAAAGTCAAGGGAAGTAGACCTCGGCTGAACCTCCATTTTAATTTAAAAAAAAAATGCGATTGCTTGGAGTCCAAAGGGTTGCCAAAAATGCTAAAAAGTCGCAACAAAGTAGCTCACGACTTCAGCGCAAATTGATGAAGTCGTGAAAAAGGTGAGTTTTTTCGAGGCACAAAGTCGCGCCTTCGTCAAGGATAGAAGAAACGAGAAATTCATGAAAAATGCCTGCTTTTTCCAGGTAGAGTCGCGACTCCTTGGAGTCCAAGAGGTTGCAAAACTCAGTTGGGCGTAAAAATGCAATTTCTTGCTCCACACTTTCAAAAAATGGATTTTTACTAAGCCAAAAAGCCGCCAAAAACACGAATTCTTCACCCCTTGAAAACACGACTTTTTGAAAACCACTTGCCACCAAAAACTACTAGGTATGCAAACTTGAATTTCACGACTTTATGATCACCCTTAGTAGCTAGCACCCTCTATTTTCTAGAACACCTCCAGAGCCACACCAAATAAACACTCTAGAGCCACTTTTACCTGATTAGTACCTCAAGTAGTTGTGCTCAATGCACGAATCCTTTGCTAGTTGAAGATTGATAATGTTGATGAAGACATGTAAAAACACAAGTAGTTTCATCTCATGTTGGGTTTGAAAGAGTTGTAGAACCATGGTTCACTTTCAAACCTGGAACTGCATGGCTTGATTGCTCGACAAAGTGGATGTCTCATTGAGTTTGATTGCATGTGTCCCTTCTTGGTCTACGTCCTTGCTTGCGTCGTCTTGAGTGGGGTGGACTGAGCTATCATTTATCTTGATGCCTTCTTCTGCTTCATTGTAGTCGACTGCATTAAGTTCCTCCCATTGTCCATCACCCTTTGATTCACTTTGAATATCCACATTCAATAAGGATGTGTCGGGTTCTTCTTGAGCATCCGAAGATGAGCTTGAATTCTCCAACCCTAATTCTCTGTAGCGGTGTACTTTGGTGAGCTTCTTTTTTTCTTCCATCTCGCGATGGACCTGCTGGTAATGGTGCCCTTGCACAAGTAAATTGACTTGCCCTTCTGTATATTGATGTGTCTCTTCCAGGGCCTTAGTTAACTCTTCTTCTGTAATCGGCCTTTGCTCTTCCATCCTTGTCTTTGGAAGTATGTGCGCTCTTTTCGTGGCTGGAACTTCCTCTTCCACTGGCTTTACTTCCCTTAATCTCTTTGTGCCTCTCATTCTGGGTTGAGAGCTAGTTTCTGCTTCTTCCAAAATCTTGACTCCTCTTTTCTTTTTAGGAACTGTGGTGACTTTGGCATACTTAGCAATGGCAGTCGACGATGGCATTTCTTGCAGATGCTCTCTAATGCCCAAAGCATGGTAAATCAATATTGTCAGAGCTATACTGCCATTGAGGAACTTCTTGCTGTTCCATTGCTTCTTTGCCTCGAATAGCCGTTCATGTATGTAAGGAGTCAGATTAATCTGATTTCCAATCTGCTTGATGGCATGGGAGAGTAACTGGACAATAATCTTCTGCGGAGCCGTGTATCGATGCATATTTGGGAAGCAGAAGTGCTGATGAATGAGCCTGACGTCCTCTTCAATATCCACTCTGTTGATGTCGGTGAATGTCCTTGTCTTTGCTCCACGGCTTTCGTCTTTCACTATCGTGTTGCCATCCTTCTCCCATCCAAAAGCTTCCTTGATCAAGTCATGTGTGAACTGAATAACTACCCATTCACCTATTTTATCCATAACTCTGGCCTCGGGCACCAATGGATCGTGTAGTGCTGGCTGTAAGGTGTTCATGACTTGTGTGCACCTTTGAAAGTCAGGCTTATAGATTGGTAGTTCAAAATATTTGTGTATGCCCGCTTTCTTCATGACATCTATTGTAGACGGGAGTTCATGCACTACTCTGAAATCTCTGGACATGATCGGAAATTGATGATCCGTATCCATTATCTTGATAGTTGCCAGGAAGAGGTATTCCCCAGCCGGCTGATCTTCTCTAAACCAATGTCCCTTTGCTTTGGTGATACTCTGGAGAGGAAATTCCAATACTTCCTCTTGAACTGCTGCTTTAGAATCTTCAAAAGCCATCTGCACTTGTAAGGAAAAGTGCATTAGCTTTAATAGAAAGCATAACAACTGTGTAGTGCATTGCAGTGATATGTTGTCGTTCCGTCACTCCGTTTCCCTTGGTTCTATGAGTGAGATCTCTTTACCACCTCTTTTTACTTCTTTTCTTGAAAGAAAACAAGCATTAGTATAGTCGAAGCATTTATTTATTTACATAGTATGTCCATTCCTAAAGAAGTAGAAGCTATGATCTAATCCCCCTTGGAGAATGTGTACCACTAACTTTTCAATGCACGTCAAGTGCCGAATGCTTTGCCTTGTAATGTGGCCCTATTATGCATACTTTAGGTGCATTTGATACTTCATGAGTGCAATTGGAATCCTTTTTGTTGTGGTGGTCCATTCCTTGCGGTTGCTTTGGCTTCCAAATCCACTTCGTTGTCATGTTGATAGGCCGTGTCTTCTCTCTGGTCCTTTGAACTTCATGTAATTCTTTCGATGTCTTAGTGATTGACGTTTTGCTCTTCATGTTTCTATGATGAATCTTTCTTGGATGCATTGTTTGAATGTCTCGATGTAATGCCTCCGTCCGTTTGTTTATCTCTTGCTTGGCTACTTGTCTGACCTTTTTGGGAATCCATATCTGTTGTCGTGCCTTCTGAGCTTCGATCAAAGGCTTCGGGAGCCATACTTGCAAGAGTCCTTTTGGTTTGGATTTTGGTGAAGCAGACTTATTGTTCTCCTTTTTCTCCTCATAAGTTGGTGTTGATGTCTCTGATTTCTGCACCTGATCCTTGCGCACCCATTTGAATTTGACTGTTCCTTCATGCGAGTATCCGAGTGTTGTTTTCCATATTGGTGGTCCTTCTGTCATGTGAGAAACTCCATGAGAGTTGATTTCCTTATTTTCTGGCCGTGCCAACTGAATGGGATGATTTCACCTCGTCCTTGGACTCGTTAGGGTTTGAGCTTTCTACTTCTTCTAGATTGGTTTCTAAGGTATTGGGACTGGAATCTTGTTCCACTAGCTCTTCTTTGCGTTCTTCTTCACTCTCGATGGCTTTTGGTTCTTGTGAAGGCTTCTCCCCTAATAGACTAAAAATTTCCTTGTGCCCTATCTTGGCTGAAATATAGCCTTGAGCTAGGTTGATGCTTACTTCATTCTCAATGATCCAATCTTGTCCTAGGATCAAATCTTCTATTAAATCTTCATCCTTGCACACTAAGACTCGCTGTTCCATGGAAGAATTTCCTAGGTGGAGGGATACTATCATTGCTCCAATGCATTGTATGATTTGACCTCCAATTCCTATCATCTGAGCTTTTGTGGGAGTCATAATCATTTGAAGATCTTTTATGACCGTATTACGTATGCAACTAAGTCGTGGTCCTGAGTCTATCAAGGCATCTATCAATTTGTACTCTGTCTTGCCAATCCCTAGGTTTAGGTAAGGTAGCACTAGTCGTGTCAAACGGATGGACTTGGTAATTAGCCATAGGAATAGGCTCTTCTCCTTGGAGATACCATTCGTCTCTTTGCCTAATCCATTCTTTCCTTTTCTTGATGTGTTCTAGGGCTTCTTGTCGTGCCTCCTCTCTGATCCGTTCTTCCTCTATCTTCCTATTTTGAGCACCTATCAGACGTGCTAACATTTGATCTGTTAATGGCTCCATGAACCGTTTCACTCTGCATCCACTTATGTAGTTAGGAAGAATGTCTCCATTTAAAGTAGCTAGATTAACTGCTCCACTAGTAGAGACCCTATTTATGATCAAAGGTCCATATCCGCGTTTCTGTAACTTCTTGGCATGTTGCCTTAAGGTGTAAACCAAGACTAGGTCTCCTTCTTTAAGTCCTTTGTCTTTTATATGTGCATCATAATATGCCTTTTGTCTTCTCTTGGCTGCATATATTTCTGCTACCGCTTGTAACCTAGTTTCATGCAGCTTCTCTATTTGGTCTAGTTGTTGGGATAATTCATGTCCGGTCCATTTATATTGTTGTGCTACTCTCAAAGTGGGGATTAAAAAATCAATTGGCAAGATCGCATTTTGCCCGTACACCAAATTGAAGGGAGTAGTTCCAATGGCAGTCTTGTATGCAACTCGGAAGGCCCAAATTGCATGGTGCAATTGCTTTTTCCGCTTGACCATTGGCTTGGGGATGGTATGGGGATGATTTTTTATGGATCACTAAAAGCTCATTCATTAGAGACTCTATCACTTCATTAACGAAGTGTGTTCCTCGGTCACTCACAATCCCAATTGGTAATCCGAAATGAGTGAATATATGCTCAAAAAGAAACTTAGCCGTGGTTTGAGCATCATTCTTTCTAGTAGCCTTTGCCTCTACCCATTTTGTCAAGTAATTTCTGGCTACTATGATATATTTAGCATGTGATCCTCTAGCTGGTGGGTTGATAGGTCTTATGAAGCCAATACCCCATTTAGAGAATGCTCTCGCAAAACCATAGGTCTCAATGGCATGTCATCTCTCCGAATTGGGTATTTTGGCCCTTTGGCATGTCTCACAGCTTCGTACATATGTTTCAGCATCCATATGTAAAGTTGGCCACCAGAACCCCGCGAAGAGGATCATTTTTATAGTTCTTTCGACGGAAAAATGACCTCCTGCCGCACCTGCATGTGCCATCTCTAATATGGGAAAATATTCTCCTTCATGCACACAAAGCCGTAATTGGTTGTCTTTCCCTCTCCTAAACAATTGTCTTCCCATAAGTACATAATCCTTGCTCATCTCTTCTAGGGATCGTTTTCTTGCCAAGCTAACTCCTTCCTCGTGTTGTCCTGTCTTCAGGAAATTTACCAGGGTCTTGCTCCAATTGGGTGCTATCATTGAGAAAGGTATGGATACATGATCTTCGGGGATTGTCTCTTGACAATTTGCATAGTTACTTACATAGTCATGGACATCCTTAGGCATGTCAGGCCAGTATACTCCCAATCGCTTTAATTCCCTAATGGTTTCATGAGTCCCTTTGTGTGTCCTCCATTTGTTCACATGAGCTTATTCAATCAGCTTCAATTGTTCGTCTTGCTCAACACATCTTAGTAATACACCATTGGGTTCCTTATAGTACACACTTCCAGCAATAATATGCGAATTCCTTGATTGGAGAATTTCCTTTTTTCTATCCTTATTGATTGAGTGTTGTGGGCCATGAGTGAGTATCGGAATTAGTTTCTCTACCCACTTTGGACAAACTTCCAGATTAAACAAATAGGTGTCTGGCAGATCATCGGGTACTCCACTTGGTGGTTCTCCGTGTGTTAACCTAGAAAGGTGATCTGATCTTACATGCATGTTTTCCTTTTTCACTATCACTTCAAAGTTCAACTCCATCAATAGTAGGAACCATCTTACCAATCTTCCCGTGTTACAAGGCTTATTGACTAGGTACAATAGAGCCTGATGGTCTATGAAAAACTTGAATTTGTTGGCTAAGCGATAATGTCTAAATTTCTTCACTGCATAGACCATTCCTAATCCTTCTCGCTCGGTAGTGGTATAATTTCTCTCCGCTTGGTTCAATTGTCTACTTGCATAGGCAATTGGGTGATCTAACTTCCCTTCATCTGCTGGTTCGGCTAAGATACATCCTATTGCATAATTAGAAGCGTCTACATGAATATGAAAGGGCTCAGTTCCAATTCGGTGTTTTCAGAATTGGAGCTGTGCTAAGTCTCTTCTTTAACTCATTGAATGCCTTCTCACATTCCTCTGTCCAAGTGAATTGAATTAAGAGTCCATACAGGGGTTTGGCAATTATGGCATACATGTGGATAAATCGACGGTAGTATCCACAATGTCCCATAAATGCTTGTACCTCTTTCGCATTCTTAGGTCGAGGGAGCTCTAGGATAACCTTAATCTTGTCCTCATCCGTTGATATTCCATTTCTAGAGACTATGTGTCCTAAGATCTTCCCTTGTCTTACCATGAAGACACATTTCTCTGGGTTTAGGCAGACTCTATATTGTCGGCATTTATTAAATATCTTTCGCAATTCCGGTATGTGGTCCAACCTTTGATTTGAATATGTGCATAGATCATCTACATACACTTCCATTCTCTTTTTCAGGAATTCTTTGAAAACATGACACATCAATCATTGGAAAGTAGCAGGAACATTAGTGAGTCCAAAAGGCATCACTCGGAAAGCATAGACTGCCCATTCGGTCGCGAATGCGGTCTTGTGTTGATCCTCAGTAGCAATAGCTACTTGATTGTATCCAGAGAATCCATCTAAGAAGCTGTAGACTTCCTTTCCTGCGACTCTTTCCAATAGATGGTCCATAATGGGCAATGGGTAGCTGTCACGTATGGTGGCTGCATTCACTTTTTTCAAGTTAATGCACACTCTCAGTTTTCCGTTCTTCTTAGACACAACTACCATTGGCGAGACCCACTCAGTGTGTTCTATTTCATATATGAATCCTGTCGCTAATAGCTTGTCTATTTCTTCCTTAATTTTAGCAGCATGGACCTCGTTGTATGTATATGGGCGTTGTTTTGATGGTTTCACATCTGTTGTCATTGGTATTCTATGAGAACAAATCGAGGGTTCCACACCTTTAAGATCCTTATATGTCCAAGCGAATACATCTCGATATTCCCGGATCAATTGTATTAACTCTTCTTCCTCTTCCACCGACACATCTTTGCCTATGTATGTGCATCTTTCTTCTCCATCTTCTACTGTTACTATGATTTTTTTCATTTGTTCTTTGTTGTCGTATGCTTCTTTGTCTCGAGCCTCTCATTTAGGCATTTGAATGGCTACCTTTCTCTCTTCTACTTCATATCTTTTAAAATGTTCAGGAACCTCGGAAAGATTTGGATTTGGTTCGATTTTACTCATGCTTTCCTCTTGCTTTTGTACTATGGGAGCGGCTTCTATTGCCAAGATCTTTGTCGGTTCCTTCTTCTCTTTGGTTTGAATGGTGTCTAGATAGCTCTCTTCTGAATCAAATTCTGGTTCCATTTCTATACTCTCATATTCCTCTTTCCACTCTCTTTCCAAGATTTCTCCCTCTTCTACTTCTTGAAGGACAACCATATAAAGATTCACATCATAGCCTTCCTCGTCTATGCACTCGTTCATTGTCAAGACTTCCTCATTCACACACACATCTAAGGTTGCTAAGATTTCCATCCATCCATGCGGTTCAAAAGTTTCATCAGGAAAGATTTGTGGCATATACCTTGGGTCTTCTACAGGTCTGTAGTTAGGATGTCCTATTGGCCATAGCTGTCTTTTGTTGTCCTCTTTCTTGGCTTCTTTACACATCCATAACTGAGCATCCTCGTCCATCCATGATTGATCGCTTGATCCAGCACTATGAATGGATAGGTCATCGTCCTCCTTGTGTATGGGATTCCATTGTAGTGGAGGGACATCTCGATATGAAAATGTGTGCAAGTTTATCTTGGTGGTATTTCCTTGATATTGCAGGTATAATGAATCTCTTCCCCAATCTTGCACTACCCGCATTTGCCTCATGAGGGTCGTCCTAATATTCGTAGTTGTTAGCCTTTTCAAATTTACAGATGGCTAATGTGTGTTCAAATTCAACTCCACAGGTGGTTAATTTGATTCTTTCCAGTATTCCTAAGGGTTTTTCCACATGACCGTCTACTACTTGGAGCTTCATGCGTGTGGGCCGTAAGGCAGGCTTCCCCCATTTCTCCCAATTCTCCTTGGTGGCGATTCCTACTCCAGCCCCCGAGTCTAGTATTGCTTTGGTCATGTACCCATTGTAAGTGAAAGGTAGACATGTATTACCTTCGTCTCCTTCACTGAATTCTCCCACTTTATCAACTAGGATTTGTATCTTGGATGAGTTTCCTTTTCCCTTAACTTCTTTTTCTTCCTTCTCTTATCCTAATTCCATTTGGCTCGCTAATTGCTTCCATAATTGCGGTTTAATTTGAAGTAATTCTTCCACGATCAATTTGCATTGTACTTTTGTCTTCTTTAGTTCAGTTAGGTTGTGTGAACTCTTTTCTGAGTCTCCCTTTCCTTTTCCATGTATTGTGGGTGCTCGGATTATCATAGACTCCTTTTTGTATTCTCCCATGTAATTAGGTAAAGTTGAAATGCTCTGGGCTTCTTCCCTATTTCTATCTAGCTTTGACACTTCCTCATATACTTCTTCCATATTGGGGTTGGGTTGATAAACTTCCACCTCTAATTCCTCAAAGGGAGGCTTCATCACTCCATTCTTCTTCCATTGTTCTTCCCGGATTCTATTCCATAACTCCTTTGGCCATTCAGCCTTTAGGTCAGGTATGGTTGACATCAGTTCATCCTGGGTTCTTGTTCGCTCATGCTTGTCAACCTGCTCTCTAGGTTCTTTATCCTTGGCTTTGACAAAATCTTTGTATTGTTCCTCTGCTATCCTCATTTCTAGAAGGGCTGGGGTAATCTTTTCTAGGGTTGCTTGTGCTACCTCTATAAGTTTTTGACATATCGCAAGCCTCTCTTTTTCTAATTCTCCTTGTGGGTAAAGCTTTTCATGTTGCTCTACATTCGGTCCAGTCTTAATTATAGCTTGGTAAGCTTTCAACCACATGTCTAAGTCGTCAGGTTTTGGGTCAGCTAGAATTGATCCTGATTTCTCTGCTTCTCGGGTAAGTGGTGGAATGGGAACCTCTTCTCGAATTCCTTGTTCTTTATGCTCTTGCTTATTTCTAGTTCGTTTCCTATTTTCTTGACTCTTGTTTTTCATCCATTTATCTTTGAGCTTTTCTCTTCTTTCCTTCCATTTCTGTGCTTTAGTGTTCTGGGTACTCTCATGTGGGTCCTCAGAATCTTCCATTATCTCAATTTTGGGACTTGTTGTTTTGTTGTTTTCTTGTTCTCATGCCGGTTGTCTTCCTTTTTGCTCTTTGGTTTGGGCTCTTGTAATGGCCTTCAAGGGCACTATGTATTCCTTATCACTTCCAGTTGTTTCAATCACTTCAATTACATTAATTGGTGCCGTGTCTTGGACTTTGGTTGGGTTCTTAGGGCAATCTCGGAAAAGATGTTCCTTTCCACATTCATTACAATATCCTTCCCAAGTCCTAGAGGGTGGTGGGTTGTAAGGCCGAGGACATTCTCTAATAAAATGTTCTCCTCCGCATCTATAACAAGGTCCTCTCGGCACAAGTGGCCTAATGGGTGGTCTCATAGGTGGTTGTGCTTTCGGTGCCGTATACATCAAAGTTGCTACCTCCGTTCCATAGTCTTGATCATAGCTTTCATATCCATAGTAAGCTGAATCATAGGCTGATACATACTCTAGCATGGTGGCTTCATAGGGATAATAATCTCCTGGGGGCAGCTCATATCCAGAGTTTGCTGATTCTACACTGGTCCTCGTTGAGGCTGGCACTATGGCTCTTTCCAAATTTTCTTCTGGCTGGGCATACTTCACAGGTACCACTTGTTGAGGTTGTGACAGTTGTGGTCCTAACACTGGTTGGGCTGGTGGATATGGTACTTGCTCGTATGGTCTCGGTGCTCTTGCTGGTGTCGAATAGGGGTTGTACTTGGGCATCTCTCTGCCTGGCTCTCTAGGTGGATATCCGTATGGTCGATACTGAGGAGGTTGCAAAGGTCGTGACTGCCTATTGAACGGACAGTTTTCTGTAGTATGGTTGGTGTATTTTTGTTCTATGTGGTAGTACAAGGCAATTCCTTGTTGGAGCTGTCTGTTGTAAGGATATGTCTGATGTGCACTGGTCCCTCCTCGCACACACATGTGTGTAGGGTGATCTCCTCCACATAGACTACATCTTCGTAACATGGGCACTCTCAATGCCGGGTGTTGGTAATTTCTATGTCCTTGGACTCCCAATTTCTTCACTACCAACTCTGCTATCTCCTCCACATTACCGGAGTTGGATGTACTAGTACTCCAAGAGTCTTCTGATTTAGTGGGGCTGGGTGTGCTCCTGAGATCCTCAGCTAGATTGTCTTCTAGATCAATGCACTCTTGAAGACATTCACTCAGGGTTTGTAATCTTTTCACATAAACTAGCGTTCTTAGGGTTCCATTCATGAGTCCATCCAAAAATAATGAAATCATTTTTTGTTGAGTGGGCCTTTCTGCTGCTGGGCATCTATCAACATACTGATTGAATCTTCGGGTGGCTGTTTTCACCGTTTCATTAGGGTTCTGTTTAAAGCTATGGATTAAAGACGCAGAATTGTGTTTAATCCCTCTCTTAGTGAATTCCCCAATGAATTCCTGAAAAAATTGTTCCATGTTTTCAAATTGGTTTGGGTCTAAAGGCTGGAACCAAGTCAGAGCCATTCATGTGAGGGTGAGTCTGAAAGACTCATACTGCACGAAGAAGTCGTCTACTTGAACTCCCTTAGAACTTGTTTAAATTTAGCAATGTGATCGTAGGGTTCTCCCAATCCGTCATAATGATTTCTTATGCATTTGGCCACTTGGATAGGTCTCAGTCTTCTCATTGGTTGCGGTCTAGGCATTACAAGGAAGGCAGGAACTGTTGGTCTAACTGGGGGTATTCCAGGCTACCCTCCTACTGGTGGTCGTGGTCTTACTGGTGGTCGGTACTGATTACCTACTCCATGGTGGGTCTGATTTTGCACTCCTGGAGTTGCAAATTGCACATGAGTACAGTTCGGAACACTCCATTAGCTAGTTTGTCTTGACATGGTGTGCTCTGCCTCTTGTTGGGTTCCAAAGGGGTTCTCCGATACAAGTGTTGTGAGGTGGACTAAGGATGTAGAAACATGCAATAGCAAGAGCTGGGACTTCAACAATTATGCTTTCAATACAAGATACATATGCATGTTTATATATGAAAATCATGTTACCAAAATAAACCTCAAAGTCTACATGCCCTATCTTTCTATAATCCTAGATTATAACCGATTTCTTAATAGATAAATTACTACTTAAGATACAATTTTACACAAGGAGAGAAAACATCATTTGCCCTTTTGACTCAAGTGATCTGGATACGCAATGCAATGCAAATATTGAAAAGACACATGCATGAAGTGAAATTGCAAACAAGCAAGAATGGAAAAAAAAAATGGAATGAACTTGAAAAAATAACGTAACATGAACTTGAAAAAGAAATATTATTTTTATTTTTATTTTTATCATGGATACTCTTGTTTATGAATTGGCCTTGTTTTTTTCATCTTCTTCTATGTCCTTATCTAAAATGTACTCATCATTATCCTTTTACCTACAATCAAAGTTTTTAATGCAACACCATTTAACTCAAAAAGAGCACACGTACCATTGTTGTTGACTTTTGATACAATGTATGGCCCAAAACACCATTGAGTGAGTTTTTTGAGTGCATCATATTGAGAGTCAAATGTACTATCATAAATGAGCACCCAATCTGGTACTTCAATCGCCTTAGGATGCAATCGATGAGTTTTGTCAAAAAAATGCTTGTTCTTCATTATAGATTTTTTTTTTTTAATAGCATCATCAAGTCTTAATTTACCTTGTTCTAACTGTTTAATGCACAAAATCAAAAAATCATCTGTAGACATATTTTCAGACCAAGGCAAATTTGACCATGCAAAAATGTGAGACTGAATTGGAAACAATCATTTTTTATAGTACGTGAGTTCAACAAGCATATACCCAGTGGTACATGTGCATGTCATTCTATGTGCCCAAAGTGCAAAAGATAAGAATCTAGACCATTGTTTAATGTCACTGTTACATGCTTTAGATATAGCTTTCACAATAGGTGGATGCCCTTTCTCTATTTTACCACATTGGCCTCTCGATTATATGCAGTAGTGAGAGACAAATGAATACCATGATGTTTAAATAATTCTCTAGCTTCTCTCACATCTAGCTCTATGCAATTGGAAGCTACTTTCTCTATGTATCCAAAGCGACTTATGACATCATCAAGCAAGAATTTGGAAACATTATAGTGGTCTTAGATCGTAGTGCATGTCCCTCTACATGATTAATTAAGTCCTCTCTTGCAAGTACACTGTAATGCATTTTGTTACTACCTTTAGGCATAGTTACAAGATTTACTACCCACTTGTAGTTAATACAAGGTGGGTAAGTAGGATGCAAAGGATCTCTATGTTTGATTGATGAATGAAGTTGACAAGTAGGACATGTAGCAACATAGTTACTAATGTCAACATATATCTTAGGCCAATAATAGGTACTTCTAATTTTTTCATATGTTCCAAAAAATCCTTTACGGGTTGGCCCATAATGTCTTATGCATTTCGTTTATTACTTGCAATTGGAGACCTCATTTTCCTAAGAATTATTGTGGATTCTTGACCCTACCCTTAGCATGTCTCCAAAGATAACTGTTACGTAGGGAAAAATTGTAAGCTTGTTTCCTATATTATGGGATCTATTCGTGGTCCGTTTAGGTAATAATTGTAGTGTACTCAGATACTTTCCTATGTCTCTCCATTCATCTTCGTACTTAGAATCTTAAAATTGCTCATACTTGTATATGTATGGAACATAGTTTACTAAGGTCACATTATTTATTAGATCACTTTCAAGATCATCATCAAATCTAGCTCTTGATAACATATCAACAAGTCAATTCGACTTACCTAAAATATGAACTAACTTAGGATTTATGAACTTAATATATGAGATCCATCTAAGCATGGTTAGAGCAGGAGATGATAAATTAGCTATCATTCCAATGAGAGGCAAACAATCAATCTCATCTTTGACATTTGCACCTATGAAATATTTTTTGTCTATTTTCAAAGTTGTTACCATACCCCATAGTTCTTGTTTGATCTGTGGATACTTTTGTTGTGTTTCATGTAAAAAATTTTAGCCCCAAACCTAATTGCATATCTATTCCCTTCACTATCATCTTGACTTATGAACCAACCTATACCAATAGAACTAGTATCAACAGTCAATATAATAGGTTTGTTAACAGCATAGTCTACACTCTTAAGGATAGGAGCTTCAAGCAACAATTTCTTCAATTTATGCATAGCTTATGTGTTTGTCAGTCCAAATAAATTTTCATTTCTTCCTCAACAATTCATAGAGACAATCAACAACATGCGCAAATTGTGGGATCCAAATAACATAAAAGATACAAGCACCAAGAAATCTGCGTACCTCACTCACATTGTTACACGTTTCAAAAATCTTGCTAATGGCATCAACGTTTTGTGGGTATGGATTTCGACCATAATGACCACATAAATGTCCAACAATAAGAACCTCATTTACACCAAAAAGAAAAAAATTAATGGAAAATATGAGAACTACCTCTTCAAATCGTTGAAATATTCTTTCACAATAAGAGATATAGTCAAGAACAAATTTATGACATCCATATGAATCTAAAATAATTTCCTTTACACATTCCTCACTCCCTTTAATTGGAAGATCATCAATGAATGGCATGGTTATATGAGGGATAAAATCATGTAAGACCATATTCATAGCACTCATCATATGAGCCATAGAATTAGTCGCTCCTTGAGGTAAAGTACATATTTGCACTAATCCTAAAGGATTTTTCATTGTGGTTATGTCACAACTTTCAATTGCTAATTGGAATTTGTCATACCTAGAATATAAATCACCCATTGAATAGATAGAATATCTTGAAAATGATTCAGCAAACTCATGCATAATGGGTCGTGTTCCTACATTCCTTAGGATGACTTTATTGATGGGTCAGAGATTTTGAATAAAACGTAGTTTCCCATTCTTTTTAGGCACAGTGAACCATCTATTTGAGTAAGGTGCAAAAGATGGCTCTAAAATTCTCATGCTTATCTTCTCCTTAAGTAGTTTCATTAGCTTAGGTAAGTGAGCCATTGGAACTAGTATAGGGTGAAGATTCCATGGAATATGTGGAATAGTAAAGATTATCATGGGTGCAACTAGCTTAGGATTTGTGCAGGAAATCTCATGAGGATACATAATAAATGCTTTTCCATGGCTATATATGACTCTCTCAAATTTATCTCTCTCTACTGGCAAAAGAAAGTCATCATCTCTACCAATTTTCACCCATTTGATTGTCTCATCCGAGAATGTATGCCCTATGTTTTTCTTATCCCCAAGAATTGGATCATTTTTCACATCAATAATTTTTCCATTACTTCCTTGGGGTAATGGTTGAGCTATGGGGTTCATTTTTTTGTCTACAGTTTTGTACTTTGTTTTAACTAAGGCATCATGTGTTTGGTTAAATTTTGAGCACTTGTCAACATTGAGAGCATAATCTTGGATTAGAGCATACTCATCAAGGGAAGAAAGAAGAATAATATTGGAATTAGAATTTTGTTGAAGACATAAATCTAACTCCTCGAGAGTAGAGAAACAATGAGATGTCTTAATCACATGCTCAATGTTCTCATCATGTTCCATGATTTTGTTGGTTTTATTTTTTTTTGGGTTTTTTGGATAAAAGACTTTGACAATTGACTCTTATGAAGAAAATCTAATCTAGAATGAGGAAAACAAAGTGAAAAATGTTGTACAAGTTGGTTGGTTTCGAAATGTCAAACCAATGTCCACTCAACAATGGATTCTATCCAAAATTTTGATTGTATGTAGCTCCAAACATGAATCGAGGTGCACAATCACTACAAGCGTGCTCATGATCCTAAGTAACAATAGGTTTCTTTCTAATTGACAATCGATTCCTAGGATGATTCACTCCTACCATCATGACTTGAAGTAATTGCATTCCATCCTTAGACTTAATTCTAGCATAGGTAGACCCATCATCCATGGCTTTAGTTTCCATACGACTCTCACAAATGAAGGGCTGACCTAAGAGAACTTCATAGGAGCAATTATCTTGAATAAAAAAGTGAAATTCTTCTGTGATTCCTCCTATGGATATGGGCACACTACCACAAGCTCCACACAAGGTACCTACACCATTATCCGTAATTCTCATATACCATCCACAATCTTTATCTATGGTCCATCAAAATTTATCACAGACTTCTCTTGAAATCACATTGATTTCGGAGCCGGAATCTACTAATGCATTTACAATGATAGCATTCTTATCATTTCCTATTTTAACATGCATCTGTGATGTATCTCTAGAACAACTTTCTTTTAAAGTGGCATATAGGATAGCACAATTGGACAATTTCAAGAATGAGCTGCATACAATGGAGAAAAAGAGCATGTCAGTAAGTGACTATACCCTAAAAATCAAAAGAATATGTTAGTCACTTGCATCTATTGACATGAATGTAGATGATGATGATAAGGTGGAAGTGTGCCTTCGTGGTTTTAGGAGTTGCATATAAGCAGTTCAGAACCTCTATACATACCAGGGAAAATACTCCCAATTTTGCTGATGTGGTATCCATGCTGATTATTGAACAAAGGAATCTTGGTGAGGATTCAAACTCCCAAGGAAAACCTAGTTCTGAGCAAGTATTCTACTCTAGCAGAGGAAGACGCAGAGGTAGAGGCTTTGAAAGCGAAAGAGGACACAATAACCAAGACGAAGGTAAAAAATAGAATCATGCAAGAGGTAGAGGACAATTTTGAGGCAGGGGGAGTCAAAGAGGTTGCAAAAATTTCCAAAGAAATGATTCAAGAAATGAGAGTAAAAGATGTTGGAATTGTGGTAAACCTAGACACTTTGAACGTGGTTGCAGGTTGAAGAATCAAAATATCAAAAGGTAGCAAAATAAATATGCATCTACAAGTGCAGATGATTCTAACAAGATGTTCATGGTTCAACATCATATGATGAATATGGTGTCTGCTGATGTTTTGAAATCAAATGGTAATTTCTGGTATGTTCATTGAGGTGCTTCAAATCACATGATTAGTCATGCTGAATGGTTTAGTAGCTTGCAGAAGTTGCCAGTTCTTGGATATGTTGAAACAGGTGATGACACATCACACCCTATCGAGCATACAGGAAACATAACACTCTCTATAGAGGGTGGGAAGGTAAAATATCTTGGTGATGTGCTACATGTTCCAAATATAATAAAGAATCTGGTTTCTATTAAAAAATTGGTTGACCAGGGATTACAAATCAGGTTCACTGCTAATGGGTTATATGTAGGAGAGTACAAAGAGGATGGACAATTGTTTGCCAAAGGAAACAAAGTGGGTAGAATGTAATGTCAAAATTCATGAAATGAATGCAGCCATGTTTGCAAAAGATGCAAGAGTTATTGCTGATATAGTGATATGACACAAATGACTTGGACATGCAATTTTGCAAAGGCTAAAACTGATGCATGCAAAGGAGATTATTGTCAATGGACTACCAAACTTCAAAGTTGCAGAAATGCAAATGGTATGTGCAACATGTCAATTTGGTAAACATTCAAGAGCATCATTTTTGCATGACAAGAATGTTAGTGACAATGTGCTAAAACTAGTAAGATGTTTGGGGTCCTACAAAGACCACTTCTATGAGTGGTTTCAAGTTTTATGTTACTTTCATTGATGACCATACACGGAAAGTCTGGGTATATTTCATGAAAGAGAAGAGTGAGGTACTCACTCACTTCCAGAATTTTAAATCTATGGTGGAAAAGTAGACATGGAAGTATATTCAAACATTAAGGTCTGATGGAAGAGGTGAATACATGTCAAATGAATTTAGCATTTTCTAAAAAGCCATGGAATTCGATGTTAGTTTTCATGCAAGTACACACCACAACAGAGTGGTGTTGTTGAATGCAAAAATAGACATATTGTAGAAATAGCGAGAGCCTTGATGGCTAAGAAGAATATGCCTCATTGTTATTGGTCAGAAGTTGTGCATACTGTTGTATACATCATGAACAGAACTCCAACTACTGTTGTCAAGTTACACTTAAAGAGAAGTTCACATGTAAAAAGCCAAACTTATCACATATGAAAGTTTGTGGATGTATTGCATATGTACATGTTCCAAATGAGCTGAGGATGAAGCTTGATCCAAAAGCAGAAAAATGTATCTTCATTGGATACTCCCATGAACAAAAGGGATAAATGTTATAACCCACTCACAAGATAGGTGAAGGTAAGCAGAGATGTGGTGTTTGATGAAATGTCAAGCTTCTGTGCATATGCAAAAGATGGACTTAATCTTGAATCGAATGACAAAGAAAATGCTCAACAATCAAGTGTAGAATCTCAAGTTTTGAGTGGACCAGATGTGTCACCAAACAATAGTTCCAACTCAAATCCATGGAGTGGAAAATTGCGGGAAAATTTCAGTCCAGCAAATTCATCAAATATATCCAAGAAAGGTAAAGAAAAGCTTTCTCCTAGTAGTAAAACATTTACAGGTTTTGAAGACATTGGTGGAGATTCAAGCGATTCAGAAAAGAGTCTTGAGGAGGAACTTGGATTGCCCATTGTGAAGACCCCACGAGTAAGAAATGCACATGCAGATGATACAAGGAGAAGTGACCCAGGACCAAGAAGATCTTGAAGGATGCAAAATTTAGTACAATGATTGACATATGATAGTTACATGGCTCATCATTGTTCCGAGATAACAAAGGTAATGCAAGATGCTGAACCGTCTTGTTTTGAAGATGCAATTGGAAATGCAGATTGGAAAAAAGCTATGGATGAGGAGATGGTTCATGGAAATGATACGTGGAAGATGGTTCCATTATTGAAGCGAAAGAAACCCATCGGCCGCAAGTGAGTTTACAAGGTAAAGCACAATATTGATGGTAGCATAAGGAGGTACAAAACACGATTGGTAGCAAAAGGATATGCACAAACATATGGCATTGATTATGAGGAAACTTTCAGCCCTGTAGCTAAAATGTCTACTGTCAGAACACTTGTTGCATTAGCTATAGCAAAAAGGATGGACTTTACATCAGACGGATGTGAAGAATGCTTTCCTACATGGTGAGTTACAAGAAGAAGTATACATGGACCAACCACAAGGATATGAAAATTCAAAACGCCCAGAATATGTTTGCAGGTTGCAGAAGGCTTTATATGGGCTTAAGCAAGCTCCTCATGCATGGCATTCAAGGATTCTTGATTACTTAACCACCATTGGGTTTTCTATGTGTGATGCAGATCATTCACTATATGCATGGAAGGGTGATGATGGCATCACAATTGTGACTATTTATGTTGATGACTTGATTGTAGGTGGTGATAATGAAGAAAGCATTAAAGAGGTAAAGCATCTTCATATGTAGGAACTTGACATGAAAGATCTGAGTGTGTTGTGCTATTTCTTGGGAATTGAGTTTATACATACAAAAACATGTATATGGATGTCACAAAGGAAATATGCCTTGAGTATGCTGCAAAAGTATGATATGGCTGATTGTAAGCCAATTTCTATGCCATTAGATCAAAATTTAAAGTTGGATACTACATCAGGTGAAGCACTGTAAAATGCTAATATGTATAGGAAAATTGTGGGAAGTTTGATATATCTCACAATTAAAAGGCCTAATCTAAGGTAGACCATTGGACTTGAAAGTCAATTTATGCAAGTTCCCAAGAATCAAATCTAGATGCTCTGAGGCACACTCTACGTTATGTGATTGCTACTTTGGATTATGCATTATTTTATGAAGCTGGTGTACATTTGCAGGTTCATGGATACACCGATGTAGATTGGGCTCATAGTATTATAGATAGAAGATCTACTAGTGTCTTTCTATTCTCACTTGGAAGTGCAACAAGAAGCAACCCACTATTGCTTTGTCAAGTACAGAGGCTGAGTATAGAGGTGCTACAATGGAATCATGTGAAGCATCATGGCTGGAGATGCTACTTGTAGATTTAGGTGTGGAAGTGCAAAAGCCTATCACCATCTATTGTGATAATCTTATTAGCATACAATTAGCACATAATCTCGTTTTTCATGCTAGAACAAAGCATACCGAGGTGCATTATCACTTCATAAGAGAGAAGGTACTAGCAGGTGATATTGATCTTCTTTATGTGAGGACAGATGAGTAGGTTGCTGATAATTTTACTAAAGCACTTGGAGCAAAAAAGGTGAAGAAGTTTTTGGAAGATGCTTGGAGTACATTGAGCTTTATTAGATTTATCTATCAAGACTGATGGCTCATTTGTTTCTTGCCAGCTCACTCATCCGTGGTCATTAGGTTTTTCCTTATGTATTATTCTTTATATATTTTGCTTTTTGTATTCTTGTTTTAGGTCATTCTTGTACATTCCTTTTATGTAAAGGAAGAAGAAGAAGATCATTCTTCATTGCCTCAATTTGTGTGTGTGCTTCTCTTTGATTGTGTGAGTGTGTGTGTGAGCTCTCTTCCTTATCTCCTTCCTCATGAAAATCCTCATGAGAAGCATATTGCTGAGTTTAATGTTGATTTGCATGGCTCATTTGAGATGTCTGATTTGAGACATTCACATCATTATTTGGGCATTCAATTTATGCAAGTTGATGGCGGAATAGCTTTGTGTCAAACAAAATATATGGTCACATCATTGCAACATTTTGGCCTCTAAATCTACAAACCTATTGCCACTCCTATGGAGATAGGTTTACGGTTGAGTCTTCATGATGTTGGAGATGCATTTGATGTTGTTTTCTATCAACATGTTTTTTATCTCACAAATGAGCAGGTTTATGCATTGCGTAGGTGTCAATCATTGGCATGCGGTTAAGCACATCTTTCGCTACTTGAGTGGTACCTAGGTACTTGGATTGTTTTATCCCAAGGGAGGATCACTACCGTGCAATTTACATGCTTTTTCTGATTCTGACTCAGCTGGTTGCTATGACACTCATGTGTTCGCTAGTGGCTTTTGCTTCATGCTTGGTAGCTCATGTATACCTTGGTTGAGCAAGAAGCAGCCTACTGTGGCTACTTCCAATTGTGAGGCTGAGTATAGGGTAGCTTTCATGATGACTATTGAGTGTGTGTGGCTTAGATGCCTTATGGCTGATTTGGGTATTGGTCATTCTACTACCACCACCATCTTCACTAATAGTTAGAGCAAGTTGGCAATTGCGAGGAACCCTGTGTTCCATGCTAGCATTAAGCACATTGAGCTGCACTATCATTATGTCACAGAGAGGTTCTCTGGTGGAGAGATCAACTTAGCATATGTGCCCACACAGGAGAACATGTAGACCTTTTCACAACGGCTCTGTCTAGGGAGAGTTTGAAGCTTTCCGCAAAGCTTTGGGCTTACCTCCTTTTGTGGATTGATTCCATGTAGGTTGGCACTTCCTTATCCATGAGTGGCAACTTCTTGTTCACCACATCACGCTTAGGGAGGATTTGTTTATATATTTAGGTATTGATGTGTGTGATCACACTAGGACTCCCAGGGTACTTTCTTCCCTCTTTAGGAGGTTTTCCCTCCAGCTTGTATATATGCTTATAGCCCTAATGGGTTACTCATCTTTGTACATTCTAGTGGTAATACATGTTGGAAGATTTCTCCTCCAAATGCACAACAAGAAGCTTGGACCCTTCCCAAGACCTATCTACCCTTAGAACAATACTCACTAAAATTGCTACATCTCACAATTCTCGAAGCCAATCCAAAAACACTTTTAGCCAATGAGCTACTAATCAATAAAGCTTTCCAATGAGCTATCAGTCATTGGATTTGGACACATGTAGACCTGTCAACTAAGTCACACAACACAACCCAGTTTTCTTAGCAAGTTTCGGGACACAACAACAAACAAAGAAATAGCAATATTTCACAACACAAGAAGAGTTTTGCCAAAATTCTTTTTGGACAATAATCATTGGTTTATAAGCGTTTGCAAAACTACAAGAACTCTTAGAATAGAGCTTCCTAAAAAGTGAAATTGAAGTCCTAAAAATTTTCTACAAAAATGGAGCACCCTTTGGAAAGGATAGGAGAGATGTACAAGAGAATAAGAGCATCTATGAGAGCGTATAGCTCAATGGCACATATATATGCAGTACCCCCACTTCGTAGCATCCACACACACCTTGAATGAGCTTGGATGGTCTTTATATAGCCATGAGAGCCTTCTAAGACTCTTCATATGTCCTCCATGTCTCTTCACATGCCCTCTTTGTCTCTTCACTTGCCTTGTGACCTTGTCTCTTCATTGGAGTGGCTTTTGGTGGTCCAATGCCTCCTTTTGGATAAGGTTGAGCCTTAAAATTGATTCTTTGACTTAACACTTGATGGAGAGTGTTAATATCCAAAAGAACAAGCTATCCTTGATGTTAGAACACTTCTATATCAAGAATAACTCAAGAATCTTTACCAATTTGAAGGACCAATACCAGATTATCAAACTTTTGAACTAACTGTGAAGAGAATCACTACTCAAAAAAGTCTACTACACATAACTCACTCATTGACTGACCAAATGTGTAACGTTTCTGATGAAACTTTGTACAAGGTGTCAACTATATATTGCATACCTTCTCCAAGTTAAATAATCTCAAAAGATTTAGTAGATCTTGAGAAATGATCCAAACAATCAGCCTATGTCTGAAACTATCCTCCTGTATAGTCGACTTTGACATCTGCAACTTCTAACACATGGTTCTCCCAAACTAGAACCCGTTTAATCAAATGCTTTTAGCCATAGATGGATTACCTTCGAGCTTAGATTTTGACCTCTCATTTGTGCAAAAATTTACACTGTGCACTGAGAACTAATCAATTCTTTGACCATCGAGATTGCGCTTGTTTTAGAAGACACTCATCACTTCTTCACATACAAATGTTCCTACATATAATTCTCTCAACTTGTTTACAATTAGGATCTCAAATCTTAACCATAGAAGCACTAAATATGGAATTAGACATCTACAAAATTAGAATTATGAAATGATCAAACATAGAAGAAGAACACAACAAAATATTGGGCACAACGTTTTCTTCTATTCAGAAAACTTTACATCTGAATGATGAGAGAGATCTCCTTCACTTCTATAGTGTCTAATCACTCTTCCAACTTCTAATTCTTCATATCTCATACTCTCTCATACTTGTGCCGACTTTCTACTTGTATATATAGGCATATATGTACAAGCTCATGACCATATAAAAGGTATAAGTGAGCTAACTACAAATTAATGTACATATGTATACAAGTCTTCATTTCCTGAACATACTCTATCTTCAATCTTCAATTGTTGATTTTTTCTTCAACATTTGACTTCAAGTCTTTATCCAAAACATCAATTGGTGGTTGACTTGCACCAAAAACTCCCCCTCAATCATCAATTGAGGTTTTCTCTATTTTCTTTTTACCTGCCATGTCTTTAAGTCTCTGCAGCTTTGGTCCATCCAAGCTTTTAGTTAGCATATCTGCAATCTGATCTTTTGTTGAATCATGTATGACTTTAGTCTCCTTATCAATCACCTTCTCTCTTAAGAAATAATATTGAATCTCAATGTGTTTAGTGCTGGCATGAAAAACAAGATTAGCAGCTAGATACAATGAACTCATATTATCTCCATGAATAGTGGGTGTACTCTGAATGATATCATAACTCTTCATGAGAGTCTTCAACCATATGATTTCCTTTGCAGCTTCAACCATACCTTTATACTCTGCCTCTATAGATGATAAAACAACTATATGTTGCTTCTTAGAACACCAAGAGATTAACTTATCTCCCACATAACATAAGTATCCATATGTTGATCTCCTATCATCAGGATTACTTGCCCAACTGTATCACTATATATCTTGATGTTTGTATCTGATGTAAAACCATAATACAAACCTTCCTTGAGTGTACCCTTAATGTATCTCAACACCCTTTGTCCTGCAATCCAATGTTCTTTCCTAAGACAATGCATGAATTGAGACAACACTCCAACTGCATATGACAAGTCAGGCCTAGTTAACGTAGCATAGATTAGACTACCAACCAGACTTTGATATATCTTCGTATCCTTGAATTCTTCTCCTCCATATCTGCTCAATTTATGATTCACCTCCATTGGAGTAGGTGTCACCCTGCAATCTTCCATTTTAAACTTGATTAACAAGTTCTTCAAATACCTTTCTTGAGTTATATGAGATATCCATTCCCAAGAAATATGACAAGTCTCCCGAGTCACTAATCTTGAACTCTTTCTCCATTTGCTTCTTGAGGCTTTGAATTCCCTTCTCATCTGTACCTGTAAGAATTATGTCATCAACAGATATGCATATATAAATGAACCCATCATCACTTTCTTTGATAAGCAAGCTACTATCAGCTTTAGATACTTGGAAACCAAGTTCTTTCAAGAACTTCACAAGTCTATAATTCCATGCGCTTGGGGTCTGCTTCAATCCATACAAAGTTCTCTTGATCTTACATACATATTTTGAATACCTTTTATCTTTGAACCCTTGTGGTTGCTCCATAAAAAAATCATATGAAATATACTCATTAAGAAAAGCATTCTTCACTCTAATTGATGTAATCTCCAACCTTTACATGCAGCAATGGCTATGAGTGTCCTGATGGTTGTCATCTTTGCCACATGACTATAAGTCTCATCATAATCTATACCATATGATTGAGCAAACCCTTTCACAACAAGTCTAGCTTTATACCTAGACACACTTCCATCTGCATATCTCTTTGTCTTGTAGACCCATTTGCATCGAATGATCTTTTGACTATTTGGTTTAGAAACCGAATCCAATGTCTCATTCTCCATCAATGCATCATATTCTTCCTTTATAGCTTTCTCCCAATTTTCTCTACCTTTTGCCTCTTCATATGTAGAAGTTCATCTGCTTTCACCATGTAAGCATAATCTTTAGTAGTCAAAAAAGAAGTGTCATAGCTATACCTTGTAGGTTGCCATTTGTGTCTTGATGACCTTCTGAGTTCTCCACTTCTTGAAGTTTCTGGTTCATCACATTCTGGATCAAACCTTGGCACTTCTTTAACTTCAACTTGTACCTCATTGTTCTCTTCTTCATTAAAAATCTAAACCTTTGATTTACCTTTCTTCTGATTTAAAACTTCTTCATCACCTAAATGATTATTGATTGTACCTGCATACCAAGTACCTTTCTCATCAAATGTAACATCCTTTGATACAAGAAACTGCTTTGTGGATGGACTTCACAACCTATAATCCATCTGTTTATCATCATATCCAATGAACACATACTTTTTAGCTTTAGGTTCCAATTTATGCCTCAACTGAGATGGCACATATGCATAAGCAAAACATCCAAATACTTTGCAATGATCTAAGGTAGGTCTCTTACCCCACCAAGATTCATATGGTGTCATACCCTGCAAACCTTTACATGGTGGTCTATTAACCAAGTATGTAGCTATATTTACAGCCTCAACCCATAAATAATTTGGAAAATTTTTCTCCTTCATCATTGATCTTGCAAACTCAACAAGAGTTCTATTTCTCCTCTCTGCTACACCATTTTGTTGAGGAGAGTACTTACAAGTAACTTCCCTTTTTATACCTGCATTCCATAAGTAATCACTAAACTCATTAGAGAAATACTCTCCCCCTCCATCTGACCTTAGTCTCTTCAACTTTTGACCTATAATTCTTTCTGCATACACATGATAATGTTTGAATGTATTAAATAGCTCTGACTTATCTTTGATCACATATATAGTGATCCACCTAGTAGCATCATCAACATAAATCACATAGTATCTTGAACCATTAATACTAAAATCCTTTGATGGTCCCCACACATATGTGTGTACCAATTCAAGCTTCTTTGAATACATAAATCCATGCCTAGATTATGATTGTTTATGAGCCTTACCTAATTGACATTCCTCACATCTATATGTCATATGTTGACATGCAACATTAGGCAATCCAAGCACTGAACCATTGTTAACCATATCCTTAATACCTCTTTCATTGAAATGTCCAAGCCTTTTATGCCAAAGATCTAACTTTGAGATCTATGTCCTCCATAAGTGAACAAGGCATGACCAACATTACCTTGAATGTGAAGAGTCTTCCTTCTTTCTTTCTTGAAACAATTTGTTTATACCCATTGCTAGGATCTTCCACAAAAACTTCATCATTAGTGAACCTTACTTCATAACCTTTTTCAACAATTTTCCCTACACTTATCAGATTCTTTGGAATTGTAGGAACATACAAAATCTTACTCAGAAGAGTACTTCCATCCTTGGCCTTCACTCATCCAATTGACTCCACATTGTGCTTTGTATTATCACCTATTTGAACTACATGATTAGTTACCTTATTCTCCAAATCAGTCATCAAGGCTATATTACCACTTAGGTGATTGCTACACCTTGAGTCAATGTAGAAGACTCTTTGGTCTTCACTTTGTCTTTCACAAGTTGCATTCACAATCAAAGTTGAACCCTCCTTCTGATCTGAAGCATAATTGTAGTAGGTATTGTTGTAGGATTGACTTTGGAATCCTCTACCTACATTTCTTCCAAAGTAACCTCTACTACCTCTACCTCTAAAATTACCTCTTTGGTTTCTACCACCTCTTCCTCTTGAATTAAAGTTCCGACTATATCCTCCATTATTCTAATTATTATGCCAACAATCATGAGCTAAATGATTTGTCTTACCACAAATCTAGCAAGCTTTGGCTCCATCTTTATTGCTTCCGCCTCTTCCTCTACCTTTGCCACCTCCTTTTCCTCTTAGGGAATTGACTTGGCTAGTTGTACCTTCTTCTTCATTTACTTATTGCTTGCCTTTTCTATTCTTCTTCTTATCCTTTGAATACATTTCTTGACCTGCACTCTTATCACCATCACCTTTGGCATCCTGATCAAAAGTTAAAATGTGTCCTAGCAACTGATTTAAATCAAGAGTGAAATGATCTAGTGACAATTCAGTAGACAAAATGAATGGCTTCCATTTCTCATCTCCTCTCAAACCTATGAGGATTTTCCTTACCAAGTTATCCTCTTCAATATCTTCATCAACTGCTCCTAATGCATCTGCAATGTCCTTCATCCTTGTTACATAATCAGAAATAGATTGTGAGGCTTTCTTTTGTAATGTAGTGAACTCTGCACATAAGGATGCCTTCCTTGACTTTATCGTATTTTGGAAATGCTCCTCCAAAGCATTCCATATGTCACTTGCACTTTCAAGTCCTCTAATATGAGGTAACAAGTAGTCATTGACTCCCGTGTAGATAATGCTCCTTGCTTGAGCATCCTTCTTCAAATATGAGAGTTCATCCCTAGTTGGAACACTAGGATCTCTAAATTGTGGTTTTTCTTCTTCACCTGTGATGTAACCTATGAGGTCTTTGCTCGTGAGATGAGCTTCCATCCTCATTGACCAAGTTGGATAGTTTTCTCTATCCAATTTCTCTATCTTAAGAGAATCTCCCATCCTTTCTTACCTGTGTATTAAATTCTTTAAGATTTGTGAGGAATAGGTGTACCTTTAATTCAAATGAAGTTCCTTTTTATCTTCTTGATAGCTTCATACCTCCTTCTGAAAGCTTCTCTTTAAACTTTCACCTTTTGAACCTTCAAGTGTTGGTTTCTATATTACTGTAGCAGTCGGGGTCCTCCTTTCTTCTATTTTAATGATTCTTGCTCTGATACCACTGATGAAGAGTCTTAATCTCCAAAATAACAAGGTATCCTTGATGCTAGAACACTTCCATATCAAGTATAACTCAAAACCTTTACCAATTTGAAGGAACAATACTAGATTATCAAAATTTTGAACTAACTGTGAAGAGAATCACTACTCAGAAAAGTCTGTTGCACATAACTCACTCATTGACTGATCAAATGTGTAAAGTTTCTAATGAAACTTTGTAGAAGTTGTCATTTATATATTTCGCACCTTCTGCAAGTTAAATCATCTCAAAAGATTCAATAGATCTTGAGAAATGATCCAAACAATCAGCCTATGTCTGAAACTATCCTCCTGTATAGTCGACTTTGACACCTACAACTTCTAACACATGGTTGTCCCAAGCTAGAACCCGTTTAATCAAATGCTTTTATCCATAGATGGCTTAACTTCCAAGTTAGATTTTGACTTCTCATTTGTGCAAAACTTTACACTGTGCACTGAGAACTGATCAATTCTTTGACCATTGAGATTGTGTCTGTTTCAGAAGACACTCATCACTTCTTCACATACAAATGTTCCTATATATAATTCTCTCAACTTGTTTACAATTAGGCTCTGAAATCTTAACCATAGAAGTGGTAACTATGGAGTTATACATCTACAAAAGGATTCTTGAAATGATCAAACATAGAAGAAGAACACATCAAAATATCACGTGCAACTTTTTCTTCTATTCAGAAAAATTTACATCTAAATGATGAGAGAGATCTCCTTCACTTTTAAAGTCTCTAATGACTCTTCCAAATTCTAATTCTTCATATCTCATACTCTCTCATACTTGCCCCAACTTTCTACTTGTATATATAGGCATATATGACAAGCTCATGACCATATAAAAGGTATAAGTGAGCTAACTACAAATTAATGTACATATGTATGCAAGTCTTCAGTTCCTGAACATACTCTATCTTCAATCTTCAGTTTTTTATCTTTTCTTCAACATTTGACTTCAAGTCTTTATCCAAAACATCAATTGGTGGTTGACTTGCACCAACAACAATCCCCCTCAAGCTCAAGTTTCTTTTGCATTTGAAGTTGGTTCCTTGAGTTGTATGGCTTGCTTCAGCTTAGAAAGCTTTCCAGTATCCAAGAACTTTCTTAGTAGATCAAATACTTGGTCCTTTGTACTTACATGATGAATATCCACTTCCTTTTCAAGCATTTTCTCCCTTATGAAATACTTGATATATTATCTCCAAACAAAGGAACTGATCCAACCTGCACATTCAAGTCTTTCATTAGATTTTTCATCCACATTATCTCACAAGTAGCTTGGGCCAAGGTTCTATATTCAGCTTCAGTTGAAGAGAAAGCAACCGTGGGTTGCTTCTTTGAACTCCATGATACACAATTGTTTCCTAGCATGATCACATAACCTATGGTGCTTCTTCTATCATCTTTGGAGCCGGCCCAATCAACATCCATATATCCTTTGAGCTCTAATGATCCTCCATAAGCATAGAAAAGTACTTGATTTATTGTACCTTTGATGTACCTAAGTATCCTCTTTGCTACACTCAAATGATCATTAGTAGGAGCATGCATATATTGAGAAAGAACTCCTACACTAAATGCCAAATCAAGTCTAGTTATGGTTCCATATATAAGTGATCATATTAGGCTCCTATAGGTATGAATGTCCTCAAGTTCTTCTCCTTGGGTGGAGCTAAGTTTGGTGTCTACATCCATTGGTTGCTTTAGTGGTTTGCATCCACTCATTCCAAACCTGTACAATACATCCAACAAATATTTTATTTGCATCAAGTAGAGACCATCATTCTTGTACATAACCTCAATGCCCAAGAAGTATTTGAGGATTCCAAGATCTGATATCTTGAATTCCTTCCCAAGCTTTGCCTTAATTTCTTTGATGCCTGCATCATTATCACCTGTTATGATAAGATCATCAACATATATGCATATGTATATAGATTCTCCATCAACCCTTTTGATGTAGAGGGAAGGATCTGAATCACTTACAACATAACCACACTTCATTAGGTACTCAATGAATCTCTGATTCCATGCTCTAGGTGCTTGCTTGAGTCCATACAAAGCCTTCTTTAGTTGACATACAAAATCATGCTTCTTTTCATCTTCATAACCTATGGGTTGATACATATAAACCACTTCTTCCAAATTTCCATTAAGAAAAGAATTTTTAATGTCCGATTGATACATTCTCCATCTTTTAGAAGTTGTGACTGAAATCAAATTCCTAGTTGTATTCTTATTTGCAACAGGGCTAAATGTTTCTTCATAATCAAGCCCATATGTTTGTGTGTAGCCCTTAGCTACTAACCTAGCTTTGTACCTTGCTAAAGATCCATCTGAATTCCTTTTGACTTTGTACACCCATTTTTTTGTGACTACCTTCATGCCCTCTTCTCTAGGTATCAATTCCCAAGTTTGGTTTTCCTTGAGAGCTTGAATCTCCTCATCCATAACATCTCTCCATTCCTTGTGTTTGCTAGCTTCCTCATAGCTTGATGGTTCCTTATCTTTGATAACATATTTCATATAAGCATAATGCTTTGCAATAAGGCTATCATAAGTGAGCTTTTGAATAGGATGTTTTACCCTTTCTAACCTCCTTTCACTACCTGTGATTGGATATTTCTTCAATGTCCATTTCTTTTGCACTTCAAGAGTTACAACTTCTTCAAATTCATCTTCATCTTCACTTGAATGAAAATCTCTTACCAAGTTACCTCCATTACCGCTATTGTGGCTGCATTCTAATGTATGCGCTGCGCTATCTCCTTTTTCTTGCCCTTCCATGATGATGAGCTTTGTGAAGGATTTGGCATACTTGGTCCATTCAATGTGGTGCGAACTTGCACTTGTGCTTCATGTACCTAATCTGCATGTACAAAGTCTTCTTCGTGCAAATCATTCACACCTCCATACCAAGGTTTTAACTCATTAAACACAACATCCCTTGACACTCTAAGATTTTTAGTGATCGGATTATAACACATGTACCCCTTTTGCTCATTTGCGTAGCCACCAAAAATGCATTTTTCAGCCCTAGCATCAAGTTTACCTTCTCTAACTTCCTATGGGACATGAACATAGCATATGCAACCAAAAATCCTTAAATGAGACAAATATGGTTTCCTTTGATAGTATACCTCATCTGGAGTAAGATCATGAACTCCTAAAGTTGGTATCATGTTCATAATATATCGTGTTGTGGTTGCTGCATCAGCCCAATATGAGAAATATACATTCATCTCATTCAACATGCATCTAGCTACCTCTGTATTTTGTCTATTAGTTCTTTCTAAAATACCATTTTGTTGAGGGGTATACATGCATGTGTATTGCCTCCTTATGCCTTCATCTTTTAAGAACCTTGTGAACTCATTGGAGAAATATTCTCCCCCTCCAGCTGACTTTAGGGTTTTAATCCTATGACCTATTTCATTCTCAACAAGTGCCTTGTATTTTTTGAATACTTCAAACACATATGATTTTTTCTTGATTATATACAACCAAATTTTCCTTGAAAAATCATCAATAAAGGTAAAAAAGTACCTATTACCTGCATGTGAAGGTTCTCTTGAAGGTCCCCATACATTTGTATGCACTAAATCCAAAACCCTTGGAGAAACATACTTGCTTGACTTGAAAGGAAACCTAGTTTGCTTCCCAAATTGACAAGCTTCACATACCTCATGAAGATGTGATGTTGAGAAGTTTGGAAGCCCTTGACCAATGCACTTTTCTCCATGTTATTTACCTTTTCAATGTTTACATGTCCTATCCTTTTATGCCACAAATCCAAATCTGCAATTCTTCTATTTCCTCAAGTGATGAACATTATCTTGTTGGGGTTTTGCTTGATATTGAGAGTAAACATCTTTCCATGTTCCTCTCCTTTTGCCACAAGCTGAAATCCATTCTTTGGATCCTCTATGAAGCAACCTTTGCTATTGAACTTCACTTGGTATCCTTTATCTACCATTTGACCAACATAAATGAGATTCTTTGTAATAGTAGGGGCATATAGTACCTCAGATAGTGTCTTTCTCTTCTTGCCATCCTGAAACTTGACATCACCAATGTGTTTGATCTCATGCTCGATGTTGTCACCTGTCTCTACACATCCTCTTTGCTTTGGAGCCTATAAATTGCAAAACATGTCCTCCCTACAAGACATATGATTGCTACATCAACTATCTATGTACGAAGTATCATCCTTCTTAGGTTTACTATCTCCATATGCATGACTCATGGCAAGAACTTGATCACTAGACTCATTTGAAGCATACTTACCTTGAGCATTGTTTGTCCTTTGGTAGCATTCATTTCCCCAATGTCCTAACTTTCCACAAATGAAGCATCCATTGCCTCTTGATCCTCTTCCTCTTCCTCTATTGTTTCTGCCTCTACCTCTTCCATTTGAAGATGAGTCTTCATTTGAGTCCTCTTGGTTTTCACTTTGCATGATTTGGCTTTGCCTTCCTCTTCCTCTACCTCTTGATGCTTTGCCTCTTCCTCTACCTGCATATAGCATTTGACCTTGGGCACCTTTGCCCTTGCTTCCACCTTGCAATATTTCTTCATTAACCATTAAAGTGTTCAATTGATCAAAATCAGGCATGTTCTCCCTAGCATACAATGAGGATATGAAGTTCCTCCACTTGTCATCATCTTTAAGACCATTAAGTACAAATGCAACCATGTCATCATCATCAATTGAATGTCCTATGGCTGCCAATGAATCTCTAATACCTTTGGCTTTATTTATGTAATCATGTATGGATTGGTTACCTCCTTTCTTCAAGTTGTTGAGCTCATTTTTTAGTTGTACCTTCTTTGCCTTTGTGTTTGTGGTGAACATCTTCCCCAAATATTCCCACATTTTCTTGGCGGTCTCCATGCTTTGAATGTGACCTATCATTGTGTTTCTTACATGCTAAGATATCATAAACATAACCCTTCTATTTCTTACCTCACATTTTGTAATTGCTCTCTTTTCTTGGTCGGTAGGGTTACTTGGATCCGCAGCAATTGGTTTGACATCTCCTCCATTGATTATGCCTCCTAGGTCCTTGCTCATGATAAAGTTTGTCATCCTAAACTTCCAAGGCTGAAAATTGTGTTTGTCCAACTTCTCAATCTGGTTGGATACCTCTCCCATCCTCTTGAATCACCTAAAATTGAAATAGGGTGTGGGATTACCTCCTTTCTTGAAAGTGAAGTCCCTTTGTGTGATGAAGATGAAGCTCCCCCTTGGTTCCAAGTTTGCAACCTCCAGATTTGAGGCTTCAATGGTTGATTCTTTGGCTTGGCCTTCTTCTTTGTACTCTCCTTGATGTTCACAAGGAGCTCTAAAAACCCTTTTAGCCACCAAAACTAGACCGTAAGGGCTTTCCAATGAGCTATCAATCATTGGCTTTGGACACCTGTAGACCTATCAACTCAGTCACACAAGACAGCCTAGTTTTCTTAGCAGGTTTTGTTTGACAAAATAGCAGACAAAGAAATAGCAATATCTCACAATACGAGATGATTTTTGCCAAAATTCTTTTTGGACTATAATTCTTGATTTATAAGCTTTCCAAAAAGTACAAGGACTCTTAGAATGGAGCTTCCTACAAAGAGCAATTGAAGTCCTAACAGGCTACTATAGAAATGGAGCACCCTTTGGAAAGGGTAGGAGAGATATACAAGAGAATAAGAGCATCTATGAGAGCCTATAGCTCAATGGCACATATATATGCAGCACCCCAACTTCCTAGCATCCACACACACCTTGAATGAGATTGGATGGTCTTTATATAGCCATGAGAGCCTTCTAAGACTCTTCATATGTCCTCCACATCTCTTCACATGCCCTCCTTGTCTCTTCACTTGCCTTGTGACTTTGTCTCTTCATTGGAGTGGCTTTTGGTGGTCCAATGCCTCCTTTTGGATAAGGTTGCATCTTCAACTTTATTCTTTGACTTTCTTAAGGTTCAAATTCCTTCAAATGGAGTTATTTTATGAAAAACAAAATGTGAGCTTGCCCTAGTAATGCATATCTTTTAACAATACATTCAATATTGTGTGTTGTGCTCCAAGCTTCCTCTTCTTCCTTGTGTTGTTCACGTGATTCTACAGATGTCTAACTCCAATAAGGTCTTACTTAGGAACTACATAAGACTGGTTTACCCTACTTTTTGTAACCCTATCTGACCTCAAGGAGCTTTCTTGTTCTTAAATATCTTAATATTTAAGGGGGTTCTAAAGAACTTGTATGATTGTTGCTTAACTTGACTATTCCTAACTTAGATGGTTAATGTCGCTTCCTAGATTTACTTCTATGGTTATCTCTTAACCCTTTTGTAATGAATCCATGACCAAATAAATATTTATTTTCATGGCCTCTTTTAATATTTTATATATTTTTCCTAAGTATCATAGTTAGAGTAGACTTATTATTTTTCATGAGTAGAGAGTACTTTTGACACACATAAATATCCTATGCCTTCATGGTGCGTATATGCATCCATGGAATAAGGTTTTCCAAGTAATAGAAATGGAAAAATTGTGCATATGCACCCACCCATGTCCATCCCCTATGATGCACTTATTCCGTTGCCCAAATAGAATGCTTGAGGCAGGCACTATGCACCTCCTCATTTGATAATACAATCAAATGTTTGAGGTATATGTTTCCTTCCCTCTCATATATAAATACATCAATGAGGTTCCCTTATGGGAAAACCTTATAGAAATAAGACGCACTTATAAATGCGAGAGATTTCCAGAGTTTTACTAGTAAATTACACCCTAATACATAAAATAAAATACAAGGATAAACTTTCCATTGCACATTTGGAAGTCTAAGCATGCAAACAAATAGTCAACATAGCCACCAACTCCATCTCCCAAAATTGCCAAAATTTCTAGATACGAAAAGGTCAAATTTTCTTCGATTCTAGTAACTTTTAAGTTCTTTGAAATCTTAAAAAATGAGCTTTCCAAAAGTTAGAAACCATTGAAATTGGCCACTTGAGTGAAGGGCAGCATGCATCCTAAATTGATCCGATAGTAGGCAGTCACTAATTGGAAACGTGACTAAATGCACCACTTTGGAGGCTTTGCAAATATCGTTTGGGAACATTTTCTCCAAACTTCAGCTATGTACTTACTATAGAAACTCTAGAGAACACACTTAAGTCAAAAAGAAGAAATTTGGACAATCTTTGGTACCTAATGGTAAGAAGACATGCCATTTATCATGATTTCAACTTTTCTCTAACATGCATTTTTCTTATCTATGCACAATGCACTCTCAAGGTATGTACTATGCTCTTTCAATGCATGAAATAGAGCATCTGCATGTGCAAGGAGATGAATGCTTAAATAAATCTTTCATCATGAGAGTGATGAATGGTTATGCTTCTACCTACATAATTCAAATGTTCATGCTCTTATGGGATATCTTTATTCAAATGAAAATCACTTAGAAAGCACATAACGCTTTCCTTCATGTGTCTTGCCTTATACACCTAGAACTCTAATAAAAAGGTAAAAAATGTAAAGTTTACTTCTTTGATTCATTCATGATAAAGATGATTCTATTATGTTTTCTCATTCTCATGCTTAATGATGCTCCATTCCCATGGAGTAATTTGCATGCTTCTTCACTTTGATGCTAAAAAAAACCATCCTCTTCTGGTAGCCTCCTAACTTGACAAGAACTTAATTTCCTTTTGATACTCCTTGATCCTTCAAGTATCTCCTTTTGTGTCCACTATATGCTCCAAAAGAGCTTGCATCCATATACACAAGGGCTCATGTGATGGAGTATAATACAATCAAAGATGGCATTGAGATCCAAATTGGGCGTTCAAGTTGAGGTATTAGGAGATGAAGATGAGTCATAGAGGGAAAACTCAAGAATCAAAAGAGAGTTAATAGGCTTTGCCTCAAGAGAAGTTTTAATATTTCCGCAAAGCTTTGGGCTTACTTCCTTTTGTGGATTGATCTCTTTCCACATAGCTTGGCATTTCATTATACATGAGTGCCAGATCCTTGTTCACAACACTCCTAGGGGGGATTTGTTGATATATTTTGGTAGTGATGTGTGTGAACACACTTAGGACCACCAGAGCACTTTTTTCCCTCATTAGGAGGTTTTTCCCCCTTGATTGTATATATGCCTATAATCCTAAGAGGTCACTTATCTTTGCACATTCACTTGATAATAAATTTAGTATTGTGCATTATGCTCCAATCATCTTCTTCTTCCTTGTGCTATTTGTGTGCTTTCCTAGACCTCAAACTCTAACAAAACCATTTTTGACAAGAGGGACATTGGGAAAATAGCTTATTATCGATGATTTTATCAACTTCAGATTGAATAGCTTTCAATCAAATCAACTAGGTGTCCATGTTTTGAAAATCCTAAGCAACTAGATTATGTGTGTATGCTTAGGAAAGCTTTTTATAGTCTCAACCAAGCCCCTAGGGCATGGAACTAAAGGCTTGTGTACTTATGCAAGTATGGATGTCAACCAAATGATGCATACCCTTCTCTATACCTCAAGAGACAAGAAAATCTAGTTGTCTATATATGCATATATGTAGATGATCTAATCATAACAGGAATTGATGATATAGGTATCAAGTTGATCAAGACCAAGCAAAAAGAGCTCAAGATGTTATCAAGTCCTTCAGCTCACGCACACACAAAGGCAGAAAGAAGAAGAAACACGAATCAAAAACAAAGAAACAATCGACGTGATATTGGGTGCAATCTTCCCCTGTGTACTCTGATGGATGAGTCTCTTAGAGTACATGTATTTATAGGTTTATTTCTATTACATCCTAAAAATATAAGTTAGATGAGGGCCGTCGGTTTTAGAAGCATCTTTTAGAAAAAACTACTTTATTTACAAAGGGCGTCGCTTTCTAAAGTGAACCACTACTTTTACAACAAGATAAACCTAAATATAACTATTCTAGAAGTCTTTAATTTATTCTTCAAATTTATTTATTTACGTGCATCCTCTTGTATCCATGCCCTCATGCTTCTTCACCTGCTAGATCAAACACAACCACATTAAAACCTTCTGGACATTTAAAACATTAAAAATCCATTTAACCTTCCATGATTCCATAAAATACAACATGCCTCCCAGTTGACAAGCAACTGACCTCCGGAGTGATACATGCCAGGCTCTGATACCACTGTTATCATGTCCTTCAGCGCGTGCACACACAGAGGCAGAAAGAAGATGAAACACGAATCAAAAACAGAGAAACAATCGATGCAATATTGGGTGCAATCTTCCCCTGTGTACTTTGATGGACGAGTCTCTCAAAGTACACATATTTATAGGTTTATTTCTATTACGTTCTGAAAATAGAAGTTGCATGAGGGTCGTCACTTTTAGAAGCATATTTTAGGAAAAACTACGTTATTTATAAAAAGTATCGCGTTCTAAAGCATTAGGAAAATAGGTGAGCCTTGCATGGGCCTTGTAAGGATTCCTAATTTTTAGGAATTAAAAAGCTTAATCCAAGAGATTGAGAGGCCAGGAAAAACCACTAGTGGTATTCACCAATAAATTAATATTTCATAGACATTCTTATTTGAATTTTGAAAAGGAATTTTCTTGGCCTTTGGATGCTTTGATTCAATGGCTAGGATTGAAAAAAATGAAATTCTAAACTAAGATGATCTGACATTCGTGGGACGCAGCAGTAGAGAGAGAAGATTTGACGACTACGCTTGTGGCCATCTCTACAGATTTATTGATCGTTAGATGTGAGTGTATCCGACCGCTGCCCGCATTTGGGGCTGAGAAAATTTTAGTAGTCAATATGTGCCATACAATTGCAGCCAGATCTGACGCTCATCCGTGATTTGCGCTGAGTGAAAAATCGGAGCATACAGAAGGGATCCGATTATGCAATCATCCAAAGGTGCTTGTTAAAAGGTGCGTTCAACTTTTTGACATGCATCCTAAGCCACTCGATCATCCTCTAATCTAATGGTTAGAGTTAGATGTGCTCAAGTTGGGAGAATTCAAATTTGAGCTGTCAGATTTTCAATGAAATCCAACGGTACATATGCAAACGCGCATTCTTTTGGTTGAAACACATCTAAACCGTTCCCATCTCTTAAATCCAAGGGTTCTAATTCATTCCCAATCCTTTCAAAACCATTCACAGAGGTAAAACCATGACTTCAAGGTGGTTTCTCTCTCTTTGACCACACAAAAACCATGGAAGCCTATGCCTACTCTATGTTATTAAGGGACTAGACTGTGGCCACCACCCTCTTCTCATTGGTCCATCACTAATCACTCCTTGCGCTAAAAGGCCCATCCACGGTTCACCTTTTTTCCTAATGGCGAACCACTACTTTTACAACAAGATAAACCTAAATGTAACTATTCTAGAAGTCTTTGATTTAGTCTTCGAATTTATTTATTTACGCGCATCCTCTTGTATCCATGCCATCATGCTTCTTCATGTGCTAGATCAAATACAACCACATTAAAACCTTTTGGACATTTAAAACATTAAAAACCCATTTAACCTTCCATGATTCCATAAAATACAAACAAGATCTCTAAACTTGGAACACTTAAGTACTTCCTAGGGATTGAAGCAGTTTGAGAAGAAAATGGTGTATAGTTAGCACAAAGAAAGTACTTGCTAGATGTTTTATATACGTATGGTATGAGTGGATGTAGGCCACTCATGCAACCTATAGACCCAAATATGCAGTTATGTACAAGTGAAGGACAACCACTTGAAGATATAACATCATATAGGAGAAGCTTAAATTATGCAACAGTCACAAGACTTGATTTAGCTTTTGTAGGGGTATTGTCTCAATTTCTAAATGCCCCAACTGATGTCTAAGTGAGTTCTTAGATATATCAAGCACAAAACCCACCAATGACTCTTCTACCCTTATGGAGATGGACTAAAACCCAAATGATTTATTGATGTTGATTGGGCTAGCTCAATGGAGGAAAAAAGGAGTATGTTTGGCTATGTCTTCATGCTAGGATCAAAAGTCATCTCATGGATGTCCAAGAAGCAACCTAGAGTTGCATTATCATCTACTGAAGATGAGAACAAAGCCTTATCCATTTCTACATGTAAGATCTTGTAGCCAAAGAAGCTCTTCAAGGACTTGGATATAGAGGTCAAGGAATTCACATTATTTGGGGATAACATTTCAAGCAGTCATTTAGCAAGCAACCCAATGTTCCATGCATGGAGCATGCACATAGACATTCATTATCACTTCATCAAAGAGAAGGTATTTAGCTAAAGAGTGGACATCAGATACGTTAACACCAAAGAGAATATGGTAGAAATTTTGAGAAAGTGTATGGATGTAAGAAAATTGGAAAAGTTGAAGAACAATCTCAACATGAAGGAGATCACTGCAGCACTAGCTCACTTGAGCTTGGGGGGGTGTCGAATTTCTTGGTCTTTGGCAAGCTCAAGTATATGAATGCGGGCTTAAATTACATGCCACATCAATAATCACTTTTTGGTGAGTCCAAAAAGTCAATCCACAAGTTCTAACTGACTAAAAGGACTCAATTACCATGAAGGAGAAAGTCGTGGTGATTTTGGAGGCTCATTCGTATTCAAATTAATACCTAACATCTAATATTACATATAAAATTACTTAGAATGATTTGTGGGCTACTTCCATGAGTTTTTTGACAATTCATTGATATACTTTCTTCAAACCTAAGCTAGCCCCTAGCTAAGCTAACCCCCAGCTAGCTGACTCTGCACATAGGTAGAGAGCTTCATATAGGAATATCTCATTATATGTGACTTGGATCTCAAGTCAAGATATCATCTTGTTGCTACTATTGTAAAGATCATTTTCATCATAATCTTCTCCTTGTTTACTCTAAATTCTTCTGAATATCAAGCACTATAGATCAATATTATGTTCTTTGCATACTCTGAATATTTGAGAGAGTGTGACTACACATATGTGCAAATACCCTTGCTAGAGAGTAAATAGTCTATCTTGTGTGGGAAGGCTGATACAAATTCCAAAATCCATTTGGCATGATCTAGGGCTTGTTAAAAAGATCTAAGGGTCTGTTTTATGTTTACAAAATCTCAAAGGTTGAATTTGAAGGAAGATGAAGAAATTGAGTTTTTGGTTGACTATGGTATCCATCTATGAGGTTGTAGGAAGGGTCCATCGCATGTTTTCTACAATGTGGAGTACATATTCTCCATCCAAAATGGTCTTAGTTGATCTTTAATCTATTCCTTAATATTCATAAATATTAATATTCATAAAAGTAGAGCTTCAAAGTAAAAATGTGTGGGAAAAATAATTTTTACAAGTGTACCAATGTATGAAGATCTCAAGTCTCAATATTGCACTCAAATTAATCATTCAACCACTCCCCAAATCATGAAAATCAATTCCTCAAAGCGATTCCTAAATTGTAGGAGCCTACTTGCTTTGTATATATTAGGCTTGGATCATGACTTTTTGTGTGATATCATCTGTTTATTTTGTGTATTGGAGTGTCCTTAGAGTGTTAGAAGTCTAGAAAGCAAGACCCTAGCTTAAGCAGGCCCTCTACTTGCTTCCATCCCAAGTTTGGTAAGGATGTCTCACTACCTATGTATGAAATATAGTTTCTATTTCTCAGTGTTGTATTCATTGGTTATCCTATTGTAGGAAACCCATTTTCTATGATATGAAGCTTTTTTTATATTTAATTTGGTCTTCTAAAGTTGGATTAAATCTTGGGATCCATCTCTTCATGTTCTTTAAGTTATTGTGTTTGGAGTAAAAGTGTGTCTCTACATAGGTGTGTCTAAGTGTATGCCAAGTATCATGTTTTGTAGAAATTGTCATTTTATGTGTGAACATCCATTTGGGATGTGATTTATCTCATTTGAAATCTCTTCATTTAAATTGATTTGTCAAAAGATATCTTGAAATTGCTGCACCATCTTGGATAAATAACTAGAGCTTCAGAACAATGTCTATTTGAGTGTATCTTGGGAGGCAATAATTACAAATCAAAGGAGCTATCAGAGCTGGTGTGCCAAAGGTTTCTTCACCAAAGGAATTTGTAAAAATATTTTTCTCAAGGGGGAGCACTCAATTGTCATCAAGCCATGCATACTTGCAGTTTATTAAATCTAACCTTGGAGGTATTACTAGTTTTCTTTTGCACCAATAGCACTTGAAGGGGTTAGTAAGAGAGTTCCAAAGCTTATGGAAAGCAGGATATGGTTGAATCCAACACTCAAATGGAGAAAATTGACAAGGGAAATTATCAGCCTTAGAAGTTTAGGATATCAAACCACCTTGTGGTCAAGGTCCTTTGAGGTTTGATTAGTGGGACTCATCAATAACCTAAGTTGGGGGATAATCCAACCAATGACCAGGTGAAAGCATTTAGGGAATGAAAGGAGCATGAAAAAATAGTTATTTTCATTCTTTCACTCCAAGCATGAGAGTTTGGAAAACCTTGGAGATGCTTTACTACTAGTACTAAAGCAAGTTAGATTCGAGTCGAAAATGAAATGAACAATCTAAAGAACATCAAAGCGTAGCATCAATGACTTCATTCTCAAACTCAAGGAACTTTTGGATGCATTGGGATCTATTGGTAGCCACATAGATGATGATGATCTAGTGGCTTATACCCTCAATGGTTTGAGGGACCATGAGAAGTGGAAGCCATCCACCACTTCAGTTTATGTAAGGGACACACTTCCAAATTTTGAGCAATTAATTTCTATCATGGTAACCAAAGAAATGAATATAAATGGAGGTTCAAGGGCAAGGATGCCCAAGTGTTTTATGTGGGCAACTCTAAAAGCAAAGAATGAAAAGGCGACCAAAGCAAGGGTAGAGGAAGTTTGGAGGAATACAAATCAATCATTTACATTTCCAAGAAGGCTCTTAACATAGAGGAAGAGGAAGGACAAGAGGAAGACGAGGAAGACATCAATAATGAAGAAGCCAAGATGGTGAAAGATGCAACATACATGGAAGACATGGGAATTATGCAAGGGATTGCTACCAAGGGATCAACCAAAAGATTTACAACCAAGGCTCAACATACAAAGGGCAAGGTAATTATTCATCAACTATCTCTGAGAATGAAAATCTCCTTATGACACATATGTATGGAAGCTCAAAACAATGTAGATGCTACACGGTATATCAATAATGGTTGCACCAACCATATGAGTTGTGGTAAAGGGCATGTAGAAAATAGGGGACGTTACAACCCATGAGATCACACACATAGATGATGTGATTTTGGATGACAAAGAACAAGGAAGGTTTCTCAAAGAAATGCTTCATGTACCTACAATCACCAAGGACTTGGTATCCCTGACACAAATGGTGGATAGAGGTTACCAAGTGAGATTAAAAAAAGGAGGATGCTTTGTGGAGAACCCCAAAAAAGGCTAAAAGATGGTCATAGCAGGAAAGAAGAAAGAAAGATTGTTTACATTAGAGATAAACCCAAATCCTTCACATCATGTATACCTTACTTTTGGCAATAAGAAGATTTCAAATTGGACTTGTGGAACAAAAGAATTGATAACAACAACATTAAAAGGATAAAGGAGATGCAAAAAATGAGGATAGTAGAAGGTCTACTAAATTTTCAAGGTCAAAGAATGAAGAACTTATGTGAAGTTTGTCAGATGGGTGAGCACTGGAGGCTTCCTTTCAAGAGGAGTGGCTACATCAACCAATAGCCACTTGAATTGGTCCATGAATATCTATGGGGACCAACCAAGGAGTGATTCCTAGGAGGAACTAGGTATTTTTTCACTTTTTTATATGGTTTTACATGCATGGTTTGGATATATTTCATAAATAAAAAATCAGTTGTATCTCAATGCTTTCAATTTTTTCAAAGCTATAGTTGAGAAGGAGACATATAACTACATAAAGAAGCTAAGGTCCAATAGAGAGGGAGAATACTTCTCCAATGAATTTTCATATTTTATTTGGGATGAAGGCATCAAAAGACAAGTAACACACAAGTACACACCCCAACAAAATGGGTTTGCAAAAAGGAAGAATAGGTACATTGCATAGATAGCTAGGGGAATGTTGAATGAAATGAATATGCAAAATCATTTTTGGAGTGATGCAATCAATGTAGCCATATACCACATCAATGGGGATCCATCTTGAAGAATATACACTTCAACACCTTATCTAGCTTGGTATGGTAAGAATCCAAACCTCTCCCACCTCTAAATAGTTGGTTGTACATGCTATGTTCATGTTCCTAGTGAGCTTAGCCACAAGTTGTAAGCTAAGTCAGAAACATGTGTCTTCATTGGCTATGCAAATGATCAAAAGGGCCTAATAAAAAGGAGATTAAAGTTGAAAGAGATGTAGTCTTTGATGAGCTACTTCCATGGTACAAGAAGATAGAGTATTTGTAGGAACATGAAGATGATGGATCTAGGCATCCAAAAGCTCAAAGTCAAACAAGTATTGAACTAAGTGGTCATCAAAGCATAAGTTCACAGTATGAAGATCATAATTCATCACTTTGAAAAGGAGGAGAAAGAAGAAATTCAGCATCAAGTCACTCAAAAAAAGGGAAATCAAAGCTTATGGAGCTAGATAAGGATGGATTTGATGTGGGAAATGAAGAGCATAGAGAATCTTTACATGTAACAAAGCATAAGCCAAGGAATAGAAGGTTCATACCTCCAAAAGGAGAAGTGAAGAAGTCACTAAGGCCAAGTTATCCAATGGGAAGGTTCACATATGATTCATTCATGGACAAATGAATAAATTTGTAGAGGATCATGAACCTACATGTTTTGAATAAGCAAACACATATACAAAATGGATGGAAGCTATGAACATGAAGACTGAAGCTTCAAGGGGAGTATTTAAAGTCAAGATTCAAAGTAAAAATTTATGGGGAAACAAATTTGTAAAAGTGGACCAATTTATAAAGACCTCAACTCACAAGATTCAATAAAAAAGAATAATTAAACCCTTCCCCAAATCATTCCAATCAAGTCCTCTAATTTAGGAGGAGAAGTTTTAGGAAAAGTGGTTCCTAAATTGTAGGAGCATACTTTCTTGGATCAGGACCTTTTGGTGTGATTGTGTGTGTTTCTTTTGCGTATTGGAGTGTCATTAGAGTTTTGGAACTCCATCAATCAAGCCAATAGCTTAAGCAAGCACTCTACTTTTTTCCATCCCAAGTTTTGGTTAGGATATCTCACTACATATGCATGAATTGATTAGTTTTTATTTCTCTATGTTGTATCCGTTCGGTCTACTATTTTTGGAACCCATTTGCTATGATTTTACTCTTTTTGGATAGATAATATAGTCTTCTAAAATTGGGTTAAATCTCAGGATTCATTTCTTCATATTCTCTAAGTTATTGTGTCTCGAGTGAAAGTGTGTCTCTACATAGGTGTGTGAGAGTGTAGGCCAAATGGCATGATTTTTAGACATTTCCATTTTATGTGTGAGCATCCACTTAGGATGAAATGTTTCTCATTTGAAAGATCTTTTGTTCTACTTTGAGTGGTCAATAGAACTATAGAAATCATTACACAATCTCTAAGAAATAACTAGAGCTTAAAATATATGTTTGTTTGAATGCAACTTGGGAGGTCACATTATGCTTCTAATTGCATAGAGAGTTGCCAAATCTCCCAACAACTTTCACCCATAACATGTATTAGTTACTAACGTGGTGGTATGGTTGGTTTTACACAAACCATAGGATGAAGCTTTTCATCTGACTCATGCTAAAGGATCAATTATACTACACACTTGATCCATCTTGGCTCATGCATTAGTACCATTGTATAGGCTAATGGATTAAGGATATATATATTCGAATAGAAATGCACTAAAAAAATCATTTATATTGATTTTTCTATTATCTTTTATGTTTTTTTTTTATTCCATTTTGAGATACTAGGTATCCATAATAAGTTTTTTCCATTAGTCATTTTGTAAGTGAAATACTATTGGATTGTTCATACATACATACACACACATACATATACATACATACATACATACACACACACACACACACACACACATATATATATATATATATATATATATATATATATATATATATATATATATATATATATATATATACATACATACATACATACATACATACATACATACATACATACATACATGCATGCATACATACATACATACATACATACATACATACATACATACATACATACATACATACATACACATACATACATACAACAAACATACATATATACATACATATGGACATCATACATGCATGCATAGGTACATAGATACACACATACATGTCAACAAATGCATGCATGCATACGTACATATACGTGCATAGAAACGTATATATCTATTAGCCATTAAGTCATATTACTTCACTATAAAATTACCTGACTATGAAACAAGTTTCTTGTATGCTTGTTTATTAGCACAATCACAATATTATGTTTCCATAACCGCCTCCTTATCCTATCTCTTAATGTATCACATCTTCTAATGTATCCCATCCCCTAGTTCATCTCACATGTACCTAATCACTAATGATTTGGAATGAAAATTGTCATCACTAGCATTTTCTTCTTCGTGGTATATATAAAGCTAAAAAGGATAAAGTATTTGTTTAGCTAAGAAATATGTATTTAATTAGTTTTGAAGATGGAAAAAGGTAACTTTTCTGTAAATAAAAGGAACTAATTGAATGAAAATACACATAGGTTCACGTAATTAGTTGCTACCCATAATTGTAACCACCTACCTTCAAATCATAGGCATAAGAGGTTCTCTACCCTTAATTTTCAGAGACGGACAATGTATAAACTCGGGAAGGTAGACAATAAAAGTTGATAGCTTCATCATCCAAAAATGAAGAAGATGGAGGGAAATCATTAACTTCATCATCCATAGATACATGTGATACTATGAACAAGTAGAAATTCTTCTTAAGGAAGATGATGTGCCCATGAAGGTCTCCATGGAAGCTACACCATGTGCTTTGATACTAATGAAAAGACCTAAAAGCATTAGGACTACATGTGCGTGAGAGATGACTCTCCTCCCAACCTTTTGCCTCCATATATAGTACTCAAATCAATGAGGATCACAAATGCATCTAGAGTTCACAAGTGCATGTGTGATCTCCACCACTGCTTTGCCACCTTCCACTAGAGTCTCACTAGTGATAGATGTAGTTGCCACTCAATTTTAGTCTCTCTAGACTCAAGTTAAGTTATGTTAACTTGAGTTAGAAGGCTCTAGAGCTCTTTGGGAAAAACTCTATCTTCGTGCTTCCCATGGGGGCTCAACCCAAGGCCCCCTCCTTCCCAACATTGAGACTTAAGCACTATTCTAAGTGGATTACTTGTTTTAGAGAGCACATGAACCTATGCTTAAGTCTAATCTCAAGATCCTTGATGCTACATGAGAATGAACCAATGATGCCCAATTTTAGACACGCCTGAACCATTCAGATGCTCATGTAATAGGCTTAGTTTATAACTAGGTGCGAAATTCCTTGCCTCTAAACCTTATCTCCACTTCTAATGACATAGAAAAATATTGATCGAAACAAAACTTGTAAGGATAACTCAACAAACAAAACTAAACTCAAATGTCTTGACAAAAGTCAAAAAAGAAAAGTCCCAAAAAGCAACAAGGAGAAGGAACATCTCACATGCCAGAGGCCCTAATCTTGGAGACAGAGGTGAATTTGCTCGACTATCGCTAGATGGGAGACATTGAAGTCTCGGACGATGATAAATCTCAAGACTAGTTTGTTGCAAGTAAAGAGGACAATCTAGACAACAAAATTTCCATCATTGTATGCATATATGTATGTATGTGCATTTACGTATCGATGTATATGTGCACGTATTTATGTATGCACATATGTGTGCATGTATTTACACATGTGTGTATGTACATATGTGTGCATGTATTTACACATGCAGGCATACATGCTTTCAAGGAAAATGTGGGATAGGGAATCTCCTCAAAAGAAATTATAGGGATAAAGACTACGCTTGACTCGGGGGAAAGGTATTAGAGCTTGGCATTTTTAATAATGAGAAAGATTCCGAGATATGTGATGGAACTTTTGCCATATCCACGGTCGTTGATATTATTTAACAATAAGGAGGAGGAATCTTTTCTTGTTGTCATACATGCATACATCTTAACGTACATATGAAACATACATTTAAATACATGTATGTTTCATTCGTACATACATACATACCAACGTACAAATGAATACATATATTTAAATGCATGTTTGTATGTATGTGTGTGTACGTGCGCACGTGTGAGTGTGTGTATGTAGATTTGCGTATATGTTCATGCATGTATGCATATATGCGTGCATGCCTTCATGTATGCATGTATATATACGTATACATGCATGCTTTTATGTATACATATATGTATGTAAGTACGTATATATGCGTGCATTTACGTATCCATGTACGTATGCATGCAAGTATGTATGTTATATAAGTATGTATGCATGAAGGCATAAATGCATTTCAATATATATATATATATATATATATATATATATATATATATATATATATATATATATATATATATTTATATGGGACATTTAGAGGTCATCTTCACGTAGCGTGTCCTAAAATTGGATCGTTTGGTTCCGTTGAGAACGTCTTCTGTCGAAAAGCTTAGGAATTGGAAAAGCTTTTCCAAATGATCCAAATGGATAGTTGTATCTTTATTGTAAATAAGGATTTTATCCAAAACGTAATAAGGTCTTAGAACTATATTCATTAAGCTTATAAATATAGCAGGAGTATTTTTTGACCCAAATAGAATGATTGAGAAATCAAAGTGTCCATTTTTTTATGAAAGTTTGACTTTAGCACATATTTATGTTTGATTGTGATTTGATGGTATCCTTGTTGAAGATCAATCTTTTAAAATATGTTAGATCTTTTAAATTGATCAAGTAGATCATCTATCCGGGGCATTGGATATTTTTCTTTCTCTTTGAATTTATCCAAAGCTCAATAAGAAATGCATAATTACATTGATCCATCCTTCGTTTTTAGTAAGAGGATGGGAACTACCCAAGGTGAATGCATAGTTGATATATTTAGGTAGTGATGTGTGTGAACACACTACAACCACCGAGGAACTTTTTTCCCTCATTAGGAGGTTTTTCCCCCTAGCTTGTATATACACCTATAGCCCTAACGGATCACTTATCTTTGTACATTCTAGTGGTAATACATTCAGTATTGTGTGTTGTGCTCCAAGCTTCTTCTTTTTCCTTGTGTTGTTCATGTGCTTTTGTAGACCTCAAACTCCAACAATTGGTATCGGAATAGGTCACCATTTCATTTAGGGTGTCATCGACACCCCTCTAGTCACAGTCTCAAAATCACATGAAAATTGGTGAGCATACTCAAGGTGATTAGGAGATCAAAACAACTTTGTTATGTCATGTCAAAATCACAATCTCAGCTCGTTCTAGCCTCTCAATGCACTATCGTAGTGCTTATGTAGGGGATTTCATCTTTTTGTGCCGAACATATACAAAGGTTTTGCCAATATAAGCGTCTCGAAGTCTGCTACATGTTTAGCAGAGCTTGACAAGGTAGTTCTGTTCAAATTTTTGAGATACAATCGTTTTTCTGCGTCAGGGTATTTTAGTCAGTGGCCATGGTTGAAAGCAGTGATGTATTCCATATGTTGGCTATTGAGGATAAGTTGGATGGTACCAATTACCCATTATGGGCTTATATGATGCATTATGTATTGATTGCAAAAGTACTCTTGAATATGGTGCAAGGTGTTGAAAAACGTCCTATTACACCTTCAAATACAGTTGTTGAAGGTGATGCAAACGTCGTTGATGATATCGTGATATTCTTTAGATTCTTGTTCGTGTTGCGGTTCTTGTTGCACCCATTGCAGATCAAATTTGTTGGGATGGCAGAGATGCTCAAGCACACATCCATTCTTACTCTCACAATAGTATAGGACTATGCACAATAGATCTATTGAGATTGTTTGAATTGTCACCTTGATTCCTACTCTCTCAATAGTATAGGGAGTGTATAGGGAATAATGTAATTGTCTGTTTCTTTGACTCTTACTCTCACAATAGCCACATAGATTCATGTGAGCATAATTATATATAGTATAGTGTCACAGGTGTATAAAAACTATTGTGATTGTTTGAGTCTTTGAGTTTTACTTTCACAATATTTATATACATGAATGTGACGAGAATCATACATAGTATAGGAAGTGTATATAAAGAATTATGAATGTTTGATTCTTTCACTCTTATATTCTTAATAGTTACATTGCTTCACTTCAAGATTAAAACTATATTTATATATAGTTTTACTTATCTAACTATCGTACTATTAATCTATTAGCATTTTTCATTATCCATTCGTTGATTCATTTATATATTTATCTATTTGTGTATAAATATATTCATATAACCATCTATTTATCTATCTATCTATCTATCTATCTATCTATCTATCTATCTATCTATCTATCTATCTATCTATCTATCTATCTATCTATCTATCTATCTATCTCTCTATCTGTATATCTGTCTGTCCATCTCTTTGTTTGTATGTTTGTCTATCTGTCTATCTATCTGTCTATATGTATGTCTGTCTGTCTGTCTATCCATCTATCTATCTATCTTCTGTCTATCTATCTATCTATCTATCAATCTAGCAATATATGTATCTATCTATCTATCTATCTATCTATCTATCTATCTATCTATCTATATATATATATATATCTATCTATCTATCTATCTATCTATCTATCTATCTATCTATCTATCCTTCTATCTATCTATCTATCTATCTATCTATCTATCTATCTATCTATCTATCTATCTATCTATCTATCTATCTATCTATCTATCTATCTATCTATCTATCTATCTATCTATCTATCTATCTATCTATATATCTATCTATCTATCTATCTATCGATCTATCGATCGATCGATCTATCTATCTATCCATCTATCTATTTATCTATCTGTATATTTATCTATTTATTTATTTATTCATCTATCTATCTATCTATCTATCTATCTATCTATCTATCTATCTATCTATCTATCTATCTATCTATCTATCTATCTATCTATCTATCTATCTATCTATCTATCTATCTATCTATCTATCTATTTGTTTATTCATCTATCTATATAGATATCTATCTGTTTTTATCCATCCATTTAATTACTTATATATATATATATATATATATATATATATATATATATATATATATATATATATATATATATATATATATATATATATATATATATATATATAATTGATCCATCTATCCATACACTTATTGATCAATCTACTTATATGTCTACTTGAATATGTATTTAAGTATCTACCATTTTATTGATGAGTCCTTTCTTTTATTATGGATTTTATGAATTAGAAAAAATTTAATTATATTCAAAATTTTAATTTTATCGCATAGTCTATTTGTTATATTTTATACATGGAAGGTTAAATAAATAAGAATTGAGGAATTTTTATAAGATTTTGTCTACTCGTACATCTATGGAATGAGACAAGATCAAATAACATTAGCAATGGATGTACCAAATTACAAAGATTTCATCAAACAATTATGTAGAACAGTGTATATTAACATCAAAGAAAAAATTGAAAGAATATCAAGAGGAACAAGAGTGCTAGCTGAGCAAATGAGCAAAGAACTCACATTTTTGGACAAATAATAAAAGTGGCATAATCCTTGGCATTGGATATCACAACAGAGCCAGGATTTATGGAAAACATAATTTTTTTCCAATTAAACTATTAGATGATGAAGACAGGAAACACAATGAGGCCAAATACCAACAAACAAGCAAAGAGACTCCCATATTCATCTATTCATTTCAAAGATGTAGCCCTCATGGGAGAAGAACAGTAGGGTATGCTCCATAAATTAAAAAATAAGCTAGTTGAGGTTTTGTAATGAGATTTTTGTAGCAACATTATTCAAATTACATGGTGGTGACATGTAGATAAGAGAGAATGAAGCAATTGAAGTGACAAATTTACCTATTACCCATGGTGGATTAATCAACCAACTTGCACTAGTTAGACACCATATTAAAAGCCCATGTTTTGTTTCCAAATTATGGAATAGTGATATGTTGGACATGTGGCTCCAAAAAATGAAGAAAGATTTATTAAAAATACCATGTAGCCAAAGCATTAAAGACACAAAAGGTTACTGAAACCAAATGTTTGGAAGTTGATCAAAGGATTGTTGCAGACAGTCTCATTTTTGCACACTTGTAACATATCACATATTTATAACTATACTGAAACCAAATGTTTGGAAGTTGATCAAAGGATTGTTGCAGACAGTCTCATTTTTGCACACTTGTAACATATCACATAATGATCTCCATCCAGGAAACATCTTATTGGATTTTGAAGAAGACTATGTGTACATCAGATTATGTGGCTTTGGTATAGCAACACATTTTCCAACAAAAAAAAAAAATATTTCCAAAGTTACCAAACCTCAAGATATCAACCAGGAACAAGTGGAGTCAAAATATTGGTGGATTGCACAATAATGCATATCGATTTGCCCTACATCATTTGATAAAAGTCAAGAGACATATACAATTGCAATGCTTATTTTGAAAATTTTGAAATATGTAGATTCATATAGTAATGCCATCGATAAAATGGGATTTGTAAGTTCAATTTTGCATTTTAGAACTAGCAATCGATAAAGATTTATTGAAAAGAGTAGACACATAGGAGTTGCTTAGAGTATTTTCAAACCTCATTTGTTATTTGAAGATATCAAATAGTGATGGATTAAGACCATATTGAAGTGGATTTTTGTCAAAGAACATCTTTATCAATCAAACATAACTTTCTATCATTCTGTCAAATTGAATTGTTGTGGTAATGTTATATAACTTTTAATTTAAGTGAAGTGTTTTTATGATACATGAAGTGATTATGTGGATTTTAATGTGAAGTGATTTTATGGAGTTTAATATTAAGTGATTATGATGGATGTAAATTAAAATGTATGATATGGACATGTTCATTATCTATATATTTATCTATGTATTTATTAATCAATCAATGGATCAATCTATATTACTATCCATATATCCATAATTCAATCTATTTATTTATTCTTATGTAATATGCATCTATCTATCTATAAAATATCTATTTATCTATATATACTCATCTATCTATCTAATTATCTATGAATGGTGTAGATTGAATGATGTGGATTCAATTGAATTATGTGGATTAAATGATTTGGATTCTTTTGAATTATGTAGATTGAATGTGTGGATTGAATGATGTGACTTGTGTTGATTGCATCATGATATTATGTGGAAAAAAAAAAATTCAATGATGTGGATCGAATTATGTCAATGTTTTAAAGGTAATGATTTTTTTTTTTGGGAGATATGAAAGTAAAACATGGCAAGAATGCCAAATGTGAATAATGACCTTGATCATGATGAATCATAAAGTATTTTGTCTAGAAAAAATGCTCAATTTACATAAATAGGGTTAATGTTTTTATTTCAACAAGATTAAGAACCAAAGGGTTTAGAAGAAGAACCATTATCAATGAAAGAAGTTAGAAAGCTATGTCTCAATCATTTTGTTTGTGATGTCCTCTTTCGAGTTACAAGGAGAGCAAAAGAGACAGCACTTCCATTAAATCTTTTCAACTTAAAACATAGAGGATTAGTAGGAACTTTACTTCAATGTTTTCTTCAAGTTGAATGATCATTACAAAAGAATAACCAAATTGCACTATATTTCATTCAAAGAGTTTTTGTACAAGATATCCTTCATCTATGTGTAGATTAGGATAATTATCCATCATATATCCATAGAGAGCTTTTCCAAATATCATAATTCTTCCTCTATCAATCTCCTTATTTACTCTTGTGTGTATTTCTTTTCATGCTTTGTCACTCTCTTTCACACCTAATGGTGGTATCAGAGCACATTTAGCTCTTTCTCAACCTGTTATTTTTTGCATCCACATTTGCTTGCACATAGGCATGCACTTTTAATAGTGCAAATTTAGAGTATAGAAGTACAGGTTCAACACTTGGAGAATATTTCCATCAGGTTTGATGTGGTTTTACCCCATTTCGAAGGCATTTCTATGGTCTATAGATTGTGAGCTACATTTCATCTTTTGTTGAAGTTTATATCTTGATACTTTTGGGTTCTTTGGTGTCGTGGAAAACAAAAATGACATATTTGGCATCCTTCAAACTAAGGATAAGCTTTGTGGGATCATATATCCACTATTTTCTTACATGATTGAGCATGTTTTTAGTCCAAAGAAACTATGGAACATAGTGGCAAATGTTGACAAGTGTCCCAATAATTGTTCTAATATGCAGTCTATTGTCTTATATTCAAGTTCTTCTTCAAGTACAATAAATATGCCTTCTCCAACTACATAGGAACAAATTATATTGGATGGAAAGGATGCTCAAATTCATGCAATGATTGTAGTATCTATGAAGCAACACATTTTTCCACACATCCAGTCATGCACTCTCTCAAGACATGCTTGGGATAATTTTGCTTCTTTACATGCCATGTAATGATGCATATGTTGCTTGCTTAAGTATTGGAGTTACACGTCTACGGAAGCACGTGAAGAGCACAAGGAAGAAGAAGAAGCTTGGAGCTCAACATACAATACTGAATGTATTGCCACTAGAATGTACAAAGATAAGTAGCCCATTAGGGCAATAGGTGTATACAAACCTTCGAAAGAGGGAAAAAAGTGCCCCGATGGTCCTACAGTGTTCACACACATCACTACCTAAATATATCAATGAATCCCCCCTGGGAGTGATGCAGTGAATAAGTAGCTGGCATTCATGTATAAGGAAGTGCCAAGCTATGTGGAAATCACTCCACAAAAGGAAGTAAGCCCAAAGCTTTGCGAAAATCTTCAAACATCTCCCTAGGCAGAGCCTTCATGAAAAGATCTGCAATGTTCTCCTGCGTGGACACATATGCCAAGCTTATCTCCCCAGTAGAAAACCTCTCCCTGACATAATGATAATGCACCTCAATGTGCTTAGTGCGAGCATGGAACACAGGGTTCCTCGCAATTTCCAACGCGCTCTGACTGTCAGTGAAGATGGTGGTGGCAGAAGACTGAGCAACACCCAAATTAGCCATAAGGCATCTGAGCCACACACACTCAACAGTCGCTGTGAAAGCTGCCCTATACTCAGCCTCACAACTAGAAGTGTCCATAGTAGGCTGCTTATTGATCAACCAAGATATACATGAGCTACCAAGCATGAAGCAAAAGCCACTAGTGGACACACGAGTGTCATACCAACCAGCCCAGTCTGAGTCAGAAAAAGTATGCAAATCTGGCAGTAGTGATCCCCCCTTGGGATAAAACAACCCAAGTAGCCGAGTACCACTCAAGTAGCGAAAGATGCACTTAATTGCCTACCAATGCTTAACACTTGGGCAATGCATAAACCTGCTCATCTGTGAGACAGCAAACCGAATATCTAGCCAAGTAATGCATAAGTAAATCAGGCATCCAACAACCTGCTGATAGAGGATAGCATCAAATTCATCTCCAACATCATGAAGACTCAATCGTAAACATGTCTCCATAGGAGTGGAAATAGGCTTACAGTCTTCAAGGCCAAAATGCGGCAATAATGTGTCAGTATATTTTGTTTGACACAAGGCCATTCCACCATCAAGTTGCATAAACTGAGCGCCCAAATAGTGATGCAAATGCCCCAAATCAGACATCTCAAATAAGGCATGCAAATCAGCTTTAAAATTAGTAATATGCTTCTAAATAGGACCAATGAGCAACATGTCATCAAAATAGACAACAATGATGAGAAGCACATCATGAAAATGCTTAACATACAAGGTGCTTTTAGTTGGACTATTCTCAAAAATATGTGCAATCAGATAGGCATGTATATTTTCATACCAAGCACGTTTCTTCATGCAAGTCACCATGCACAAATGCGGTTTTAATGTCCAACTGATGTACATTCCAACCATGATGAGCTACAAGTGCAGAGATGTTACGAACAGTAGTCATTCAGCAAGTAGGAGTAAAGGTTTCATCAAAATCAATGCCTCTTTCCTGTGCATAACCCTTTGCAACAAGCCTAGCCTTATATGTTGGGGATGTAAGGGTCATGTGACCTTACCCCCATATTCATATATATACATCATATATAGAGCATTGCATCATGAGAGTTCATTATGTGGGTTTCGAGGCTCCCACGCATATCCGCGCGTCTTTCCTCTCTTCTCTCTCCCTCCATTTCCTCCTTCCTCCTCTTGTTCTGCACACCAAAGCCCTTCATTGGTATCAGAGCATGTTGAAGGCTGGTGTGCAAGAAGCTTCAATGGAAGCTTAGGTGAGAAGAGGTAGAAGTGCAGGTCGGCATCTCTTGACAACTGTTCAGTATTTCGGTCATAACTCAAGCTACGAAGCTTGGATTGACGCGTTTTAAAGTTCTATGTGTAGCTAACACATAGAGCTACAACTTCACAGAAGAACGCAGAACCTGGTTCGGCCTTCTGAAGTGCCGAAAATTCGAAAAACGCAGAGAATTGTAGAAAGCGAATCTACATTGAGTAAGACAGTAGGTCGGTTTTTTTGTCATAACTTGAGTTTTACAGCTCGGAATGCGATGATTCAACTTGCTGCTCGTAGCTTGGAAAGATAGCTACAACTTTCTAGAAGAACTCAGATCCAGATTCTGAGTTTTAGGTTGCCGAAATTGCAGAATACAGAGCAGTACTGTTGCAGGTGATAGTGAAATTGACAGCAGGTGCTTGTCTTAAGCATATCTTGAGCTACACACCTCCGATTGAGGTGTTCTTTATGTCGTTACGTAGCCAAGAAGCAGATCTTCAAGTTTGTCGAAGACCAAAAGTTCAGATTCAGAGGTTATCACCTCTGAAACAGCAAAACACAGAGCAGTACAATTTTGCCCAAACAACCCTAATTGCACTTGGAGGTTGAATTTGCTTTGGAACTTCTTCGAGAGAGAATTTATGGTGTGCAAGCTCTTATTTTCAGAGCTTCAAAGCATTGTACATGTATGATCATTGTGGTAGCTCCTCCATATGAGAGTAGAGCATGATCTTCTCATGCGTTTGGCATGTAAGATGACATTGTGGTATACTCTTTTTTGAGGTTTATGTCATCATGAGTTTGATCATGGATGTATAGTGGCATTGTGGTCTATATCTTGCTTATGCCACTTGGTTATGGATTTACTTGCCGGTTGCACATACTTTTGTGAGAGTTGATTTTGGATCTTGTTTGGTACTTGTATCTTTGTTTTTTTTTTGCAGGTACAGGATCCAGATTGGAGCCTCAGTTACACATTCGTTTGTCACCATCATTAGCATTTGGTCATTGATTGATATATATTTGCCAGTGTGATTCTTGGCATATATGGATGGTGATTCCCACATGGTTATTTTGGTTCTAGAGTCCATTTTACAGAGGAGATGCTGCCAAAATTTCATCGGCTTTTATGCTAGAAAGGAGCTCTAGTGGATCTTGAAGCTTGTGTGATAGCTTTGGATCATTGTTTATCTCCATTCATTTGGACTTGGTCACAAGTTATTTGTGATAGGTTGGACCATCTTGCAGGATTCATTCTTGAGTGGGAGGTGCATCACCATTGTATTGGCGTGTATTGCCATTAGTTTTTTGGCACATGTAGTTTCCATTATCTTCTTGATTTGATCAGTGACAGGTGGTGACAGATTACTTATTGTTCTTTCGTTATTGGTTATCTTGTTTGATTGCTCAGTTTACAGGGGATACTCTGTCGAAATTTTCCCAGGATTCTTTCACATCTACTTGGTCACTTTGGAGACTTGGTGAGCAAGCTTATGCTCATGGTTTTATGCACATGCTAGATGCATGATTATGTGACAGGTGGTTCACATGGTTTTCTTCTCCAGTGAGACATATGTGATGTGAGTTATGCATATGGATATGCAGGTGTGATCCTATTCAGGATAGAGTATTGTTTCTAGTCTCTTGTTACATTGCTAGTCTCTTGGATTGCCAGCATGATGTCTTCTCGATTTGATGGCACTGACTTTCCGAGATGGAAAGATCAGATGTGGCATACATTGGTTCGTGCAGGGTTACATATGTATGTGCATAGAGATGCATAGAGGCTTCGTGACATGCCCGACCACGTATGGATGGATATGGATGCATTGGCCAGCTCCACTATCCGATTACAGCTTGTGGATTCTATATATGAGTCTGTTATGTATGAGGAGACGAGTAGTGCATTATGGCAGAGACTACATGATATGTATGCGAGTCCATTGACTCATGTGAGACATAGATCACATCGACGACTTCGATGTTGGCATTGTGGTCATGAGGGCCATATTCGACGATGTTGCTTCAGGCGGATGCGACGACGACGTCAGAGATATGCACGTGATTCAGGTCAGGTAGTGATTTCAGGAGAGTCTATGATAGTTGATTATGCCAGTGATGGTGATATCACTTTCTCCTATGGTTCATCTCAGGATTCCTCTTGTTCATTGGATAGCACGCATATGGCTTGGTTGCTTGATGTATTAGCCACTTTTCATATTACTCCACATCGTGAGTGGTTTTGTCGATTCTCAAGTGAGAGTCGTGGATGTGTGCACATGTCTGATGGTACGACATATGACATTGAGGGTGCAGGAGATATATGCCTTATGCTACCTAGTGGAGCATCACTTATGCTCAGACATGTACGCTATGTACCTTCATTCCCTATGAGCTTGATTTCAGTTAGCCAGTTACAGGAGAGCAGATGTTATGCATTCCTTGGTGAGCATCATTTTCAGTTGCGGTTGGGACATCTTATGCTTGTCAAAGGTGCCAGGGTTGGGCACAGGTATCCACTGCAGGTACTTCCTGTGAGAGACAGTATCGTCTTAGTGGGAGTTCAGCCTTATGTGCGATGTGAGACTCGTCATGTCTCATTCTATCTACCTATAGATAGGTCTATGGACATTCTTGATGCACATGTATGGCATGATTCTGATGCTCAGATGGATGCACATGTAGAGCATGTTTTGGATGCTCATGATGCTTCTATGGAGCATGGTTTTGTTGATCATGTGGATGCTCATTTGGAGAATATTTTAGATGATCAGTTGGATGCTTTAGAGCATGATGTGGATGCTCATGTAGAGCATTGTGATGATACTCAGTTAGAGTGTGATCATCAGTTTGACCTTGGTGTTGATGTTGTGCAGTTAGCTCATGTAGAGCATGATCATACACTTGGTGTGATAGAGCAGGATTGCTCTCATGGTACACAGTGTATGGTAGAGCATAGTAGCTCTCCGGATGCACATCTAGATACATCTTTGGTTGAGAGGATGACTGATCTAGATATTGATGAGTCATCTATCATGCAGTCATTCTTGGATTCGCTCATGCTAGATGTTGATACAGATATGTCAGGACATGTTGGTCTTGATGATGGTGCTTTGGATGCCTTGGATACAGGCATGGCTGACATACTTAGGTTAGCCAGGATAGCACAGGTTTCGTCAGCATTCGGGAGTCTGATGTACGAGTTGTTATGCTCGAGACCAGACATTGCAGTTGCTATTGGAGCATTTGCACTTGGAGTTGTCAATCGTTTGATGATTGACATAGGCATAGAGCGAGTGGGAGCTTTGCAGGAACTTCATCAGTTCTTGCATCAGTCATATGTGAGCTTGACTCTTATCGATATGAGTCTAGAGCAGTTTGAGGTGCATGGATACACCTTGTTCGAGGCAGTTGGTGTAGGTTGATTTGGTATGGGTAGAGATCCGGACTCTTCCTGTACATTATTGTATAGTCCTACATCATTCTTTGTATATGTTACCACTTATGGTCACATTGACCCTTAAGTGGGAGATTGTTGGGGATGTAAGGGTCATGTGACCTTACCCCCATATTCATATATATACATCATATATAGAGCATTGCCTCACGAGAGTTCATTATGTGGGTTTCGAGGCTCCCACGCATATCTGCGCGTCTTTCCTCTCTTCTCTCTCCCTCCATTTCCTCCTTCCTCCTCTTGTTTTGCACACCAAAGCCCTTCATTATACACGTCAATTGTACCATTAGGTTTACGCTTCAGCTTGTATACCCATTAAGTGCCAATGCCCTTCTCACCAGGAGGCAAGTCACATAAAGACCAAGTACCATTCTTCATTATAGCATCATATTCAAATTGCATAGCAGCCATCCAATTTTTTAATTTTTGTGCTTCATCAAATGAAACAGGCTCAATCTCATCATAGAGACTAGATGTAGCCATAGAATAGCAATCTGATGCCAAACACACACTATGAGAGCCTGATCGAGTATGATATGATAGAGGTGCATCTAATTCGATGTCATGCAAAGTCTACACGAGCCATTTTGGCATAGTTTTTGCCTCCTCAATATCATCTCTCTCATCAACAAGTGCATCATGTAAATCTGCATCAGAAATGGGATGATCTACATCATCACATGAAACTTGCAAAGGCTAAAAAGTTGTCCTACTAGAACGAGCACTAGAATGTCCACCTATTAAAAGAGGCAGCAAAGTATCGTACATGTCTTTGGAGCTAACACATGTCTCCTTAGTACATGAAAGCAATGGTTGAATAGCATCTTCCACAAAAACAACATCACGGATAACCAGAATGCATTTAGTATGTGGATGATACAGATGATAACCTTTACTTTCAGAACTGTACCCAATAAAAATACATTTACTGCTTTATCATCCAATTTTCTGCGATGTTGTTCAAGCACTAATGCATATGCCAAAAAACCAAAAACATGCAGATGAGCAACAGATGGCTTGCGATCATGCCAAACCTCATATGGAGTGATAAATTGTAGCGCTTTAGTGGGACGCTTGTTAAGTACATATGCTGCACGCATGGCAGCCTCAAGCCAGAAACTATGTGGTAAAGCCTGACTCTTGACCATACACCTCACCATCTCCATGAGTGACCTATTCTTTTGTTCAGCAACTCCATTCTGTTGAGGTGTATACGGAACTGTACATTGGTGTTTTATCCCACGTTCAGTGAGAAATGCATTAAAATCAGAAGACACATATTCCCCCCCTCAACGAGAATGAAGAGTGCCCATTTTACATGCTAACACATTTTTAGCCAAAACCAAAAACTGTTTGAAGCATAGGAACACTTCGTACTTTGCCTTCAATGGTTATACCCATGCATGCCTGGAAAAATCATCGATGAAATTCACGAAGTAAAGATAATTTCCAAAAGAAGGTGTCTGCATAGGACCACAGACATCACTATGTACAAGCTGCAATTTTTGAGTAGCCCGAACTGAGCCATCTTTTGGAAAGGAGGAATGCTGAACTTTGCCCAAAATATAGCCTTCACAGACATGTTTTTTGGGTGCCTCAAGTTTGGGCAAAGAGGACACCATTTCACATTTCTGCAGGCGTAGCAAACTAGCAAAATTCAAATGACCAAAACATGCATGCCAAAGCTTTGCATCTGACATAGCCTGAGAATCATGTACTGCACATGCCAAATCATTTACAGATCTTTCATAGTCTATGAGCTTATACAGTCCATGACATAAAATGTTAGAAGCAATAATCACATCGCCATTTGACAGATCATGAACTGTACATCTGTCATCAACAAATTTCACAACCAAGCCAATCTTGGCTAATGCCAAAACTGATAATATATTTTTCTTGATCCCTGGCACAAACAAAGCATCTGACAAAGTGAAAGAACTACCATCAGCATTAGTCAAAATGATCCTACCAACTCCCATAACAAGATAAGAGGAGTTGTTGGCACATGTAACAGTATTCCTTGTAGGGGCGGGCTCGAGTGAAGAGAAGAAATTGCGCTGCGAGGTAATATGCTTGGTCGCCCCACTGTCAAAGTACCAAACATCTGAGTCTATTGAAAACATGCACTGCTCATAAGAAGATGGGTCAAAACTGCAAACAGTAGTAAACACCCATTCTTCTTCCTACACAAGATTAGCAAACTCTGTTTTTGGTGTAGAGGCCTCTACAAAAACCATTCTAGCCTCTTTCTTCTTTGCCTCTTTAGTAGCCAGTTTTGGACAATTCTTTATTATATGATAATTTCCTTTATAGTACTTGCAAAACAAGTTCTGCTTTTCTGATTTCTTTTCATCTTTGTCTTCCCTCTTCGATTGTGTAGAATTAGCAGATTTTTGCTTACTAGTTGAAGAGCTCCATTTTCCTTTGCCCTTATGACTAGCTAGGAAAGCTTGATCTACAACACACATAATGGACATGTTCTGCCTGGACTGATCTTCCTATAATAGAACAGAGACTAACTCCTCAAATGACAAGGCATTTGGATTACCTTTCATCATCAACCAAAGAGTAGAAGCAAAACTCTGATATGAATCAGGAAGACCGTTTCGAACAGTCTGCACAAGTGAGTTATCTGGTATAACCTCATCAGCAGAAATCAATTGTTCCTTCAAGTCTTTGATCTTTGTTAGAAAACTCTCCATACAATCACCTTCATTCATGTGCTCACTCTCCAACTGTTTTCGGAGGTAAGCAACACGAGCCTCATTCCTAGCTTGGTACAATGTGGTAAGTGTATCCCAAGCATCCTTAGTTGTTCTGCAAGAGTGAATGCGAGGAATAATGGCATGTTTGATAGACAAAGCTATCAATGCATGTGCCTAGGCATTTCTACCATCCCAAAGAATTTTCTCTACAGTAGGTGCAGCAGAAACCGCAACGCGAACAGGAATATGCAAAATATGATCATCTTCGACACCTTCTACATCAGCCTCATTACCTGCAACTGTAACAGTTGCAAGTGTGATAGGACGTTTTTCAACACCTTGCACAATGTTCCACATTCCTTTTGCAACCAATACATGTCGCATCATATAAGCCCACAACGGGTAGTTGGTACCATCCAACTTATCCTAAACAACCAACACACGAAATACATCATTGCTTTCAGCTATGACCGGTGACTAAAATACCTTGATATAGAAAATTGATTGTATCTCAAAAAGTTGAACAGAACTGCCCAGACGAATCCTGCTAAACCTATAGTAGGCTTTGCGATGCTTATACTGGCAAACTGAAATTGGTATATACCTTTGGCACAAAAGATGGAATAGCCTGCACAAGAGCTGCGATAGTGCGTTTGGAGGCCGAAACGAGCTCATATCGTGATTTTGAGATTGCAACCGGAGAGGTATCGACGACACCCTAGATGAATGGTGACCTGCTCTGATACCAATTGATGGAGTTAGACATATGTGGAAGCATGCGAATAGCACAAGGAAGAAGAAGAAGCTTGGAGCTCAACATACAATACTGAATGTATTACCACTCGAATGTACAAAGATAAGTAGCCCATTAGGGCGATAGGTATATATACAAGCCGAGGAAAAAAACCTCATAAAGAGGGAAAAAAGTGCCCCAACAGTCCTAGAGTGTTCACACATATCACTACTAAATATATCAACATTCAGAAAGCAACTTGAAGATGTATATATGTTTGCAAAAACAAATATGGTTCATTTTTGGGTTCCTCAAAACCAAAGCCTTGAACTTCCTCTTTGTCCCTTTCCTCTCTTAATGATGATATGCAAAAGAAGAAGATATGAAAGTATTATCAAAAGCTTGGGCATACCATTGATGAATGTAGAAAGCTTGCCAAGTGTAGTGAAAGACGATCCGCATGTCTATTTTTGAGAATACACTCAATGCAAAATCTGATGAATTTAATCATGTTCAAGATGTCAAAGCATGTGTTGTTACATGTCATTATGATTAATCATTACATTCTACATGTATGATTTTGAATGAGGCTTGCTGGAATTGGTTTTTTGATGATGGTCTTTAGCATATCACTTAATGCAAAAGAGTTTTGCATCTTTGAAAGATATATCCAAGGGACAAGATGTTGTATGTGCAAACAATGTTTATTATCATATTATTGTAGTTGGAGAAATTGAGCTTATGGTTGCAAATGGATCTTATGGTTGCAAATGGTTCCTTTTATTGCTATTTCAAGGCTTCATGTGCACTCATGTATGGTTCATGATTTTATAAATGACAATCTTATTGTGATATCGGGAATGTTATGCAATTCCTTGTATTGCTCGGATACATATAAGAGAGCTTCCTCAAATGCATTGCTTACACATCTTCTATGGTTGAAAAAGAACTATGGCATGCTCATTTTGTTCATTTGAACTTCAATAGTTTGTTTTATTTTGCAAAAGGAGGATATGTTTATTGGTTTTCCAACATTGAAATCCATTGAAAAGCATGCACTTCAAGGTTCTAAACTTGCAAAATGCATCGTGCTTCTTTTTCCACAAAGCTTCTACACATAATACATGAAAATTTGAACTTGTTCATAGTGATGTATGTGGTCCAATCAAGTCTACATTTTGGAAAGCATGTATACTCATCATTCATGCTGCAATGCTCCATAGTTGGTTTTTTATCCTATGAAAGCAAAGAATGAGGTATTCTTTTACTTTAGAATATTTTTAGCTATGGCTAAAAATTTTGTGGCAATATGCTTTTGCCTCTTGGAATAATCGTGGAAATGAAAACACGTCACATGAATTTAATGCTTTTGTTTTTGAAAAAGGTATTGCTCATCAGTGTACAATGACATATACACCTCAAGTAAAAGTTTGTGGATTGTGAGAATAGAAAACATCTTGAAATGGCATGATGTACAGTTAAAGGAAAGCGCTTTCTAGATAAAATGTGGATGGAAGCAGGCATGTGTGGAAACTATCTATTGAATTATTCTCTTAAGAAAGCATTTAGAGTCATTACACTATGAGGTTTGGAATGGGTGCAACCCAGTGGTTAGTCATATGCACATATTTCGTTGTTTGGCATATGCTCTTGTTTCATTATAACAATGTCACAAACTTGATGAAAAAGCAAAGAAATATATTTTTTTGGATATAGTAGTGAGCGTTAAGGTTGTCTGTTATACCATCCATTGAAAGAGAAAATTATTGTAACTTGATATGTATTATTTCTTAAAATTCAGCTTACCCATTACTTGAATGTAAATTTCAGCCAAGGATGAGTTCAGAAGATGTGTTTGATATGCTCATGCCTTTGTTTTGAAGTGGTGTGCTTGACTATGACCATGAAAACCATCCAAATGAAGTTCATATGGCTGAAGGTATCCAAACATGAATAAGCTCTAGCCAATGATGGAAGAAAAATTCTAGCCAAGCATAACTAAAAGTTTTCAAAATTTGTAACAAAATATGGTTCAAAAGTTTCCATCCAAACATGGCTGAGATTTGCAAATGATGTACATTTTGACAATGTATTACATGAGGAATGCATTTCTATCAAGAAATGCACAATCTACACCAAAGTAAAGGATCACCCAAATTCCAAGGTCGCAAATTGGGTGCTGCTTTACTTGATGGAAACAAGATCAAGCTCTCACCATGCATCAAGTGACTTACTAGATATATCTCTTATTACAGCTGCATATAATGGAGAGCCACTCACTTTTGAAGATACATGGGATGATTCAAATTGGATGATCACAATGCGATTGGAACTAGATTCTTTTTTGTTACTTGGGAGTTATGAATTGCCAAAAGTTAAGAATTCCATTAGTAGTAAGTGGGTTTACAAGATTAAAAGAAAGTCAAATGATATCATTGATTGCTGCTACAAGATAGATTAGTTGCAAAATGTTATATGCAAAATGGCATTGATTATGAGGAAATGTTTTCACCTATTTCATGCATGACTACCATTCCTAGAGTTATTGTATTTGATGCACATCATCGTTAGATATAAAAACACCTTTCTCAAATGGCGTTTTGCAAGAAGAGTCTCTCATGAAGTGATACCTCACCTCAATGTGCTTGGTCTTTGCATGATAGGTTAGACCCTTAGCCAAAGCAATGGCAATCTGACTATCAATGAGCAAAGGAGGTACATGTTGAGGTAGACCCATATCATAAGAAATATGAGAAAGCCACAATGCTTTTGTACATGCCTTACTAGTTGCAACATGCTCTACTTCTACAGTGGAAACCATTGTACATTCTTGAGGACGATATCTCCAAGAGATAGACCTCCAACAAGATGAAAAATGTACCCTAATGTAGACTTTTGATTGTCTATACAACCAGCATAATCAGACTCTGTGTAACCAATAATGGATGCTTTCCCTCTACCCAAGCATAGATATTTTTCCTTAGTGCCACTCAAATATCTCAAAATCATCTCGACTGCTTCCCAATGCTTCTTGCCAGGATTAGACATATATTTTCTCACAACTCCCAAAATGCAATGTCTAGTCTTGTAGCTACCATAGAATACATGAGACTACCAACAAAAGATTGATAAGGATTTTTTTCCATGAATTCCTTTTCCTCATCTTATTTGGGGAAATCATCCTTGCTCAATTTCACATATGTAGGTAAAAGGATACTCAATGCCTTGCCACCTTGCATATTGAATCTCTGAAGTACTTTTGATATGTACTCATTTTGAGACAAGCATATGCATCTTTTACTCCTATAACAAGGAATGGGCATCTCAAGAATATGTTTAGTTTACCCCAAATCCTTCATATCAATTATCTCACTCAACTTCTTTCTAAGCAATGACAAGTCATCAGAGGACTTCCCATAAATCGACATATCATCCGCATAAAGTATCAAGCATATCAAGCTTCCATATAAGCATCTCTTTGTGTAGACATAACGATCCTCATTGCTTTGAGAATAGCCTTGAGACTTCATAAAAGCATCAAACTTTTGGTACCATTGTCTGGGGGATTGTTTAAGTCCATATAAGCTCTTCTTTAGCTTACAAACTACACTTTCTTTCCCCGGAATTACATAACCCTCTCATTTTTCCATATAGATCTCATTTGTAAGATCTCCATGCAAGAAAGTTACTTTCATATCCCTTAGGACTAGCTCTAAGTCCTCCAATGCAAGAATCCAAGAAACATGCACAATGTAGTCATCTTGGCTATTAAAGAGAAGATTTCCTAAAAAACAACACCATGTTGTTGCTTAAAACCCTTTGCAACCACTCATGCTTTATACTTTGGAGAAGCACTGTCTAATCTAAATTTGAGCTTATATACCCTTTTACATGGTAAATCATTTGTGCCCTTTGGCAAAGGTACTAAATCCCAAGCACCATTCTTGTGAATAGAATCTGATTAACTCTTCATGGCATGATCCACTTGACATGATCCACTGTCTGCATAACTTCTTTGTAGCAAGAAGGCTCAATAGCATTTGTTAGTATAACAATATCCAAACCTAGAACATATCTATCATGTGGATGTGACACACATGCATAATGTTTCAGTCATTCATGAACATGAACATTTGTAGACTGGTCTAATTGGACATTCTCTTGAGCATCCCTATATGTGGCATTTTTAGGCAATGATAATTTGAGGACTAGTATCCTCAAACAGTACTCTTCTCACTTCAACCTCCTTAATGGGTTGTTTATGCATCTTATAATCATTGAAAACGAAATCACAACTTTTTATTAGTGTCTATGTTTCAGGATCCCATAAGCGATATTGAAATTGACCATCTTGACCATATCCAAGAAAAATGTATTTTCTCCACTCATACTCCATGTTTTGTCTAAGATTCTTGGGTATATGAACATACGCTTCACACCCAAAAACTTGAAGATGATCATAATATGGTGGTTTCCCTATCCATAACTCTTATGCCACTTTCACACCTTTGGTAGTACTAGGGGGAAAGTTTATCATATGAACTATAGTCAACACTGCATTTGCCCAAAAGCTTTGTGAAAGCTTTCGATTATGCAACATAGAAACTACCCTATCTTGAATAGTTCTATTCATCCTCTCATCTGCACCATTATGTACTAGGGTAAGAGCAATTATAAACTCTCTATGAATTCCTCTACATTAACACAAAAGGACAAATTCATGTGAGATATACTCACCTTCATTATCTAAACTTAACCTTGAGCTTAGTTCCTTTTTCATTCTCAATTGAAGAAAGAATTTTTCTAAAAGTAGGGAATACCTCATGCTTTGATTTGAAATGATGTACCCAGACTTTTCTAGTAGCATCATCCATGAAAGTGAAAAATTAAAGAAAGCCACCTGATGACATTGTGGGCATAGGACCACATACATATGTATGAACGTGATCTAAAGGTTAAATTGGCAAGTCAATATGGAACTTATGGACATTCATAATTTGCTTTCCATATTGAATTGTGAAAATGTGAAAAAAATGGTTTCTCTACTTTGAGAAGTTTTGAACTTGGAAGTTGTGTGGGGCAAGTTCAATCATAATAACCCATTAATTGTCATAGTTGATGGCCCTTAAAACTCGCTCGGCTATAATCTTGGTGGTATGATGATCTTCTCATCTATCAATCCAATACCACATATTGGATCCAAAAGCTAACAACTGGGATTTTTCTTGGCCGCATAAAAATTGGAAAATACTCCATGAATCTCACAACTTTGAGCCTTAAAGATACCTAAATACACATTTTACCACTTCCCAATGCTTAGTGCGTGGGCTTTTCATAAATTGGCTCAATTAGGAAATCGCATACTTTGTCTCATCTTGTGTTACATGCATATCAAACATCCCACAATTTGCTAATAATAAGAAGTATCATATGCATCATTTGCATCTTTGATTGAGAACTAAATCTTATTTCCACTAGTGTTGAAATAGGCTTGCAATTCTTAAAATCCAAGCACTAAAGTAGTTTGTCATTGCACTTTGCTTGATGCACACCAACTCCCTTCTTAATAGATACAAATTGGACTCCAAGATAATAATCCAAAAGATTAAGATATCAAACATCAAAATTATGCGCCAAATCAGTCATAAGCATGCCAATTTTCTCCTCACATGACAATCAAGAGAATGTCATCAACATAGAGAACAAGCATATAAGATCACCCCCATCTTTACATACATAAAGTTTGATTTCAAGGATTATGCATAAATCCAAGAGCAATCAAGTGCTTATGTATCTTGTCATACCATGGATGTGGAGCTTGCTTAATTTCATACAATCTTACAAAACCGGAAAACCATATGCTCTTGACCTTTGATGGAAAATCCAAGAGATTGCTTCACATAAATCTTGCTACCATTAGTGTCCATGAGAAAGGTCAAATGGCTACCAAACACTTTTGTATATGTTCTCTACTAAAACATATAGTGGGTTGGTTAGCGACAAACTATATGTTCAGACACATTTTTAAAACCTAGTAGGTGCTTTGTGTAATTCTACGTGTTTTGCAAGTCTATGTGAAGTATTGCACACATCATTTAAAACTATAGTTTCTACTATGAGGGCATCATTGCAAAGCTCTCATGAAGGGGAATCTAGTGGTGCATTGCAATCACACCAGTTCACTAGTATCAGAGCTATTCGAAGCAAAGTGTTTTTGTTGTTGTGCAAGCAGAGCAAGCACCCACCCACAATTCTCGTGAAGGGAATCGACCATGATGCATTGCCATCACATCACTTCAGTGATATCAGAGTTGTTCGAAGCAAAAGGTCCTTTTTGTTGTGCGAGCAAAGCAAGCATCCACCCACGACTTTATCCAAGGCTTATGACTAAGGCCTCGATCAAGGCATAGACCTTGACATACCTTGTCATTCGAGTCACCGAAGTCACCATTGGTTGCATCTGAGGAAGGACTTCAACAATCAAGGAAGAAAAAAAATACTAACACTTCATGGGAGGTCACCCATCCAGTAATGTTCCCGCCAAGGATCGCTTAACAGTAGGTTTTCCTATCACTAAGACTTAGTTGCTTGGTGACTTTAGGAGTGAACATACTTAAGGTTAAGATTATTTTGGAGCCTTTAAATTGTCTTCTTGGACTCTCCACATCGATTTTCTAAGTGTTTAATTTGGGAAAAATTAGAAGCTACTTTTGTACTTTTGGGATAGTTTTGAGTACATAGGTGGAAAGATTGATCCATAGATCAATTTTGGAGTTAGAGGCACTTGATGTTGTGTCTCCTTAGCAGTGTACATTTAGATTTATCACTGAATTTTTCAAAACTTGAATCTTCTTACAAGTTTCTTGGAAGGCTTTTAGCTATGGTGGAAGCAACCACCATAAGTTTATGCAGGTGTTTTAGGCATAAAGAATAGAGTTGATAAACACTTGTAGATGTTTTTGGCTAGTGTTTGGGCTGTAAATTCAGTTTGTTTGTGCCATTTTACAGCATATACTCAGCACATACATACTATGTATGCTTCTGTGGGCATCACTTATGTACGTTCATGGGGTCATTCACATAGCAGTTACGTTTTTTTTGTTTAGAGAGTACAATGAATTCGAAATACACACTCACACACTCGACCTCGTAAGGTAGAAGCACCCATCATGAGAGACTCATGGACATGTCCAGCAAAGACTTGAACTCACAACGTTCTCCCAAAGCTTCAAGGAATCAGCCAGTAGGTTATGCAAGCTCGAATTAGCAGTTATGTTTTTGCATAAAGTCTTTGATGTTGATAAAGAGGGCCATGGTGAGGTTTTCTTAACTAGGAGAGACCAAGATGAGAGGGTTTCTTCGATGATCTAGGTGGAAGACTTACCCAACCTTGCCATAGGAGATGTATGCTAGTCTTTCATAAGTGCTCGATAAACCTAATTGGCTTCTCTCGGCCAAGTGGTTATATGCAGTGGAGTCAATGATTCACTATGAAGGTTTACATGTCCTTACTCATAGTTTTATGCATTTTTAACATTGACCATAAGCTCATTTTGCAGAGGAGACTCTAACAAAATTTTCCTAAGTTTTAGATTTTCAATTATACACTGGTTGACTTTACTCCTTGATACACTTATTGTTTTGATCACATATGTTCTCACATAATCTCTTTGGTCCATCATTGTTGTTCATTGATTTATATTTCTAGGGAGAACCTATCAAAATTCTCCTAGAATTTGAAACTTGCTCATTCTCTTGAGACTTATTTGTGTTTGGATCCTTCTAGCTCCATTACTATTCTATTCACTTATCTATAATCATGGATTTAGGTGTCTCGAGCACATCTCATGGAACTGGATATAGTGCAAGTGCTCCTAGGAGGAGGTTTAACCTAAAAGGAAAAGATCATTTTGAGATCCGAAATTTTGATGCCATGAACTTTTCTCTATAGAAGAACTAGATTAAAGATGTGCTGATTGAGAGGAGGCAATGGAAGCCAATAAATGAATCCCAAAGAATCCTATTGACATCGATGATGATGATGATTGGGATGAGTTGGATGAAATGGCTAGGCCTACCATTTGATTGCACCTATCAAATAATATTTACTTCATAATATTGGGCTGCGAAAGTGCTGAGGAGCTTTGGAAGAAGTTATGTAATACATATGAAAAAGAAACAACATCAAATGAAGTGTATCTAATGAGTAAAGCTATATGACCTACATAGGAAGGACACAGATAGTGTTGCTCCTCATCTAAATGATTTTGATGCTATATGCTCTCAATTACATGCTCAAAAAATGGAAATGGATAATGAAATGAAAGCAATTTTTTTCTCAATTTCATGTGAAGTGGTATGTCAAAGAGCAACTAACAAAAGGTCGAGCCCCTCGCTTGCAAAGGCTTTTTGTTCGCATGAGTAGGAGAGCTCTTCTTCTTGAAAATTTTATGTACAAACTTTCTCTCCTCCTTCAAGTATTTTTTCTACATGTTTCATATTTTGTGACACTTTTTATTGCTTCTATGAGTGTTATGCACCTTGACACTATCCTTTTGTGGACATTTCTTTGACCGTAAATATCAAATATATTATATCACTTGATTAGGATCGCAATATTTAATGTCACAAATAAAACACTCTCCTATCAACACGAGATTAATCCTTATGTGGCAATACTCATCTTACCACATGAAAGGACTTGCAAACCAAATTTCTTTCATTTCCAACCATTGACTTTTCCTCCTAATGTTGCTTTCTCATTCTTAACATGTTCCACCACATGAGTATATGTTAGATGGCTCCAGGAGAATTGATTTCAGAATTTGAAGTCTTTGCTTCCTTAGATGGCCTAACATTTCATTCATAAGTAGATTTGTTTAATATGACACATGTTATGCATGCGAATTTTCGCTTCACTATCGCTTCCAAAGTGCATATTTAGCGAGCATGGCATAAGAACCAATGTTGAAATGGGCATCTTTAGTATGCATCCCAAAACAATACAACTTTGTCTACATCACTTGTACACGTTAAAATGTCTTCTATTTGAGTTTCTATGCTTTGATATGAATATGATCTTTACGCTTAGATGAACGTTACTGAGATGTTAACTCCAATTTCCAGTTGATTCCAAGTGAAAGATGTGATTTCTATCTTCCGTTTTTGTCATGCAAGCTTCTGTTCATGAAAAAATAAAGTCCATATTTTTCTTGACATTAATTATTTGAGAATGTATGTACCACAGCCGTATCTTACGTCAAATAACTCACAGATGACTGCCAGTATATAGAAATGCAGTTGCAGACTTGCAAAACATCCTAACGTTAGCTGTTCAATATCCTTTTATCAATTTACAGACATAGCAATGTGAATATATTGCATAAACAAGCAACATAGATGTACCATATAAACATGCCTGCAATAGCAATTGCATTGTCGTGTGTGTGTACGCGTGCCCACACCTATGTATGTTTGAAACTGATTTTACAGCTTCTTTGAACCACTTACCAGCAAATACATGAGATCATAATTTCATGTAGACAAAAGCTGACAACAAAATGCAGGTTTTAGCCAGAATCCTTGGCTTCAGAGCGTGTCCAGAATCAAATCCATGTATCATTGTTGCATCATATGCTCGTCAGACACAAACGCAAAATGAATACACTGGAACCTTGAGTCACATAAATGACTGAATGTTTACATTGTTTTAAAGAGAAAATTGTCCACCAATACGACTACAAGATACATAAAAATCCCATTTTATCCGCGGATTGGAACTCTTAATTATACATGTATTGATGCCATTTGCGACATGCTATGGCCATTATTAGGAAAGACTTATAAATTTATGTACTTTATATACTTATGTATGTATAATTACGTATATATAAAATGACTTGGATATTTGTCCTTGTTTGACGAGTGAGAAGGATAGGAGAGAGCCTTATTCTGACCATTCACGCACAAGCTCAAGGAACCAAGAAGATCGTATGGGTGCTTATAGACTTGCAACAGCTCATCTGTTCTTTGCTTGACACAGATCAGATACTGAAGGTCATCATAGGCCATCAGATGTATCTGCTTTTTAAGGCATGCAGAAAAGAGTAACCCAATCTTACCAAGCCAGAACACAAATCAGGATTCTGTCCAGCAATATGATCAAATGAAGCAATTCATAGCGGGTATCAAGTACCTTCTTCATGGTCGTTACAAAGGAACACTTGACGTGTCTTTGGACTCCCCTCGCACTTCAGCAGTTTCAGTATTTGAAACAGACCCATTTGAACCGACACTTGAAGAGCTTTTATAGTTGCTCTGCTGTGTAGAACCCTCTCCTGCGCTATCACCTGGGTATGCTTCTTTGTACCCTTGCTTCTTCTCTGTCCCTGAGGCAGACCTTTGACGTGTATGAAACATTATGGTCCCGTGATCTACAGAGTCACTGGGTGGCATAGGAGTTGCTACAGGTAAGGCCACAGGTGAGGGAGCAACTGGTTGATCCATAAGGGATGACGAGGATGGACTGTATATAAGGATTTTTTCCATTGTGATTGGATGATCAAATTTGCAAGTCGAACCAAATTTGCAGGTACCGTACTGCATATAGAAAGTACATTGTGCAGCACCCTGTAAGCAAAGAGTCAAAGAAAAAGAATCAACTGGCACAGCTGCACAAGTAACATTAGCAAGCATTCCCATTGAAATTATGCAAGCTGTGAGAATCTCTATTCTTGCTCAAGATTGAACTATACCACTCGGAAGTCCCAATCTATTACAACTCTTATCGAACATTTCAGACTGTAAATTCAAAACAGTTAAAGAAAATGCTGGAGACCATTGCAGCGAACAGATGAAAAAAAAAAAAGAAATTGTGGGGGGGGGGGGGGGGGGGGGGGGGGACACAATCACCCTACTAAAAATGTGTAAACATCAGATCCACATGAATGACATGAATTCAGTTTATTTCTCATTCTTCGATTCCAGCAGATTGACAGTACTATCAAATGCCCTTCCAACTTTACTTGGGTCTTGAATCCTACCTATCACTTTGTGTATAAAGAGACATCTTTCCCAAAGGAGGATAGCGAATAGATGAATATCAAGGACCTTGAAGTTAAAAATGGTCATCTGCTACCACAAACAGTACTAAGGTGGATTTGAGCTTTCCCACACTGCAGTTTTGCCACCTGTTTTAGGTGATAAAATCTATGTCAAAAACTTCTTAGTTTGTGTTCAGAAGGCCGATGGCATCTAAGTAACCAGACAGGTATCTGCTTCAACTTTAGGGACGGAAATGATATGTTATACAGAGCTCATCTGCACGGATGTAGTGAAACAGCCTACACTTACGAAGTTTGTTCAGAGAGAGCAAGAAACAGCACTGGACTTTTCCAGATAGCTTGGAACAACTCTTGAGGAGGCAAAGAGCACAGAGACAATGACGAATCTCTGGCCCTAGATGCCCAAACTGCATGTGGCTTCTATCGAGAGGATCAGACTTTGTGATGCGAGGACAAATCATGATTAGGTAATAGAGACTTGATGGAAGGAATATTCAACTCCCAAGGAGCCTCAAGCTCCCGTTGCAGTCATCAGGGCGGCCCTGACTCCACCTCCACCTATGTAGCACAGCTTACACCCACCCACTAGTACAGGATGGAGCTAGTTGGCCACTCAGATGCATTCTCATGCTTGTACTACCCTTTTGTATATAGATTATCATAGATATAGCACTCCATACAGCCCCCCCACTTTCATGGGCATTCCACATGCATACCACGGAGATTTATATCGGCTTTAGCAGCTTTTCCAGCACTTTTATCTTTTCCAATTGACAGAAGACACACCCATATACATTGTTTTGTCTCATAGGCCGAGTTCAGACTCCTATGTAGATGTAAAAACTCTCCCTCCCTCCCTCCCTCCCTCCCTCCCCCTCCCTCCCTCCCTCCCTCCCTCCCCTCCCTCCCTCCCTCCCTCCCTCTCTCTCTCTCTCTCTCTCCCTCCCTCCCTCCCTCCCTCCCTCCCTCCCTCCCTCCCTCCCTCCCTCCCTCCCTCCCTCCCTCCCTCCCTCCCTCCCTCCCTCCCTCCCTCCCTCCCTCCCTCCCTCCCTCCCTCCCTCTCTCTCTCTCTCTCTCTCTCTCTCTCTCTCTCTCTCTCTCTCTCTCTCTCTCTCTCTCTCTCTCTCTCTCTCTCTCTCTCTCTCTCTCTCTCTCTCTCAGAGCCATAGAGCTCATGCCTCACTACCTCTTACTTCACACCGTCTATGGTGAGCCGCGCCATTGCTCATCTACGGCATCTCTGGGCACATGACTAGTTCGGTTTACAGGCAGAGCATCTTATATCTGGACACACGACTCTAGCACCGCTCCTTGCCCACCTCTTCAACCGTGCACTGGTTGAAGGGTTCCCTAACTCATGGACTGAGCACACCATTGTGCCCATTCATAACTTATAAGTCAAGCGATGTTATGGATCCAGCCACATATCAGACGATCGTGATTGGCCACACATTGGCCAAGTTATATGGAGCGGTACTAGAGATAGAGTTGAGCACTCTGCCGAGAGGAAGGGTATCAGGGCTCCAGGATAAGCGGGATGCAGACGAGATTACTCTAACATTGACCACATCTTCACATTGAGATTGCCCGATCCACCAGGCAAGAGTGAGGAAGAGGAGATTATATTGCTACTTTGTGGACTTCCACAAAGCCTTCGGCACAGTTCCCAGGGAGCGGCTCTTCAGACGTCTATCCTTCCATCAAGTCTCTATTACCTAAAGTGAGAGAGTATCAGGTAAAGTGAGATGTCCGAGCGGCCTATCAGATTCACTTGCTAGCACCATGGGGATGAAGCAAGGGTGCCCTCTCTCGCCCACACTATTTAGGTTATACATTGATGAGATAATGGACTTCATACAGCAGCAGAGAGGAGATGGCATTGAGGTATGAGGATCCACGGTCCACATTCTTTTATATGCTGATGATATTGTCTTGGTTTCAGAGTCTACAGAGGATCTACAGCATCACTTACAGTGTAGATGATTTCTGCACACATAGAGGGCTATCAATGAACCTTGGTAAAACCAAGGTTCTGATCTTTCATACATCAGCATAGGTGAGGAGACAGAGTTCTTTCACAACAACAGGGAGACCCATCAAGGTAGTCAGCTCATATGTCTACCTGGGTGTTAGATTCACAGCAACCTCCGTGGCTTTCTCCATGTCTTGGACAGCTCGAGATCCCACCACACGAGGATATTCAGCATTAACTGTGATAGAGAGACAGTGCCACCAGGCCTACTTTCAAGAGCCCCGCACAAAGAGGTGGCTCTTCGACACTCTGGTTACACTAGCACTCATGTATGGGGCAGCCATATGGGGACTAGGGTTATCAGCATCAGCATCGACAACGGTGGAGAGACCGTACGTTCTCATGATTGCCAGACTCATCCACAGCAAACCCTCGGTACCCCATGATATTATATGGGCAGAGCTTGTTGCACCACCGATGCTAGTAGAGGCACTCTTCCAAACAATATGCTTATTACATAGGATCCAAGGCATGGATAGAGCGCGCATCACTTATAGAACTTTCCAGGCATCACGCGACATGGCATTGGCGGGGGACACCTCATGCTATGCAGAGACACGAGATTGGCTGACCCACCATGGACATCACATAGACAGACTACCACCAGTGTGGTATGACTCCCATGCCCCCACCTATTCTCTCTCCCACCAGGAGAGGAATCGGATCATCCATTAGGAGATATGGCATACATACATACAGAGGACATGGGTCAGCCTAAGAGATCCATTGCCGCCTAAAATGCTCTACTATTGTGAGCATTTCCTACAAAACTCAAATCAAAGCTTCATTGAGACCCCAAGTTACATGCAGACATACCTACCACACCACCTCCGTGTCGTCATTGGGCAGCGTCGAGTTTCATCACATCAGCTCGAGATCGAGAGAGGCTGAGCCAAAGGAGTCCCTCGGAGGAGAGGTGGTACCCAGTATGCCAGACAGTGATAGAGAGTGAGAAGCACTTGATTACGAGATGCCCAGCATACTCAGAGTTCCAAATTGAGAAGTCACTCCAGTTGTGCATGACCACAAGAGACCAGCAGAGGATGGGTTGCTCCATCACGCGAGCATATGAGAGACGCGAGCAGAGGCTACAGTGCACACGTGTTTATGTGTATGTGTATGTGTATGTGTATGTACATGTGCATGTGCATGTGCATGTGCATGTGCATGCGCATGTGCATGTGCATGCGCATGCACATGCGCATGCGCATGTGCATGCGCATGCGCATGTGCATGCGCATGCGCATGTGCATGTGCATGCATATGGGTATGGGTATGCATATGTGTATGTGTACGTGTATGTGTATGTGTACGTGTATGTGTACGTGTATGTGTATGTGTACGTGTATGTGTATGTGTATGTGTACGTGTACGTGTATGGGTATGTCTATGTGCATGCGTATGCGTATGCGTATGCATGCGTATGTGCATGTGTATGCGTATGCGTATGCGTATGCGTATGCGTATGCGTATGGGCTTGCGTATGCGTATGCATATGTGCATGTTGCATGCATATGCGTATGTGTATGGGCATGTGTATATGTATGTGTATGCGCATGTGTATGTGCATGTGCATGCGTATGTGCATGTGTATGCGTATGTGCATGTGTATGCGTATGTGTATGTATGTGTATGTGTATGTGTATGTGAATGTGTATGTGTATGTGTAGTGTATGGGTATGGGTATGTGTAAGTGTATGTGTATGTGCATATGTATGTGTATGTGTATGTGCATGTGTATGTGTATGCGTATATGCATAGTTGTTTCTGACAGGTTTCTGACTTCTGACCTCTGACGTTTATCCAATGTTTGACGGATAAGGTAAAACGTTTCTGACGTTATCTGACACCGTCTAATCTTTTTCCAAAAAAAGTAAAAGAAAAAAGAGTAAAAACACAATATAGTAGTACCATTATTATTCATAACAATAATTTAATGAGAAAACATTAAATCTTATTTCAAGAATCACAATCATACACGAATGGCACGAGTCATGACGACACATTATCAAATTTACAATGGGATAAGTATTCATGAATGATAATACATTCAAAAGGTGAGGAGTCAAGATTAAATTCTAAAGATTCACTTTCACAATTGCCTACTCCATATCACTTGAGGCCAAGCGAATGTGCATTGCCTCTATTTAGCTCCCCTATCCCAACTATGGGAACAATACTTTCACCTTACACTGAAATTGCCTTTGGGTTAAGTCTTCAACTTTGTTTCAAAGTCCCATTCAGCTCTTGATTTGTAAGGCAATCTACACAAGGTTCAACCATAAAACTAGGATCCAATTAGACTCTACTATCTAGAGTTCACAAGTGAATGATGAATCATAAACATATACTCAATTGACATTGCAAAATAAATATATCACGTAGGAATCATGAATCCAATTTGCAGCTATAGCCTAAAGGCAATAGCCAATAGCTTATAGCCTATCAATAAAGAAGTGCATGCCATTAATTGGCTGTAACAAGACTCAAACAGTATAGTCTATGACTCTATAGTACATATGATATACCAACTATAGTCTTTAGTCTAGACCCTATGGCATATGCTCTCCACTCTCACTGTTCAGAGTTCATCATTCATAAGTTAAATAATGAATTCCAAATTTATCCAGCTCGGGACAGTAAAACATATTGTCATATATGATACTATTGCAGATACACACTACAGTAGGATTCATGATAATGTTGTATATTGTCACGACGCACAAATAAAAGTCATGCTGGATAGCAAGTTGTAGATAAGCAAGGAGGGTTGGACAGAGTTGGGCACATAGAGTGGCAACTACATAAGCAGTACAGTAGCATGTAATCAGAACAGCAAGCCTGTAGGCATCATGTATAATGTATGATTGCAGTATGTGTCTCTAAAGAGGTTTCCCTTTCACCTCTAGAGCTCTTTCTCGGAGAAGGCACACGAAATTTACTCCCGCGTGAGAATCGAGGCTTGTATGATGGTGTTTGCACTACCAGCAGGAGGCAAAAGCCCCTACAGCAGCAGCCCAGCAGCAGTGCATTGTGAATAGTCGTTTGCTCAACAAACTAGGTCAAAAATGGGGCTCTGGAATGTACATAAATCTGGGGATCTTTTTTCTGCAACGGTCACATCAGTAACCTGTCAGGAACCAGGAGTCAGCTACAAAATACCTGACATCAGCTAGCTGACACGTCAGGAAACAACTATGTGTTTATGTATGTATGTGCATGTGCTCTCTCTCTCTCTCTCTCTCTCTCTCTCTCTCTCTCTCTCTCTCTCTCTCTCTCTCTCTCTCTCTCTCTCTCTCTCTCTCTCTCTCTCTCTCTCTCTCTCTCTCTCTCTCTCTCTCTCTCTCTCTCTCTCTCTCTCTCTCTCTCTCTCTCTCTCTCTCTCTCTCTCTCTCTCTCTCTCTCTCTCTCTCTCTCTCTCTCTCTCTCTCTCTCTCTCTCTCTGTCCGTCTATCTATCTATCTATCTATCTATCTATCTATCTATCTATCTATCTATCTATATATATATATATATATATATATATATATATATATATATATATATATATATATATATATATATATATATATATGTGTGTGTGTGTATCTAAATGTATATGTATATGTATATTTATAAATCATATGTATACATATATGTATATGTGTTGGTATATGTATATGCATATATACATATACATACACAGACACACACACACACACATATATATATACATATATATATATATATATATATATATATATATATATATATATATATATATATATATATATATATATATATATATATATATATATATATATGTGTGTGTGTGTGTATATGTATATGTAAATGTATATGTAATATATATATATATATATATATATATATATATATATATATATATATATATATATATATATATATATATATATATATATATATATATATATATATATATATATATATATATATATATATATATGTGTGTGTGTGTGTGTGTGTGTATATGTATATGTAAATGTAAATGTAAATGTAAATGTAAATGTAAATGTATATGTATATGTTTATGTATATATATATGTATATGTATATGTATATGTATATGTATATGTATATGTATATGTATATGTATATGTATATGTATATGTATATGTATGTGCATATGTATATGTATATGTATATGTACATGTACATGTATATGTACATGTATATGTATATGTACATGTAAATGTATATGTACATGTATATTGTTGTATGTATATGTATATGTATATGTATATGTATATGTATATGTATATGTATATGTATATGTATATGTATATGTATATGTATATGTATATGTATATGTATATGTATATTCAGGGTGATTGTACAACAGCATCTTCTTTGATTTCTGTCCGAGAAAGGGAATCTTGGCAACAGATTTTGGATGTTCTAAACTGTACGGATTTATGGGGTGTCATTGGAGGGCATACAATTAGATTTACGTTTCACTCAAGGTCGCATAAATCACTGGATAGGTGTTACTACTCTCATGTACACTCTTTAAGTAATGCATCTTCAATGTGGATTGATGCGACCATGCTTCTATCTTATCATAATCCACTTTTGATTAATCTTTGTGATTCTCACTGGGAGGTGAACATCCCCAAAAATCTTCGTAAGATTCCTTTGCGGCTAAATCATGCTTGGCTTCAAACTTCTGTCTTTAAATCCAAAGTGCATAATTTGATTCAGCAGGTTCTCTCTCTCCAATTTCCTGCATGTATGAAATGGGAAACTCTGGTGGTGGGTATGCAAGAAGTGATTAGAGAATGTGGAAAGTATTTCACTGTCACTCTCGCTAAAGCCAGAGTTGAAGCAAAGCGGTTGGTCTTTTACATGACTGAAAAGGTGGACTCTGGACTCATTCTTTCAGAGGCTGAATATGTGGAGTTATGTGATGCTTACAGGTGCCTGCAAGTTATTGAAAATAATGCTATTCAGTCTTCGAAAGTACGAGCTAGATGTAGTGAAGTAAATGATCTTCATGCAAGTTCTAAATGCTTCTTTGACTTCCTTCGGGCTAAGCGTCTTAAGGATACTATTACCTTGCTTGAAGTAGACGGTGTTACTTTTCGGGATGGAAAGTCCATTGCCACTGCTTGCACACAACATTTTAAGGATCTGTTTGCTTCCTCCAAAACTGATGATGCGTGGTTCTCATCTCTTCAGGATGCTCTTGCTTTTACTCCTAAGATCTTGGATACCTGCATGGCTGCAGCTTGTGAAAAAGGAATAACTGAAGAAGAAGTTTTCATTGCCCTTCAATCTCTTAAGAATGGAAAAGCGCCAGGATTGGATGGTATTACAAAAGAATTTGTGGTCGCTTTTTGGTCTTCTCTTAAAACGTTGGTTGTGGATGTTTGTAATGAAATATGGAGAGATCAAAGGATGCCTTACTCGTTCAAGTTGGGTAAGATTAAGCTTATTCCCAAAGTGGAGATGCCGAAACGGTTGGGGGATTGGAGACCAATCACTATGATGAGCATCATTTATAAAATCTTTGCTAAGATTTTTGCTTTGAGGCTTAAGCCCATTATTCATAAGGTGGTTCATCCTTTGCAGACTGGTTTCATCAATGGTAGATCAATTTATGATAACATTTTCTTCACTCAGATCTTAATGGAACATGATGTTTCATCTAATCAACAAATAGTGGGCATGCAAATTGATTTTGAGAAAGCGTTCGATTGGATTTCATTGCAATTGTACTTAGAAAACTTGGTTTTGGAGTTAAATTTAGTAGGTTGATTTATATCTTAGCGCAGGATAGTGCATCTCATGTAGAGATAAATGGAAGGCTCTCTGATTCTTTTCCTATTGAAAGATCTGTGCGACAGGGATGTCCCCTAAGCCCACTTTTTTATGCGTTGGCTTCATCACCAATGTTCCACCTGCTGGAGGCTAAATTGAAATCGTACTCTATTCATGGTATTTCAGTTTTTGGAACTCAGCGAATCGCCGTTGGATTCGCCAATGATACGTTTATCTTTGCTAAAGCATAGCATGAAAATGTTCAGAATATTATTGATGCATTAAAACCTTTTTCAAATGCGTCAGGTTTACGTATCAATATGAAAAAATCAATGCTTATTGATATTTTTGCACGCCACTTTCACTCCTTCATTTGGGAAGGGCCTAAAATTGAAAAAGGCACCATATTTCGTTATCTTGGCTACCCTTTTGGTTCGAATGTATCTACCAAAGGTAAAATTGAATGGGTTTTAAATAGAGTCAGAAGTAAAATGAGTTTATGGCATGCGATGCAATGGCCGATGCATACTAGGATCAGAATTGTTCAAGCTTTTATGCAACCGTATGTTATGTATTATCTATTGCTGCTTGACTGGAAGAAGTGTCATCTTCATGTTTTCGAAGGCCTGTTGAAAAATTTCTTGTGGAATAAAAGGCATAACAGGGCATTGGTGCTTTCCGCATGGGAGTTTATTTGTCAGCCAAAGCTAAGAGGTGGTCTTGGAATTCTGCATTTACATACGCATTTGCAAGCCAGGCGAGTAGCCTTTATTATGCGTATTTCAGTCCTTCAAAGGCCATTATGGACTGAGGTTTTCTAGAAGTTCATAGATAATGCACAGCTCCGCTATAAAGGAAGTTGGAATTTAGACCTTTGGAATAAGTTTTTCTCGCATGCTCCGTTGCATACTCCATGCCTTACCCTCAATTTCTTAGTGAGACGTTTTAAAAAGGCTTCGGTTTTCCTGACATGGAATGGGAGGCAGCGGTATATGGGAAACTCGCTTGCTTCTTTATCTCCATATTGGTCCTTCCTTTCGAACCCACCGCTTGCTTTCTCCTTAGGTACATCGACCAGATATTTCAACAATAAAGGTATTGATTCCATCGCAAAGTGTTATGATTCAAAGTGGGAAATCAAATCTTTTCCTTCCATTAGGAAAACTTTTGCAGTAGGATCTGCTTATCGGTCCAAATGGATTCAGTTAGTGCTTTTTATACAGCAATTCTAGATAGCCCTTTCCATCGATACATCGGATCCTTGGAGAGATTGGTTATTTGCAAAGCACACTAAATGGTGGGATGGGAATGCAAGCACTTTTTATTCCTCTCTTCTTCCTCCTCAGACTATTGGTGGGCAATGTAATGCTAGATGGGCCTTTAATAAACTGCCATCTTGGTGGCACGTAAGATTTCATGTATTATGGGACTTTCCCTGTTCTTTCAAGATGCGGGTTTTCATGTGGAGAATCTTTACAGGCCATTTCACTTTAGGAGCATTCCTATCTAAACATGGCATGCAAGGCGTCTGCTGCCCACACTGTGCTTCTTATGTAGAGAATATGCGTCATGCATTCTGGACATGCACGAAGATTCAAAGATGGTGGACTAATCTTTTCCTATTTCCCATATGGGATGTGAAGCCCACTAAATTCAACTCTACTTTCTTGCTTTTTGCATCGGGGGATGGTGTTTTAGACCGGATCAGAATGGCTTGTGTCTACCTTCTGTTTTCAGATATTTGGATGCTTAGAAATGGAAAGGTTTTTCGCAATAAAATTTCAGCTCCTTCTTTTACCTAGAATTTCTGTAAAGCCAAGGTTAGACTTCAGATTGATGTTATGCCCTCTCATGACAGACAGGCATTTATCTCCTTCTTGGATGCAATTTGACTTGTAGTTCTGATATGTAGTGTTTGATGTGGACATTTAGGTTTCGTTACTTTGTGGTTTGCTAGACCCTACTGTTATTTTGGGGAATAGGGAGATCATTCTCCCTCCTCACATCCTTGTACATTATTCTTCTTATCAATGAAATAAAGTGTGTATTCCCACAAAAAATATGTATATGTATATGTATATGTATATGTATATGTATATGTATATGTATATGTATATGTATATGTATATGTATATGTATATGTATATGTATATGTATATGTATATGTATATGTATATGTATATGCATACATAGTTATTTTCAGACTCGTATGAAAAAAATACCGTACTTCCATACCCGTATGCATATGGTTGGAGTATGGAATTTTTCATACCTCAAATTTTTCTCTTCTCTTATTGATTCCTGTTGAGGACAAATCCATAGCAATTTCATATTGTTATTATGCAAATTCACTCTCATATGTTCTCCTATATTATACCCATACATATATACTATACCCTAAGCTATAGTAGCCAACAAAATTCTGATGCTTAATATTATATTATTGTATAGATAATACTTCAAATTTCAATATTTTTTGTGTTAGACGTATGATATCGCATATGATATTTTTGAAAAGATTCCATACTTTTTTCATGCTTTCATACCCATATGCGTTTGTCGTATGGTTCATGTATGGAAAAACTATGTGTATATGTATATGTATGTGTATGTGTATGTGTATGTGTATGCGTATGCGTATGCGTATGCGTATGCGTATGTGTATGTGTATGTGTATGTGTATGTGTCTGTGTGTGTGTGTGCGTATGTATATGTGTGTGTGTGTATGTGCATGTGCATGTGCATGTGTATGTGTATGTGTATGTGTGTATGTGTATGTGTATGTGTATGTGTGTATGTGTGTATGTGCACGTGTATGTGTATGTGTATGTGTACGTGTACGTGTACGTGTACGTGTATGTGTATGTGTATGTGTATGTGTATGTGTACGTGTACGTGTATGTGTACGTGTACGTGTACGTGTACGTGTATGTGTATGTGTATGTGTATGTGTATGTGTATGTGTATGTGTATGTGTATGTGTATATGTATATGTTTATGTTTATACAATATACATGTACATATACATATACATATACCTACACATATACATATATATATATATATATACCTACACATATCCATATCCATATCCATATCCATATACATATACATATACATATACATATACATATACATATACATATACATATACATATACATATACATATACATATACATATACATATACATATACATATACATATACATATACATATACATATACATATACAGATATATATAAACATATACATATACGTATACAGATATGTTACATATGTGTAGATATAGATATACATAGACATAGACATATGCATATACAAGTTAAATTCTGATAGGTGAAGAACATTTTGCTTGCTTTGGAGCTGATTTGTTGCTGATGTGGAGTCAGCAATAGACTTTTGACGAGACTATTGTGTTTTCATCAGAGAACTCTTTTTGGCCACCTTACCTACAAGAGGCCTACCTTCCCAACTTGTCTAGCCATGCCCTAATCCTTGGCTTGTTCCAACCTCACTAGTCTTGGTCTCATCCAAGTTAGGTGGGCCACTTCATCCAAATGGTCTTTTCCATCCTCATCCTCGATTTTCTACAACTCTAGGTCAGGTCCATTGGTCAATCATCCACCAATCGAGTCAGAGTCTGCCTATCGTATGAAGTCTCTATTACTATATTGACTATTGGAGAAGGCACATTTAAAGGTCAGGTCCATTGGTCAATCGTCCACCAATCGAGTCAGAATCTGCCTATCTTATGAAGTCTCTATTACTATATTGACTATATTTAAAGGTGCATGTACAAGTCTGCCTATCATATGAAGTCTCTATTACTATATTGAATATTGGAGAAAACACATTTAAAAGATGCCCACCTTTGAGTTTGGCAGCTGTAACTTACTTCTTTCAAATTCATCAAGAAATGGTGGTAGCCAAAACCAAGACAAATAGAGAGCCAAAGCGCACATCAACAACCTAGAGCACCAAGGTTCAGAGCTCCAAGAAATCACAACACACCTATCCACAAGAACAAATTACATGATGTGCATTTCAAAAATACTAAAGCTATATGCATGATGTAAAAGTATTCAAAAGAGGGAACCTCTTCTATACAGTTTATGTATTTCAGCCGGATAAAGATGGGTTCCTGCTAGCATCTTTATCTCTTTGTACTCTTGCATAGCATAAAGTTACCCCTCCATAGTCACATTAGTTTACCCCTTGAGATAAATGTTCATGTACTGTTTAACACACAGTTCTACCTACA
>CM035421.1:166591410-166606410 GCA_020310875.1 Ceratopteris richardii
ATTTCATCATGTTTTCATATCTTTCATTTCTTCCTCCATAGCATGCTTATTGAAGAAAAACATCAAGAAATAGGCGAAAGAAGAAGCACAAAAAGAAGAAGCCCTCATTGTACACACTACCACTGAGGAGGAGAGGATGCAACGAGCCTAACATCTATTGTGCGAGTCACAAGCATATTAGAAAAAGAAGGCTCCACCCTGAAGATGGATGGGAAGACACTATGTAAGAAGCTCGGTTAGAAGGAAGAAGAGGCTCTCACATTCATCAAAACTTGGCGAGCGGGGAAAGATGTTTCGAAGAAGAGAGCTCTCATTTCGTACTTCCCCTCAGAAGTGATAAGATCCACCTTTATTCGCAAGAGAATGGTTTCGAGGGGCTTGAAGGTTCCCCCTATTTACCTATATGACAATCTTACACCCATGCAAGTAGCACATGGCCGCAAATGCATGCCAAGAGTACATTAGGTTCGTAAAGAAGGGAGGACGGCTTCATACAAAAACAATTGGGTCATCATTGATGGCAAAGCCATCCTATAGGGATTCACGGTCTGTGAGACAGTTGAAGGGTCAAAATTTACAAAAAGAGAGTGCTTGAGGCCTTAATCCCCAATATATGAAACCATCAAGTTTCAAGTGTCCTATATGTTTTTTTCTTTTCACTTTGGTTGACATCTGTCAAGTAGATTAAGGTTGCATGAGCCTTCCGGCAATCTCTACTATAATGGTCTTTGTCTTTTGGATGATTTCGACATGAAGGATCTCCTTCGAGTTGCGGACATTTACTCTACATGGGGACATATTCACTCCACTTGAAACGCATGAGGGGGCAGTTGTTACATGGCGGTCTTGGAGCTATGTTCCCTCCACTTATGTATACATAGTAGGCTTGCATAGAAGAGGTGGCCACAAGGTTGCCCAAAAGAAATGTTTGTGTCTATTAATTGCTTCCTTAGTTGACCCAATGTGCTCCAATGGCCAGAGGAACCTTCATATAATCACACTTTCTTCCTTCATGGCCAACTTGTCCTCACACTTCTCAAGTGATTCTAAAAGGGCAATATCGAGGTGCATGTCATACATCAAAATTGTTTTCTCATCTCCTATAAAGAGCATGGTTCTTATCTAAGTTGCACCAAAGTATCTTATATGGAAGCTCTTCCACTCTTCGTTGTTTTTTGTAATTTAAGGCTTCCAATAATTCTCTTAAATGTGTGAGGGAATCTAGATGACCTTCTTCTCCACCATATTGTGCCCTTGCTTCCTCAAGCTTCTATTGAAAGAGATTGGCAAGGCCTCCTCTACCCACCTCTTTACGATGAACTCACCAAGAACCTCATGTAACTTTGTAATTGGCATATTGGTCTTGATCATTAATTCAAAGAACTAATATGCTTTAAAAATTAAGGTGCACATTTTCCAATTGATCTAGATCTTTTTCTGTGGAGTTCTCTCTCAATGGAAAGCTTCTCTAAATTTAATCTCTATTTCTTTCCATGTGGCATGAATGGAAGTTTCCTTCATCATATTGAGCATACCATCTATGCGCGACATGTCACACCATCCAAAATTATGTGAAATAGGGCCAAAAAGCCTTCATTGTGATGTTGTAGGCCTCAACTTTGCATAATGAGGGAAGTCTTCTCACATGATCGTCTCAATCCTCATTTAATAACCGCTTGTATATTAGAAATTGGATGTTTATACACGATAATAATTTTGTGTGGTCTTTAGCTTCCATCTCTTTTCTAGAGTTGGAGTTGGTCGAATCCTATGGGAAGAGGATGCATTATGGTGGAGTAGAGGTGGAAAGTGTGTGGTGCGAAGTTGGTAAGGATTTTTTCTTGGATGTCTTTGATGAGGTTCTATGATTGCAGTGGGATCATGAATTGTACGCACTCAATAGAGTTGCCTTGCAAGGAATCATCATGTGAAACGTTCCACCATGCACGTCAATGTTAAAGTTTAAGGTGGGGAAGGGTCCTTTACTCTTGGTACACGAAACACCTTATGCACAGTGGCACTTAGAAGCACAAAAGGATGCAATGAGGATGAAATAAAAAGCATGCTGATTTGATTAACAAGTGTAATAGATTTGCATTGAATACAAGGTAAACATGGGGAACAAAATCTATTCTAGGAGAACATTAAAGAAAAGATGATACGAAGAGAGGTATGCCTAGATCAAACAAATGAAAGGGAGGGCAAAAGAACCTTCCGCAAAGTATTCCAAGCTTACGAGAGAGTAGAACTAACAAGCACCACAACCATATGTCCATCACCAAAGGGAAAGAAGACAATGAGGAGAGAATGAGAAAGGGGCCCTGAAGACTCCACTCCATTCCTCAAGTTGTAGCAATTACAAAGCAATCTCCTTTTACACCCATGAACATGGATATGGCTCTCTGGACGCAATCACTAGCATTGCATATGAGCATGCATAGATGTACGGATATCCATGTGTGTCTTGTGCACTTCTCTTTTATAGATGCTCCTTTTGTCAGTTGAATTGATATTTTGGGACATGTTGGTTGAGTTCTTGAGATCCATCGCTTTGTTGGTTGGAGAAGGTAAGATGTCAAGATACGCTCCACTTCGTTGTTCCAATGTTGCCTTTTGCCTAATCTTTAATAAGGTACTAAATTTGGAAAAAATCACCTCAGCATTGCTTTCAAAGCAATCCAAAACCCCAAGTTTGTCTACCCATAAGCTTTGATCCCACACTCGAATTACTTTCCCTTGTCATTCAAGGCATGTACGGACAAGGGTGGAGTGAAGGAGAACTCTTTTTTCTTTCTCTTTTTCTTTCTGCGAAGTTTTGCTTTACCAAGGCAAAACTTTATCCTATAGTGCATTCGTACAAGATTTTGTGTAAATCCATGGACTCCGAGCAAAACGTTATTATAAAATTTTTGTTGGAGCTTTGGCATGTTTTGAGCACATCTTTACACTCCAAATTCCCGATAGGCGATATGACTCTTTTGTAACATTTCAAGGAAGTCTTAAGATTGAGATTTATTTGAATGGGAGGAGTGAGGAGAAGACGGAAGTATGGAAAGTAGATGGGAAAGATCCCTTAGTACCCTTAAAAAATCTATGATAAAATCCAAGGTCGAGTGTCCAAGGGTGTAAGTGAGCGATAAGCATGCAACAATAGCATGCATACAGTTAACAAGGTCAAGTATGCAAAGACCTCGTTTCTTGTGTGGAAGAGTCATCAAATTCCACGCAAAGTTAGCAATAGAACACATGTAGGCAAGTAGCAAGAGTTTTAGCTATGATTTAAAATAGAATTCCCAACGAGGTAGTACTCCACCATTCCTAAGTGAGAGTAAGCTCTTATACCTTTGGAATAAAAACAGCAATGCCCTCTATAATGGAGAACGGCATATAACCATCCAACTATGTCTCATTCACAGAAGACGTAACATCAAGTCTTTCACGTATTTCCAATAACACAAATGGATTCTTTGAATAAGCCATCCAGCTTGGCACTTATTGTTGCCCAATCTTTGTACAGCATAAATGAAATCACTATCATCAAAAGGCCTTTCAAGTTTATGACATGATTAAGAGAGAGGATAAACATGTTAAAGTAATTAGTGCATAGCATAGTGCTGGATCTTAGAAGAGGAAATCCATGAACCTTAGCTACTCATGAGGCCAAAAACCTAAGAAGGCAAAGGAAAGCAAAATAACATCCCATCCCCCCCCCCCCCCCCCCAAAACCCAATTCATCAAAAAAAAACAAAATGTGCATGTTTAGCCTCTCCTTGCACACAAAGAATAAAGTATCAAATCTGCTACCTTATTGTCCATAACCAGAAAGCTTTGTAAATCATGACTCATAATCACATCATCACAAACTTAGACCTAAATAAATCAGGCTCTAAATACAGAACAAGGAGGAAAGAACCAAACAGATTTGAAATGCAGTAGACAAACACAAAATCTTTGCATAGCAATTTTGTATCTCAATGCCCATAACCAAGATGCTATTTTGAGCATAATCACATCATCACAAACTCAGTCCTAAATAAATCAGACTTTAAATACAGAATAAGAAGGAAAGAATCCAAACGTTTGAAGAAGGAAAGAATCCAAACATTTGAACTACAGTAGAGAAACACAAAATCTTTGCATATCAATTTGAGTTTCATGAGAGGGGAAAGAAGAAGAAATGAATTTACAAATGGTATCAGAGAGTGAAACTTTTTAAAGCTTTAATTTCAACACTAACTCATTCCATTCATTAAGAAAAGAGATTAGCATTGAGCAAGCAAAAGATTCTTTTTACTTATAAAACAAAAATGAAACAATTTCTAGCAAGAAAGACACATCTGTTTGAAATGGGCCATACAATTGAGTAGGCAAGCTCAGAGGAAACAAGATCTGGAGTGTCCATAGTAGATTGCACCATTCTTAACCAAGGAAGCAATATTCAAAAGCAGAAGGGAAGAAGAAAAAGGGACTCATGATTGTGTGATTTAGGAATAGTAATCACAGCATATTCTGGTTAAAGTCCTTTCTCGTCAGCATTTTCCTTGAAACCAGAAGTTTAATTTATCTGATGATCTAGAAGTAAATAACAATCATTTTTGAGAATACAATCATGTCCAACAGAGCTTTCTAATGAAAACGCCTAACGAAGAGAACTAGAGTAAAATGTCTTTAAGACTTGTGAAGATTATGAAACACGTGAAGAATCCAAATTTACAAAACTTGGAGGAACTACTGTAAAGTAACCAGCTAAAATGATAAGAACTGCATAAACTTGATCACATCTCTGGAATGAAAAATGTAATATCGATGGCTGTACACTTTACAGAAACAGATGGAGGTCACTGAGTGCATGACTTACCTACAATCCCATAAAGGGACAATGAGATATAAATGACATCTTATCCCCGTTTATCTTGAGATTATGGAACCAAAAGGCCCTCTGCATGAATGAGTATATGATGCAATATCAAAGCCAATCTGATGCTTCTGATTATTACTTAATTTCCTGCTGGTAATAGAATATATATGCAAGCCACACCTAAATATTATCATATCCCACAGTATTTTCTGCATGGTATACCTGAACACTATCTGTTACTCCTTTGCCTTGTACTCAACCCTTAAATTTGAGTATCCTAATGCACACAATTACCCAGAGCCAGCTACACAGACCTCCAATTTATAACCCTCCCCTTCATATGATATTTTTATTATATTCCTAATTTTATACTAACACAAACTGCACCTGAATGATCTCATATCCCACACTAGCATTCACTGTGCTTATGTAATCCTCTCTCCTTGGGTTGTTTCAGTTCTCAAATATGGGTATCAAAATGCATTCCTGAGCCCTTAAATCAATGACATTATACATTTGCCTTGTCTACCTATTTCAGTGCAACAAGGTGCCAAATGACCTTTCCAACTCACCCAAACAACCAATTGTATAATCAACAACATGGGAAGATATTTCAAAATAAACTTGGACGGCAAAAATTCATGATCCTTGAGCTACTGTACCATTCAAGAACCTGGTAAGATTGAATCCAACACAGAGCATATGTAAAACTTCCTGAGCTCATTCATGAACATACATTTGCATCATAGTAAAATCGAAATCATTATTGGAAAATAGCAAAAAGGAGAAAACCATGACTGCAGTGATGTTTTACAGAGCAAATCAAAATATTAGCCCTCAGAATTCATTCTTACCGGATATGCACCATTCCATCCAGGCATCGAAACAATGTTTTGAGGTTGAACGACCACAGAAGCAAATGCTGAAGGGCCTTGAAACCGAGATCGTGGTACATAGGGGGATCTGGGCATTCCCCATGACGGCATTCCCTGGAATGGATGTGCAGAAGGTGTTGTTGATGATCCATTGGAATACACTGACGATCCTGGCAGTGCAACAAGACCCCTAACCATTGGAGGCTGTGGATGATTGAATTTACATGTTGCTGCAAATTTACATGACCCTGTCCTCATGTAATATGGACAATCAATCTCGCCCTGTGCAAAAAGACAATAATAAGTCATGAATGAACTAAAAAGCAACCCACCTGCTCTTCCACTTGATGAAGGGAAAAAAAAAAGATAACAAAGGTACACTTGGCATCCAGGGTCCTGAAAATGTTTCTTTTTTGAATTAAACATCTATTCATACCAAGGCTACCGTACATAAATAGCACGTATCATTCTTCCGACCAAGAAACATGACAAAGAGGCCACATATTCTATGACAGAAATACCTGCATTGTTATTTTGATATTGATCTGTGTGAATTCATATTAGAAATGTAACTCGAGAAGAACCTACACAATCAACTGTAATTTAAGGATATGTTGAGGAGATTAGAGGCTGAAAAGCTTGAATTCAGCCAAACCCCAAATTCACCCTCAAACGCAAGTGCAACTGTGAGATCTCACTCCTAAAAGCTCCCAAAAGAAGACTTGAAAACTAGAAGACATGAATGTTGTGTGTGCAACTCACCTCCCATCCTTTATATTCTCTTGCACCTAAAATAACAATGATCTGGAATGCTCTAGTGTGGATGTATGGCCATCATGCACACTCATTCCCATTACTCTTCAAGTACCTTAGGATATCCCCTGAGCTAGGGACCTTGGCTATGCTTAGTCCTTGTCCCACACACACATGTGATGGTCTCTGTAGACCGATGTCTAACAGCAACTATAAGTTCATGGTAGTCAACCACAAGACTATATAGCCATCAGCTCCATTATGCATAGTATCTACTAAATATTATGATATCCCCACTAAAATCATCCGTGCCCAATAGTGGGTGTAGAACTAAGAATGAATACATGCTCACACTCACACCCCATAATGCACACACACCACGAGCATGAACTCAAAGGAAGCTCTGCAAACTGAGTTTCTATCACTTCTGGAAGTAATGGGCAAACTCGACCATAATGAAGCCTAGCTTCATTAAAAAATGAGATGTTGAAGTTAAATTTCTCCTCAAGGATCAAAATGCTTCACCTCTAAATTTGACATCACAATTACTACAGATATCTTGGGGGCAAAAAATATAGAGGGAAAAAATTTAAAAACCATGATAGTTTTTTCCTTTTCAAGAAGGACAACAATACCAAGACAACAACGCACATGTGTGCACACATACACGTGTATACTCAATCGCTAAAGAACTTACAAGTAACAGTGGTTTGTTTACTCAAAAGTCAAACTTACCCAAATGAAATTGCACATTCTGATGCCAAAACTAATTCCTTCCTAAAGATTGCCTACTAAAGTCTCTTGCATCATTCATAACCTATATTAGTTTGTTTCCTCAACCAGTTTTTGCTGTACATGTTTCTGCTATTGTTATTATTAATGTTGCTGTTATCATCATCATGGTTGCTAAAAATCTTTCGAATCTGGAATCAATCGCAACAGACTCAATGAATCCTATTCTTTTATTCTGACAAGTTCAAAATTTCCTTGACTTTAAGCCATTTCCACTCCACTCTTTCTTTGTGCTTGCATCAACATTTTTAAGAGTCTATAGAAATGAAGAGTCTGTAAAACCTGCGGTACGACCTGTCTGAAAGTTTTTGGAAATTGAAAAGAGAGAATGCCTAGACGGAAAGAGACAGTAGAAGAGAAATGTACCACAATCTAGAGACTAGAGGAAATATTCTAGATCACACACTTACTACTTATGAAGAAAATGATAATCAAGATTTTATTCAGCTTAGATTGATACAACATTAGATGTATCATCAATTATATTATTTTTTCACAATCATTATTTAGTATAGTGTATGGTCAAGTTTCAACAGACATTAGATATGAATAATGGCATTGTTGATCAGTATTCATGATTAACATGTTCTTGATTACACATTGTATGCAACTTGATGACAAAGTCTCAAGATCCATAATGATTCATCTATCAATGGCTTCTCTGTATGGGATATCTGAATCTCTTTGAGCATCATAATACTTTTCTGTCTCTTTCATGTTAATTTGTGCAAATATCATGTAATCATGTGTTTGTTTTGCGTGCAGACATAGATACGTCACAGACACACACACACAGGGTATGTTTAGATTATTTCTGCATCAGATCTAAAATGCAAGTGATTCTCTGGTTTGAGTCTTGTTCAATAGCCATAGTTACTGCACATGCATTATTTACTAGGAATGGTGTGGGAAAACAGTCCCCTTTTCTCAAATATGAGAGCATTCCTAGAACTGCCAAATGGACCAAGGACTGAATGTCATGTGGTGGCAGATGACTGGGGACAAAGCCAAGACCACTAGTGAAAGATGCTCTCAGAGTACAGCAAGGGAATGGTGAGGGAAAACAATTGCCTTTTCTCAAATATGTATTCCTAGAACTGCCAAATGGACCATAAGATCCAAAGATGCCATTCACCAATGGTCCATACACATGGAGGAACAATGCTGGAATAGAGAGCAGCGAAATACTGAAATGCACGGTAAGACAAATGCAAGTTGGTGGATTGAATCATCCCACCATCTTCTAATACATTAACAGCACTAAAATGCATGATTCATACATTCATATTCCTCTAATTGGGGCATGAAAAGTGTAGATGGGAATAGGAATGGCTCCTCACAATTGCATCAATACAAATAGCTCCCACAATTATTCACCACATGAGCAAACCATAGTGCAATGGTAAATGTTTCCTCCACACTGCAATACATCTACATTTCTACCATGTGGAGGATTTATGATAGCCCATCATCGATTGCACACAACCAAAGTCAACTCATGGAGGTATTGCATTGTTATATGACAAGCTCACAAATAATCAAACCATGTTGGAGTAATATCAATTCTTCTAGCCCTTCTCTCTCTTCATAAAAGAAGAGGTTGAAAGGAGGCTTATATCCTCATACCAACACTGTAACTTGTACGAAATCAAAGGGTTTCTATACTGAGCACCGAGACCAAACTCACACCTAGTGGCAGGGAAGGGAATCCATTGATTATGACCAAGAAAGCAAAGATTCATATGTTAATCCCTCTTTCATGAAAGTAAATGGGGGTAGAGCCAAGTAACAAGGCCACTGGAGTATTTTGTATCAATGACCAATAAGAAGACTCCAACAGCAAGGAGTTCCCAACAACGAAACTTCTGCTCCATCTGAGTGACAGCAGCAATTTCTTCCAAGAGTCAATCATGAGGGAAACATAATGAGATCTTGATTTTAGAGCAACGTGCAAGAAGATTCCGAACAAAGTATCTAGTTTCCATCTTCCTTTGAAATATACAATACCAATGCCATTAAAGGTAGACATCAATAAAGCTTATGTCTTGAGAAAGTGACAGAACAAATGAATACATGTATAGAGTCATGCATGCGTACGTCGTATGAGGTCAAAAGTTCCCTAGGCTAAGTAACAAGATCCCAAGCACAAACCACAATATAACGTACAGTATTCTTTTCCTATACAATGCTCTTCACAGCCCATATGAAAAGACACTGAGGTCCAGCCAAGTAATGGCAATTAGTACATTATGTATGGTTGTATTATCCTCCAAACGATTCTCAACTTGAAATGCAATGGCCAGCCTCGTACTCTCTAACAGGCCACCTTAAACAACAGCTTGAACATTTATTTTCAGAAAATAACCTTGAGCCCAGAGCCCACAAATAGAATTTCCAAACAATCCAAACAAGCAGTCAACGATGCATTTGTACCTTTTATGAATAACAATACATCATCAGCAGAACCAGCACCAGTCATAATTTGACTGCTTAGATGTAGTGAGTGAAGCAAACCTTCCCAAATGCAGTCTTCAAGCAAACGATAGAGAGGATATGTGGCTACCGCAAATGATTTTGTAGATTCGGTTCATGAACCGAATAGATCCGGTTCGTTTTAAGGTTCTTAGCATTCGGTTTGTACCGTACAATTCGCTTGGCATCTTTAACTTGATATCCGGTTGGAAATTTTTTCAAAAATCATGCCCTATTGTGAGAGTATTGTCTGCTGCCTGCGTTAGTGATTCATTCCGCGAGTAAAATACCTCCATGGTCTCGTCAGAGAGTGAACTCCCAACTCTGAAGCTTGAGCCAACCACTGACCATCCCGTTGAGAGCACGTGGACTCCATAGCTAGTAGTCTCATTGCCCAAACGGCCAATTGGAAGACTGTTTTCAGCATTCTAGCATTTCAGGAATCGGAAATGCTAAGTTGAAGACCGAAATTGAACCTTCCATGGCCTTCAACTTTGAAGGCTCAAAGCTCAAACCGTTTATGAGGTGTTGAAAACCATTCATAACCCTCTTTTGGTGTCTCTTCGCAAAGTAGAATGGAACTCGTGCTTGCCAGATAAGCTCCATAGAATTCCTTTGACGGTGAATCATGCTTGGCTCCAAACATCAGTGTTTAAAGCTAGTGTTGAGAAATTGATTTTCAAAGCGCTCTCATCAAAGACTTCGATGTGTATGAAATGGGAATTTTTTGTGGCGGGCATGCAAGATGTGATTAGAGATTGTGGTAAATATTTCGCAAATATTTTAAGGGCAGCAAAAGGAGAAGCTGATCAACTCATTCTTTTAATGACTAAGAAGGTGGATTCTGGACAAATGCTCTTGGAGAGGGATCATGCTCAATTGTGTGATGCTTACAGATGTTTTCACTTATAGAGAACAATGCTATTCAATCTTCTAAAGTTCGAGCCAAGTGTATGGAAGTAAATGGCTCTAATTCAAAATGTTTTTTTGACTTCCTCCGTGCTAAACGTGCGAAGAGTACTATTTCTTTACTTGAATTCGATGGGCAAATCCTTCATGATGGGAATTCTATAGCTCATGCCTGCACAGAACACTTTGGAAAGCTGTTTGCTGCCTCATATTCAACTTCTAATGCATGGTTCACGGCAATTTAGGAATCCCTTGCTTATATGCCATAAATCATTGACTCGCGAACGGCTGATAACTCTGAGAAGTCTATAACCGAAGAAGAAGCTCTCATGCCTCTTCACTCTCTTAAGAACGGAAAAGCGCCAAGGTTGGACGGTCTCACCAAGGAGTTTGTCATGATGTTTTGGCCCTCTCTTAAGATTTTAATTCTAGAAGTATGCAATGATATATGGAGTAGCCAAAAGATGCCTTTCTCATTCAAACGAGAAAAAATCAAACTTATTCCCAAGGTGGATGTTCCTAGAAAGATTGGAGATTGGAGACCCATTACAATGATGAATATTATCTATAAAATATTTGCTAAAATCTTTGCTATGAGGCTCAAACCGATTATCCATAATCTGCTTCATCCCTCACAGATTGGATTCATTCATAAAAGATCGATTTATGATAATATTATTTTCACTCAAATGATGATGGAGCATGTTGCTATCTCAAATCAAGAAGTGGTCGGTATGCAAATTGACTTTGAGAAAGCTTTTGCTCGTATACGGTGTGATTTCATCGCGGTGGTTCTTAGGAAACTGGGTTTTGGGCTTAAGTTTTGTCGTTTGGTTTATGTCTTGGATCAAGATAGTGTATCTCATGTGCAGATTAATGGAAGGCTTTCTGCACCCTTCTTCATAGAATGCTCTATGCGTGAGGGGTGTCCATTGAGTCCTCTTTTCTATGCATTAGCTTCCACTCCAATGTTTTATTTGTTGGAGGCTAAAATGAACTCAAATCATATTCATGGCATTTCAATGTTTGGGAGTCCTCATGTTGCAGTCGGGTTTGTAGATGACACTTTTGTTTCTGCAAAAGCGGATGCAGAAAATGTTCAGAACATTCTTGCTTGTTTGGCTCCTTTTTCAGAGGCTTCTTCTCTTTGCATGAATATGGGGAAATCGACACTTATCAATATTTTTGGACGGCATTTTGAATCCCTTGCTTGGCATGGCCCTAAAGTTGATACATGCACTGTTTTTCGACATCTGGGGTATCCATTGGGTATAAATGTTCCCACCAAGGATAAAATACCTTGGGTACTATGTAAAGTCAAATCTAAAATGGAATTGTGGCGAGCTTTGCAATGGCCATTACATGTCAGAATAAGGATAGTGCAAGCTTTTTTGCAACCTTATCTTATGTATTACTTACGATTATTGGATTGGAAGAAGTGTCATCTTCAAGGTTTCGATCGTTTGATAAAAAACCTCTTGTGGAATAAAAAACATAGTCGTGCATTGGTGGTTTCAGCATGGAAATATGTTTATCAGCCTAAGCTCAAAGGGGGCCTTGGAATTTTACATCTTCAGTCTCACATAATGGCACGACGGACAGCTTTTATTATGCGTATTACCTCCTCTTTCAAACCTCTATGGACTAAAATTTTTTGGCAACTTATGGAGAATGCAGTGGTACATTATAAAGGAAATTGGAATCTGGATGTATGGAACAAGTTCTTCTCTCATGCTCCGATACATTCTTCCTCGCACATGTTGAATGTTTTGCTTCAAAGTTTCAAGCAAGTTGGATCTAGGTTGAAATGGAATGGACGGCAACGTTACGTTGGAAACTCTATTTGCGACTTGGTCTGACTCGTGCTCTACCTCCCATTCTCTGAAAGGATCTCCTTCCACGCATTGAGTCCTGCGAACCATCCTCAAATTGGCACTGACAAACACAAGATCACTAACACACTGCACACCAAGTCTATTCCTCTTTTTTGCGGATACATGTCCATACACACTCCATAGTTGCTCAAGGCAACTCGTAGTGCAAGCCTGACTAAGTATTCGAATGGCCAACTGTTGAAGATTTGGACCATCAAAACCAAAATCTTCCCACCATAGGGTGGCACCAACACGTAATCTATCCTCCTGGGTATCTGCGCATGCATATGATGCATCTTTCCCGGTCCTATATTTGGATAGTTGATCTCTGATAAGTCTTCTAGTTGCACTATATGGTACAAGCCTCTCTAATATGATCCTCCATCCATTAGCCACCCCTGGATCTGAATATTGCTTTTTATCTTGAAATTCTAGATCCAACATGTATGCCACTGCATGATGTGGGGAGTAGTATGCATTCCATCTACTAACACAAATAGCTGAAAGTTCTTCATACCTGTCACTATCCTTCACCAATGTTTTCAGTGACACACATGTGAGACACACACACACACATACACACACATGCACATACACACACACCATATATATATATATATATATATATATATATATATATATATATATATATATATATATATATATATATATATATATATATATATATATATATGTGTGTGTGTATGTGTGTATATGTGTGTATGTGCATGTGTGTGTATGTGTGTGTGTGTGTCACAATATATATATATATATATATATATATATATATATATATATATATATATATATATATATATATATATATATATATATATATATATATATATATATATATATATATATATATGTGTGTGTGTGTGTATGTATGCATGTGTGTATATATACATACACATAGACACACATACACACACATATATATATATATATATATATATATATATATATATATATATATATATATATATATATATATATATATATACATATATACATATACATACATACATACATACATACATACATACATACATACATACATACCAAAGTCACAAAGGGACGCGTCCCCGGGTCCTAGGGACGCCAAGACGCCGTCCCCAAGTGGTTTGAAGGCATGACGCTGAATCAGGATGCCAAAGGTCCCCAAGGAAGCCTCTGTCACAGCCTACCGTCCAGGGGACGTGTCCCGGGGACGCCATCATGTTGCAAACACTAAACGAGGACGGGCGGGGACGGCAGAAATCGGAAGCAACTTTTTTTTTAACTCAAAATTTGAATTTGAAGTAGTTTTTTTGAGGGCACTTTTAGCGCCTATTTTGGAGGGACTCTAGAAGGTTCTTCAACTCATTTACAAGCATAAATAGAGCCCATCTCAGCTCTTGAACATGACAACTTGACTGGCTTGAAGCTTCCTTGCATGTAGCCTTTGTGCATGTGCCATGAGCTACACTTGCATATTCAAGGGATTTTCTCTTGTGTCTAGACTCTAGAGTCTATCCTCTTGAGTCTTAGCCCTCTGTTCCTCCCCATATTTTCCCTTCTCCTCATAGTATTCTCTCCCTCTATGGCTTCTTCGTCGCGAACAAGTGGATCAAACACCAAGAGAAGGCTTGCTACAAGCAAATGGACATGGTGGGAAGAGGTGGAGTCTCCCGTATCCGCCGGAGAAGGAGGTGGTGCAAGACCATGGACTTGCAAGCTATGTGGCTACAAGCGAACGGGTGGAGCAAACAAGGTGCATGCACACTTACTTCATGAGCGTAGACATGAAGTAAGATTTTGTTCTGCAATCACTTCGGAGAAGAAGCAAGATTTACTCAACAAGCTTGCTATTAGTGATGCCCAAACTCATGCTCGTCGTGCATCACAAGCTCCCATCAACTCGGCATCATTTGTGAGGTCTTCTATGCCATCCATTTCAAGAGCATCATCTTCATCGGCTCCGGTTCATGCTCCTTCTCCTCCTACTCCTACTCCTACTTCTACTCCCTCTTCCACACCATCGGGGACGCCATATGTACATCAATCACGTCAACAAACACTTCATGAAAACTCGAATCCCATATTGAAGGAGGAGGTAGACACAGCAGTGGCACATTTTTTCTACCATGACCACATGGCTTTCAATGAGGCTCGGTAAAAATCTTATCTTGATTTTATTGTTTTCTTTTAAACCTCAAAGTTCAAAGTTCACTTCCATATGTCATGATTCATGACTTATAATCCATTACTTATGAATCTTTTTTGTTTTACCATTTTCCATAGATCACCATACTTCAAAGACATGGTAAAGAAGATAGGTGAATATGGAGCACATTATGTCCCTCCATCTTCGAAGAGCTTACACACCACTTTATTGGAGAGGAATCATGGGAAAGGAATGGAGTATCATTGCTCGTGGATGGATGGAGTGATGTTCAAAGATGCTCTATCCATGGAGTGGTAGCCT
>CM035421.1:166626410-166761410 GCA_020310875.1 Ceratopteris richardii
CTAATTGTGAAACTTTAAAGTTCACAATATAGTGTGTCCCAATATGCACAATACTTCCTAAAGGCTTCGCAGCAATAATTATTCACAAACCTTACGTTTGGATGTTGGGCAAAATTAGAAATTAACTGAATTTTATCCCCCTAAACCAAGAGAAGGATTCATGTATCCTATCACAGGCTAATTTCCTCCATCCTAAGAAGTGCATCAATTGCTTGTTATTAAGGAAAGAAAGATCTTGAACTAAAAATTTGATCAAAAACAAAGAAAACGCACAAGGAAGTTCGAAATGATTAAGAGTTTCAAGGCTTGGGTGTAAGTATTATCAAAATTGGGTACTCAAACATAAACATAATGTGAATATTGTCAAAATATCCCAAGTGAAACAACAGCCAAAAACCGATGATAAATATGCTCATGAAGAACCCAAGTGGAGGGTAAAATTATAAAAAGAGTATACTTAAAAAACTCTCGCGTTCAGAAACATAATAGAAAACTCAAAGTATACATCAATAGCATCCTTGGGGTCATTACAACTCTAAAATAGAGCAACATATTAGAAAGGTCAAACTATAGAAAGTATATGATGAAGAGTTGGAACAAGATTTCACTTTCATTAATGATATTGTGAAAGGTTGTAGTACATCTCTAGGCACAACACTTCCTAGCATTATAATGGACACAAAAAGAGGTTGAAGGTTGAATTCCATACTTTCAAACTTGGAAATACAAAGCCCATGAAAGCGAGGAACTTTTTATGCATCTACATTATAATTTCCATGTCTCATTTAACACTAGTTCTATACTAGGACACTTGAGTGCCCTGGGACACTTAAGTGTCTTGCTTTTACACCAAATTGCTTGATTTTTCTTGAAGACACCCTTGAGGCTTTGATGGCATATTCACTTGGATTTGATAGATCACATCACGTACTTTTAGAGAAAAATACAATCTTTAACATTTTACTACTTCATATGGGTTATTAAATGAAGAAGAAAATGGGAATTTCTAAAAACTCAACTTTTAGCGTAATTGAAAAATAATTCAATTCAAACATTTTGACAAATTGGAAACGTTTTAGGAAATCTCAAGATATTGATGGATTTTGGCGATGTAAATCAAGCGTTTGGGGATCTCTGGAGAAGTTTTAACACTTCCAACAGTGATAAACGTGGACTCAAAACTTGTCTTCTCTAGATCACTACCATTTATCGAAACCTTTTAAGAATGGCTCTCTATAATTTCTGTGCAAGTGATATTGCAGAGAATTGGCAAGTTATCAATGGAAAACCGTCATGCTAATCAAATGCACATTTTTATTAAAAGTTAGAAGGCCTCCAATTTGAACTAATGGCCATTGCATTTGGTGTTGACTTTCATGCTGAATTAGCAAAACACATATTTCAATGTTCATGAAAAGAACATAGTTCCAAAGGTAGTGTTGTATTTATGGAATCATGGAAGGTTAAATGGATTTTTAATGTTTTAAATGTCCAGAAGGTTTTAAAGTGGCTGTGTTTGATCTAGGAGGTGAAGAAGCATGAGGGCGTGGATACAACTGGATGCACGTAAATAAATAAATTCGAAGACTAAATCGAAGACTTCTAGAATAGTTATATTTAGGTTTATCTTGTTGTAAAAGTAGTGGTTCGCTTTAGAAAGCGACGTCTTTTGTAAATAAAGTAGTTTTTCCTAAAAGACGCTTCTAAAAGTGACGGCCCTCATGTAACTTCTATTTTCAAAACGTAATAGAAATAAACCTATAAATACGTCTACTCTGAGAGACTCGTCCATCAGAGTACACGGGGGGAGATTTCACCCAATATCGCGTCGATTGTTTCTCTGTTTCTGATTCCTGTTTCGTCTTCTTTTTGCCTCTGTGTGTGTGTGCGCGCTTAGGGACCTGATAACAGTGGTATCAGAGCCGGGCATGTATCACTCCGGAGGGGATTGTTTGCCGAGGAGATTGTTAAGGTGTCGACTAAGGCAAAGAACTTCGGCAATAACTTAGACAATACATTGGCAACATTGGCACCCAAGGCTCCCTTGGCGACCGTTGGCTATGCGTGAGGCAAATTTAATTTTGAGTGGCAATAGAGAGTTTTAGATTCCCTAAGGTAGGAGGATTTGAACCCACAACCTCCTACTTACAAGGGAAGTACTTTAACCACTACTCCATCTCTTTGAGTTATCACTCTATCTTCCTTTTGTCATATTTACATCAACTTTCATCTCCCTCTTCCTTTTACAATTCCCAAGTTGAGCTCACACATGTGGAAGCGCCCGTCAATTTTCCTAGGGGAGTGCATCACAAAAAAGGGAATAACTTTCACTATATAACTGGGATTTTAGCATATAATATATCGTTGGAAAGCTCTCGGAACGAGCTTTTTAAGGAATCTATTCGATTGAGGATTCAACATAGTTTGAAAGAGAATTTTGTTTTCTAGATATGGACCCTACAACAATGGAGGATTTTGGCAATTCACCTTTACCTAGGGTCTCACTCGAGCAACAATTAGAGATTATGTGACAAGAACTTCAAGCAACTCAACAAGTTGTACAAGAACGCGATGCTATGCTCCTACAAGTACAAAGTGATGATCGTAGCTTAATCCGAGTGCTGAAAGCGATTATCACTGCACAAGAAGAAGGTGCAAGTTCCAAGATAGGTCCTAAGAACTTCCAATTCTCCAGATTCGATGGACGAAAGGATGGCCGATTTGTCCTGTCATGGCTCTTTCAATTCAACGATTTCTACTCTGATGAGTCATATTCAGAAAGTGAGAAAGTCAAGTTTGCTACCAATTATTTGGTAGGAAGAGCTAAGCTATCGTGGAATGATCTTTGTCATAGTGCAGATTCTCCAAGCACACGGAAGGCCTTTCAAGAACAGCTTAAGGATTCTTTTCTACCCTTACAGTTCAACTTACATGTTCGACAATTGTGGGCTAAATTTACATGGATGGAAGGTGATACATTTACAACCTATACGGACCGGTTCTACCAATACTAAGTAACTCTTCGCTTTCTTGAAGATGTTTCCAACGATACTATGAAGAAGAAATATGATGATGTGATAGATAAGGAGGTTCAAGCAAAGCTTCGCTCATGCTAGCCTACATCACTTCATGAAGCTATTGTCTTTGCTCATGATGCGGAGAATGAGTACCAATTGATTATCAAGAGGATCCGTTTGCAGCAGCCAGATCAACAATAACAATCTTTTTGCTAGTCTAATTTTCTTTGATTATATGTAATGCATTTACACAGAATTTAGTACGTAGGATCATACTTTAGATATATTTTTGAAAATGAATTAGAATATTGACTTATTTAAAACACAATTATCACCTCACTATGATCATTTAATTTTTGCATATCATTCCCAATTACATTAAACTTTCAGGTTTCTGATTCCATGCATGTGTTTTACATGGTTCATGCTTAATATTGTTCAGTGATGGGACATGCGACTGATCATCCATGTCTATTTTTATATTTTTCAACTGAGGTCAGTTCCTTGTCAACTGTGAGGCATGTTGTATTTATGGAATCATGGATGGTTAAATGGATTTTTAATGTTTTAAATGTCCAGAAAGTTTTAATGTGGTTGTGTTTGATTTAGCATGTGAAGAAGCATGAGGGCGTGGATACAACTGGATGCACGTAAATAAATAAATTCGAAGACTAAATCGAAGACTTCTATAATAGTTATATTTAGGTTTATCTTGTTGTAAAAGTAGTGGTTCACTTTAGAAAGCGACGCCTTTTGTAAATAAAGTAGTTTTTCCTAAAAGATGCTCCTAAAAGCGACGGCCCTCATGTAACTTCTATTTTCAGGACGTAATAGAAATAAACCTATAAATACGTGTACTCTGAGAGACTCGTCCATCAGAGTACACGGGGGGAGATTGCACCCAATATCGCATCGATTGTTTCTCTGTTTCTGATTCCTATTTCGTCTTCTTTTTGCCTCTGTGTGTGCGTGCGCAGGGACCTGATAACAGGTAGGATAAAAAATTATGAATAAAAAATACTAAATATTTGAATGCTATTCTAAGTATTAAACGTTCCAAAATATGCTTTCATGCCATGTTTCATTCTTGATGTCTTCAAATAATATGTGATCGACAATGGGTGAGTGTGATAAGAATGAAACAAATTGGCATACATATTTGATTTGACAAAAAGAAATTGCATCCATGATGGAAATCATGAAATGTTTTCAAATGGTCCTTTTTATTTTATGATATCGAAGATTATGTCAAAGAAATTTTAGTATTATTTTGAGTATGTGTTGATGTGTGCAAGGGATTGTGTGTTTATGCATATAATAACTACCAAAAATTATTTTTACTAAATATGTTAAAACTATATTTTCTTTTGATTCTATGTGTACATGACTCTTGATTCTGGTAGCTGATTTTACATGTGTATACCTTTGTTTTTGTCTTCATACCTTGTTTGAGTTTTGGCATATTTGTACACCTCTACACATTCCCATAAGTTGGTTTAACCATGTTTAGAACTAGTTGTTGTTCTTGGTGTAGAACGCCAAAATAGTTGATTTTATTTTATTTGAAATGATTTTTCTAAATGTGTTCAAGGTTCATATTATGTGCTCTATGTTTCAAGGAATGTGTATAATTTTTTCTTTCATATAATGGATTTTTTTCTTTTGATAAAAATACATTTGATTAGGAATTTTCATCCTGTTCACTACCATAGCATCTTGAGAGGCTATTAACATGAACACAAAACACGATTTACTGTATGTTCTAATTTTGCATTAACCTTTGAGTTGTAGTTAATATGTGTGGTAAAGGATTTTTCCAAATTCTCTTTGTAGAAGGTGCGTGATTTTTTGGAAAATTGTCAAAAGAGGACACTTAAGTGTCCTGTTTTGGTACCAAACTAGTGTTAAATATTTATCTCACTTCCTTTTCTAGAATTTATGGACTTTGAAGGAAGATTTTGATGGCCCCGCTATCATATAATACGTGTTACATGAGAAAAATATGCAAATATTTTGAGGCTCATAGTTGACAAGGGGGAGCAAATTGCAATTGAAAAGAGTGTCCATTCATGAGATAAGATGAAGCTTTGGAAGCTATTACTGAATACGAGGCATACTTTCTTTGTATATTAGAGGATTCCATTACTTGCTCGAATCAAATTGGTCAAGAAACTCATTTTCTAACCACAACAGAACGGTATAAAGAAGCCAAAAAAATATCACTTGCATGCATAGAAGTTTACCAAAAACACACAAAAATACATTAGTCCATGTTATCCTTCTTTTACGCATACAAAATATGCAAGATAAGGAAACTTCAAAGGTAGCAACCTCTCAATCACCTTTTCAAATTTCACTTCCTAAAGATAATGTATGCTATGAGTTACAATGACATAGAAGTTCAAAGACCCCTTCATCATATTGAATAGAAATCGATTTGCCAATGAAACTGATTTATTCTATTATGAAAAGATGGCTCTTATGTATGAAGCAACTTGGAAAAACACCCAAAAAGCCAAAAAAATTTTGAAGATAGCAAAAATGTCAATCATGTTGGAAGTGTGGTAGGCCAAAACTATAATCACATGTTAATCAAGATCTTTCCAACACTTAGACCTTAACACATAACACACCTCGACCAAATTAAACGAGATGAATGACAATAGAATAGAGAGAAAACACTTTTCCCAAGTGTAGCTCCAGAATGCTAACTGCACACTAATAAAATGCGAAATGTCAATATACAATGTGCACAATGATACAAAACTGAACATAGGCTGAATGAAAAGGGTTCTAAGTACAAAACGTAGAGAATGAGTGCCTAAGATATATTATGTAAGAAAATATGTGCAAAATGATGTAAACTTTCAAAATCATTTATTATGCAAACCCTAATCTGAAATTAGGTCTTCTCCGATGTTAAGGAGCACCTATGAAACCTTCATGTGTTGAAGATATGGGTAGAAATCTGATACAACAACAACATATGAAGAAACTCTAAAATTGAAAGCCAATACCCACAAAACGAGCATGCACACTATGGTAGTGTGAAGAAGATGAAGGGATGGCTGCCAAAAACTCCTCCAAATCTGCACTATCTCCTCCAAGAGTCCTCCTTGCTCATGATTGTAGAGCTTGTGTGAGAGTAGCTCTCTAAACTTGATGTTCAATTGATGCCCCAAAAACCTCTTTTTATAACTTCAACATCCATGTCACAAGCTAAGTGAAAAGCGATTGCAAAAGCTACTAAAGCTGAGTTTTGCACCAGAATTTTCGAAAGTACTTTATTGGACTTTTTGTAGATGACTTTTGCTCTTTTATAATGCTTTTTAGGCCATTGATTAATAGCCCTACGATTACATGCTTTTTCATCTTAAAATCTCAACCATTAACTATTATTGATGAAATGCATATGAAAAGCAAATTTTAGGGTTTGACTTTCAATTGACTTTTTTATGTTAGATGGTGCAATGTTACATAAGATTAGAAAGCTCTCAGAGAGTACTATCCAATCAGTCAATAAAAATTATTTTATCCTCTTTGAGCAAAATTTGATGAAGTCTCAAAATTAGGGTTGTTGGACTTTTGATAGTTTTAGAGTATTTGGAGCTATTCTGACATTGTTTTCCAACAGCCCCCTCTCAATGTCAAAATGGCATAAGGCTTTAATAATCTCCATAGTTTTTCATGTGTCTTTGGATAAGCTTTGGTAAATATATCTTCCACATTCTCACTTGTAGGTACATAGATAAGCTCAATTTTAAATACATGTTCTCAAATATAATTATAATTTACTTTAATATGGTTTGTTCTTGCATGATGAAAAGGATTCTTTGCAATAGCAATAACACTTTGACTATCTGAAAATATCTGCATAGGAAGATGAACATGAACATCAAGATAACTTAGAATTTTCTGCAACTAAATAGCTTATGTGTGGTTTTAAAAACAACTCCATACTCTAATTCACTTGCAGATGTAACTATTGTTGCTTGTTTCTTAGAAAGCCATGAAATAAAGCATTCTTGAACATGAAAACAATAGCCACTTGTACTTCTTCTTGTATCTTTGTCACCTTCCCTATCAAAATCTATAAAACCTTGAAGTATAATATGCAAAAACTTTGGAAATACCATTGCATAATTCATGATCCCTTTCAAATATCTAAAAATGCATTTAACAGCTTTCCAATGAATTTTGAGAGGTTTCCACATGTACCTTCATACTTGAGAAATTGCAAATTGAATGTTTGGTCGTATATTACGTACATAGATCAACCATCCACCTCCTTGATTATATGGCATTGCACCAAAAGGTTCTAAGTCTACATCTCCTTGTAATGATACATTAACGTCCATATGTATCTTCATAGGTTTACAATCTAACATTTCAAACCTTTCCAATAAATTTTCAATGTATTTTTGTTGTATTATATAGACAATCATTCTTGAATTTGAATTCAATGCCAAAACAATAATGTAAAACACCAAGATCATTAACCTCAAATGTTTGCTCAAGTTGTGACTTAAAGAACTGAAGATATAAATCCTTGAGACTTGTCATAATACCATCTACATAAATGATGATGATGATCAAGATATTGTCTCTAACTTCATAAGTGCAAAAGAAACTTCAAAGTTTTCAAAACCAATAGATAAAAGATATAGATGAATCTTTTCATACCGAACCCTTAGTGCTTCCTTCAAACCATAAAGAGCTCTTATAAGCTTGCAATTTAAGTGTTCTTTACTTGATCCTTCAAAACCTTCTGGCTGCTGAATATAAACATCTTCATGAAAATCACAAAGTTGACTTGATATGTACTTTTCAACAAAAGAATGCAATAAGAGAAAGAATAATCTTGAATATGGTCATTCTAGTAATAGATGAAAATGTTTCATCATAGTCTACACCTTTCTTTTGTGCATAACCTTTGCAACTAACCTTGCTCTATACCTGTCAATTATTCCATCTTTTTTTCTTTTGATCTTGAAGATCCACTTAACAGCAAAAGTCTTCTCACCTTTCGGTGACTCATAAAGCTTCCATGTTTGATTCTTGTAAATAGAATCAATCTCCTCTTGCACTGCTTCATCCAAACAGGACATTGTAATGCATCTATAATACTAGTAGGTTCATTCTCAACTGAAGTAAGAGCAAGAATGTCATGAATTTCAAAATATTCTACATAATTACTTGATCTACACAATCTTTCTTTATGTGGCTTCTTGTCCTTCCTATGAAGTTTTCAATACCATTATCCTACACTATTTGAAAGAACCACTTTGGAAGTGTCTTGAAAACTGGTGCAACATCTTGTTCCTCTGTAGCTCTTTCTTCTAGAGCTCTTGAAGTTTTTCCGACTTCATAAGTTGGTATCATAGTTATTTTCATAAGCGTATGGAAAATTTCTTTGTACGTCTGAAAACATATGAATATGTTTGGGATATGAATCATCTCGTACTCCAACATATGGATCACTTAGATTTCTTTGAATTCTACTAATTAGACTCTTTTGTTTTGTTGTTGGTCAACGAACACAGAGCCTATTGGGACATTCAGTTCATAATTATGATGCCTTTCTTGAGGATGATGATGTTATTGATGATGAGGATGATGATGATGAGGAGGAGGAGGATGAAGCTTCTCTTTCCATTGATGAAAATTGAAATTTGAAAGCTGAAATCTAAAAATGTTAATGATAGATAGTTTTGTTTATCATGCATTATGCATGCTGCAACATATTTATGATTATCTAGAATCTGAATCCTGAATTCTAATGTGATTGTTGACATGTCTATGCCATGTTACTATCTCCATAGTGAAGTATGATTGATTTTACAAGTTAAATCTGAGATTTGAAATTTTCTATCTATTATCTGTGATGACAAGTGACTATTTTATGGCTATTTTATGTTATATATATGATTTTCAAATTTTTGGTTTCCTTTTTGGCATACATATGATATCATGCATGAATTTTGAATGGAATTCCATACTTTTTTCATACTTCCATACCTGTCTGCATTTGCACTATGGTTCACATATGGAAAAACTATTGTTGGTATATCAAGAGGTTGCATAGGAACAGTGGTGAATATGCAATAGGAATTACAACTTTCTCTTTACCTTTATCAACTTAACCTTTTGGGGTTTGAGAATGTTGACTAGCCCCCTTACAATTGAATGTAAGAATCCAAATTTCTCTTGCAAAATGCATAATCATATGCTTTAGTAATGTCTTGAATTTCAGCATATTATCATAAATTTGAGTTTTTGCAAAGTATGCATTGCGTGACAGTAGGATTTCAGTTGTTTCTAGTATAAAGAATCTATATCCTTTACTTTCAATAGCATAACCAATAAAAACAGCTTTGATGGCTTTCACATCAAGCTTACCATGATCCTTCTTCTCGATGTGAACATAAGATGGAGAACCAAAAACTTAGAAATAACTCATATTGGGCTTCTTATCATAATAAGCTTCATAAAGTATAATGAACTTTAAAGATTTAGTGGAAGACCTATTTAGATTGTGATTCATTGTGTACTGCATCAAACCAAAACTTCGATGAAAGTTTTTTAGTAGTCATCATACTACACATCATTTCAACGAGTGTCCTCTTCTTTCTCTTTGAAACACCATTATTTTTTGGAACATAAGCAATAGTGAGTTCATGAGAGATACCTTTATCTTCAAGAAATGACTTGAAGTCTTTTGACATATACTCTCCTCCTCTACCACTTCTTAAAATCTGAATTTTAGCTTAACTTTCATTTGCAATCATAGCTTAAAACTTCTTGAAGATAGAAAAGACTTCCATCTTTGTTTTTAATCCATAAATCCAAGAATATTTGGAAAAATCCTCGATAAATGTGACGAAATATATGTAGCCTTCAATAGAACACGCTCTCATAGGTGTTGGAAATGAATGTCACATCAGTCCAAAATCCTATTAGGGCAGAAACCCTAATTTTGGTAATTAGTCATTTTTGGCACAAAATTTGGGTAAAATTGATGATCCTATCTTGTAGAGCTTGGTGAGAGCTTTCTAATGGTATAGGACATGCAGACATCAGAGGTCAGATTTGGGAGAAAACTCTAACCCTAATTTTCTGCTGATTTAAGCTTTTTACCTCATTTAAGAGCTCTCAGCTTATAGGTCATAAAAATATGATCAAGTCATTCATCAGGTGGTCAAAATTGTTAAAAAGCTTGTCAAAAGATATTTTTAGCGATAGCTAAAAGCTACGTTAAAATAAAGCAAAGTTTAACGATTAAAAAACTAATAAACAGCGATCCAGCTTTTCGCGTGAAAATCAGCTTTATTTTGGAGCGATTAAAAAACTAATAAACAGCGATCCAGCTTTTCGCATGAAAATCAGCTTTATTTTGGAGTTTTATTGCATGAGGACTTAGAAGGCTATATAAGAAGGCTTTGTGGTCACTATTTAAATTATCCCAACGCCATGGTTTGCTTATCTTGGAGGTGGTTGTGCTGATGCACACATGGGGCAGCCATGGTGCACATATGAGCAGCTATGAAGCAGCTTTTGAAGCACATTAGGAGCAGCCATGGAGTTCTTCTTGGCGAAGAGTGTGCACACACTCTTGCTTATGGAGAAGACTTACTTATCGGCAGATTGGTGGTGTGGATCATCCATCTACATGATGTATTTGGAGCTTGTCTTCTACATGAAGATTATGGAGTACTTCAAAGACATTGGATGGAGCTTAACATAAGATTGCATCTTATGTTAAGTATTCAGGTACATATTCTCTTATGCACACAGGTACTACTTGGAGCTTATAGACGCGGTTGTAACATAATCCTGGTAGGAGATGGTTGAACTACACCCTAAGAGAGAGGATTAGGAAGTAATCCTCAACCATGGCTTTTGGGGCAAGTGGTTAGCCCATCACATTCCTAACCAAGAGGTTGTGAGTTCAATTCCTTGCATTGGTATCAGAGCCTAGGAAGTAGGCTTGGGCAAAGTGGAATGATCCAATGGCCTCTAAAAAAGGCGCTTGGGCATCCTCCATGTGAAAGGGTAGGAATTGTGGAAGGTGCGCACGTCGGTTTCAAGGATGGACCTTACAATGATTGGGGTGTATCTCTCAATCCGTAGGTCGGATTGAGGCGTGTAATATACCGTTGGAAAGCTCTCGGAACGAACTTTCTAATGAGCTAGCTTGGAAGTGTGAATTCCTTGACAATCCTTGGGTAGCACTTGATTGAGTGTTCAAGATACCAAGCATGGGTGAGAACAAGGTTCAAGACTGAGGTTGAGAACAAGGGCTCGAGACACCAAGGTTGCGAACAAGGTTCAAGAAACTGTGCGAGGTTGAGGGACATCAATTCAAGGGCACCTAGGGAGTTCAAGGGACTGATCACCGAGGCTAGAGGGATACAAGAGTAGATCATTGAGGACAATGATCGACCAAGGGGGGAAGAATGTAACATAATCCTAGTAGGAGATGGTTGAACTACACCCTAAGAGAGAGGATTAGGAAGTAATCCTCAACCATGGCTTTTGGGGCAAGTGGTTAGCCCATCACATTCCTAACCAAGAGGTTGTGAGTTCAATTCCTTAAAATGTAAGGAATTGAACTCACAACCCCTTGGTTAGGAATGTGATGGGCTAACCACTTGCCCCAAAAGCCATGGTTGAGGATTACTTCCTAATCCTCTCTTGCGTGGTTCAACCATCTCCTACTAGGATTATGTTACATTCTTCCCCCCTTGGTCGATCATTGTCCTCAATGATCTACTCTTGTATCCCTCTAGCCTCGGTGATCAGTCCCTTGAACCCCTAGGTGCCCTTGAATTGATGTCCCTCAACCTCGCACAGTTTCTTGAACCTTGTTCGCAACCTTGGTCTCTTGAACCCTTGCTCTCAACCTTGGTGTCTTGAACCTTCTTGTTCGCAACCTTGGTGTCTCGAGCCCTTGTTCTCAACCTCAGTCTTGAACCTTGTTCTCACCCATGCTTGGTATCTTGAACACTCAATCAAGTGCCACCCAAGGATTCCCAAGGAATTCACACTTCCAAGCTAGCTCATTGGAAAGTTCGTTCCGAGAGCTTTCCAACGGTATATTACACGCCTCAATCCGACCTACAGATTGAGAGATACACCCCAATCATTGTAAGGTCCATCCTTGAAACCGACGCGCGCGCCTTCCACAATTCCTACCCTTTCACATAGAGGATGCCCAAGCGCCTTTTTTAGAGGCCATTGGATCATTCCACTTTGCCCAAGCCTACTTCCTAGGCTCTGATACCAATGTAAGGAATTGAACTCACAACCTCTTGGTTAGGAATGTGATGGGCTAACCACTTGCCCCAAAAGCCATGGTTGAGGATTACTTCCTAATCCTCTCTCTTAGAGCGTGGTTCAACCATCTCCTACTAGGATTATGTTACAGCGGTGGCATCCAGATCTGGAGGAGTCCTATTCGGCATACATGGAGGCATTGGCATCCATAAAGGAGAATCAGTACATGCATACTACATGCATCAGATGAGGTGTTAGAGAAGGTGTTTCATATCAGTGTGAGAATTTTTGTAAGCAACATGTCGTTCTATGCTAATTCTGTAAGTATATGATCTTTCACACACACATCTGATTTAGGGTCTTCCATAGCCTAAAATCAGATGAGGGATGAGGGTTTGCTGAATACCAGTTTCAAACTGATCTTTCCTCTTTCAGTCACTCATATTCACTCTTCTACAACCTATCAGGTCATACATCTCATACATATTCAGATTTCTGTTCCTACATCTCAATATTCTTGTAAATTCGGTACATACACTCCTCCATCTATTTTTGTTGACATAGAGTGGTTGAGATTTTGACTCCCACATTGTAAATTGACATTTGTATATATGATGGTGTGAGTAAGTATATATGATGGTGTGAGTAAGCAGTGGCTTACTTGACACTTTGAACATGTTGTCTAATCTCTCTCTACCTTTATCTCATCATTGTATGATTAAGTGTTGTATATTCATGTTTGTCAATTTTGGAAGATACTGGAATCTATGTTGTAGATCCTGGACTTGTGGGACATCATACATGTGAATTTAGTTATGGGCCTACCTAATTTTCAACAATAGGCCCATTCACATCTTAATGTATGATCTGCAACTTCCTTGTAGCAATGATGTTTCCATGCTTCTTGAAAGATAGACTGCGAAGCTTTCCTTCAAGACATTCTTCATATGACTCTGCATCATCTGATAAAGCAAAAGTAGTAAACTCTCTACCATACCTTGATCTTTCATATGCTTGAGAGCTATGTAACTAATATGGCAAAATCTAACATGTCATATCTCTTTTGTTGTAGAAGATTTGGCAAGATTAGCACGATTAATTTAAACAACACAAACATACTTCTGTTTTCATCTTGTAATCGAGGTAGTTAGGTCTGTAGGATTCGTAAGGTTCGGTACGGGTAAGGTACGTGAACTGAATCTTACCTCCAAGGTAAGGTTCGTAAGGTACGCTAGGGTTTCTACATACATGTAAAAGTTACACATATATACATATGCTATATACCATATATGTGCAATATATATGTATATATGTATATGTATATCCATTGGAAGCATTATACGTGAAAAGATTTAATAAGGTCAATGTATTATATCCTTGAAATACCTAAAAATTCAGTTAGCCACCCAAAACGAGCCAGATCGTAAGGTTCGAACCGAATGGTACCTTATGAACCGAATGGGAAAACCCATCCGATTCGCGAACCGCTGCAACTATGCTTGTAATAGACAATGCTCCTCATTAGGTGAGGGGATCTGACATGAATCTTTCTTGAAAAGAACTTTATAACTAGAAAGGCAAATTCTTTTTCATTTCTAGAACATAAAGAACATTGGAAATAGTGAAATTTCCTCTTGCTCTTGACTTTCAAGTAACTTTTCCAATACCAACAACATCTACGTCATGACCATATGCTATGGTCACCCTTCTAGTAGTAGAGTTAGTAAGGGGAAAAAACACCTTGCAACATGTCATGTGCTTAATAGCTCCAAAATAAAAAATCCAAGGATTTTTAGAGATTGCATTCAATGTTGCTTGATCAAAAGCTATTTTTTCAATATTGACACATGCATAAGATTCTTCATTTGAAAACTTAAGTTTTAAACCATCTTCAGCATTATTACCTTACGCTCTTTTCTTTTCATTAAAAATCCCCTTTCTACAATCTGCTATAATATGGCATGGTTTCTTGCAATAATGACATATACCTTTCTTTGAGGTAGGCATAGTTGATGTAGACTTCTCTTTAGGTGTGGAAGAAGTAGTTGAAGTAAATATGGAAGAAGATGTCGAAGATGACTTTGAAGTAGATGAGTTACTTTCCTTTTTATTTTGCTTAGTATTCTTCTTCTTTGTAGCCTTCATTTTTTCCTTTCCTTAGGATGATGATATCATGGCTTCATCATTCTCTTCCATACTCTTTTGTTGCTCTTCATCTTGAAGTAAGAGAAACTAGGAACTGCAACTCTTCAAATAATATTTATTTCTCTCTTGTAGAGAGAGAAAGAGAAGTAACAAAAGATCCATATGGAGATGGAAGTGAATTTATGAGAGTATTCACCATCTCTTCATCAAATATGCTAACTCCAACATCAAGAAGTTGTTCATGTAAATCTTAAAGTTTCGAAATACGTGAATAAATTGACTTGCCAACTTTCAGCCTTGTATAGGCTTGTATTGGCTAATTGTTCAAATGAGCTTTCCTTGGAAGATTTCTCGTTTGATAGAGATTCTCTAACTCCAACCAAGCCTTACGAGAGGTTCTGCATGACCTGATTTAAGGAATGATATGCCTCTTGACTCCCATAGAAATAAATGAGAGTGTTTGTGCATCTCTAGAATTCCATATGGAGTCCTCTTTTGTAAGAAGTAACTTGATAGTATCTATAACTCTCAATGACGGGAGGACCTCTTCCTCTTCTTCAACAACCTTATGCTAAGCAAAAATTGGTGAAACTTGTCTTTGCTTAGGCTACTTGCCATTGACAATATTTCATAAGTCCTTTGAAACTAAGTCCATTACCATAAAACTCTATGGATAATTGTGAAAAAGATGAAGGGATGGCTCCCAAAAACTCCTCCAAGTCTGCATTATCTTCTCCAAGAGTCCTCCTATCTCAAAACCTTAGAACTTGTGGGAGTAGCTCTCTAAACTTGATGCTCAATTCATGCCCCAAAGCCCTCTTTTTATAGCTTCAAGCACCCATGTCAAAAGCTAAGCAAAAAGCGATTTCAAAAGCTAATAAAGCTGTTTTTCGTGCCAAAATTTTCAAAAGTGCCTTATTGTGTTTTTTTGTAGATCGCTTTTGCTTTTTTATTATGCTTTTTAGGTGATTGATTAATAGCCCTATGATTGCTTTTTTATCTTAAAATCTCAGTCATTGATTATAATTTGCTGAAAATCATATGAAAAGCAGAATTTAAAGTTTGACTTTTGGTTGGCTTTCTAATGTCGAATGGTGCAATGTTATATACCATCAGAAAGCTCTTAGAGAGTATTATCCAAAAAGCCAATAAAAATTTTTAGGCATCTTTGACCAAAATCTGAACAAGTCTCAAAATTAGGATTGTTGGAATTTTGACAATTTTAGAGTCTTCTGAGCTATTCTGACATTGTTTTCCAACAAATCATAGGTAGTAAAAATAACAGAAGTCATGATCAAAAGCATGGAATGTCCCCAATTGACATCAATGAAAATGAAGAAGAGTTACTTGCAGGTAAAGAAACAAACAAACTCGTCCCAAAAGCAGATTAGAAGGTCTGGACAGTTGACAAAAGTAAAAGAGAAAGAATATCATTGGCAGTCTGCAGAGCACATCAAAGCTTTAGTGTGTACAATGAATGGAGTCGTTCTTTTGCAAAAGGCTCACTGGAGCCAATTTCATGCAGCCATTCATATGAGCTACATGAAATTTGGTATCACACATCCCGACACCCCATCTTTTGCATTAAGAAGTTGAAGAAATTAGTAAACATCATACTGTGATTAAGAAAAATAATACAACTATCAAGCAGAGTGAAATTAAGGTCTTGGAAATAGACATGTTTGCCCACTGCTATTCACTACAAAGGTATGCACGCAGCACCATGTCTGTACACAAAAATATCCCTATCATCAAAATCAGATAGACACTAGAGTCCCGAGACCACATGGAGCAACAAGCAGAAATATTGGGATTCTTGACAAATCATTTTCTTTATCAAAGCCTACACCACCTGAAGTTGTAGAGGCAGAAGCTGTTGGCCAACCATGCAAATAATGCAAATACCTAACAATTTGCATATCATGTCATTTTGGCCCTTCAGTTTTCCCAGCTCTATCCATCTTCTAATGGAAACAAAATATTTCCACCATTCTTTTTTTGGAAAAACTTGCCCATCCCATAAACCAAATGTATGATGCAGAACAGGGGTACAAACTTAACGAAGTAACATAGAGCGTAAGTTGAAGCTTGTACTGAAAGGTGAAATGCACATGACAAAGAGTAAATAAGAGCACGTGTATGGGGAATAGAAAATATCAGGCTGCAAACAGATCCCCAGAGCAGTACATACACATTGAACTGCATGCAAAAAACAGAAATATAAATGATTTTGTCGAATTTAAAAATGAAATACATAAATATAGAATACACAAGGAACCCCCAAGTACTTGATAAGCCTTGAAGAGTAGAATTTTGCATACCGATCGTAAAGGATAACCGAGTGTATTCATTGGAGTGGTGCTAGAATATGCTGTCCTATCCTTGGGATGGTGAAATTTACATGTTATGCCAAACTTGCAGGTTCCAGTCTTCATATAGTACTGCAACAGGGATGTTAATAAGTCAATGAGCAACGAACTCTGAAAAACAGGACTCTGAAATCTCCTGGCAAACCTGACACTCAGGTTGTCCAACCCGCTCTGGATACTCGCCTCTGTCTTTTGCTAATGCTGCAGCCTAAATAGAGCACATTCAAGTTGGTTAGTCAAAGCTCATATGATAACTAAAAAGAGATGTAATGTACACATAGAATTCCGATTCCGAATATCCTTGCTGCAATTTTTATGAAAGAAACGAACCAGAGTCCTGTTGGGTGGATGGTTGTAGCGGCATTTCATACCATATCCACAATGACCAGTACGAACATAGAATCCACAGTCGGGTTCACCTCGCCTTTGAGGAAAAGATCCACTCGAAAAGCCAGCTTCCTCAGGGGATAATGATGTCATTGGACGCCACGCTAGTTCTACAGAACAGCATCACAGAATAAGCACTTGATTTGAGGACATCGCGGATTTCTGTCGAGCAGAATTAAATTTGGTAGTCCTGTGGGCTTCCCCCTTCTCTGGCGCTCTATTTTACATCAGTGCAGTAAGAGATAGGACCTAAAAGTTTGTCACCTACTGATTTGCTCTACCTCGCAAATGTACGAGCGATTGAATGTTGTTTGATAACATTCCCCGCACAGATGATGACAGAGGGAGATGTAACTTATTCGTGAGGCCCTCTCACACCAGCTCGCATAAGCATTTCAGCAAACACAGATATATCAATACATGCAAGCATTCAAGCAGTCAGATTGATAATCATATCACTTGAGGTTTTCCATAGACAAACTCCGAAATATGTACAAACTTGAGGCCTTCGTGCAATAATCAAGGTTCTAAAACTTAAACTTGCAGGCTCCCGGTTGCATGGACATTACATAATCTCCTTTACATTGTCATGATCTGTAGGAAATTCTTCTTATTTGAGCTCAAAACAGAAGGTTTAAACAGTGTCTTTTAGTATAATTGGACATTGAAATAGGCCATCCACATGCCTAAGGGCTACTTATAAGACTTGCAGCAAACTCGTATTGCTCTGGGAACCGGAAATAATGGTCCCTAATGTAACCTTGAAAAGCACAGTGGAAGGAACATTCGGCTCTCTCTCTCTCTCTCTCTCTCTCTCTCTCTCTCTCTCTCTCTCTCTCTCTCTCTCTCTCTCTCTCTCTCTCTCTCTCTCTCTCTCTCTCTCTCTCTCTCTCTCTCTCTCTCTCTCTCTCTCTCTCTCTCTCTCTCTCTCTCTCTCTCTCTCTCTCTCTCTCTCTCTCTCTCTCTCTCTCTCTCTCTCTCTCTCTCTCTCTCTCTCTCTCTCTCTATCTATCTATCTATCTATCTCTCTCTCTCTCTATCTATCTATCTATCTATCTATCTATCTATCTCTATCTATGTATCGCTATCTCGCACACACAAACGCACACATTGTGCCACTGAATATGTGGATGATTCACGAGGAGTGGGAGCGAATCCTCTCGTCCAGAGATATAATCGGAACAGATCAGAGAGAGAAACTACCGTCTACATTCGATGGGTCAGCAGCATAGCCGGAAAGAACAGTGCTCGAAATTGCCGCATGACGTTGTTGAAGGTGGTAGGGGATAGATGTGCTCTGCAGGGCCATATCCTCGAGCGTCCAATTGGGACGCGGCACTGGAGCAGCATTGATATCTAGGCGGAGGGGACCCGGCTGTCGTTGCAATTTTGACGGGGGAATTTGCTGCTCCATCGATCACACTACTTGCTCCATCACAACAGAATGAAGAGGGACGATTGTGACGATGGTGATTGAGGTCTGATTCCGAATTTTCTTTCAACTGCACATCTCAAAAATTTTGCTGCCGAGTATACGAGGAAACCTGTCTGTGTATGCCTGTGCGTACGCTAGAAGAGTGGGGACAAATATGGGCGGATTGGAAAAAGAGACTTACTGGAAGACAATTGAGAGAGAGAGAGAGAGAGAGAGAAGTCTGGCAGCGAGGGGTGTGTGCAAGGGTTATGTATAAGGGAGCGACTGTATGTGTGTTTGTGTATGAGAAAGAGCGAGAGCTGTGTGCAATGTAGTGTATAGCGTGAGATATGAGCACAGGAAAACGCGTGTAGAGAGATGCGCGCGCGTGCGCGTGAAGGGAGGGAGGGAGGGAGAGAGAGAGAGAGAGAGAGAGAGAGAGAGAGAGAGAGAGAACTAGCAGGGGGCCTGGGGGAGGCGCTGCAGCTGAGTGATTCTGGCCCACAGCAGGGAGGGCAAAGCAGACAAAGCGAGGCAGCTTCAGAGGAAACTAGTAGGACCCCAGCACAGCGAGTCAGTCCACGTCTGCGCCACGTCAACTAGACATGGCTGATCAAACCCGGGAGCTCACAGTACACAAAAGTTTCATTCGGACATGCGGCCTATCCGCGGTGCTTCTTTATTCCAAAGAGTCGCGCCCGTCTAGTCTTCCAATGAGATGCCGCCAGCTCATCATAACAGCTCTCCATTGCGCCCAAGCCTGGTTGATTTGCCAAATTGCGATGGCCGTCTTTGCCGTTTTGCAATCTTTTTGACTGTCAAATATGCTTAGACTTCACAAAAACAAAATCCCAAACTATGGAAAGAGGCATGGGATGAGAGTCAACAAAAGTTGACACTAGTCACTAGTGTCGAGTGGGAGTGAAAGCCTTGTACTGGTTAAATTGATGATGTGGGTTCAAATTCCATTTGGATCTCTATGTCCCACCCTTTTTTTGTGGGGTGTGAAGTGTCCATCAACATTAGGGCGTAATGAGTGTGTTGTCAAATTTTTAATAAAATCACTTTAAAACAAGAAATACAATGGAAATAAATTTGTTTTTTCAAAAAAGAGGTTCGGCAATAGCTTACTTTCCCAAACTTTAATTAATAGAAAGAACAAATGTACAAGTGAACGGGTCTAGCACCCATGTGATCCCTCGAATCCCACAAAACAAGGGTTGCTTAGAACTTGCTAGAAGACATTACAAAGAAGGTTGATAACCCTTTTGTGCCCCTCATGTAGGGTCCACTTGTTTTTAACCTTTGTTGCAATAAATGTTATCTTCTAATTATGAATTTGGACATGATAATTTTCTCTTTTTTCCTTTCTTTTTTTTTGGGGGCTTGATTTTACAATTTACTCTCCTTATAGGCAAGAGATGCTCTTTTGAACTCACGAGTTAGGGTCATGTTACCACTAGACTCTTCTGGCTTCATGAATATTGGTTTTCACCTTAATTTTCATCTTCTTTTTTCCAAATATGGTTTTTTAATTACAACAAAGATTCTTGGAATAAATAATTCTGTTATGACAAAATCTAAATGAAATAAACAATTTCAATGAGTTGATAAAGTTTTCAAAACATTGACATAGGCCTTGTCACGAGGAAGGAGATTAAGGAAGAGAGCTCACACACACAATCTCACAATCGAGGAGAAGCACACACACACAAATTGAGGCAAGGAAGAATGATCTTCTTCTTCTTCTTCTTCTTCTTCTTCTTGTGAGGCTTTCCTCAAAGAACACATGCGAATGATGTGTGTGCCACTCTCCTCCCATCCATTTATATCCTCTTGTATCTAAAATAGCAGTGATCTGGAATGTTCTAGAATCGCCATGTGGCCAACATGCAACACTCATCCCCACTAACCATCAAATACCTTAGGATATACCCCCGAGCTTAGGACCTTGGCTAACTAGCCCTCGTCCCATACACACATGGAATGGTCTCTTTAGACCAATGTCTGACACTCTCTCCCCCTTCTAAAGATCATTGTCCTCAATGATCAATGAGGGAAAGTACTTGCAAACCAGAGCTGCTGATTCCCAAGTAGAGTCAGTAAGTGGTAATCCTCTTCAGGCTACCAGATACTCTTGGATGACACGATTCCTCAACCGTTTCTGTCTCCTATCTAGTATTCTGTCTGGAGAATGATCTGATCTATCAATTTCCTGCAAAGAAACAATACCCTCTATTAGATTATCCTCCCTAGATATATACTTTATTAATTTACTGACATGAAACACTGGATGGACTCTGCAATCTGGAGGAAGCTCTAATCGGTATGCAACATCACTCAATTTCTTTACTATCTTCCAAGGTCCACAATACCTTGGTGATAGCTTACTACACTTCCCTGTGGACAGTGAAGTAGATCTAGATGGTACCTAAAGAAAGACTCTGTCTCCTGCCTCTAAGGATCCAGGAGATCTTTTCCTATCAGTGTACTCATTAGCCTTATCAGCTTCTTGTTGCATCTTGGCTTTAGCCATTTCTAAATTTACTTGGACGGTTGCTAAGAACTCGAAAGCACTAGGACATTTCTGTGACAGACCTATGTTACTAAGAGCATTGTGATTCATGCCATAATTCATCTCAAAAGGAAATGCAACTAATGTCAAATACTACCCCAATCTGTCTGTCTCTCAGACACATATGCCCGTAACATATCCTCTAGAATTTGGTTGACCCTCTTGGTCTGACCATCTGTCTGAGGATGATCACCACTACTCATTTTTAGTGACACTTTCAGTTTGTCAAATACAAACTTCCAGAAGTGTCATGTGAATCTGACATCCCTATCTGAGATGATGGATGTAGGTAACCCATGCAATCTGAAGACATTCTGGATAAATAACTCCGCTACCTATGGAGCTTCTATCGTCTCCTGCGTGGGTATGAAATGAGCCATCTTGCTCAGTCTATCTACCACAACTAGGATTGTATCCCGCTTCCTTTGGGTCCGCGGTAACCCCACTATGAAGTCCATGGATATACTATCCCAGTTATGATCTGGAACTTGTAAAGGATGTAAAAGACCTAGTGTCTTTACCATTTCTGCTTTGTTGACTTGACACATAAAGCCTATTAAACATAATTGTGGACATCGCTGGCTATCCAGGCCACCAAAATGTTCTGCTAACAAGCTGTATTGTCTTGTCAACATCTGGATGTCTTGCACAGGGAACATCATGGTTATCATGCATGACTTTCTTTCTCAAATCCTGGGAATCTGGCACACAAACCTTTCCTTTCCGCTTCACTATTCCATTCTCTTGTGAGAAATTAGAATACGGAATGGACTTGTTTGTTTTAGTAGAAGAAGAAACAGTTGGAACTGTCTCGTCTCCTAAAATAGAGGCATCACTAATGGCTCTAACTATCTGTAACAAATGTGGATCTTCCACCTGTGCTTCCTTAATTTCTTGAAGCAATGAACTTTCTAAAACTGTAAAGCTCATTTCATACATTATACGAGATAATGTATCCGCTACTATATTTTCTTTGCCTCTTCTATACAAGATTTCCATATGAAATTCTTGCATGAGCTTAGCCCAACGAGCTTGTCGGCCTCGAAGATCTGGCTGACTACAAAAATACTTGAGTGTATGATGATCTATGAATACCTTAAAGTCTGCACCATAAAGATAGTGTCTCCAAACTTTAAGTGCATGCACCACTGCATACAATTTTTGTTCATGCACCGGCCAATTGCGTTGTGCACTACTTAACTTCTTACTAATTGTGAGGCTTTCCTCAAAATAAGACATGCGAATGATGTGTGTGCCACTCTCCTCCCATCCATTTATATCCTCTTGTATCTAAAATAGCAGTAATCTGGAAATGTTCTAGCATCGCCATGTGGCCAGCATGCAACACTCATCCCCACTAACCATCAAATACCTTAGGATATACCCCCGAGCTTACGACCTTGGCTAACTAGCCCTCGTCCCACACACACATGGAATGGTCTCTTTAGACCAATGTCTGACACTTCTTCTTTTTCTTCTTCTTTTTCTTCTTCTTCTTCTTCTTCTTCTTCTTCTTCTTTTATTACATAAAAGGAATGTACAAGAATGACCTCAAAACAAGAATACAACAAGTGCAATATATATAGACCAGTACATAAGGAAAAACCTAATGTCCACGAATGAGTGAGCTGGCAAGAAACAAATGTGACATCACTTTCGGTAGATAGATCTAATAAAGCTCAATGAACTGTCCCTTACATATACCAGTGTGACCACTATACATGTCAGAGAAATGAAAAAGCGATACGTGCTATCCTGGATCATCAAATGTTGAGCTTGATATCTCAACACTCCCCCTCAAGCTCAACGCCATGTCCTCTAATCCAAGCATCTTCCAAAACTTTTAGCTTTTCTGCTCCAAGTGCTTTCGTGAAAATATCAGCAAACTGCTAATCTATTCTCACATAAACAAGATCAATATCACCTGTTAATACCTTCTCTCTGATGAAGTGATAATGTACCTCGATAAGCTTTGTTCTCGCATGAAAAACACAGTTCTGTGCTAATTGTATGCTGCTAAGATTATCACAATAGATGGTGATAGGCTTTTGCACTTCCACATCTAAATTTGCAAGTAGCATCTCCAGCCATGTTGCCTCACATGCTACCATTGCAGTGTAAGATGCCACATTGATTTTCCACCCCGAAAAAAAAAAGATGTGTAGGTAATAATGAAATTTTGTGTTTAGGATATTCTGATCATGTCTGCAAAATTTTGTAGCAATAAGTTTTTGCATTCTCTCTCTAGAAAGTTGTCGCATGAAATCTATATGTTAATTTCGAGCATGAAGATGAAGGAATTTGAAAAAGTATTGTATGAGAGAAACGTAGAGTACTCTTAGTAGAGAAACTTTAACTAATTGAAGTTTTTGTAGTTCCAATGTTTTATGTCTCATTTGGTTCCATGAAGATAGGTTAATGAAGAGATTTTTCATGTTTTTTCATCTCTCTCTAGAATTTTTGATTTTGCAGGGCCCAAAAGTGATATCTGAAAGTAGATTTGGACTTGAGGCGTCTCTAACACTATTGTACAGATTTAAGAACTGAATACTTTTGTCTCTCACAAGCTCAAGATGATTCCACACCATTTTTGAGTTACAGGCCTTGGAAAAGTGCCGTTTTCCAACACTTCAAAAAAAAAAAAAGAGAAGCCTTCATTCATTCATCTTATTCATGTTCACGGATTTAGAAAACGCACATGGGTATATAGGTTATTTTTCGGTGATGGACGTGTGTGTGTGAGTGCGTTGCAGGGATCACCTCTATTTTTGCAGGTAGGATTCTTGATGGTGGACATGAAAAGTAGATGCATGGGTGGTTTAGAATTCCTGCATGAGACATGCGAAAAGACGCTATCTTGGAGCATGCAGAGTCTAAAAGTGCGGGTCTAGGAAGGCATGATTCGTCGTGCGCTAGCGAAAGGTGGAGATTCAAAAAGACGAAGACTGAGAGATAGAAAAGGAGGATGGTCGTACATTCATTACGATCGTTTTTTGGCTTCTGGAATTGCGATTGAGATTGAGATTGAGATTGAGATTGAGATTGTGATTGTGATTGAGATTGGGATTGAGATTGTGATTGTGATTGAGATTGGGATTGAGATCAGCTCGGGGGTGGTCGGGTGGATGAGGCTTCACATTGAAGCTATCTGATAGATTCTGTAACGTAGATCAGTACTACTTGTAAATCTGCACAGATAATAAAATTCTCTCTCTTCTTGTTCTGCGTATGCTCTGTTTTCCTTCTTTATATCTTGTGGTATCAAGGCCTATTATTCTGTGTGGGATTGTGATTCAAGATTAGGAGACTTGTTACAAGTGGTATCAGAGCAGAGTTCGATTCCGAGACAAGATGCAGGCTTTGAAGAAGAAGATAGAAGAAAAAGAAGAGCTTATCTGTAGATTGAATGCAGAATTACATAAAGAAAGATCCAACAAACAAAAGAGGGTACTGCAAATGCTTCCACGGACCTCAGTGATGAAGGTGGTAATGGTGCGGGCACATCGAATGCACGTAGAGCTAGACGGCAACATGAACCCGAACAGAACGACGATGCAGGTGAATCTGCACTTAAGCAAGTGTTTAAAAGAGCGAAATTAAATGAATTTGATGGTGAGAAGAAAACTGGAGAGGATCTTGAAGCATGGATTGAGGAACTTGAAGATTTCTTTGACCTCAGCATATTTAGTGAGGAATCAAAAGCAAAGGCGGCAATTCTACATCTACAAGGAGTCGCAAAACTGTGGTGGAAATCATACATACAGACAAGAACACGTGAAGGTCTGATCCCCTAGAAAGAGTTTCGAGAGCGAGCAGAGACTCGTTATTGTTCTCCACATTATCGGATGGAAAAGAAAATGAAATTCTACTCTTTCAAGTAGTATGAGGATGATAGGTATAACTTGTTTGTTGAAGAATATAAGGAGAAATTTTTGCGTTTACATAAGTATGCACTAGAAGTTTCTGAAGATGACCTAAAAAGCAAGATTATTGAGGGTTTGCAGGAAGAGCTTCGCTATCAAGTAAAGGGATCCGGATGTGTCGATTTTCTTGATGCGGTTGCAAAAGCAGAGAACTTTGAGAAGATGGAGAAGTTAACCATGAAAAAGGCATCCAAATCAAGGTTTATCTCAACAGGACATCGACCCCCAAGACCTATTTCAATAAATCAGAATGGACAGAGATCGACTAACTCTATAAATGGTCAAGGAGGAAAAACTAACCCGAAGCAAACCGATACACTTAAGAAGCAAGAAGTTGTGCACTGGCAACGTGATTCTGATTTCTTGGAGCAGGCTAAAAGACTGGGACTTTGTTTTCGATGTGGAGAACAAGGACATCGCACTTTTGAATGTCCAAACAAGGCCATCAACCGTTCTATGCAAGCGAAGATAACTCATCTACAAGAAGAAAACATGACAATTGAGGAAGCGGATGATCAAGGTAAGTGTTCTAGCCCTAGACTTCAACGCATGAAAACTTCTTCTCATTCAAGGGCATCGGTGATTAGGATTATGGGGGACATATCCTCACATAAGGTTAGTTTCTTGATTGATTCGGATAGTACAAATTGTTTCCTTTCACTTAAGATCGCACAAGCTTTAGGGTTGCATATTGAGATGCAGACTAAAAGACCTGTAGAGATGGCTAATGGTAGGATACACTATACTTGGGGCTGTATTGAGAATCTTGATTTTATGTTAGGAGAACATAAGTTTTTGGGTACCTTCCATGTAATTGAAATGAGAGAATGTGATGTAATCATCGGAATGGACTAGTTAGTTCATAACAGTGTCGTGATTGATTGTGAAAGCGGGATCCTTACTTTGAAAATAGAAGGGAAGGAACATCGTCTTGAAGGCAAGTGTAATTCAAGTTTTTCTCCCATTTCTGCAATAAAGTTGATTAGGGGTATTTGACACGGTTGTGAGACATATTTGGTTTATGTGCATGACCTTCAGGAGAAGAAGAAAGAAGAGGAAATACCTGAATATGTTAGAAAACTTTGAGATGAGTACGCAGATGTATTTCCTGATGATCTACCAAGCATGGCTCCTCCTTGGAAAATTGACCATGCTATAGACCTTTATCCAGGAAGTGAGCCTTATTCCACAGCACCTTATAGGTTCAATATTGATGAATTGAAAGAGTTGAAGCTCCAACTAGATGATCTATTGAAGAAGGACTTGATAAGACCTAGTGTTTCACCTTGGGGAGCACCTATTTTGTTTCAGAAAAAGAAAGATGGTTCATACAGACTTTGTACCCACTATAGGGGATTGAACAAGAAAACCATTAAGAAGGAGTATCCGCTGCCACACATAGATGAACTATTGAGTTAATTGAGTGGTGCCACAGTATTCACTAAAATTGACTTAAGTTCAGGATATCATCAAATTAGAGTAAAGTCTGAGGACATACCCAAAACCGCTTTTAGAACACGATATGGTCATTATGAGTTCACGGTTTTGCCTTTTGGATTGAAAAATGCTCCTGCAACGTTTATGTGTTTGATGAATAATGTGTTTCATGAATATCTCGATAAATTTATATTAGTTTTTCTTGACGATGTTTTTGTGTATTCTAAGGATGATAATGAACACGCATTGCATCTCAGGAAGACTTTACAAAAACTAAGAGAGCATAAACTATATGGTAAGATGAGTAAATGTTTTTTTGCAAAAGGGGAAGTGACTTATTTGGGGAGAGTTGTTTCTAAGGAAGGGATTCACATAGATCCTGAGAAAGTTAAAAGCATAGTTGACTGGCCTACACCCAAATGTGTGAGAGTGTGAGAAGCTTCCTTGGTTTGGCACAATATGAGAGGGCACACATTAGGGAGTTTTCTCGATTTGCAAATCCTCTTACAGAATTGACAAAGAAAAATAGAGAGTTCACATGGAACGATGAGTGTCAAAATGCGTTTGACGAATTAAAACAGAAAATTATCAAAAATTGTGTGCTAAAGATACCTGAGTTAGGGAATCCTTTTATTGTTGCATGTGATGCTAGTGGAAGCCAAATCGGATGCGTACTTTCACAAGAAGGGAGGGTAGTGGCTTATGAGTCAAGGAAATTAAGGAAACATGAATTAAATCATACGACACATGACTTAGAAATGCTTGCAGTTGTTCATGCACTTAAACATTGGAGATACTTATTGCTTGGAGTAAAGTTTGAATTGAGAACAGATCATCAGAGCCTTGAATACATATTTACTCAACCTTTACTTAACAATTGACAGAAACGATGGATCCAATTGCTAAGTGAATATGATTTTGATATTAAATACTTAGCAAGAAAAGAAAACAAGGTGGCGGATGCTTTGAGTTGTAAACCCTTATGCAGTTCAATTTCTATTTTATCCTCTGATTTTGATATTGGAAAAGAATTAAAAGAAGATTTATTTTATGCAGCAATCTTGAAATTTTTGGGTATCAATCGAGGTTCTATGTTTCAGGGAAAATTTCATTTGAGAAATAATGATTTGTATTGTAATTCTCGTTTATGTATTTCTTCAGAATCTGTTTTGAAAGAAAAGATCCTGCATGACTGTCATGATGCACCTTTCTCTGCACACCCTAGTTTTTCTAGAACTTTTGCAAAAGTGAAAGCTTGGTATTACTGGCCACGTATGAAATATGATATTAAGAGGTATGTGGAAGAATGTCTGAAATGTCAACAGGTTAAGGCCGAATTTAAAAGGAGTCTTGGCATGTTACAACCATTAGATGTGCCTGATCAAAAATGGGAATCCATCTCTATGGATTTCATAACAAAGTTGCATGTGACCAGAAGTGGGCATGATACCATCTTTGTTGTTGTGGACTGTCTTACAAAGATGGCACATTTTCTTCCCATGAGGAAAACTTATACAACTTTGCATGTTGCTAAACTTTTCATAAAAGAAATCTTTAGGTTACATGGTATACCCAAAAGTATAATTTCTGATAAGGATGCAAGGTTCACATCTAATTTTTGGAAAGCAACATTTCAATCCATAGGAACAGAATTACGCATGAGTACTGCATTTCATCCTCAAACGGATGGTGAGACCGAGAGGGTTAACAGGGTGCTTGAGGATATGTTACACATGTATGTGAATGACAAGCAAAACAATTCGACTAAATATTTGCCTTTGGTTGAGTATGCATATAATAGTGCATGGCATTCCTCTATTAGGATGACACCTTTTGAAGCAATGTATGGTTATAATTGCTTGCTGCCGCATTCACTTTTTATTCACAAAATCAGGTTGAAATATCCAAAGAGATGCTTGAAAACATGGATTTGGAGCTAAATAAGGTAAGGAAAAACATGAAAGGTGCACAGAAACGTAAGAAATTATATCATGATCTCATAAAGAGACCCTTGGAATTTAGAACAAATGATCTGGTTTTTTTGAAAGTGAGTCCTTCTAAATCAAATCTGGTTTTAGGCAAAGATCGCCGATTGTCTCCTCGTTATGCTCGTCCTTTCAAAATCTTAAAGAAAGTTGGTTGTGTTGCATATTTACTTGACCTACCTAACACTTTGAAAATTCATCCAGTCTTCCATGTTGGATTACTTAAAAAGTATGTTCCTAATGTTGATCATGTTTTGCAGGACAAACCTAAGTTGAAGGAAGATGCCACTTTTGAGCTTGAACCAGAAGTTATAATGGATAGGAGAATTAGACATCCTAGGAATCGTGTAATAGTGGAAATTTTAGTAAAGTGGTTTGCATATCCTTTTGAAGATTCAACATGGGTTGGTTTAGATGAGTTTATGGAACATTATCCTTCTTTCCAACTCTGAGGACAGAGTTCTTAAAAGAGGGGGAGAATTGTAAGATGCCACATTGATTTTCCACCCAGAAAAAAAAAAGATGTGTAGGTAATAATGAAATTTTGTGTTTAGGATATTCTGATCATGTCTGCAAAATTTTGTAGCAATTATTTTTTAAATTCTCTCTCTAGAAAGTTGTCGCATGAAATCTGTATGTTAATTTCGAGCATGAAGATGAAGGAATTTGAAAAAAGTGTTGTATGAGAGAAAGGTAGAGTACTCTTAGTAGAAAAACTTTACCTGATTGAAGTTTTTGTAGTTCCTATGTTTTACGTCTCATTTGGTTCCATGAAGATAGGTTAATGAAGAGATTTTTCATGTTTTTCATCTCTCTCTAGAATTTTTGATTTTGCAAGGCCCAAAAGTGATATCTGGAAGCAGATTTGGACCTGAGGCGTCTCTAACACTATTGTACAGATTTAAGAACTGAATATTTTTGTCACTCACAAGCTCAAGCTGATTCCTCACCGTTTTTGAGTAACACAGCTTGGAAAAGTGCCGTTTTCCAACACTTCAAAAAAAAAAAAAGAGAAGCCTTCATTCATTCATCTTATTCATGTTCGCGGATTTAGAAAACGCACATGGGTATATAGGTTATTTTTGGGTGATGGACGTGTGTGTGTGAGTGCGTTGCAGGGATCACCTCTATTTTTTCAGGTAGGATTCTTGATGGTGGACATGAAAAGTAGATGCATGGGTGGTTTGGAAGTCCTGCATGAGACATGCGAAAAGACGCTATCTTGGAGCATGCAGAGTCTAAAAGTGCGGGTCTAGGAAGGCGTGATTGGTCGTGCGCTAGCGAAAGGTGGAGATCCAAAAAGACAAAGACTGAGAGATAGAAAAGGAGGATGGTCGTACAGTCATTACGATCGTTTTTCGGCTTCTGGAATTGCAATTGAGATTGAGATTGAGATTGAGATTGATATTGTGATTGTGATTGAGATTGGGATTGAGATTATGATTGTGATTGAGATTGGGATTGAGATCAGCTCGGTGATGGTCGGGTGGATGAGGCTTCACATTGAAGCTATATGATAGATTTTGTAATGCAGATCAATACTACTTGTAAATCTGCACAGATAATAAAATTCTCTCTCTTCTTGTTCTGTGTATGCTATGTTTTCCTTCTTTATATCTTGTGGTGTCGAGGCCTATTATTCTGTGTGGAATTGTGATTCAAGATTAGGAGACTTGTTACAAGTGGTATCAGAGCAGAGTTGGATTCCAAGACAAGATGCAGGCTTTGAAGAAGAAGATAGAAGAACAAGAGGACCTTATCCGTAGATTGAATGCTGAATTACATAAAGAAAGATCCAACAAACAAAAAGAGGGTACTGCAAATGCTTCCACGGACCTCAATGATGAAGGTGGTAATGATGCGGGCACATCAAACGCACGTAGAGCTAGACAGCAACGTGAACCCGAAGAGAACGATGATGCAGGTGAATCTGCACTTAAACAAGTGTTTAAAAGAGCGAAATTAAATGAATTTGATGGTGAGAAGAAAACTGGAGAGGATCTTGAAGCATGGATTGAGGAACTTGAAGATTTCTTTGACCTGCGCGTATTAAGTGAGGAATCAAAAGCAAAGGTGGAAATTCTGCATCTACGAGGAGTCGCAAAACTGTGGTGGAAATCATACATACAGACAAGAACACGTGAAGGTCCGATCCTTTGGAAAGAGTTTCGAGAGCAAGCAAAAAATCGTTATTGTTCTCCACATTATCGGATGGAGAAGAAAATGGAATTCTACTCTTTCAAGCACTATGAGGATGATAGGTATAACTTGACTGTTGAAGAATATAAGGAGAATTTTTTGCGTTTACATAAGTATGCACTAGAAGTTTCTGGAGATGACCTAAAAAGCAAGTTTATTGAGGGTTTGCGAGAAGAGCTTCGCTATCAAGTAAAGGGGTCCGGATGTGTAGATTTTCTTGATGCGGTTGCAAAAGCAGAGAACTTTGAGAAGATGGAGAAGTTTACCACGAAAAAGGCATCCAAAATCAAGGTTTATCTCAACAGGACATCGACCCCCAAGACCTATTCCAATAAATCAGAATGGACAGAGATCGACTAATTCTATTAATGGTCAAGGAGGAAAAACTAAGCCAAAGCAAACAGATACACTTAAGAAGCAAGAAGTTGTGCATTGGCAATGTGATTCTGATTTCTTGGAGGGGGCTAAAAGACTGGGACTTTGTTTTCGATGTGGAGAACAAGGACATCGCACTTTTGAATGTCCAAACAAGGCCATCAACCGTCCTATGCAAGCGAAGATAGCTCATCTGCATGAAGAAAACATGACAATTGAGGAAGCGGATGATCAAGGTAAGTGTTCTAGCCCTAGACTTCAATGCATGAAAACTTCTTCTCATTCAAGGGCATCGGTGATTAGGATTATGGGGAACATATCCTCATGTAAGGTTAGTTTCTTGATTGATTCGGGTAGTACAAATTGTTTCCTTTCACGTAAGATGGCAGAAGCTTTAGGGTTGCATATTGAGGTGCAGACTAAAAGACCTGTAGAGATGGCTAATGGTAGGACACACTATACTTGAGGCTGTATTGAGAATCTTGATTTTATGTTAGGAGAACATAAGTTTTTTGGTACCTTCCATGTAATTGAAATGAGAGAATGTGATGTAATCATCGGAATGGACTGGTTAGTTCATAAGAGTGTCGCGATTGATTGTGAAAGCCGGATCCTTACTTTGAAAATAGAAGGGAAGGAACATCGTCTTGAAGGCAAGTGTAATTCAAGTTTTTCTCCTATTTTTGCAATAAAGTTGATTAGGGGTATTCGACATGGTTGTGAGACATATTTGGTTTATGTGGATGACCTTCAGGAGAGGAAGAAAGAAGAGGAAATACTTGAATATGTTAGAAAACTTTTAGATGAGTACGCAGATGTAGTTCCTGATGATCTACCACGCACGCCTCCTCCTAGGAAAATTGACCATGCTATAGACCTTTATCCAGGAAGTGAGCCTTATTCCAGAGCACCTTATAGGTTCAATATTGATGAATTGAAAGAGTTGAAGCTCCAACTGGATGATCTATTGAAGAAGGACTTGATAAGACCTAGTGTTTCACCTTGGGGAGCACCTGTTTTGTTTCTGAAAAATAAAGATGGTTCATACAGACTTTGTATCGACTAAAGGGAATTGAACAAGAAAACCATTAAGAACGAGTATCCACTGCCACACATAGATGAACTACTGAGTCAATTGAGTGGTTCCACAATATTCACTAAAATTGACTTAAGATCAGGATATCATCGAATTAGAGAAGTCTGAAGACATACCAAAAACCGCTTTTAGAACACGATATCGTCATTATGAGTTCACGGTTTTGCCTTTTGGATTGACAAATGCTCCTGCAACATTTATGTGGTTGATGAATAATGTGTTTCATGAATATCTCGATGAATTTATATTAGTTTTTCTTGACGATATTTTTGTGTATTCTAAGGATGATGCTGAACATGCATTGCATCTCAAGAGGACTTTACAAAAACTAAGAGAACATAAACTATATGGTAAGATGAGTAAATGTTTTTTTGCAAAAGCGGAAGTGACTTATTTGGGGAGAGTTGTTTTTAAGGAAGGGATTCACATAGATCCTGAGAAAGTTAAAAGCATAGTTGACTGGCCTACACCCAAATCTGTGAGAGATGTGAGAAGCTTCCTTGGTTTGGCACAATATGAGAGGGCACACATTAGGGAGTTTTCTCGAATTGCAAATCCTCTTATAGAATCGACAAAGAAAAATAGAGAGTTCACATGGAACGATGAGTGTCAAAATGCGTTTGACGAATTAAAACAGAAAATTATCGAAAATTGTGTGCTAAAGATACCTGATTTAGGAAAGCCTTTTATTGTTGCATGTGATGCTAGTGGAAGCCAAATCGGATGTGTACTTTCACAAGAAGGGAGGGTAGTGGCTTATGAGTCAAGGAAATTAAGGAAACATGAATTAAATTATACGACACATGACTTAGAAATGCTTGCAATTGTTCATGCACTTAAACATTGGAGACACTTATTGCTTGGAGTAAAGTTTGAATTGAGAACAGATCATCAGAGCCTTAAATACATATTTACTCAACCTTTACTTAACAATAGACAAAAACGATGGATCCAATTGCTAAGTGAATATGATTTTGATATTAAATACTTGGCAGGAAAAGAAAACAAGGTGGCGGATGCTTTGAGTCGTAAACCCTTATGCAGTTCAATTTCTATTTTATCCTCTGATTTTGATATTGGAAAAGAATTAAAAGAAGATTTATTTTATGCAGCAATCTTGAAATTTTTGGGTATGAATCCAGGTTCTATGTTTTAGGGAAAATTTCATTTGAGAAATAATGATTTGTATTGTAATTCTCGTTTATGTATTTCTTCAGAATCTGTTTTGAAAGAAAAGATCCTGCATGACTGTCATGACGCACCTTTCTCTGCACACCCTGGTTTTTCTAGAACTTATGCAAAAGCGAAAGCTTCGTATTACTGGCCACGTATGAAATATGATATTAAGAGGTATGTGGAAGAATGCCTGAAATGTCAACAGGTTAAGGCCGAATTTAAAAGGAGTCCTCACATGTTACAACCATTAGATGTGCTTGATCAAAAATAGGAATCCATTTCTATGGATTTCGTAACAAAGTTGCCTGTGACCAGAAGTGGGCATGATACCATCTTTGTTGTTGTGGATTGTCTTACAAAGATGGCACATTTTCTTCCCATGAGGAAAACTGATACAGCTTTGCATGTTGCTAAACTTTTCATAAAAGAAATCTTTAGGTTACATGGTATACCCAAAAGTATAATTTCTGATAGGGATGCAAGGTTCACATCTAATTTTTGGAAAGCAACATTTCAATCCATAGGAACAGAATTACGCATGAGTACTGCATTTCATCTTCAAACCGATGGTGAGACCAAGAGGGTCAATAGGTTGCTTGAGGATATGTTACGCATGTATGTGAATGACAAGCAAAACAATTGGACTGAATATTTGCCTTTGGTTGAGTATGCATATATTAGTGCATGGCATTCCTCTATTAGGATGACACCTTTTGAAGCAATGTATGGTTATAATTGCTTGCTGCCGCATTCACTTTTTAATTCACAAAATGAGGTTGAAATATCCAAAGAGATGCTTGAAAACATGGATTTGGAGCTAAATAAGGTAAGGAAGAACATGAAAGATGCACAGAAACGTCAAAAATTATATCATGATCTCAAAAAGAGACCCTTGGAATTCAGAACAAATGATCTGGTTTTTTTGAAAGTGAGTCCTTCTAAATCAAATCTGGTTTTAGGCAAAGATCGCCGATTGTCTCCTCGTTATGCTGGTCCTTTCAAAATCTTAAAGAAAGTTGGTTGTCTTGCATATTTACTTGACCTACCTAACAGTTTGAAAATTCATCCAGTCTTCCATGTTGGATTACTTAAAAAGTATGTTCCTAATGCTGATCATGTTTTGCAGGACAAATCTAAGTTGAAGGAAGATGCCACTTTTGAGCTTGAACCAGAAGTTATAATGGATAGGAGAATTAGACATCCTAGGAATCGTGAAATAGTGGAAATTTTAGTAAAGTGGTTTGCATATCCTATTGAAGATTCAACATGGGTTGGTTTAGATGAGTTTATGGAACATTATCCTTCTTTCCAACTCTGAGGACAGAGTTCTTAAAAGAGGGGGAGAGTTGTAAGATGCCACATTGATTTTCCACCCGGAAAAAAAAAAGATGTGTAGGTAATAATGAAATTTTGTGTTTAGGATATTCTCATCATGTCTGCAAAATTTTGTAGCACTAAGTTTTTACATTCTCTCTCTAGAAAGTTGTTGTATGAAATCTATATGTTAATTTCGAGCATGAAGATGAAGGAATTTGAAAAAGTGTTGTATGAGAGAAAGGTAGAGTACTCTTAGTAGAAAAACTTTACCTGATTGAATTTTTTGTAGTTCCTATGTTTTATGTCTCATTTGATTCCATGAAGATAGGTTAATGAAGAGATTTTTCATGTTTTTTCATCTCTCTAGAATTTTTGATTTTGCAGGGCCCAAAAGTGATATTTAGAAGCAGATTTGGACCTCAGGCGTCTCTAACACTATTGTACACATTTAAGAACTGAATATTTTTGTCTCTCACAAGCTCAAGGTGATTCCTCACAGTTTTTGAGTTACAGGGCTTGGAAAAGTGCCGTTTTCCAACACTTCAAAAAAAAAAAGAGAAGCCTTCATTCATTCATCTTATTCATGTTCGCGGATTTAGAAAACGCGCATGGGTATATAGGTTATTTTTGGGTGATGGACATGTGTGTGTGAGTGCATTGTAGGGATCACCTCTATTTTTGCAGGTAGGATTCTTGATGGTGGATATGAAAAAAGCATAGTTGACTCGCCTACACCCAAATGTGTGAGAGATGTGAGAAACTTCCTTGGTTTGGCACATATGAGAGGGCACACAGTAGGGAGTTTTCTTGAATTGCAAATCCTCTTACAGAATTGACAAAGAAAAATAGAGAGTTCACATGGAACGATGAGTGTCAAAATGTGTTTCAGGAATTAAAACAGAAAATTATCGAAAATTGTGTGCTAAAGATACCTGAGTTAGGGAAGCCTTTTATTGTCGCATGTGATGCTAGTGGAAGCCAAATCGGATGCGTACTTTCACAAGAAGGGAGGGTAGTGGCTTATGAGTCAAGGAAATTAAGGAAACATGAATTAAATTATACGACACATGACTTAGAAATGCTTGCAGTTGTTCATGCACTTAAACATTGGAGACACTTATTGCTTGGAGTAAAGTTTGAATTGAGAACAGATCATGAGAGCCTTAAATACATATTTACTCAACCTTTACTTAACAATAGACAAAAATGATGGATCCATTTGCTAAGTGAATATGATTTTGATATTAAATACTTAGCAGGAAAAGAAAACAAGGTGGCGGATGCTTTGAGTTGTAAACCCTTATGCAGTTCAATTTCTATTTTATCCTATGATGTTGATATTGGAAAAGAATTAAAAGAAGATTTATTTTATGCAGCAATCTTGAAATTTTTGGGTATGAATCCAGGTTCTATGTTTTAGGGAAAATTTCATTTGAGAAATAATGATTTGTATTGCAATTCTCGTTTATGTATTTCTTCAGAATCTGTTTTGAATGAAAAGATCCTGCATGACTGTCATGATGCACCTTTATCTGCACACCCTGGTTTTTCTAGAACTTATGCAAAAGTGAAAGCTTTGTATTACTAGCCACGTATGAAATATGATATTAAGAGGTATGTGGAAGAATGTCTAAAATGTCAACACGTTAAGGCCGAATTTAAAAGGAGTCCTGGCATGTTACAACCATTAGATGTGCTTGATCAAAAATGGGAATCCATCTCTATGGATTTCATAACAAAGTTGCCTGTGACCAGAAGTGGGCATGATACCATCTTTGTTGTTGTGGACCGTCTTACAAAGATGGCACATTTTCTTCCCATGAGGAAAACTGATACAGCTTTGCATGTTGCTAAACTTTTCATAAAAGAAATCTTTAGGTTACATGGTATACCCAAAAGTATAATTTCTGATAGGGATGCAAGGTTCACATCTAATTTTTGGAAAGCAACATTTCAACCCATAGGAAAGAAATTACGCATGAGTACTGCATTTCATCCTCAAACCGATGGTGAGACTGAGAGGGTTAACAGGGTGCTTGAGGATATGTTATGCATGTATGTGAATGACAAGCAAAACAATTGGACTGAATATTTGCCTTTGGTTGAGTATGCATATAATAGTGCATGGCATTCCTCTATTAGGATGACACCTTTTGAAGCAATATATGGTTATAATTGAATGCGGCACTGCCGCATTCACTTTTTAATTCACAAAATCAGGTTGAAATATCCAAAGAGATGCTTGCAAACATGGATTTGGAGCTAAATAAAGTAAGGAAAAACATGAAAGATGCACAGAAACGTCAGAGATTATATCATGATCTCAAAAACAGACCCTTGGAATTTAGAACAAATGATCCGGTTTTTCTGAAAGTGAGTCCTTCTAAATCAAATCTGGTTTTAGGCAAAGATCACCGATTGTCTCTCTCTAGAATTTTTGATTTTGTAGGGCCCAAAAGTGATATCTGGAAGCAGATTTGGACCTCAGGCATCTCTAACACTATTGTACAGATTTAAGAATTGAATATTTTTGTCTCTCACAAGCTCAAGCTGATTCCTCACCATTTTTGAGTTACAGGGCTTGGAAAAGTGCCGTTTTCCAACAGTTGAAAAAAAGAAAAAGAGAAGCCTTCATTCATTCATCTTATTCATGTTCGCGGATTTAGAAAACGCACATGGGTATATAGGTTATTTTTGGGTGATAGACGTGTGTTTGTGAGTGCGTTGTAGGGATCACCTCTATTTTTGCAGGTAGGATTCTTGATGGTGGACATGAAAAGTAGATGCATGGGTGGTCTGGAAGTCCTGCATGAGACATGCAAAAAGACTCTATCTTGGAGCATGCAGAGTCTAAAAGTGCGGGTCTAGTAAGGCGTGATTGGTCGTGCGCTGGCGAAAGGTGGAGATCCAAGAAGACGAAGACTGAGAGATAGAAAAGGAGGATGGTCGTATAGTCATTACGATCGTTTTTCAGCTTCTGGAATTGCAATTGAGATTGAGATTGAGATTGAGATTGTGATTGTGATTGAGATTGGGATTGAGATTGTGATTGTGATTGAGATTGGGATTGAGATCAGCTCGGGGGTGGTCGGGTGGATGAGGCTTCACATTGAAGCTATCTGATAGATTTTGTAATGCAGATCAGTACTACTTGTAAATCTGCACAGATAATAAAATTCTCTCTCTTCTTGTTCTACGTATGCTCTGTTTTCCTTCTTTATATCTTGTGGTGTCGAGGCCTATTATTCTATGTGGGATTGGGATTCAGGATTAGGAGACTTGTTACAAGTGGTATCAGAGCAGAGTTGGATTCCGAGACAAGATGCAGGTTTTGAAGAAGAAGATAGAAGAACAAGAGGAGCTTATCCATAGATTGAATGTAGAATTACATAAAGAAAGATCCAACAAACAAAAAGAGGGTACTGCAAATGCTTCCATGGACCTCAATGATGAAGGTGGTAATGGTGCGGGCACATCGAACGCACGTAGAGCTAGACGGCAACGTAAACCCGAAGACAATGATGATGAAGGTAAATCTGCACTTAAGCAAGTGTTTAAAAGAGCGAAATTAAATGAATTTGATGGTGAGAAGAAAACTGGAGAGGATCTTGAAGCATGGATTGAGGAACTTGAAGATTTCTTTGACCTGCGCGTATTTAGTGAGGAATCAAAAGCAAAGGTGGAAATTCTGCATCTACGAGGAGTCGCAAAACTGTGGTGGAAATCATACATACAGACAAGAACTCGTGAAGGTCCGATCCTCTGGAAATAGTTTCGAGAGCAAGCAAAAAATCGTTATTGTTCTCCACATTATCGGATGGAGAAGAAAATGGAATTCTACTCTTTCAAGCAATATGAGGATGATAGGTATAACTTGTCTGTTGAAGAATATAAGGAGAAATTTTTGCGTTTACATAAGTATGCACTAGAAGTTTCTGGAGATGACCTAAAAAGCAAGTTTATTGAGGGTTTGTAGGAAGAGCTTCGCTATCAAGTAAAGGGGTCCAGATGTGTAGATTTTCTTGATGCGGTTGCAAAAGCAGAGAACTTTGAGAAGATGGAGAAGTTTACCAAAAAAAAGGCATCCAAATCAAGGTTTATCTCAACAGGACGTCGACCCCCAAGACCTATTTCAATAAATCAGAATGTACAGAGATCGACTAATTCTATTAATGGTCAAGGAGGAAAAACTAAGCCAAAGCAAACGGATACACTTAAGAAGCAAGAAGTTGTGCACTCGCAATGTGATTCTGATTTCTTGGAGGGGGCTAAAAGACTGGGACTTTGTTTTCGATGTGGAGAACAAGGACATCACACTTTTGAATGTCCAAACAAGGCCATCAACCGTTCTATGCAAGCCAAGATAGCTCATTTGCATGAAGAAAACATGACAATTGAGGAAGCGGATGATCAAGGTAAGTGTTCTAGCCCTAGACTTCAATGCATGAAAACTTCTTCTCATTCAAGGGCATCGGTGATTAGGATTATGGGGGACATATCCTCATGTAAGGTTAGTTTCTTGATTGATTCGGGTAGTACAAATTGTTTCCTTTCACGTAAGATGGCAGAAGGTTTAGGGTTGCATATTGAGGTGCAGACTAAAAGACCTGTAGAGATGGCTAATGGTAGGACACACTATACTTGAGGCTGTATTGAGAATCTTGATTTTATGTTAGGAGAACATAAGTTTTTTGGTACCTTCCATGTAATTGAAATGAGAGAATGTGATGTAATCATCGGAATGGACTGGTTAGTTCATAACGGTGTCGTGATTGATTGTGAAAGCGGGATCCTTACTTTGAAAATAGAAGGGAAGGAACATCGTCTTGAAGGCAATTGTAATTCAAGTTTTTCTCCTATTTTTGCAATAAAGTTGATTAGGGGTATTCGACATGGTTGTGAGACATATTTGGTTTATGTGCATGACCTTCAGGAGAGGAAGAAAGAAGAGGAAATACCTGAATATGTTAGAAAACTTTTAGATGAGTACGCAGATGTATTTCCTCATGATCTACCACGCACGCCTCCTCCTAGGAAAATTGACCATGCTATAGACCTTTATCCAGGAAGTGAGCCTTATTCCAGAGCACCTTATAGGTTCAATATTGATGAATTGAAAGAGTTGAAGCTCCAACTGGATGATCTATTGAAGAAGGACTTGATAAGACCTAGTGTTTCACCTTGGGGAGCACCTGTTTTGTTTCTGAAAAATAAAGATGGTTCATACAGACTTTGTATCGACTAAAGGGGATTGAACAAGAAAACCGTTAAGAACGAGTATCCACTGCCACACATAGATGAACTACTGAGTCAATTGAGTGGTTCCACAATATTCACTAAAATTGACTTAAGATCAGGATATCATCAAATTAGAGAAGTCTGAAGACATACCCAAAACCGCTTTTAGAACACGATATGGTCATTATGAGTTCACGGTTTTGCCTTTTGGATTGACAAATGCTCCTGCAACATTTATGTGTTTGATGAACAATGTGTTTCATGAATATCTCGATGAATTTATATTAGTTTTTCTTGACGATATTTTTGTGTATTTCAAGGATGATGATGAACATGCATTGCATCTCAAGAGGACTTTACCAAAACTAAGAGAACATAAACTATATGGTAAGATGAGTAAATGTTTTTTTGCAAAAGGGGAAGTGACTTATTTGGGGAGAGTTGTTTCTAAGGAAGGGATTCACATAGATCCTCAGAAAGTTAAAAGCATAGTTGACAGGCCTACACCCAAATGTGTGAGAGATGTGAGAAGCTTCCTTGGTTTGGCACAATATGAGAGGGCACACATTAGGGAGTTTTATCGAATTGCAAATCGACAAAGAAAAATAGAGAGTTCACATGGAACGATGAGTGTCAAAATGCGTTTGACGAATTAAAATAGAAAATTATCGAAAATTGTGTGCTAAAGATACCTGAGTTAGGAAAGCCTTTTATTGTTGAATGTGATGCCAGTGGAAGCCAAATCGGATGTGTACTTTCATAAGAAGGGAGGGTAGTGGCTTATGAGTCAAGGAAATTAAGGAAACATGAATTAAATTATACGACACATGACTTAGAAATGCTTGCAATTGTTCATGCACTTAAACATTGGAGACACTTATTGCTTGTAGTAAAGTTTGAATTGAGAACATATCATCAGAGCCTTAAATACATATTTACTTAACCTTTACTTAACAATAGACAAAAACGATGGATCCAATTGCTAAGTGAATATGATTTTGATATTAAATACTTAGCAGGAAAAGAAAACAAGGTGGCGGATGCTTTGAGTCGTAAACCCTTATGCAGTTCAATTTCTATTTTATCCTCTGATTTTGATATTGGAAAAGAATTAAAAGAAGATTTATTTTATGCAACAATCTTGAAATTTTTGGGTATGAATCCAGGTTCTATGTTTCATGGAAAATTTCATTTGAGAAATAATGATTTGTATTGTAATTCTCGTTTATGTATTTCTTCAGAATCTGTTTTGAAAGAAAAGATCCTACATGACTGTCATGACGCACCTTTCTCTGCACACCCTGGTTTTTCTAGAACTTATGCAAAAGCGAAAGCTTCGTATTACTGGCCATGTATGAAATATGATATTAAGAGGTATGTTGAAGAATGCTTGAAATGTCAACAGGTTAAGGACGAATTTAAAAGGAGTCCTCGCATGCTACAACCATTACATGTGCCTGATCAAAAATAGGAATCCATCTCTATGGATTTCGTAACAAAGTTGCCTGTGACCAGAAGTGGGCATGATACCATCTTTGATGTTGTGGACCATCTTACAAAGAAGGCACATTTTCTTCCCATGAGGAAAACTGATACAGCTTTGCATGTTGCTAAATTTTCATAAAAGAAATCTTTAGGTTACATGGTATACCCAAAAGTATAATTTCTGATAGGGATGCAAGGTTCACATCTAATTTTTGGAAAGCAACATTTCAATCCATAGGAACAGTATTATGCATGAGTACTGCATTTCATCTTCAAACTAATGGTGAGACCGAGAGGGTTAACAGGGTGCTTGAGGATATGTTACACATGTATGTGAATGACAAGCAAAACAATTGGACTGAATATTTGCCTTTGGTTGAGTATGCATATAATAGTGCATGGCATTCCTCTATTAGGATGACACCTTTTGAAGCAATGTATGGTTATAATTGCTTGATGCCGCATTCACTTTTTAATTCACAAAATCAGGTTGAAATATCCAAAGAGATGCTTGAAAACATGGATTTGGAGCTAAATAAGGTAAGGAAAAACATGAAAGATGCACATAAACATCAAAAATTATATCATGATCTCAAAAAGAGACCCTTGGAATTTAGAAAAAATGATCTGGTTTTTTTGAAAGTGACTCCTTCTAAATCAAATCTGGTTTTAGGCAAAGATCGCCGATTGTCTCCTCGTATGCTGGTCCTTTCAAAATCTTAAAGAAAGTTGGTTCTGTTGCATATTTACTTGACCTACCTAACACTTTGAAAATTCATCCAGTCTTCCATGTTGGATTACTTAAAAAGTATGTTCATAATGCCGATCATGTTTTGCAGGACAAATCTAAGTTGAAGGAAGATGCCACTTTTGAGCTTGAACGAGAAGTTATAATGGATAGGAGAATTAGACATCCTAGGAATCGTGAAATAGTGGAAATTTTAGTAAAGTGGTTTGCATATCCTAATGAAGATTCAACATGGGTTGGTTTAGATGAGTTTATGGAACATTATCCTTCTTTCCAACTCTGAGGACAGAGTTCTTAAAAGAGGGGGAGAATTGTAAGATGCCACATTGATTTTCCACTCGGAAAAAAAAAGATGTGTAGTTAATAATGAAATTTTGTGTTTAGGATATTCTCATCATGTCTCCAAAATTTTGTAGCAATAAGTTTTTACATTCTCTCTCTAGAAAGTTGTCGCATGAAATCTGTATGTTAATTTCGAGCATGAAGATGAAGGAATTTGAAAAAGTGTTGTATGAGAGAAAGGTAGAGTACTCTTAGTAGAAAAACTTTACCTGATTAATTTTTTTGTAGTTCCTATGTTTTATGTCTCATTTGGTTCCATGAAGATAGGTTAATGAAGAGATTTTTCATGTTTTTTCATCTCTCTAGAATTTTCGATTTTGCAGGGCCCAAAAGTGATATCTAGAAGCAAATTTGGACCTCAGGCGTCTCTAACACTATTGTACAGATTTAAGAACTGAATATTTTTGTCTCTCACAAGCTCAAGCTGATTCCTCACCCTTTTTGAGTTAAAGGGCTTGGAAAAGTGCCGTTTTCCAACACTTAAAAAAAAAAAGAGAAGCCTTCATTCATTCATCTTATTCATGTTCGCGGATTTACAAAATGCACATGGGTATATAGGTTATTTTTGGGTGATGGACGTGTGTTTGTGAGTGCATTGCAGGGATCACCTCTATTTTTGTAGGTAGGATTCTTGATGGTTGACATGAAAAGTAGATGCATGGGTGGTCTGGAAGTCCTGCATGAGACATGCGAAAAGACGCTATCTTGGAGCATGCAGAGTTTAAAAGTGCGGGTCTAGGAAGGCGTGATTGGTCATGCACTAGAGAAAGGTGGAGATCCAAAAAGACGAAGACTGAGAGATAGAAAAGGAGGATGGTCGTACAGTCATTACGATCGTTTTTTGGCTTCTGGAATTGCGATTGACATTGAGACTGAGATTGAGATTGAGATTGAGATTGGGATTGAGATTGTGATTGTGATTGAGATTGGGATTGAGATCAGCTCGGGGGTGGTCGGGTGGATGAGGCTTCACATTGAAGCTATCTGACAGATTTGGTAACGTAGATCAGTAGTAGTTGTAAATCAACACATATAATAAAATTCTCTCTCTTCTTGTTCTGCGTATGCTCTGTTTTCCTTCTTTATATCTTGTGGTGTCGAGGCCTATTATTCTGTGTGGGATTGTGATTCAAGATTAGGAGACTTGTTACAAGTGGTATCAGAGCAGAGTTGGATTCCGAGACAAGATGCAGGCTTTGAAGAAGAAGATAGAAGAACAAGAGGAGCTTATCCGTAGATTGAATGCAGAATTACATAAAGAAAGATCCAACAAACAAAAAGAGGGTACTGCAAATGCTTCCACGGACCTCAATGATGAAGGTGGTAATGGTGCGGGCACATCGAATGCACGTAGAGCTAGACGGAAACGTGAACCCAAAGAGAATGATGATACAGGTGAATCTGCACTTAAGCAAGTGTTTAAAAGAGCGAAATTAAATGAATTTGATGGTTAGAAGAAAACTGGAGAGGATCTTGAAGCATGGATTGAGGAACTTGAAGATTTTTTTGACCTACATGTATTTAGTGAGGAATCAAAAGCAAAGGTGGCAATTTCACATCTACGAGGAGTCGCAAAGCTGTGGTGGAAATCATACATACAGACAAGAACACGTGAAGGTCCGATCCTCTGGAAAGAGTTTTGAGAGCAAGCAAAGAATCGTTATTGTTCTCCAGATTATCGGATGGAAAAGAAAATGGAATTCTACTCTTTCAAGCAGTATGAGGATGATAGGTATAACTTGTCTGTTGAAGAATATAAGGAGAAATTTTTGCGTTTACATAAGTATGCACTAGAAGTTTCTAGAGATGACCTAAAAAGCAAGTTTATTGAGGGTTTGCGGGAAGAGCTTCACTATCAAGTAAAGGGGTCTGGATGTGTAGATTTTCTTGATGCGGTTGCAAAAGCACAGAACTTTGAGAAGATGGAGAATTTTACCACGAAAAAGGTATCCAAATCTAGGTTTATCTCAACAAGACATCGACCCCCAAGACCTATTTCAATAAATCAGAATGGATAGAGATCGACTAACTCTATTAATGGTCAAGGAGGAAAAACTAAGCCGAAGCAAACGGATACACTTAAGAAGCAAGAAGTTGTGCACTAGCAACGTGATTCTGATCTCTTGGAGCGGGCTAAAATAATGGGACTTTGTTTTCGATGTGGAGAACAAGGACATCGCATATTTGAATGTCCAAACAAGGCCATCAACCGTTCTATGCAAGCGAAGATAGCTCATCTACAAGAAGAAAACATGACAATTGAGGAAGCAGATGATCAAGGTAAGTGTTCTAGCCCTAGACTTCAATGCATGAAAACTTCTTCTTATTCAAGGGCATCGGTGATTAGGATTATGGGGGACATATCCTCACGTAAGATTAGTTTCTTGATTGATTCGGGTAGTACAAATTGTTTCCTTTCACTTAAGATGGAAGAAGATTTAGGGTTGCATATTCAGATGTAGACTAAAAGACTTGTAGAGATGGCTAATGTTAGGATACACTATACTTGAGGCTGTATTGAGAATCTTGATTTTATGTTAGGAGAACATAAGTTTTTGGGTACCTTCCATGTAATTGAAATGAGAGAATGTGATGTAATCATCGGAATGGACTGGTTAGTTCATAATAGTGTCGTGATTGATTGTGAAAGCGGGATCCTTACTTTGAAAATAGAAGGGAAGGAACATCGTCTTGAAGGCAAGTGTAATTCAAGCTTTTCTCCTATTTCTGCAATAAAGTTGATTAGGGGTATTCGACACGGTTGTGAGACATATTTGGTTTATGTGCATGACCTTCAGGAGAAGAAGAAAGAAGAGGAAATACTTGAATATGTTAGAAAACTTTTAGATGAGTATGGAGATGTATTTCTTGATGATCTACCAGGCATGCCTCCTCCTAGGAAAATTGACATTGCTATAGACCTTTATCCAGGAAGTGAGCCTTATTCTAGAGCACCTTATAGGTTCAATATTGATGAATTGAAAGAGTTGAAGCTCCAATTGGATGATCTATTCAAGAAGGACTTGATAAGACCTAGTGTTTCACCTTGGGGAGCACCTGTTTTGTTTCAGAAAAAAAAAGATGGTTCATACAGACTTTGTATCGACTAAAGGGGATTGAACAAGAAAACAATTAAGAATGAGTATCCACTACCACACATAGATGAACTACTGAGTCAATTGAGTGGTGCCACAATATTGACTAAAATTGACTTAAGATCAGGATATCATCAAATTAGAGTAAAGTCTGAGGACATACCCAAAACCGCTTTTAGAACACGATATGGTCATTATGAGTTCATGGTTTTGCCTTTTGGATTGACAAATGCTCCTACAACATTTATGTGTTTGATGAATAATGTGTTTCTTGAATATCTCGACGAATTTATATTAGTTCTTCTTGACGATATTTTTGTGTATTCTAAGGATGATGATGAACATGCATTGCATCTCAGGAGGACTTTACAAAAACTAAGAGAGCATAAACTATATGGTAAGACGAGTAAATGTTTTTTTGCAAAAGGGGAAGTGACTTATTTGGGAGAGTGGTTTCTAAGCAAGGGATTCACATAGATCCTGAGAAAGTTAAAAGCATAGTTGACTCGCCTACACCCAAATGTGTGAGAGATGTGAGAAACTTCCTTGGTTTGGCACAATATGAGAGGGCACATAGTAGGGAGTTTTCTCGAATTGCAAATCCTCTTACATAATTGACAAAGAAAAATAGAGAGTTCACATGAAACGATGAGTGTCAAAATGCGTTTCACGAATTAAAACTGAAAATTATCAAAAATTGTTTGCTAAAGATACCTGAGTTAGGGAAGCCTTTTATTGTCGCATGTGATGCTAGTGGAAGCCAAATCAGATGCGTACTTTCACAAGAAGGGAGGGTAGTGGCTTATGAGTCAAGGAAATTAAGGAAACATGAATTAAATTATACGACACATGACTTAGAAATGCTTGCAGTTGTTCATGCACTTAAACATTGGAGACACTTATTGCTTGGAGTAAAGTTTGAATTGAGAACAGATCATCAGAGCCTTAAATACATATTTACCTAGCCTTTACTTAACAATAGAGAAAAATGATGGATCCAATTGCTAAGTGAATATGATTTTGATATTAAATACTTAGAAGGAAAAGAAAACAAGGTGGCGGATGCTTTGAGTCGTAAACCCTTATGCAGTTCAATTTCTATTTTATCCTATGATTTTGATATTGGAAAAGAATTAAAAGAAGATTTATTTTATGCAGCAATCTTGAAATTTTTGGGTATGAATCCAGGTTCTATGTTTTAGGGAAAATGGCAAAAGGTGGAGATCCAAAAAGACGAAGACTGAGAGATAGAAAAGGAGGATGGTCGTACAATCATTACAATCGTTTTTTGGCTTCTTGAATTGTGATTGAGATTGAGATTGAGATTGAGATTGTGATTTAATTGAGATTGGGATTAAGATTATGATTGTGATTGAGATTGGCATTGAGATCAACTTAGGGATGGTCGGGTGGATGAGGCTTCACATTGAAGCTATCTGATAGATTTTGTAACGCACATCAGTACTACTTGTAAATTTGCACAGATAATAAAATTCTCTCTCTTCTTGTTCTGCGTATGCTCTGTTTTCCTTCTTTATATCTTGTGGTGTCGAGGCCTATTATTCTGTGTGGGATTGTGATTCAAGATTAGGAGACTTGTTACAAGTGGTATCAAAGCAGAGTTGGATTATGAGACAAGATGCAGGCTTTGAAGAAGAAGATAGAAGAGTTGGATTCCGCAAAACTGTGGTGGAAATCATACATACAGACAAGAACACGCGAAGGTCCGATCCTCTGGAAAGAGTTTCGAGAGCAAGCAGAGAATCGTTATTGCTCTCCACATTATCGAATGGAAAAGAAAATGGAATTCTACTCTTTCAAGCAGTATGAGGATGATAGGTATAACTTGTCTGTTGAAGAATATAAGGAGAAATTTTTGCGTTTACATAAGTATGCACTAGAAGTTTCTGGAGATGACCTAAAAAGCAAGTTTATTGAGGGTTTGCGGGAAGAGCTTCGCTATCAAGTAAAGGGGTCCGAATGTGTAGATTTTCTTGATGCGGTTACAAAAGCAGAGAACTTTGAGAAGATGGAGAAGTTTACCACAAAAAAGGCATCCAAATCAAGGTTTATCTCAATAGGACATCGACCCCCAAGACCTATTTCAATAAATCAGAATGGACAAAGATCGACTAACTCTATTAATGGTCAAGGACAAAAAACTAAGCCGAAGCAAGCGGATACACATAAGAAGCAAGAAGTTGTGCACTCGCAACGTGATTCTGATTTCTTGGAGGGGGCTAAAAGACTGGGACTTTGCTTTTGATGTGCAGAACAAGGACATCGTACTTTTGAATGTCCAAACAAGGCCATCAACGGTTCTACGCAAGCGAAGATAGCTCATCTACAATAAGAAAACATGACAATTGAGGAAGCGGATGATCAAGGTGAGTGTTCTAGCCCTAGACTTCAATGCATGAAAACTTCTTGTCATTCAAGGGCATCGGTGATTAGGATTATGGGGGACATATCCTCATGTAAGGTTAGTTTCTTGATTGATTCGGGTAGTACAAATTATTTCCTTTCACTTAAGATGGCAGAAGCTTTAGGGTTGCATATTGAGATGCAGACTAAAAGACCTGTAGAGATGGCTAATGGTAGGATACACTATACTTGAGGCTGTATTGAGAATCTTGATTTTATGTTGGGAGAACATAAGTTTTTGGGTACCTTCCATGTAATTGAAATGAGAGAATGTGATGTAATCATCGAAATGGACTGGTTAGTTCATAACAGTGTCGTGATTGATTGTGAAGGCCGGATCCTTACTTTGAAATAAGAAGGGAAGGAACATCGTCTTTAAGGCAAGTGTAATTCAAGTTTTTCTCCTATTTCTGCAATTAAGTTGATTAGCGATATTCGACATGGTTGTGAGACATATTTGGTTTATGTGCATGACCTTCAGGAGAAGAAGAAAGAAGAGGAAGTACCTGAATATGTTAGAAAACTTTTAGATGAGTACGTAGATGTATTTCCTGATGATCTACCAGGCATGCCTCCTCCTAGGAAAATTGACCATGCTATAGACCTTTATCCAAGAAGTGAGCCTTATTCCAGAGCACCTTAGAGGTTCAATATTGATGAATTGGAAGAGTTGAAGCTCCAACTGGATGATCTATTGAAGAAGGACTTGATAAGTCCTATTGTTTGTTGGAGATAGACGTCTGCGGAAGCACGCGAACAGCACAAGGAAGAAGAATAAGCTTGGAGCACAAACACATAATACTGAATGTATTACTAGAGAATGTACAAAGATAAGTAGCCCATTAGGGCAATAGGCGTATATACAAGCCGGGGAAAAAAACCTCCTAAAGAGGGAAAAAAGTGCCTCGGCGGTCCTAGAGTGTTCACACACATCACTACCTAAATATATCCACAAATCCCCCCTGGGAGTGATGCGGTGAATAGGGAGCTGGCACTCATGTATAAGGAAGTGCCAAGCTATGTGGAAATCACTCCACAAAAGGAAGTAAGCCCAAAGCTTTGCGAAAAGCTTCAAACTTCTCCCTAGGCAGAGCCTTCATAAAAAGGTCTGCAATGTTCTCCTGCGTGGGCACATATGCCAAGCTGATCTCCCCAGCAGAGAACCTCTCCCTGACATAGTGATAATGCACCTCAATGTGCTTAGTGTGAACATGGAACACAGGGTTCCTCGCAACTTCCAATGCGCTCTGACTGTCAGTGAAGATGGTGGTGGCAGAAGACTGGCCAACACCCAAATCAGCCATAAGGCGTCTGAGCCACACACACTCAACAGTCGCTGAGAAAGCTGCCCTATACTCAGCCTCACAACTGGAAGTGGCCACAGTAGGCTGCTTCTTGCTCAACCAAGATATACATGAGCTACCAAGCATGAAGCAAAAACCACTGGTGGACACACGAGTGTCATAGCAACCAGCCCAATCTGAGTCAGAAAAAGCATGCAAATCTGGTGGTAGTGATCCCCCCTTGGGATAAAACAACCCAAGTAGCCGAGTACCACTCAAGTAGCGAAAGATGCGCTTAACCGCTTTCCAATGCGTGACTCCTGGGCAATGCATAAACTTGCTCATCTGTGAGACAGCAAACTGAATATCTGGCCGAGTAATGCATAAGTAAATCAAGCATCCAACAGCCTGCTGATAGAGAACAGCATCAAATGCATCTCCAGCATCATGAAGGCTCAATCGTAAACCTGTCTCCATAGGACTGGCAATAGGCTTACAGTCTTCAAGGCCAAAATGCTGCAATAATGTGTCAATATATTTCGTTTGACACAAAGCCATTCCACCATCAACGTGCATAAACTGAATGCCCAAATAGTGATGCAAATGCCCCAAATCAGACATCTCAAATGAGGCATGCAAATCAGCCTTAAAATAAGCAATATGTGTCTCAATAGGACCAGTGAGCAGCATGTCATCAACATAGACAACAATGATCAGAAGCACATCATTAGCACGTTTAACATATAAGGTGCTTTCAGTTGGACTGTTCTCAAAACCATGTGCAATCAGATAGGCATGTATCTTCTCATACCAAGCACATGGTGCTTGCTTTAAACCATATAATGCCTTCTTTAACCTGCAAACCTGGTTTTCATGCCCTTTCTACACAAAGCCACGGGGCTGAAAAACATACACTTCTTCATGCAAGTCACCATTCAGAAATGCTGTTTTAATGTCCAACTGATGTACATTCCAACCATGATGGGCTGCAAGTGCACAAATGCTCCGAACAGTAGTCATACGGCATGTAGGTGCAAAGGTCTCATCAAAATCAATGCCTCTTTCCTGTGCATAACCCTTTGCAACAAGCCTAGCCTTATACCTGTCAACTGTACCATCAGGTTTACGCTTCAGCTTGTATACCCACTTAGTGCCAATGGCCTTCTTGCCAGGAGGCAAGTCACATAAAGACCATGTACCATTCTTCATTATAGCATCATATTCAGATTGCATAGCAGCCATCCAATTTTCTGAATTTTGTGCTTCATCAAAAGAAACAGGCTCATTCTCATCACAGAGACTAGATGCAGCCATAGCATAGCAATCTGATGCAAAGGAGGCACTATGAGAGCCTGAACGAGTACGATATGACAAAGGTGCATCTAATTTGCTGTCATGCAAAGTCTGCACCAGCCATTTTGGCATAGTTTTTGCCTGCTCAATATCAGCTCTCTCATTAACAAGTGCATCATGTAAATCTGCATCAGAAATGGAATGATGTGCATCATCATATGAAACTTGCAAAGGTTGAGAAGTTGCCTCATTAGGACCAGCACTAGCCTGTCCACCTGTAAAAAGAGGCATCAAAGTATCATACATGTCTTTGGAGCTAACAGATGTCTCCTTAGTACATGAAAGCAATGGCTGAATAGCATCTTCCACAAAGACAACATCACGGCTAACCAGAATGCGTTTAGTCTGTGGATGATACAGACGATAGCCTTTACTTTCAGAACTGTACCCAACAAAAATACATTTTACTGCCTTATCATCCAATTTTCTGCGATGTTGTTCAGGCACTAATGCATATGCCAAACAACCAAAAACACGCAGATGAGCAACAGATGGCTTGCGGTCATGCCAAGCCTCATATGGAGTGATAGACTGCAACGCTTTAGTGGGACACCTGTTCAGTACATATGCTGCACACATACAGCCTCAAGCCAGAAACTATGTGGTAAAGCCTGACTTTTGACCATGCACCTCGCCATCTCCATGAGTGACCTGTTCTTTTGTTCAGCAACTCCATTTTGTTGAGGTGTATACGGCACTGTACACTGGTGTTTTATCCCACGTTCAGCCAAAAATGCATTAAAATCTGAAGACATATATTCCCCCCCTCGATCAGAACGGAGGGTGCCCATTTTACATGCTGACAGATTTTCAGCCAAAACCAAAAACTGTTTGAAGCACATGAACACTTCGGACTTTGCTTTGAGTGGATATACCCATGCATGCCTAGAAAAATCATCAATGAAAGTCACGAAGTAAAGGTAATTTCCAAAAGAGGGTGTCTGCATAGGACCACAGACATCACTATGTACAAGCTTCAATTTCTGCGTAGCCCGAACTGAACCATCTTTTGGAAAGGAAGAACGCTGCATTTTGCCCAAAATACAGCCTTCACAAACATGTTTTCCAGGTGCCTCAAGTTTGGGCAAAGAGGACACCATTTCAGATTTCTGCAGGTGTAACAAACTAGCAAAATTCAGATGACCAAAGCATGCATGCCAAAGCTTTGCATCTAACATAGTGTAGCTCAAGCGTAAGCACCACCTCCTTTACTTGTCAATCCGCGGAGACGTGAGGACCGGTATGAAGACCACAAGCAAGTGAAGGCACAAGTGCGTGAGTGAAAGCACACGAACATGCACACACATACACACACACACGCACAAAGTAAGATCAAAGAGAGGAACAATGGAAAGTTTTGTTTGCCAAAGAGTTCTCTTACAAAAGTTCTATTCTCTAACAAGCTAACCCCAAAAATGAGCTCTCTAGCTCTTTTTATAGTTTTTTGACTAGTTTTGGCCCTGTCCAGACCTAGTGTCCGGCCTAGTTAAAAATTAGGTTCCAGGGCTTATTTGAGGGCTCAAACGAAGTCTAAAAATTATGAGAATTGGTACGATGGTACTTCTAATACTCCTCAAGCTCGAGGACTCCTCGGCTTGAACAAAATGGAGTTACTAAAAATAGATAATGGTATTTACAATGGTTTTTAGTGATGGAAATCACTATTTTTGTAGGGGATTCTTCTGAAAATTTGACATACACTTCTTGGAGCTCCCTACTTGCTCTCTTTCCTTGTGTGTCCACCTTTTGATGTGCTTCCATGCTTTGTCCTTGACTTTGAGCTTCAACACTCCCCCCCCTCTCGAGTCTGTCGTCCCTGACAGATCCTTGTTGGAAGGGCTGTTCCCTGTAGTGCTTTGAGAGGTGGTGTCCATCCGTTGTATGAGGTGGTTCCTTGGATTCCAGCAAGAATGTGTTGTTGTGAGCTTTCAAAACTGTAAGTTGCTCAAAAGAGGTTGTCGAGAGTGATTTGGAGCAACTACTGGCTTCAATTTGCTTCCGCGATATGGATGTTGTTCCCAAGATGTCCGCTAGCTCTTCCAAAGATGATGTTGAGAGCAGTCATGCCAACTACTCATAACCCATAATGAATGATGGGTAAGTGTGTTCGTGCCTGGGTTGAAAAAAGTATGTGCCTTGTGCACGGCCTTGTAATGTAGCCCTACGCATGCTTACTTGGAAAATGGATTGGAAGAAGTATGGTGCAAAAATTGCGGGTCTTGAGCTAAGTGCTCAAGGGTATGCTGACGAAGAGGTTTCCTAAACTATCATGGTTATGGTGTTTCCAGAGTAAAGATACTTACCAAGGAGAAGGTTGATGGATGTTTGTCTCTTCGTGTTGTACACTCGGCCTTTGGGATGGAACCTTGTTGATGAATGTCCATGTTGATTGTCCACTGATGAGATCTTTTGAGTGGTGGATCCCCTCTCCTCTTTTCAAAGCAACCTTTGGCAGTAACAATGTGCGTTTCTGAGCTTGGGCTCATGCACGTTCACTTCCCTATATTGACACTCAGAGGAATATTGGACACGTGCCGGTTTCTAAGAGATAACCATGCTGATTGACATAGACCATTCACCAGTGCTACTGTTCCATACTGGTTCAGGAAATACTGAGAATTGAATTGCTTTATATTCCTTGGCAAGCAACATCGGGAAACTACACCAAGCTGAGTTTCACATATTCTCTTTAGCTCACCATATGCAGGAGTCTTCTCCGCTAGAACTACCCTTTGCAGATATCTCCTTGGATGTTCTGGTACATGAAGTAGTTAAGCATCACTCAAGTTGTGGACCTTCAAGCTCTTCATTCCTACCATGGTAAGAGAAAACCATAGTTGTAGATGCCATGTTCATGCCAAATGCTTGTCATCTGCCAGATAAGGCAGCAATAATCTCACTGCTGGCCGAGACACACTTCTATCCAAATTACTAAATGCCCAGTAATCAACAGCTCTACCTTCAACTAAGCATGACTCATTCATGTTTCATAAGCCAAACATGGGAACAAGCTCTCTCCAGTTTTTTTTTTTTTTTTTTTTTTGTTTGCAAAAGAATATCACAAAACAAGAACACAAAAGTTAGTATCAATAGAAATATTTGACATATGTCACCGTGTTCTTGTGCGTGGGATTCTCAAGTGTGTCTATGCACGGCCGTGTAATGTGGCCCTATATTAATGCATACTTTGGAAATGCATGACCGGAATGGTGCAAAAGACAGGGTTGTGCAAGGAGCACATGGTTGTTGCTCGTTCGAGGCTTTCGATGTTACTTGTGAAGGTTGATGCCGACCTTGGTGGAGGTATCCACTGAGTCTCGAACTGCTGTAATCCTCCTTATTGGAGTCCATTTTAGAACAGCATTTGGGACTGTAGAGGTCACTTCAGGCGTCTTTGTCTTTGGATGTTTTCTGAACTGTGGTGTCCAGTGTGGTTGACGTTTTGGTTCGGTGGAGGCTACTTGCACTTTTGGCTTCCAAACCCATATCCTTTTTGCATGTCTCCCTATTAATGTTGAATAGCTGATCTGATGTTCCTTTGGTCTCTGTACGTGGTTCTTACCCTTTTCTCTTTGTGGCTTCTTTGTTGAAACCTTTTGGCTGTGGGAGAACAAAGGTTGTTGTGGATGTAGGAGCTTCTTAGGTATCCACATCTGTAGTTGCCCTTGTTGAGCTGCAGCTAATTTCTTAGGCACCCAAACTTGTTGGGTACCTTGTGATTGAGTTTGTCTGAGCTGCTTCCTTCGTCTTCTGGCCTGGTTGGTTTGCATGGATGGAATTTGTGGGGGCAAGGTTGGTGGTTGCTCTCCTTTGCGTACCCATATCTGTTTCATGCTCGGAACTGCTTTTTTATCGAATGGTGTCTTTCTATTTGATGTAGCAGTCGTCGTGAACGGTTGTGTTTGCTTGTATGGTGGACTCACTACTGTGGCTACTTGTTTCTTTGGAGAAGAAGAAAGATCCACCCGCCTTCGAACCTGGTCTTCCACGATTGACTCCCTCTGCATCATAGAGCTTTCGACACATACAACATCTTCTTCCATATGATTAGTCTTGGAAGAACTAAGGGAGTGTGTGGTGCCATGATTTTGGAGCATGCAGTTCTCTAATTCTAATGTAATGCATTGTTCATGTACCCAAACTTGAAGAATTTGACTTCTTAGGTTTACATTAACTGCATGGTCATAGATCCAATCTTGACCCAAGACAAGTGGTTCTGTAAGGTTCTCATCTTGACATACTAGCGCTTTGACTTTCATTGGAACATCTTGAAGGTAGATGGGAAGTTCCACCTCGCCCAAACAAGGGGTTTCCACACCTCCCAATCCTATGAGATAAGCTTCTATGGGATTGATTTTCAACTGCGAGTCTTGGAAGTAGGAAAGTCTAACTGCACTGCTTGCTGCACCTGAGTCAATCAATGCTTTCACCGTCCTTGCACCCTTCCCTTGTCCCATCTCTATGGTCACAAAGGGACGTCGGTCGATTATTCGAGAAGTAGATTGGCACATGTCCATATGATATTTGGGAGCTTTTGTGTTGATATCTAGGCCTAGTCGTCGTAACTTATTTCTTCTGATGCGCTCTTTAGCCTCTGCTTGTGCTTCTTCTCTAACCCTTAACTCCTCTTCTTTTCGCTTCTTAGCAGTGTTGAGTCTCATGAGCATTTCCTCTGTAAGAGGTTCTTGATATAACTTGACTCGACAACCACTTATATAGTTTGGTAAGAGATCACCTTCTAAAGTGGCCAATTGAACTGCACCACTAGTGGAGAGTCTATTAATGATCATGGGTCCATATCCTCGTTTCTCCAGCTTGCGGGCATGTTGCTTTAGCGTATAAACCAGCACTAGATCTCCTTCCTTCAATCCTTTATCCTTTACATGGGCATCAAAGTATGCCTTTTGCCTTTTCTTTGCAGCGTAAATGCCTGCTGCTGCCCGTAGCCTCGTCTCACCTAAGCGTTCTAGATCAAAGATCCTGGAAGACAACTCATGTCCATTCCACTCATGCTCTTGTGCTACTCTCAAGGCAGGGATTAGGAAGTCTAATGGTAGCACATCATTCTGTCCAAAGACCATCTGAAATGGGGTAGCATTGAGTACCGTTTTGTAGGCCACTCGGTATGCCCAAACAGCATGGTGAAGTTGTTTGTCCCAATCAGAGGGTTTATTATTTACCAGTTTTGTCAATACGTTACAGAGGATCTTATTGGTACTCTCGGCTTGTCCGTTGGCTTGTGGGTGATAGGGGGCTGATTTCTTATGTATCACCAAGAATTCTTGGAGAAGATTTTCAATGACTTCATTCAAGAAGTGCGTACCTCTATCACTAACCAACTCTATTGGTAACCCATATCTAGTGAACACATTTTCGAATAAGAACTTAGCCGCCGTTTGAGCATCATTCTTTGTCGTGGCTTTTACTTCCACCCACTTTGTAAGGTAATCTGTGGCTACAATGATGTATTCTGCATGGGAGCTTCTAGCTGGGGGGTTGATGGGACCTACAAAGTCTATACCCCACTTTGAAAATGCACGTCCTCCCATCATTGGCCTCAAAGGCATCTCATCTTTTCTTATCGGATATTGGGCACGTTGGCATGTGTCACATTTCTTCACATAAGTATGTGCATCCATATGAAGAGTGGGCCACCAAAGTCCTGAGAATAGAATGGTCTTAATTACTCTGTCAGGCCCAAAGTGTCCACCTGCAACACCGCTGTGTGCAGCTTCTAAGACTTTCAAATAGTCTGATTCATGAACGCACAGTCTTAGGTAACCATCCTTGCCTCTTCGATATAGGTTGTCTCCTACTAAGGCATAGTCTTGAGCCTCTTGCTCCATGCTCCATTTTCTTGCAAGACTAGCCTGATTGGGTAATGTTCCCGATCTCATGAACTCAACCAATGGAGCACTCCAATCTGGGATTAATGACACATGATAAAGAGTGGCATGCTCCACTGGGGGTCTCTTCTGGCACACTGGACAATTCTGGATCCACTCCTGTATTTCTTTGTCCATGCTAGGCCAATACACTCCTAAACGTTTTAGATTCTGCAATGTTCGTTGTTTAGGGTAGTGATTTCCTAGCAGTCCCTCATGGGCTTGTTGCAACCAACTAATATGTTCATCATCCTCGACACAACAAGCTAATATGCCCTCAGTATCTTGCTTGTACATACTTCCGGCCAATATTTGATATTTTTGTGATTTTACAATTTCTTCTTTGCTTGTTTTCACATTTTTATTTGCAGGCCCAAAGGTTAGGACGGGTATCAACTTATTTGCCCATTTAGGAGCAACTTCTAAATTGAACAGATAAGCATCGGGCAATTCGTCAGACACTCCTTGCGGTGGCTCTCCTGAAGTGATGCGAGAAAGATGGTCTGCCCTAAGGTGGGTTCTACCTTTCCTGACAACAACTTCAAAGTCGTATTCCATTAGTAAGAGGAACCATCTTACTAAGCGGCCTGTATTGCAAGGTTTATTGACCAAGTAGAGTAAAGCTTGATGATCAGTGAAAAACTTGAACTTATTGGCCAATAGATAGTGTCTAAACTTTTTCACAGCATATACCATGCCTAAGCCTTCTCTCTCCGTTGTGGTGTAATTTCGTTCAGCTGCATTTAATTGCCTACTAGCGTATGCTATCGGCAAGTCTAGGTTTCCTTCACCTGTGGGTTGTGCTAGCACACATCCTATTGCATGATTGGAGGCATCTACATGGACATGAAAGGGTTTGCTCCAATCCGGAGTAGTCAATATTGGTGCTATGCACAAACGTCTTTTCAGCTCGTTGAAGGACTTCTCGCATTCCTCGTTCCACTCAAAATTTGTTAACAACCCATAAAGAGGTTTAGCTATGATGGCATACATGTGGATAAACCTACGGTAATATCCACAATGGCCCATAAGGGCTTGTACCTCTTTAACATTCCTCGGTCTTGGCAATTATGCTATCGCTCTCACCTTGTCTTCATCTGTTGAGATTCCATTCTTAGAAACAATGTGACCTAAGATCTTACCTTGTCGTACCATGAACACACACTTCTCTGGGTTCAGACACACTCGATAATCTCTACACTTGTTGAAGATTTGTCTGAGCTCAGGGATGTGGTATCTTCTTTGTTGGGAATGAGCACATAAGTCATCCACATATACTTCTAAGTTCTTTCGCAAGAACTCTTTGAAGACATGACACATGAGCCTCTGGAATGTTGCAGGTGCATTGGTGAGCCCAAATGGCATCACACGAAACGCAAAGATTCCCCATTCTGTGGCAAATGCCGTTTTGTGTTGATCTTCGGGGGCAATGGCTACTTGGTTGTAACCTGAAAATCCATCAAGGAAGCTATAAACTTCCTTGCCTGCAACGCGCTCCAATAGATGTTCGGTGATTGGAAGTGGATAACTATCTCTGATTGTAGCGGCATTAACTTTTTTAAGGTTAATGCACACTCGCAATTTCCCATTCTTCTTGGGCACCACCACAATGGGGGACACCCATTCAGTGTGCTCAATCTCATAGATGAATCCAGCTTCAATCAGCCTGTCAATTTCCTCCTTTATTTTGGCTGCGTAATTGTCATTATATGTGTAGGGCTTTTGTTTGGTGGTCTTGGCATCAGCGGTCATCGGAATCGTATGAGAGCAAATCTTTGGATCTACTCCTTTCAAGTCTCTATAGTGCCATGCGAACACATCCCTATATTCCCTTAATAGAGCTACAAGCTCTGCTTCTTCTTTTGCACTTAGGTCATCTCCTATGTATGTACATCGTTCTTCGTTCCCTTCAATGGTCACTACAATTTTTTTGGTCTTTTCTTTATTGTCATATGCTTCTCCTATAATGGCCTCTCTCTTAGGCATCCGTACCAAAATTTTTCGGTCTTCCACTTCATATTTCTTGAAATTTTCTGGTACTTCAAACAATGATTCCTCCTCTTCTTGTTTCACTGCTTTTCTTTTCATTTTCTTTTTACTACCTTCACTTCCTTCCTTTGAATTTATTGTTTTAATACTCGTGAGGGGTTTTGCTTCTTTTTGGGTTAACACTCCTATGTCTTCTAAATAGTGTTCCTCTGAGTCAAAGTAAGTATCCATCACAATGGATTCGAGATCATCGTCATTCTCTTCTTCTTCTATGAACTCACTAGGATCACACTCTTCCAACAAGGGCTGACACATGAACACTGAAATATCATAACCCTCCTCATCACAATGAGGTGTCCATTGTTCTTCATTGACTGCAATGTCCATGGTAGCTAAGATTTCTGCCCAACCATGAGGCTCAAATTCCTCATCTGGAAATATCATCGGTGTATAGGCTGGGTCTTTTATTGGTCTATCTCCTGGGGAAGTTCCTTCTTCTCTCGCTTTTAGGCGCTTTTCCTCTTCCTCTGTGACCTTGCACATCCACAAGTGAGTATCTTCATGCAGCCATGATGGATCAGGTGAACTTCCAGAATGCACGGAGACAGAATCTTCTTTCGCTTTGTGGATAGGATTCCACTGTAGGGGTGGTACATCTCTGAAGGTGTAATCCTTCAAATTGACCTTGGTGGTGACCCCTAAGTGCTGTAAGTACAAGGAATTGGTTCCCCAATCCTGTACTATTTGCAATTGTCGTAGGAAGGGTCTTCCTAGGATCATCTCGTAGACATTATTTTTTTCAAAGTCACATATAGCAAATGTATGTTCAAACTCTACACCACAAGTGGTTAGAGTTATCCCTTCAAGCAATCCTAGAGGTCTTTCAAAATGACCATCTGCCATTTGAAGTTTCATTCTAGTTGGTCTTAATGTGGGTTTGCCCCATCGCTTCCACAAGGAGGTGGTCGCAATAGCAACACCAGCACCTGAATCTATGATTGCTTTGGTTGTGTAACCTTGATAGGTGATTGGAAGATAAGTATTACCTTCTTCACCTTCACTCACGTCCCCGATTTTGTCTAGAGGTATCTCTGGTACTTTCTGCTTAGAGCCTACTTTTGGCATATTGGAATCGAGTTCTGGAACCTGATCCTTCACATGATTCCAGAGCTTAGGTTTTGCTTTGAGCAGCTCTTCCACCGTGAGATGACATTGAACCTTAGTGTTCTTCACGACATCAGTGTTTCTTGGAATCACTGAGTCTTCATTTCTTACCAATATTGTGGGAGCTCTGATCTGGATAGATTCAGATTCCCATGGGCATGGAAATTGAGGCAGCTCTTCTAGGGTATTAGATTCAAAATCTAATCTTTCATCTTCTTGTTGTTCTGCTTCATCTCCATAAATAGATGGAATGTCTTGGGGAAATTGATCATGAAGATCATCAATTTCAGGAATAGGAGGGGAATTACCCTTCTCCTTGGCCCATTTCTCTTCTTGTATTTCCCGCAAGAACTCTTGAGAATACTGTTGAATTGAAGGAGTCATTCCAGCATCCGTGGAATTAGGAACATAAGCTCCCATTGGTGGTGAGCTTCCTCTCTCCATAACTGGTTGAGCCTGTGGAGGTAAAGAAACTTGTGGTTTGTTTACCAACTGCTCTAATTTTTCTAGTAAGCCTTGAAAATGCAAATCTGACTTGACAGAGTTTGTCTGATTGAACTTCTGACTAGTCTCAAGTATAGCTTGAGCTTGTTCTACCATTTTCATGCACATTTTCATCCGTTCAATCTCTAAATCTGCTCTAGGGTAACTCTTGTCTAGGTTTGTAGCTGTTGGCCCTTCTTGAAGACGAGCCTGGTAGGCCTTGAACATCATGTCCAAGCCTTCTGGGGTTGGATCTGCAAGAACAGACCCTGGTTGTGGGTTATTTACAATGGGTGGTGGGGTGGAATGAGGTGGAGTGGATGGAGCTTCGGTATGTGAGGGGCTTTGAGATGCAATGTCTTCTATTTTTGTTTTGGTATCCCTTAGGCTTTCTTCTAGCTCGGATAGCTTTTTGTTCCACTTGCGATTAGCCTTCTCTCTGGTATCCTTCCATGTTCTTGGTTTCCTCTTACTAGGCTCTCCTGACTCACTTGACTCTGATTGCTCAGCTGGTTTTGCTTGTTGTGCAGCCTGTGCCCTAGTAACTGCCTGTACAGGAGCCACATTGCTGCTACTTGAACTTGAATCTGCCACTAAGCCTACCACGTTGATGGGTGTGACCTTGGGTGCACTAGAGGGATTCCTGGGGCACTCTCTAGGAAGATGTTCCTTGCCGCACTCAGGACAAAAGCCTTGTATTGTGATGTTTTGTCCTAGTCCCAGAGCTGGTTGGTGGGGACATTCACGAATGAAATGATCGCCCTGACATCTAAAGCATGGTCCTCTAGGGGCTTGTGGTCTTATTTGTCTCACTTGGGGCCTAGTATTTGGATTCGTATACATGACATTGGAGTATTCTGGCTCCCAATTTTGTTCCATAGGTGGTGTCTCATATTGACACTGAGAAGTCTCACTTTGCTCAGGTGACTCTATATAATAAGCATGTGGACTATCTTCATGGAAGTAGTCTGAACCATGAGCGTGAGAATCGTTTCCCGAGACCAATGGGGTTAGTGGCACCAATGCTCTATTAGGGTTCTCCTCCGCCATCGTATATTTAACTGGGATCACATTGGCAGGAGCTGGCGGTTGGTTTCCTAGGACTGGTTGTGGCCTATATGGTGCCTGATATTGCTGCTGGTATTGAGGTTGATATTGTTGTGGCCTATAATATGGCTGTTGGTACTGATTCTGATACCTACCCTGCTGGTAAGGTTGCTGATAATTTTGTCTAATATCCTGCCTGTTATAGGGACAATCTTGGATCGTATGATTTGTATATTTCCTCTCAATGGTGCAATATAGAGCATTAGGGTTTCCTTGGGGTTGAGTCGTCAACGGGCAAATATTAGCCATGTGATCTCCCCCACATGTATAACATCGCTTCACTGAAGTGACCCTTGGCATTTGTCTATTTTGAACTCCTAGCTTTTTGGCCACTTGCTCAGCTATCTCATCTATCTCAGTGGAGGTTTTAGAGGTATGACTTGTAGAACTATCAGAGTCCTTATAGAGTTTGGATAGTCCTAACTCCTCACCCAAGTTGTCTTCTATGTCAATGCATATCCGTATACACTCTTCTATGGATCTAGGCTCTTTCAAGTATACATATGACCTTAATTTTGTGCTCAATAGGCCATCTAAAAACAGTGCCACCTGTTTGGCTGATGTGGGTAATTCTGGTACAGGGCATCTTTCCAAGTATTGTCTAAACCTTCTTCCTGCAAGTCGCACTGTTTCTTGGGGTGTCTGCTTGAAGCTGTGGATCAAGGATGATGTGTTATGCCTGATACCACTTTTGGAAAATTCTACAATGAATTCTTCTAGCAGCTGACCTATCTCTCTATAGTTGCGACTGTTTAGAGGTTGAAACCAAGCTAAGGCAGAACCCTTAAGAGTCAAACCAAATGCCTCGAACTGGGTGAATAAGTCTTCAACCTGTTCAGCTCTTAGCACTTGTTTGAACTCCGCCACATGATCATAAGGATCTCCAATTCCATCAAAGTAGTTCTTCATTGTCTTAACCACTTGAGAGGGTCTAAGGGTTCTGGAGTGCCCTCGTGGTCTAGGCAGTAGGAAATCATGATCATCTCTTTGATGCCTATAAACTCTATGTCTCTCCCTTTCAGGTCTTTCCGTTCCATATCCTGATCTGTCTCTGCCTACAGTGTCTGCAAAGCTTACCTCCGGTCTCTCTCTAGTTCTTTCCCTTTGGGTTTCATGAGCCTTGGATGATCCAGCTCCTTGGAGGCCCTGGGAAACATTAGATCTTGGTGGAGGGAAAATTGATTCACCTTGCCAGGTGTAAGCATGTCTGTCATGATCTGATACCAAGAATAGTTTTTGAGACGTGTGATCTAGATAGACAACTTTCCCTGGTGTCTCTGGGTCCTTGAATTCATAGATGGTGACTACTGGGCTGGGTTGATCTGGCCTAAATCTCCAAAAGGCTTCCTCCATTTCTCTATTCATGAATAGTTCTATGCTTTTGTTATCTTGAGGAATCCATTCTGGAGTGATCACTCTAGTTAAGATTGACTTACCTCTAGGGGTCTTGGGTTCTCCTCCTAGGTCCCCTTTCTCTAGGTCTCCTATCTCATTCTCAGGAATGATATTTCCAAACTCATCTGTCCTATCTGGTAAGTTGGTAACCACATACATGGTTCTTTCCTTATCAATGTAAGCACCCTCTTCAAACTTGACCACTGGGTGTTCAAGCCCAAAGGGTTGGTCAGGATTTTTGAGTTGAACCACTGATCTTCTTAGACCATCCTCATAGATGCGAGCACCTAATTGGTTGGTCCTGATAAACTCCAATTGGGTCTTATAGGGACCTTCTGGTGTCTGTAAATAGGCAGTGCCTGAGCTACGTGTGGGTCTTTCCATGCTAAAAGACATTTCCGAGTCACTGGTTTCTGAACTTCGTGTGTAAGGATGACCACTAAGCTGTTGAGCCCAAGACTTGGCTGTATGGTTGACACTAGCCTCAGATGACCTAATGCTTTGTCTATCCTTGCCTAAGTGTCTGCCAGATCTCAGGTTCATAAGCCTGATTTATCTACCCCCTTGAACCTAAGCACACTCTCGTTGCAGGTTAATTTGCACCAATCACTTTGTTCTTTTTGAGTTGAATATTATGTTTATGGTCTTGTTTGAAATCGCGTCGTCAGGAGTACTTAAGTGAATTTCCGTACTTGATGAGTGATCGACTCCAGTTTACCTTTTGTCCCTTAGAGTTTTCGCACTTCAGACCTACTTAATTCTTGCACTTGGTTGATTAATACTCTTGGACTTGATTCGTGCCTAACGTTGCCCTAATTAATCACCAAACCTAAGTCGTACTTAGCCTAGGCTAGGAATTGACAAAGGAGGGTTGAGAGATCTTCCAACCTCAATTAGCTGGTTGACCAAACTGCTGCACAAGCCCAAGAAGCCTTCTCCCAAGCTTGGAACTCACCCTTGCTAGCTTGCTTTGAATTGCCTTTGATTGTCCTTGCTAGACCTGGAAAAATCCAATATTAGACCAATTCACAGTTGGATGATCAAGCACTTGAGTATAAACACCTTTTAAGTCCCTTCCCTTTTGCCCAATTTTTCAATGCTTACCCCCTGGCTTCCTAGTTCCAAACTAGGTCAACCTCAAAATAGCTTATCTAAAAATAGACGTATCCTTTAAGAAAAAAACAGTTGAGGTCACGTAGTACTCGTCAAGAGCTTTCTAATGAGCTATTAAGCTCAAAAAACGGACTTCGGATGAAAAAGTTATGACCGTTCAGGCCCTGGGGGGTAAAAACTGACAAGCAGGTTTTTCTCCAAATATGAGCTAAGGGGCCTCCTATGAGTATAATCACCCAAAAATTGTCCAAAAATTGCCCCAAAATTGGCCAAAAAATGAAACCCTAAAATTTGCGATGGGGGTGCACAATCGCGATGGTCTGAGACCGTCGCGATGGTCCAAGCGAACCGTCGCGATGGCGTGATCAGGCGGACAATCGCGATGGCGTGGTCAACGGTCAAAGGTGGACAATCGCGATGGTCCGATTTTGGGCTGTCGCGATGGTCCGAAAAAAATGAACCGTCGCGATGGTCTATCTTGACACGTGGCACCGTCGTGGCGATGGCATGGGCCAATCGCGATGGCGTGGGGTCAGCTGAACAATCGCGATGGTCCAAGTGGACCGTCGCGATGGCTCAAGTGAACCGTCGCGATGGTCCGAAAAATGAACCGTCGCGATGGTCCGGCCGAGCCGTCGCGATGGCATGAGCCTATCGCGATGGTGCGACACAATCGCGATGGTCTGAGCCAATCGCGATGGTCCACCAAAATGTGATTTTTTGCAATGCAAGTATGGATTCCTAGTGGCGCAAGTGTGCTCTACACGCTCGTGTGGTCGCCTTCTCCAAATTCCGAACTTTGCAGACCATCGCGATGGTCCGACACAGTCGGAAATTTCTGACAGAAACTAAAAATTTTGCCTTTTCCAAGCTTTCCTGATGCACTGGAGATGAAGATGATGAAGAAGATGAAGAAGAAGGAAAATTCAAAAACTGAACTGAAAATGATGATTTTTTTTTAACCTTCCAACGTCGCTACTCTACGTCTTACCGTCACACGCTCGTCCTCCAAGCTCTCTCCCCGGCAACGGCGCCAAAATTTGGTGTAGCTCAAGCGTAAGCACCACCTCCTTTACTTGTCAATCCGCGGAGACGTGAGGACCGGTATGAAGACCACAAGCAAGTGAAGGCACAAGTGCGTGAGTGAAAGCACACGAACATGCACACACATACACACACGCGCGCACAAAGTAAGATCAAAGAGAGGAACAATGGAAAGTTTTGTTTGCCAAAGAGTTCTCTTACAAAAGTTCTATTCTCTAACAAGCTAACCCCAAAAATGAGCTCTCTAGCTCTTTTTATAGTTTTTTGACTAGTTTTGGCCCTGTCCAGACCTAGTGTCCGGCCTAGTTAAAAATTAGGTTCCAGGGCTTATTTGAGGGCTCAAACGAAGTCTAAAAATTATGAGAATTGGTACGATGGTACTTCTAATACTCCTCAAGCTCGAGGACTCCTCGGCTTGAACAAAATGGAGTTACTAAAAATAGATAATGGTATTTACAATGGTTTTTAGTGATGGAAATCACTATTTTTGTAGGGGATTCTTCTGAAAATTTGACATACACTTCTTGGAGCTCCCTACTTGCTCTCTTTCCTTGTGTGTCCACCTTTTGATGTGCTTCCATGCTTTGTCCTTGACTTTGAGCTTCAACACATAGCCTGAGAATCATGAACTGCACATGCCGAATCATTCACAGATCTTTCATAGTCTATGAGCTTATACAACCCACGACATAAAATGCGAGAAGCAATAATCACATCGCCATTTGAGAGATCATGGACTGTACACCTGTCATCAACGAATTTCACAACCAATGCAATCTTGGCTAATGCAGAAACTGATAACAGGTTCTTTTTGATCCCTGGCACAAATAAAGCATCTGACAAAGTGAAAGAACTACCATCAGCAGTAGTCAGAATGATCTTACCAACTCCCATAACAGGATAAGAGGAGTTATTGGCGCATGTGACAGTATTCCCTGTAGGGGCAGGCTCGAGTGAAGAGAAGAAACTGCGCTGCGAGGTAATATGTTTGGTCGCCCCACTGTCAAAGTACCAAACATTTGAGTCTACTGCAGACATGCACTGATCATGAGAAGATGGGTCAAAACTGCAGACAGTAGTAAACGCCCATTCTTCTTCTTGCACAAGATTTGCAGACTCTGTTTTGGGTGTAAAGGCCTCTGCAACAACCATTCCAGCCTCTTTCTTCTTTGCCTCTTTAGCAGCCAGTTTTGGACAGTTCTTTATAATATGATCATTTCCTTTACAGTACTTGCAGAACAATTTCTGCTTTTCTGATTTCTTCTCATCTTTATCCTAGTTCTTCGATTGTGCAGCATTTGCAGATTTCTGCTTACTAGTAGAAGAGCTCCATTTTCCTTTGCCCTTCTGACTAGCCAGGAAAGCTTGATCTGCAACACGCATAATGGACCTGTTTTGCCTGGACTGATCTTCCTGCAACAGAACAGAGACTAATTCCTCAAATGACAAGGCATTCGGATTGCCTTTCATCATCAACCAAAGAGTAGAGGCAAAACTCTGATATGAATCAGGAAGACCATTCAGAACGGTTTGCACAAGTGAGCTATCTGGTATAACCTCATCAACATAAATCAATTGTTCCTTCAGGTCTTTGATCTTTGTAAGAAAACTGTCCATAGAATCACCTTCATTCATGTGCTCACTCTCCAACTGTTTTCGGAGGTAAGCAACACGAGCCTCATTCCTAGCCTGGTACAAAGTGGTAAGTGTATCCCAAGCATCCTTTGCTGTTCTGCAAGAGCGAATGTGAGGAATAATGGCACGTTTGACAGACAAAGCTATCAATGCATGTGCCTGGGCATCTCTGCCATCCCAACGAATCTGCTCTGTAGTAGGTGCAACAGAAACAGCAACACGAACAGAAATCTACGGAATATCATCTTCGACACCATCTTCATCAGCTCCAACACCTGTATTTGCAGTACCTGTCGTTACAGGTGTAACATGACGTCTTTCAACACCCTGCACAATGTTCCAGAATCCTTTTGCAACAAGTACATGTCGCATCATATAAGCCCATAATGGGTAGTTGGTACCATCCAACTTATCCTCAACAGCCAACATACGTTTCAGCCATGGCCGGTGACTAGAATACCTTGATGCAGAAAATTGACTGTATCTCAAAAAGTTGAACAGAACTGCCCAGACGAGTTTTGCTAGACCTGTAGCAGACTTCGAGATGCTTAAAATGGCGAACAGAAACTGGTATATACCTTTGGCACAAAAGGATGAAATAGCCTGCACAAGCATTGCGATAGTGTGTTCGGAGGCCGAAACGAGCTCAGATCGCGATTTCGACACCACAAGGCGAAGCTGTTTCGATCTCGGAAACAGCCTAAGTATGCTCACCAAATTTCGAGCGAATCTGAGACTGCAAACGGAGGAGTGTCCACGGCGTCCTAGAAGAAGCGACGACCTGCTCTAATACCAATTGTTGGAGATAGACGTCTGCGGAAGCACGCGAACAGGCTTGGAGCACAAACACACAATACTGAATGTATTACTAGAGAATGTACAAAGATAAGTAGCCCATTAGGGCAATAGGCGTATATACAAGCCGGGGAAAAAAACCTCCTAAAGAGGGAAAAAAGTGCCCCAGCGGTCCTAGAGTGTTCACACACATCACTACCTAAATATATCAACAGTGTTTCACCTTGGGGAGCACCTGTTTTGTTTCAAAAAAAGAAAGATGGTTCATACAGACTTTGTATCGACTATAGGGGATTGAACAAGAAAACCATTAAGAACGAGTATCCACTACCACTTATAGATGAAATACTGAGTCAATTGAGTGGTGCCACAGTATTCACTAAAATTGACTTAAGAAAAGGATATCATCAAATTAGACTAAAGTCTGAGGACATACCATACACCGCTTTTAGAACACGATATGGTCATTATGAGTTCACGGTTTTGCCTTTTGGATTGACAAATGCTCCTGCAACATTTATGTGTTTGATGAATAATGTGTTTCATGAATATCTCGATGAATTTATATTAGTTTTTCTTGACGATATTTTTGTGTATTCTACGGATGATGATGAACATGCATTACATCTCAGGAAGACTTTACAAAAATTAAGAGAGCATAAACTATATGGTAAGATGAGTAAATGTTTTTTTGCAAAAGGGGAAGTGACTTATTTGGGGAGAGTTGTTTCTAAGGAAGGGATTCACATAGATCCTGAGAAAGTTAAAAGCATAGCTGACTGGCCTACACCCAAATGTGTGAGAGATGAGAGAAGCTTCCTTGGTTTGGCACAATATGAGAGGGCACACATTAGGGAGTTTTCTCGAATTGCAAATCCTTTTACAGAATTGACAAAGAAAAATAGAGAGTTCACATGGAACGATGAGTGTCAAAATGCGTTTGACGAATTAAAACAGAAAATTATCGAAAATTGTGTGCTAAAGATACCTAAGTTAGGGAAGCCTTTTATTGTTGCATGTGATGCTAGTGGAAGCCAAATCGGATACCAATTTTCATATTTTTTAGACCTCATTTGAGCCCTCAAATAAGCCCTGGAACCTAATTTTTAACTAGGTCGGACACTAGGTCTGGACAGAGCCAAAGCTAGTCAAAAACTATAAATAGAGCTAGAGAGCTCATTTTTGGGGTAGCTTCTTGTAGTTTTGAAGTTGTATGAGAACTTTTTTGCAATAGAAGTGATTCCATTGTCTTGCTCTCTTTGTTCTTGTTGTGTGTGCGCGTGTGTGTGTATGTGTGTGCATGTTGGTGTGCTTCTCACTCACACATTTGTGCCTTCACTTGCTCGAGGTCTTCATACCATCCTCATGTCTTCCTGGATTGACATTAAAGGAGGTGCTACTCATCATTGAGCTACACCAAATTTTGGCGCCGTTGCCGGGGATCGAGCTTTGAGGACGAGCGTGTGATGGTAATACATACAGAGGACGCGTTGGAATGGTAAGTAGTAGGTAAAATTTCTTGTTTTTTTTTTCTCCATCTCCATCTTTTTCTCCACTTCATATTCCCACTTCCAATTCATTCTCCTCATTTGCTTTGTGCGAGTTTGAGAGAGAGCGAGTGTGTATTGTTGTTTTTGTGTGTTTTTGCATGTTTCTTGCAGGTTGCAGCATCCTCACCATCTCCAGCAAGCTCAGCAGGTACGGAAATCCTCTGTGCATGCCCCGAGGCGTCGAGCTCGAGCTATTGTGACACACCGAAAAACTGACCCTATCATGATTTTGAGTGCACCACGACATTGTGCAGACTGAGAGCTCCTAGAATCACTAGCCAGATCAGAAAAATTCACCATATCCCGGTGTATCGTGACACACCGAGGTATCGCGACACACCCATCTATCGCGACACACCGAGGTATCGCGATACACCAACCTATCGCGACACACCCATCTATCGCGACACTCCGACCTAGAAGTAAGAAGTAATTGCCTACCAATTTTCATATTTTTTAGACCTCATTTGAGCCCTCAAATAAGCCCTAGAACCTAATTTTTAACTAGGTCGGACACTAGGTCTGGAGAGGGCCAAAGCTAGTCAAAAACTATAAATAGAGCTAGAGAGCTCATTTTTGGAGTAGCTTCTTGTAGTTTTGAAGTTGTATGAGAACTTTTTTGCAATATTCCATTGTCTTGCTCTCTTTGTTCTTGCTGTGTGTGCGTGTGTGTGTATGTGTGTGCATGTTGGTGTGCTTCTCACTCACACATTTGTGCCTTCACTTGCTCGAGGTCTTCATACCATCCTCATGTCTTCCCGGATTGACATTAAAGGAGGTGCTACTCATCATTGAGCTACACCAAATTTTGGCACCGTTGCCGGGGATCGAGCTTTGAGGACGAGCGTGTGATGGTAAGACATACAGAGGACGCGTTGGAATGGTAAGTAGTAGGTAAAATTTTTTGTTTTTTTTTTCTCCATCTCCATCTCCATCTCCATCTCCATCTCCTTCTCCACTTCATATTCCCACTTCCAATTCATTCTCCTCATTTGCTTTGTGTGAGTTTGAGAGAGAGCGAGTGTGTATTGTTGTTTTTGTGTGTTTTTGCATGTTTCTTGCAAGTTGCAGCATCCTCACCATCTCCAGCAAGCTCAGCAGGTACGGAAATCCTCTGCGCATGCCCCGAGGCGTCGAGCTCGAGCTATCGTGACACATCGAAAAACTGACCCTATCATGATTCTGAGTGCACCACGACATTGTGCAGACTGAGAGCTCCTAGAATCACTAGCCAGATCAGAAAAATTCACCATATCCTGGTGTATCGTGACACACCGAGGTATTGCGACACACCCGTCTATCGCGACACACCGAGGTATTGCGATACACTAACCTATCGTGACACACCCATCTATCGCGACACTCCGACCTATCACAACACTCCGACCTATTGCGACACACCCATCTATCGTGACACTCCGACCTATCGCGACACTCTGACCTATCGTGACACACCCATCTATCGTGACACACCGACCTATCGCGACACTCTGACCTATCGCGACACACCCATCTATCGCGACACACTGACCTATCGTGACACATCCGTCTATCGCGAAACATCCGTCTATTGCGACACACCCAAGTATCGCGACACACCGAGGTATCGCAACACACTGACCTATCGCGACACACCCATCTATCGTGACACATCGACCTATCGCGACACACCGACCTATCATGACACATTGACCTATCGTGACACACCGACCTGAGCTATTGCGATACACCAGCCTCACGAATAATTTTTTGGAGTGTAATGATTGATTGACTTGGGATAATTTTTGGGCTTGATTTCTAACATATTCGGACTACCTTAGAGCCTTAGAAGTGGGAAAAATACCGGGAAAATCATTAAAAAAATTCTTGAACCCTGAGAGCCTGTTTTGAACCCTAAATGCCTGAACAATCATAACTTCCTCATACAAAATCCGTTCGGAGTGATCTTAGGCTTGTTGGAAAGCTCGTGGGGAGTACTACCAAAACTTCCACTGGCTACGGTAAAATTAAAATGTCAGGATTATTAGATAGGGTATTTTGAAGTTGACCATACCTGGGGTAGGAAAGCTGGGGAATCTTTAGGATTGTCTTCCACAAAGCCAAAGAACAAGTTGATCTCTGAATTGCATGAATGAATTTGGTCTGTTGTGTTTTTTAAATTGAAATCTTGAGCTAACATTAGGACTTTTACAGGTCCATTGAGAGCAATCAAAGGACAATCCAAGCAAGAGTAAGTGCAAGCTTGGGAACCCGCTTCTTGGGCACACAAGGACAACCAAGGAAGAAGCTTTAAGGTTGGGAATTCTCAACACTCTTTGTCAATTCCTAGATTAGGCTAAGTACGACATAGGTGTGGAGATTAATTAGGGTTACGTCAGGCACAAATCAAGTCCAAGAGAACTAATCAACTAAGTACAAGCATTAGGTAGATCTTAAGTACAAAAACTCTAAGGGACAAAAGTAAACTTGATTCGACCAATTATCAAGTGCGAAATTCACTTAAGTACTCCTGACGACGTGATTTCAAACAAGGGCTTAACAAAATATTCAACTAAAAAGAACAAAGTGATTGGTACAAATTAGCCTGCAACGAGAGGGTACTTGGGACCAAGGGGGTAGATAAACCAAGCATATGAACCTTAGGTCAGGAAGACACTTAGGCCGAGATAGACAAAGCCTCATATCTTCTGAAGCTAGTGTCAATCACACTTCTAGGTCTTGGGCCCAGTAGTTGAGTGATTACCCATACACTCCCAGATCAGAAATAAGTGATCATGAGATGTCCTATAACATGGAGAGACCAGTAGGTAGTTCAGGGGTGGCGTACCTAGAAAAGCCAGAAGGACCTTACAAGACTCAATTGGAATACATCAGGACTAGTCGTCTATACGAAGACAGCCTGAGAGGATCTCTGGTCCAGATTAAGAACCCCGATAAACCCCATAGACTAGAACACCCGGTAGTCAAGTTCAAGAATGGAGCATACCTAGATAAAGAAGGGACTATTTATGTAGTCACCACCCTTCCAGATAGAACATACGAGTTTGGGAATGTGATCGCAGACACCAACATGGATGACATAGAGCAAGGGAACTTAAGGAGAGAGCCGGGGACTCCCCGTGGCAAATCAGTCTTGACCAGAATCATGACACCAGAGTGGGTTCCCCAAGACAATAAGAGTATAGAATTGCTTTTAAACCGAGAAACCGATGAGGCTTTTTGGAGGTATAAGTCTGCCTAGCCTCATGAAGTAGGAACTCTCACAATTTATGAGTTTAAAGACCCTGATAACCCAGGCAAAGTGACCTACTTAGACAATACGTCAGAAAGGATCTTCGTGGTCTCAGAGCATGGGAGGCATGCTTACACTTGGAAGGGTGAATTTGTTTTTCCCCAACCTCGGTCCAATGTGTCCTACAGCCACCAAGGAGCTAGGACCCATGGAGCTCAAAGAGATAGAAGTAGAGATAGACCTAAGGTAAGCTTTGCCAACCCCCTGGGAAGAGAAAGGATGAGAACAGAAATGGATAGAGACAAAACTGAGAGACCTAGAGCCCCAAGGAACCAAAGAAATGCTGATGATTTCCCTTTGCCAAGGCCGAGAGAACACACTAGGACCCTGAGGCCAACTCAGCTGGTGAATTCCATGAAGAATTACTTTGATGGCACTGGAGACCCTTACGACCATGTGGCAGAATTTAGGCAAGTCTTGAGAGCTGAACAAGTTGAGGACCTGTTCACGCAATACAATGCCTTTGGTTTAACCCTTAGGAACACTGCCCTTACATGGTTTCAACCACTACATGAGAGGTAGTTTAGGAGCATAGACCAACTTTTAGAGGCTTTTGTCACTGAGTTCTCTTAATCTAGGCGAGCAGTTGGAGCTATCAAAAATCTACAAGGATTCGGATAGCTCTAGTAGCCTTACGTCTCGTCAATCCACATCTATTGAGGAACTTGCAGAGAGGGTAGCTCAAAAACTAGGTGTCTCTAGCAAACAAATCCCTAGATTTTCCCTAGTGAGGAGATGTTATACTTGTGGTGGTGACTATATGGCGAATGTATGTCCCATTATGGCTCAACCCCAAGTGAATCCTAATAGCCAGTACTGCACCATAGAACGGAGGTACACCAATCACACTGCGCAAGATTGCCCATACAATAAGCAAGCAGTTAGGCAAACGTACCCACAACCATACCCTCAACAAGGAAGATACCAGAACTAGTACCCACCTCAACAATATGGTAGACCACTGCAACCCTATCAAACCCAACAAAGGCCTCAACCCATGTTAGTGCAGCAACCCCCTGCTCCAACCAATGTGATTCCAGTAAAGTACACAGCTGCATAAGAGAATCTGAATAGAGCCATAGTGCTAGTGACACCATTGCTTTCTGAAAGTGATCCCGGTGATCATAGTTTTGACTCTTCTCACATTGAAAGCCTGCAGGCTTATTACATGCAGTCACCTGAGCATGATGAGTCATACTATTATGAGGACCCGAGTGAACCTAGTGGGGAGCCTGAGTATGCGAATGTCATGTACACAAACCCCAACTCTAGACCTCAACCTAGGCAGGTACGACCCCCATTTCCTAGAGGACTATGCTTCAGATGTCAGGGACATCACCTCATACGTGATTGTCCACTGCGTGCCCCTACACAAACCCAACCAGTGACAATTCCGGGCTTCAATCAAGATTGCCAAAAAGAGCATCTCTTACGAGATTGCCCGAAGAACCCCAATAACCTGCCAAAAATCACTCCTATCAACGTCATTGTACTAATAGTAGACTCTACAGGAAGTGTAACTTCCACTGCCCCAGTGCATGTGGTCACTAGAGCTCAAGCCTTGCAGCAAACTCAAGGAGTAGGGCAGAAAAAGAGTTCTCACGTTAGTGAGACAGAGAGTATAACCAAGAAAAGGACGAGAGCATGGAGAGATAGCTGGGAGAGAATGAAAACACAATGGTCACAGAAAATGAGCGAACTTGAAGAAAGCTTGAGAGAAACCAAAGCAAAGATGAGTGAACTCGCATCTCAAAACCACTCTCACACCACCCCACCACCATCCTTTCCACCTCCCGCCAACCCATCACTTCCCACTCCCCAACTTTCTAATCCACCACACATAACTCACCCACCACCCAGAGTAGGATCAGTCCTAGCCGATCCCACTCCTGAGGATCTAGACATGATGCTTAAAGCATATCAGGCCAGAATCCAAGAAGGGCCAAATGTGATAGATCATGACAAATGTTACCCTAGAGCCGACCTAGAAATAGAGAGAACAAAACTTTGTGCTAAGATGGTAGAATTGGCACAAGCTATGTTTGAAGCCAGTCGCTTGTTCAATGGCTCTAGCTCCACTAGAACATCATTGCATTTTGATGGTCTATTAGATAGATTGGAAAGGCTACTTGCAAAGTCTGGAAATGGAGCCTCCTCCCAGCTTTAGGAGAGTGCAAGTGATAGAATAAGCATTCCTCCGCAAGAAGCTTATGTGCCTGACTCCACTGAACCCGACACCTCTTCTTCTATGAATAGGTATTCACCAGAGTTCTTGAGAGAGATTCAAGAAGAGAAGTGGGCAAAGGAAAGTGAAGCCCCTCCTCCCATTCAAACTTGTGGATGACGCACATGATCAATTCCCACAGGACATCCCTTCTATTTATGAAGAGCAGGAGAGTGCCCAATCTCATGAGAGATTAGATTTTGAGTCTAATTCCTTGCAAGAGTTACCACATTTCACAGGCCCATGGGAAACTAAGTCAACATGCATGAGAGTGCCCACGGTCATAATAAGAAATGAAGATTCGATCATACCTAGGAATACGGAGGTAGTAAAGAACACTAAAGTGCAGTGAAACCTCACTTTAGAAGAGCTACTCAAGGTTAAGCCTGAATTGTGGAAACATGTGGCCAAACAAGTTCCAGACGTAGAAAAATCGCGTTCCCAGGTAGGATCTCCTAGAACAGTGCCAGAAATACCATTGGATAAGATAGGAGACATGAGTGAAGGAGAAGAAGGAAATACCTATCTCCGAGTTACCCATCATGGATACACAACCAAGGCAATTTTGGACTCAGTTGCAGGAGTTGCAATTGCTACCACTTCCCTATGGAAGTGTTGGGGCAAGCCAGCACTCACGCCAACGAGAATGAAATTGCAGATGGCCGATGGTCATATTGAGAGGCCCTTAGGATTGCTAGAAGGAATAACTCTCACTAGATGTGGTGTTGAGTTCGATCATACTTTTGCTATATGCGACTTTAGCAAAAACCAAGCCTATGAGATGATTTTGGGAAGGCCATTTATGCGGCAATTGCAAGTGGTACAGGATTGGGGAACCAATTCCTTGTATTTGCAACATCTAGGTGTTACAACCAAAGTCAATCTCCAGGATTACTCTCACAGAGACGTACCACCTATTCAATGGAATCCCATCCATAGAGCCAAGGATGACACGAAGTCAGTGCACTCCATAGGATCAGGATCCTCATGGATGCATGAAGACACCCACTTGTGGATGTGTAAAGTTGCAGTAGAAGAGGAGACGAGAGAAAAATCCAGAGAGATAGGTGCGAAGGAAACTCATGATCGGTTCAAGACCCAACCTATGCACCTATCATATTCCCTGATGAAGAATTTGAACCTCACGGCTGGGCAGAGATTTTAGCAACAATGGATGTAGCCATCAATGAAGAACAATGGACACCCCACTGTGAAGAGGATGGCTATGACATTTCAGTCTTCTCCATAGATCCAATCATGGGAGACTCAATTTTAGAAGAATGCGAACCTAACCCTGATGCATTTGAGGATGCAAGTGACTCCAATCTAGAGTCAATCATTATGGACTCACCTTTTGCATCAGATGAAGAATACTTCTATGAGGTAGAAGTTCACCCTTAGAGACATGAAGAGCTCATTAATGATGTGCGATTAACCACACATGTGATCACCAGGAGTGAAGGAAAGAAAAGGAAGAAGAAAGAAGTCACTCCGGAAGAAGAGGAATCCTTGTTTGAGGTCCCTGAAAATTTCAAGAAGTATGAAATAGAAGATAGAAGAGTCATGGTAAGAATGCCTAAATGTGAGGCACAATCAGGAGAGGCCTATGATAACAAGGAAACTACCAAGAAAATAGTTGTAGCCATAGAAGAGGGAGAAGAAAGATGCACCTACATAGGGCATGACTTGACCCAGGAAGAAGAACAAGAGTTGATAGCGTTAATAAGAGAGTACAGAGATGTATTCGCTTGGAGCTACAAGGACCAGAAAGGTGTAGACCCTGACATATGCTCACACACGATCCCCATGACCTCAAATGCCAAACCCTCTAAACAAAAGCCATACACATACAATGACAACTATGCTACCAAGATCAAAGAGGAGATAGATTGCTTGGTTGAAGCTGGATTCATCTATGAAATCGTGCACACTGAATGGGTATCCCCCCTTGTAGTGGTGCCCAAAAAGAATGGCAAATTACGTGTATGCATTAACTTGAAGAAGGTTAATGCAGCCACTATCAGAGATAGTTATCTGCTTCCTATCACTGAGCATCTATTAGAAAGGGTAGCAGACAAGGAAGTGTACAACTTCTTAGATGGGTTCTCTGGTTACAATCAAGTAGCCATTGCACCTCTTTTGCCACAGAGTGGGGCATATTCGCCTTTAGAGTGATGCCATTTAGTCTAACCAATGCACCCGCTACCTTTCAGAGACTGATGTGTCATGTGTTTAAAGAGTTCTTGAGAAAGAATTTAGAAGTCTATGTTGATGATCTTCGTGCTCATTCCAACATTAGATAGACACATATAATTGAACTCAGGCAAATCTTTGACAAATGTAGAGAATATCAAGTCTACCTGAACCCAGAAAAATGTGTTTTCATGGTCAAGCAAGGTAAGATTCTAGGACACATAGTGTCAAAGAACGGCATATCCACTGACGAAGAGAAAGTGAGAGCCATCGCAGAACTACCTAGGCCAAAGAACGTCAAGGAAGTATAAGCTTTCATGAACACTGAGTCACAACAAAGGAGAACAAAGACATGTTCTCTTTTTCTTTTTACCTAAAGACCATTATATGAAGCAAAAAAGTGGGCATTTTACAATATCTAGAAAGCATCACGAGTCTTGCTTGTAAATATTGTCACTAGAAGCTTGATCTCATATCCCAAGTAGTCAAGATAGACATACTAAAATTCTTGCTGCCATGAAAACTAGTTGTTGAGCATGACTAAGAATCCCACATCATGATCTTGGACAATAGATTAGAGTTGAAAAGGTACAAGTAAGAATTCGCGAAGCTCCTTCATTACATCTATAACCTCAACAAGCACAGATAATAGCTAATTAAAAGTTACTCGAAAATTAGAGTACATGTGTTGCAAAAATCAGAGCATTTTAACAAGGCAATTAAGATCATCCCCTTTGTATGGTTAAGATCCCCATTGAATGCCTGGCCATATTAACAGAATATGAAATACATTTCACAAAAGCATTCCCACGAGAAGATAATATTCAACAAAATTATACTAAGAAACATTCACACATGATCAGAGAAATGCTCAAGATAAATCAAGCTGAACACAAAGTGGAAGAAGAACTCCAAATAATATTTCCATTAAAATGATCTTTTACATTTCCTGTGTAAGTACAAGTGTAATGTGAATCTACAATAGAAGCTGATCATAGCTTTCCTCAGGCTCAAGGATATTGGGATCCTCTGGAACATTAGAACCCATAACCTGCCTCTCTTGCTCCAAGATTGGCTCTTCAAGGTCAGCCATGTCCCCCGGTTCATCTGCAAGTGGGGGAACAGGCTCCCTTGAAGCCCGTTGGAATCTCTCCGTGTCTGCAATGTGCTTCCTTCCAACCTCTTGGTCTTCATCTGGGCATTCATTCAGCCCATTGATTCTCATTTTAATAAAGCTCACTTGAGCATCATCCTTCTCCACAGCTATGCAGTGCCTGAACATCTTTAAAGAGCAAGCCAGAGTCGTTCCTGAAACAGCAGAAAACCACTTAGAGGTGCCAATCAACTATGACTAATGAAAACTGTGAAAATTGAAATTACCTGTGCCCGAAAAAAGGTCTAGGACCCAGTCATCATCATTGGAGAATAGCTGAAGCAATCTCATTATGAGTTTTTGTGGCTTCTGATAGGGGTTAACCAATGTCATGTCCCTAGCTACATGACGAAGTTTCTTGGTAACGGCTGGGAACATGAGCACATTTGAGATCCCATTCTCATTGCAATGCTCCCTGACTCTCCTTTTGCTTACTTCATCATAATAGCCAACTGTAATGCATTCAGTGGCGCTCACAAACCTATGCAAAGGAGTGTGATTCACATTTGTCTTCACCCTGCAAACAAGAACTATGAGTCACAGAGAGCATCATTAAAGCCACGGAGATAGAAAGAGCATTACTTACCATGTGAGGCACTCCACGGCATGACATCTTGCCTTCAGAGCAGTTGAAACAGAGAAGGACTGGTCTCTGCTATGGAAAATTACTATCCTCCAAAGAGGAGACATAGTCAACTCTGCAAAATCAGTGACCATCTTCCGAATCTGAGGGTGTTTGAAGGGTTCATCATCATTAACTGATCCCAACATCCTAAATCCATAGGGTATGTCCGCTATGAGAAGGGAGAAATGTTTCCTAGGCACAACAGAACAAATATTATTTACATCACTATAGTATACATTGTAATATACAGGCCTAAGGGGGTCTAGGGGATTGGAGAAGCATTTAAGATCAGGTTCATCATCAAAATCCATCTCCTTGGCTTTCAGCCTAGATTTCTCATGCCTTGCTCTTTGAATGTGAGCCAGGAATGCAGGGGGGCAATCATCTAGTAGCTCCGCAGACTTACTTTTCTTTGGTTTCTGCAGAAAAAAGTGGAAAGACAACTAAATGAGCTCTTCAATACAGCAAGCAGAACATAAGGAAGCGATGAATGGCATCGATTTCATGTGGGGGTAGATGCCAGGCATCGACTTTCTACTGAAAGTCGATGCCTGGCATCGACTTTAGGACATTAGTCGATGCCTGGCATCAACATATGCCACGAGGTCGATGCCAGGCATCGACTTATGCTGCAGGTCGATGCCGGGCATCGACTTATGCCCCCAAGTCGATGCCAGGCATCGACTTTTGGCTGCAGGTCGATGCCAGGCATCGACTTTTGGCTGCAGGTCGATGCCAGGCATCGACTTTAGCCGTAAGTCGATGCCAGGCATCGAGTTCGTACTAAAAGCCTGGCATTAAATTTGTTTGGTGAATCAAGGCATCTAACCTAATGGCAAACCAGGCACAACCTCAGAAAGAGAACCTACCCAATCACGGAAAAGGATGAAATATTCTGATAAAGCTTTGTAGGATGATGTGGTTGGATAGTCTCTTTGGACCTCTGTCCAAGAAAAGCAACCCAGCCTCTTCATCATGACCTCTTGAATCTTCATGTAAACTTTATGACTACAGTCACAGAAATTAAAAAGAGACTAGGTGAGAACAGAAACATGGGAGGAGGGAAAAAGGATCTGAGAATAACATACATACTTATTGAGCTCAGTCACCATCTCCTCCAGGCTTAAGTCCTTGGAGATTACCCTCGACAAAGTTGATATGATCAATGTATCATCCTTGATTCCTTGAAGGGCCCTCCATGGTGTGAGCTTCATGTCCTCGGGAGCCTCTTCAATTGAGAGGTCAGCTTTCTTTCCCTTTCCCTTCAGATCAACCTGTGGGTCTGGCCTCGACTTTCGTTGCTTCTGGCCCTTGACTTCCCTGTTCTCCCACATTGTGAAAATTCTATCCTGTAGATCCCAGATCTCACCTGTTCTGAATGCCAGTTGAAACCATGGATCATATTTCCTCAAGGCATCAGACTTTGTATTCTCCTCCAGTGCAATTCCAACCTCAATAAGGCATTGCTTTCGTAGATTGGGATGTATTCTTCCAGCTTCCTTAACAAGACAATCTTCATATTCATGGTGGAAGAACCGAATTCTCTCTATGGAGGACATTTTTTGCCTGTAGTCATTGTCATTGTTGTGATCCCAAGCAAGAAGCTTGGCTTCCTCAGTTGTAAGACCAGCATATATCTTACACTCTGCATACCTAAAGAAAAATGTGGTAGGGTGCTCCTTCACGAGCTGTCTACGGGCCTCTGCAGAGTGTGAACCTCCAATCACATAATAAGTATACTCCTCAAATGAACCCTCATTGAACTCTTCAACAGAGCTGCACTCATTCGGATCCACCATAACAAGGAATGGCACAACAGTAGCATGAGGATTTATTCTCATTTTCTTCTTAAGATTCTGCACATGCAAATTGTGTGGCTCCCTGATCTCAAGGGGCCTCCTCCCTGTGACTGGATCTATAGGTGGCCTGTGGATGATATTGATTGGAAGGTGGAACAACTGCCCCTTCTTCACAATTTTTCTTTTAGCTATATCCTCCCTCATCTTGTTCTGCTCAGTACCAAGAACACCCGAGGCAAGCTCTCCACCGGGTGCAACAATTATATCCTCAGAGCTAGAGCTTGAGTCAGAAGACTCCTCTTCTGAAATTCTCTTCTTTTTCTTTTTAAGCTTTTTCTGCACGCTCTGCTTACCCCTTGCCTTTACAGGGGTCGTCTTCTTCTGTTGTGTTGGCATGATATTGCCCTGGATCCATGGCATCAGGTTTTTGATGAAATTCACTGAGTCTCTGCATATCTGAGCTAGCCCTTCTGGAACACAGCACTCTGGGCACAAGAAATCCATCTTGCATATGACATTTCTTAATCCTTTTGATGTCTCCACCAAGAAAAGCAGGTTGTCAGAATCTTCATCTTCATAATCTAGTTTGTAAACAAGGCCATATTGAAAACCTTGTGTTGTCGTGATCTTTCCTCTGCCATAAGCCCCTGCGAACACAAGGAGGACTGCATTCTTCTCTTCAACGTACTGGAGGCACCACTCTAGATTTGTCATGTCACGAAGTGGACGATCTGTCCTCATTACCTCCGTCTCCCTAGACCTTTCCCTCATATTTGGATCCTCCTCAGGAATTTTAATGCTACTCTGTCCACCTGAGGATATTCCTAGTGGGTTGCTGGCCTTCTCAGAGGATAATGGTGCAATAATTTTCTTTGCTTTTGCTTCGTGACCAACTCCTTTGTCACGTTTCTGGTCAACAGAGCCCATGGTGACTCTGAGCTTCTTGATGGGCCTTTCATCCTTGTACTCCGCATCCCTGAAGGCACTTGGAAATATCAGATCAAACGTAGATGTGGTTTTCAAAGGCCCAAGTCCATGCCAGGCATCGATTTTGAGCTTCAGGTCGATGCCAGGCATCGATGTTTAAGTGAATGTCGATGCCAGGCATCGACTTTGTGTGCAAGTCGATGCCCGGCATCTACTTGAGGGTGAAAGTCGATGCCAGGCATCGACTTGGGGTGCAAGGGTCGATGCTTGGCATCGACTTTTGGGCCCAAGTCGATGCTTGGCATCGACTTTTGGGCCAAGTCGATGCCTGGCATCGACTTTTACCCTCAAGTCGATGCCTGGCATCGACTTGCACACAAAGTCGATGCCTGGCATCGACTTGGGCCCAAAATTCGATGCCAAGCATCGACTTGGGCCCAATAGTCGATGCCAAGCAGCGACTTTGCACCCTAAAGTCGATGCCTGGCATCGACTTTTCAGTGCATGTTGATGCCGGCAAGTCGATGCTTGGCATCGACTTCTGAGCCCAAGTCGATGCCTGGCATCGACTTTCAGGTGAAAGTCGATGCCAGGCATCGACTTGCACCTGAAAGTCGATGCCAGGCATCGACTTGGGCCCAAAAGTCGATGCCTGGCATCGACTTCCACCTGCAAGTCGATGCCTGGCATCGACTCTCAATCCTAAGTCGATGCCTGGCATCGACTTACACCTTAAAGTCGATGCCAGGCATCGAGCTGTACATTCTTTGGATCCATATTTCTAGAGGTCAGAAAAATAAATACCTAGAAATCAGACTTGTTACACAGACATACAGAGGGAATCTTTTTGGAATCTTTATTTATGGTATGATTTTGTCTACCTCTTGGTACTTTTGCCAACATTCTTCTTCTCCATCTGACTTGGCTTGCTGGTATGCTGAGCTCTGTGCTCCATGGCTGTCTGTGCTCTGCTGCTCTCTCTTGCTCGTGGATTTTGAAAATGCGAATGATCTCCTCCTCTGGTATTTATAGGCAATTGGGTAACTTGAACCAGAGACTAACTGGATCTAACTGAATGAGTCCAGTTGCTAACTAAATCTGTCAACTTATCTAACCAGGGAATATCACCCACAGTATTAGGCTGTTTCAGAGCCACTTTTATGAAATATTCATAGACCCTTGCAACTATTTATATACATTTGCATAGAAATTACATTTCAATGGCAAGAGTATGGTATGTCCATGAGGATGTCTAAACTCATGTAGAGATTTGTTTCTTAGAATCTCTTTCTTGGGAGAAAATCAAGTCAAAGTTGTGTTGACTGTGGGAGACTAATGACATATTTATAGTATTACCCTCCTCACTTTAGTTCATATTCACATTTATCTTGTAACTCACTGTTGAAATGGAAAATCAATGTATGAATAAACATTCAAGTACAGAACCTTGCAACTATTTATATACATTTGCATGGAAATTAAGCTTCAATGGCAACAGTATGGTATGTACATGAGGATTTCTAATCTCATGTAGAAGTTCTTTCTTAGAGTCTGTTGCTTGGGAGAAAATCAGGTCTAAGTTGTGAGATTAATGACATCTTTATAGTGTTATCCTCCACACACTTTAGTTCATATTCACATTTATCTTGTAACACAATGTTGAAATGGAATATCAATGTATGGATAAACATTCTGTGTACCTCTTTTACACATAATTCTTTTTTAATATACTTTCATCTACCTCTTTGATATCTAGCCAAGACCACAATAAAACCTAATCCTTGAAATCTTAACGGAATGTAGAATTTCTTCTTGTATAGGGTTCAATGGCATAGCATATTCCAGTTGGAATTCAACTTGGATATATTCCAGTTGTAAAATCTCTTCTTGTAAAATTTCTCCAAACAATTTTATTATATATTCCTGTTGGAACTCAACTTGGATATATTTTGATTCATTCACAATGCTTAGACTCAATGACTCATATGTAGTTAGAAATCAACTGTGTTTCTCATTTGAATCAAAAGTGAATCAAATCTTTGGTTCCCTTATTAGTGTATATTTGAGTAATTAAGTGATTTGATGTAATTTGATGTTTAATGTTATTTAATGTACTTTAATAAGCTTTTGATTTCATATCTTCTTGATGTGACATTTGATGTGACATCTTCACTTGATCTTGGATTTCTACTTATTTAAAAAGGTCATTCATCTTCAGTCTTCTGTGAACTCAGTGAAGATGAGCTCAATCTTTTCAGTGGATGCTTGAGCATCAGCTTCCTCTGCTCATATTGATTCATTGTTCTCAGTTGAGCCTTTCCAGAGAAGTGATGATCCCTATGATTTAGAACGTGCTGATGATTCCATGTTTTCTGTTGAGTCATTTAAGTTATCCAATTCACAGTGCAATGCTGCTCAACCAAATGCACCTCTTGATCTCCCATCTGATCCAACCATTGATCTCCCTTCTGACTCAAGTGCATGTGGAGCAACGAAAAAGCAAAGCAAGCTCAATCTACGATTTAAAAGAAGGTCTCGTGAAGTAAGTCGAAAAAGATTTAAATTTCTTACTTCAGATAGACAGATTGCATTGGATATTGTGAAGCATTGTTGTGGTTTGAAATGTTTGTATAATTTAGGAATGAAGAAACTAAAGCACATAAGAGAAAAATTCCTCCATTTAGATAGTGAAAGGCAAGATATATACCTTGTTTCTTGCATGCAAATGATTGAGGATAACATGTCAGTAACGCATGTTGGTTTTGAACATTTCTTTACTCAAGGGATGCCATGCTGTAGGGCTGCATTTAAAATTGCAATGGGTGTAGGAAATTTTAGAATACATAGGGTTCAACAAGGGTTTTTGAATGGGGATCTCATTTTGGATACGTTCCATGTTGGGACCAAAGGATCTGTTGGACGTCATGCAATGAATTGGATGATGAACTATTTTAGCTTGCATTGTGAAGTTATGCCTACAACTGGAAGGTTGCACTTGTCAGATAACTTTACTCGTCGAGAGGTATTTCAAATATATAGAGAAGACATGGAAAATAGAAATGAGAAGTATGTGTTGTATCGTCACTTTACTCGATTATGGAAGGAAGAGTTTAACAATGTTTCTATTCCTCGTAAAGTTAGAATGGGTGAATGTTCAGTTTGCGCCACTTTGAAAAACATGGCAAAAGGGGCTACAACACCACAGGAAAAGCATAATTTTAAAAACCTTCTTAATAACCATCGTGATAGTCAAGCATTAGAGAGAAAGAAAGCAATTCATCATCGAAGTAAGGCACTCAGAAATCCGGAGCGTTATATGTGTTTGTTGATCGATGGTATGGATAAAAAAAAAACTTGTTTGCCACATTTTTATCGCATCCCTAAGGACATTGGAGATGAAGTCCTTGTGCAAATGCATTTGGTTGGTGCTTTGGTATACAATGGAACTGTAATGTCCAAGGTTTTCTTCACATATCCGAATGTGCAGAATGATCCAAACCTTACAGTTACTGTCATTCATCGTGTTTTGCAATCATGGAAGGGTCTTTTGCCACCAACTCTATATTTGCAACTAGATAATACTGCAAGAGAGAATAAAAATTCTACAGTCTTTGGATATTTAAGCATGCTTGTTGAAAAACAGGTATTTCAGAAGGTTAAGGTAAATTTTCTTCTGGTTGGCCACACTCATGATCACATTGATCAAATGTTCAGTACTTTCTCTAAGAAGTTGGCACGTAACAATGCTTTTACTCTTCCGATTTTATCTGAGCTGATTTCAGAAGCATATACTCCAAAACCAGAAGTTCAACACCTCACACAGATTTATGACTTTAAGCACTTTTGCTCAATGGGCCTTGATAATAGTGCTAAGGTTTTGGCTCCATTGCACAATATTAGTTTCAACCATGTATTCTTGATGAGGAGGGTTGATGAAATAACCCTTTTATTTGCAAAGCAGTATTCATCTTCTCTTGGGTGGGAGCCTAAAGAGGGATGCAGATTGTTATTGCAGGTGCCTAATTTGTCTACTGTAACAGTGTATGGTGCAGAACAATCACCATATGAAGATAAAAACAATACAGAAAGATATGGAAGTGTGGTTGATCAAAGTAAAAGCTGGATGCATGCACTCATTGAAAAGAAGAGACATATTGAGCGTGCAAAAAAATATGATGGAGATCAAGATGTATCTTGGTGGGAGGACTTTTTCAATCATCAAGAAGAGATTATACAGTATACAATTGCAGGTCACTGGCCAGTTGATGTTCCATTCACATGGGATTTTTGTACACAAAGATCCGTGAATGTGGCCCAAGCATGTAATGCAGATGCACTTCAAAGTTTTATACATCCACCAGAAAGAAATATTTATGTAGGCCCAAGGATGACAAAACAGGCAGAAGCAAGATGGCAAGGAAATTTAATAGAGATAAATGTTGGAACGCTTATTGCAGTACTTGCTGATGGTGATGAGGCTACCAGACCATTTTGGATTGCAAAGGTTTTAGAGATAACTAAAGATATTGATCAGAGAAGAATAGAGGCTATGATGGTGCATTGGTATTACACTAAAAGTAGTAATGCATTCACAGGTAAATATAACTTAGAAATGGTGTGTGATACTAAACGAACATGTTCAAAAAGGAAAAAGAATATTCGAAGCACATCCACTCTTAAAATGGATGATGTAGATATTCTTGTTTATGATTTTTCCTTGACAAAAACTGGTCACTTGAGGAAAGCAACCATCAACATGATAAAACAAAAGCTTCCAGATGTATGTGGTACAGGAAATCATAGGAAAACAAGAAGAGTTGTGCATGATCCTGCAGAATTTGGTATGTACGTGGATGAAGATAGAGCTCTTGTGGATATTGAAGAAGAAGAAGAGAGCTCTCAACAGTATGAGACTGAATCAAGTGCATCAGATGATGAGGGTGTAGACATAGATCGACAAAGTTGTGAGTTGCATTGAAGCTCTCAGACATTTTTAGTGCTTATGTAAATGCCTCAAAGTAGTTTGGTTAATGAAACCATGTTTTGTAGCAATTTTGAATAACAATCAGATATCCACCCATTAAAGATATGTCTAAAATGTTATTTTTGTGTAAAAACTATTGATTTCTACATTCTTATATATATTTTAGACATGTCAATGTCTTATCATATAGATTTTGGAGATGTCAATGTCTTGTCATATACATTTTGGGACACGTCAATGCCTAATATAGTGAAATTTTGACTACATTTTGAGCTTTTTTTTTTGAGAAAATGACAAAAAATGTCAAAAATTACATGTTTTCACCTCATTTTTGTAATATATGTATACTGGTGTAAAGGAATTCCAAAAATGAGGTGAAAACATGTAATTTTTGACGAGAGTGTTCTCTTTTTACGACATAGTTCTCGTTTGTTACGACTCGCTGTTCATGGGGCATTGTGGTTATTACCAACGCTTCATACACATGTATGCAATCATTGCAAAACCTCTCAATGGACTTTTGACCAACTTTGAGTGGACCGATGAATGTGAGAATTCCTTCCATGAGCTTAAACGGCGATTGTGTTCAACACCAATCTTGACTACACCATATTGGAACAAGCCATTTCATGTCCATGTGGATGCATCCAACTATGTTATTGGATGTGTGCTTGCACAACCTATTGGTGAGGGTAATATGGATCTTCCTATTGCCTATGCTAGTAGACAGTTGAACGCAGCTGAACGGAACTACACGACCACTAAACGAGAAGGATTAGGCATGGTTTATGCTGTTAAAAAGTTTAGACACTATTTGCTTGCAAATAAGTTCAAATTTTTTACTGATCACCAAGCTCTGTTGTACTTGGTAAACAAGCCATGCAACACAAGAAGATTAGTAAGATGGTTTCTCTTACTCATGGAATATGATTTTGAGGTTATGGTGAGGAAAGGGAAGACTCACTTGAGAGCAGACCATCTCTCTAGGCTCACATCTGGAGAAGCCCCACAAGGAGTATCGGATGACCTTCCTGATGCTTACTTGTTTAATTTGGAAGTTGTATGTCAATGGGCTAAGCCATTAATGCCAGTATTAACCTACGGGCCTAACCACCCAGTAATAAACACACAGGATAGGGAGATAGTAAAAGCCCAAAAGTACCATATAATGGCAGGGAGTATGTACAAGCATACAGATCAAGGGATATTAGCTTGTTGTGTGGAAGAGGATGAGTTCATTAAATGGTTGCAATTAGCACATGTAGGTGCATTAGAGCAACATTAATCAAGACAACGAACCCTACAGATACTAAGGAGACTCGGAGTGCATTGGCCAACTATGGAAGTTGATGTCCATAGAATGTGCAAAGAATGCCCAATCTACCACACTAAACCACTAGTGGAACATGCTACTCTTTATCAAGTGTCACTAATACTAGATTGGAGTGAACCATTAGTAGCCTTTCTGAGGACAAAAACATTCCCCCAAGATATGACTTTGGCTAGACAAAGAAGTTCGGAACAAGAAGCCTTAGCTTACGCACTCATTGGTGATAATTTATACAAACATGGTAAAGATGGTTACCTAAGACTGTGTGTCCATGAGAGCGAATACCTCAAGGTATTAGAGACTGCTCACCAAGGTGTAGCAGGAGGACACTTTGGACCAGATCGGGTGATCAAAGCAATTTTATTTGCAGGTATTTGGTGGCCAACTCTTCACATGGATGCACATACCTATGTGAAGAGGTGTGAGGTTTGTCAGCGAACCCAGTACCCTATACGAAAAGATGAGATGCCATTGAAACCTATGATGGGTGGACGTGCATTCTCCAAATGGGGAATAGACTTTGTTGGTCCTATTAACCCCCCAGCTAAGGGTTCCCATTTTGAATATATTATTGTGGCCACTGATTATCCAACCAAATGGGTAGAAGTAAAAGCTACGACAAAGAACGATGCTCAAACAACAGCTAAGTTCTTATTCGAGAATGTGTTCACCCGATACGGATTACCAATAGAGCTAGTGAGTGATAGAGGCATGCACTTCTTGAATGAATTCATTGAGAACCTTCTCCAAGAATTTTTGGTAGTACATAAGAAGTCTACCCCATATCATCCACAAGCTAATGGACAGGCCGAGAGCACAAATAAGATTCAATGCAGTGTATTGACAAAATTGGTTAACAATAAACGCTCTAATTGGGACAAACAGCTACACCATGCTGTTTGGGCATACCGAGTTGCCTATAAAACGGTACTCCAAACCACACCTTTTGAGATGGTGTTTGGCCAGAATGCGGTGTTGCCATTGGATCTTTTGATACCTACATTGAAAGTAGCACAAGAGCATGATTGGACAAGCCATTAGCTCTCCTCTAGAATCTTTGATCTTGAACGTTTAGGTGAGACATGATTGAGAGCTGCAGCAGGAATCTATGCAGCCAAGAAGAGGCAAAAGGCGTATTTTGATGCACATGTGAAGGATAAAGGCTTGAAAGCAGGAGAGCTAGTCCTAGTCTACACATTGAAGCAACATGCGTGAAAATTAGAGAAAAGAGGCTATGGACCAATGATTATCAATAGGATCTCCACAAGTGGAGCAGTACAACTAGCCACTCTAGAAGGTGACATACTACCGAGTTACATAAGCAGATGCAGAGTCAAGTTATATCAAGAACCCCTAATAGAAGAAATGCTAAATCGACTAAATACTACAAAGAAACGTAAAGAAGAGGAAAAGCAAATTCGAGAGGAAGCACAGGCCGAAGCTTTACAACGCATCCGATGAATGAAATTGAGAAGACAAGGTAGAGATCAGCCCATGCCTGACTCTCAAGAAGCTTTAGGTTATCACATGGCCATGTGCGAGGCCTCAGGTGAACGGACCCATAGGATAGTTGATCGCCGACCTTTTGTGACCCTAGAAGTAGGACAAGGAGAGAGTGCAAGGACAGTGAGGGCATTAATTGACTCAAGTGCAGCCACTAGTGCAGTTCGAATTTCTTACTGCCAAGGACTGCAATTGAAGGTAACACCTATAGAAGCACATCTAATAGGGTTGGGAGGAGTTGAAACCCCTTGCATGGGAGAGGTGGAACTTCCCCTCTACATTCAAGAGGTCCTAATGCCATCCAGAGTGCTAGTATGTGAAGACAAGGATCTTACCGAGCCTCTTGTCTTGGGCCAAGACTGGATCTATGATCACGCAGTCAACATCAACCTAAGAAGTGGACTTCTTCAGGCTTGGGTAGGCCAAAGCCACCTCACGATTGAATTAGAAAATCTAGCACTCAAGCCATTAGAAAAGGCACCAACTCTTGGTCCCTCCAAGAACCCACTTGACGATAACCATGCTATTATTGTCCAAAGTTCTATGGTGCAGAAGATTGTCACTCTTGACGAAGGAACAGAAGTCAATGAGGAGTTCCCATTTGTTCCAAAGAAGATTCGAGAAAGGCACGCTGAGCAACACATGACACTAAGGAGACCGATGATCAAGAAGCATGTGCACCAACTTGGGCGATATGAAGTACCTCGTGGCATGAAGCAGATCTGGATATGCAAAGGGGACAAAACCACGACTCCAGAGACAGGTTCTCAGAAAAGCATCAAGCGAGCCACACCATCAAGGACTAAAACAAAGGAGTTCCCTAGGCAACACTCTAGACACACCCTTTCTATTTGGGTCCCTAAGTGGTCAATGAAGGCTATCCCCACTGCTAGACAGATATGGGTGCCCAAGGCCTGCTTACGAGCTCAAATAGCTTCACCTCCAGTCACTAGCATAAATAACCACTCACTAATACTCTTGGTAAACAGCTCAAGAAAGATACCTACACCCCACACTATTACACCTTTGGTCAAACCTAGAAATGTCTGGAAATGGGTACCCAAAAGGTCCCAAATCCAACACAATCTAGTTCATAGACCTTTACCTGTTATCAGCTCTAAGAGCCACACACCTTGTTTTCTTTTCCTCCTAAGTATTTAATATCAAAATCATATTCACTTAGCAATTGGATCCATCATTTTAATCTATTGTTAAGTAAAGGTTGAGTAAATATGTATTTAAGGCTCTGATGATCTGTTCTCAATTCAAACTTTACTCCAAGCAATAAGTGTCTCCAATGTTTAAGTGCATGAACAACTGCAAGCATTTCTAAGTCATGTGTCGTATAATTTAATTCATGTTTCCTTAATTTCCTTGACTCATAACACTACCCTCCCTTCTTGTGAAAGTACGCATCCGATTTGGCTTCCACTAGCATCACATGCAACAATAAAAGGCTTCCCTAACTCAGGTATCTTTAGCACACAATTTTTGATAATTTTTTGTTTTAATTCGTCAAACACATTTTGACACTCATCGTTCCATGTCAACTCTCTATTTTTCTTTGTCAGTTCTGTAAGAGGATTTGCAATTCGAGAAAACTCCTGCATCATCCTTCTCTTCGGGTTCACGTTTCCGTCCAGCTTTATGTGCGTTCGACATGCCCGCACCATTACCACCATCATCATTGAGGTCCGTGGAAGCATTTGTAGTAACCTCTTTTTCTTTGTTGGATCTTTCTTTATGTATTTCTGCATTCAATCTACGGATAAGCTCCTCTTGTTCTTCTATATTCTTCTTCAAAGCCTGCATCTTGTCTCAGAATCCAACTCTGCTCTGATACCACTTGGAACAAGTCTCCTAATCTTGAATCACAATCCCACACAAAATAATAGGCCTCGACACCACAAGATATAAAGAAGGAAAATAGAGCATACGCAAAAGAAGATGAGAGAATTTTATTATCTGTGCAGATTTACAAGTAGTACTGATCTGCGTTACAAAATCTATCAGATAGCTTCAATGTGAAGCCTCATCCACCCGACCACCCCCGAGCTGATCTCAATCCCAATCTCAATCACAATCACAATCTCAATCCCAATCTCAATCACAATCACAATCTCAATCTCAATCTCAATCTCAATCACAATTCGAGAAGCCGAAAAACGATCGTAATGACTGTACGACCATCCTCCTTTTCTATCTCTCAGTCTTCGTCTTTTTGGGTCTCCACCTTTCGCTAGCGCACGACCAATCACGCCTTCCTAGACCCGCACTTTTAGACTCTGCATGCTCCAAGATAGTGTCTTTTCGCATGTCTCATGCAGGACTTCCAGACCACCCATGCATTTACTTTTCATGTCTCATGACTTCCAGACCACCCATACATCTACTTTTCATGTCCACCATCAAGAATCCTACCTGCAAAAATAGAGGTGATCCCTGCAACGCACTCACACACACGTCCATCACCCAAAAATAACCTATAAACCCATGTGCATTTTCTAAATCCGCGAACATGAATAAGATGAATGAATGAAGGCTTCTCTTTTTTTTTTTTTGAAGTATTGGAAAACGGCACTTTTCCAAGCCCTGTAACTCAAAAACGGTGAAGAATTAGCTTGAGCTTGTGAGAGAGAAAAATATTCAGTTCTTAAATTTGTACAATAGTGTTTGAGACGCCTCAAGTCCAAATCTGCTTCCAGATATCACTTTTGGGCCCTGCAAAATCAAAAATTCTAGAGAGAGATGAAAAAACATGAAAAATCTCTTCATTAACCTATCTTCATGGAACCAAATAAGACATAAAACATAGGAACTACAAAAAATTCAATCAGGTAAAGTTTTTCTACTAAGAGTACTCTACCTTTCTCTCATATAACACTTTTTCAGATTCCTTCATCTTCATGCTCGAAATTAAAATAGAGATTTCATGCGACAACTTTCTAGAGAGAGAATGTAAAAACTTAATGCTACAAAATTTTGAAGACATGATCAGAATATCCTAAACACAAACTTTCATTATTACCACACATCTTTTTTTTTTCTGGGTGGAAAATCAATGTGGCATCTTACAATTCTCCCCCTCTTTTAAAAACTCTGTCCTCACAGTTGGAAAGAAGGATAATGTTCCATAAACTCATCTAAACCAACCCATGTTGAATCTTCAATAGGATATGCAAACCACTTTACTAAAATTTCCACTATTTCACGATTCCTAGGATGTCTAATTCTCCTATCCATTATAACTTCTGGTTCAAGCTCAAAAGTGGCATCTTCCTTCAACTTAGATTTGTCATGCAAAACATGATCAGCATTAGGAACATACTTTTTAATTAATCCAACATGGAAGACTGGATGAATTTTCAAACTGTTAGGTAGGTCAAGTAAATATGCAACAGAACCAACTTTCTTTAAGATTTTGAAAGGACCAGCATAATGAGGAGACAATCGGCGATCTTTGCCTAAAACCAGATTTGATTTAGAAGGACTCACTTTCAAAAAAACCAGATCATTTGTTCTAAATTCCAAGGGTCTCTTTTTGAGATCATGATATAATTTCTGATGTTTCTGTGCATCTTTCATGTTTTTCCTTACCTTATTTAGCTCCAAATACATGTTTTCAAGCATCTCTTTGGATATTTCAACCTCATTTTGTGAATTAAAAAGTGAATGTGGCAGCAAGAAATTATAACCATACATTGCTTCAAAAGGTGTCATCCTAATAGAGGAATGCCATGGACTATTATATGCATACTCAACCAAAGGCAAATATTCAGTCCAATTGTTTTGCTTGTCATTCACATACATGCGTAACATATCCTCAAGCACCCTGTTAACCCTCTCGGTCTCACCATCGGTTTGAGGATGAAATGCATTACTCATGCGTAATTATGTTCCTATGGATTGAAATGTCGCTTTCCAAAAATTAGATGTGAACCTTGCATCCCTATCAGAAATTATACTTTTGGGTATACCATGTAACCTAAAGATTTCTTTTATGAAAAGTTTAGCAACATGCAAAGATGTATCAGTTTTCCTCATGGGAAGAAAATGTTACATCAAGACGGTCCACAACAACAAAGATGGTATCATGCCCACTTCTGATCACAGGCATCTTTGTTATGAAATCCATAGAGATGGATTCCCATTTTTTATCAGGCACATCTAATGGTTGTAACATGTCAGTACTCCTTTTAAATTCGGCCTTAACCTGTTGACATTTCAGACATTCTTCCACATACCTCTTAATATCATATTTCATACGTGGCCAGTAATACGAAGCTTTTGCTTTTGCATAAGTTCTAGAAAAACCAGGGTGTGCAGAGAAAGGTGCATCATGACAGTCATGCAGGATCTTTTCTTTCAAAACAGATTCTGAAGAAATACATAAACGAGAATTACAATACAAATCATTATTTCTGAAATGAAATCTTCCCTGAAACATAGAACCTAGATTCATACCCAAAAATTTTAAGATTGCTGCATAAGATAAATCTTCTTTTAATTCTTTTCCAATAGTCAAAGTCAGAGGATAAAATAGAAATTGAACTGCATAAGGGTTTATGACTCAAAGCATCCGCCACCTTGTTTTCTTTTCCTCCTATGTATTTACTATCAAAATCATATTCCTGCATCTACTTTTCATGTCCACCATCAAGAATCGTACCTGCAAAAATAGAGGTGATCCCTGCAACGCACTCATACACACACGTCCATCACCCAAAAATAAGCTATGTACCCATGTGCGTTTTCTAAATCCGCAAACATGAATAAGATGAATGAATGAAGGCTTCTCTTTTTTTTTTTGAAGTGTTGGAAAACGGCACTTTTCCAAGCCCTGTAACTCAAAAATGGTGAGGAATCAGTTTGAGCTTGTGAGAGACAAAAATATTCAGTTCTTAAATCTGTACAATAGTGTTAGAGACGCCTTAGGTCCAAATCTGCTTCCAGATATCACTTTTGGGCCCTACAAAATCGAAAATTCTAGAGAGAGATGAAGAAACACGAAAAATCTCTTCATTAACCTATCTTCATGGAACCAAATGAGACATAAAACATAGGTAGACTACAAAAAATTCAATAAGGTAAAGTTTCTCTACTAAGAGTACTCTACCTTTCTCTCATACAACACTTTTTCAAATTCCTTCATCTTCATGCTCGAAATTAACATACAGATTTCATGCGACAACTTTCTAGAGAGAGAATGTAAAAACTTATTGCTACAAAATTTTGTAGACATGATCAGAATATCCTAAACACAAAATTTCATTATTACCTACACATCTTTTTTTTTTTTTCGGGTGGAAAATCAATGTGGCATCTTACAATTCTCCCCCTCTTTTAAGAACTCTGTCCTCAGAGTTGGAATGAAGGATAATGTTCCATAAACTCATCTAAACCAACCCATGTTGAATCTTCAATAGGATATGCAAACCACTTTACTAAAGTTTCCACTATTTCACGATTCCTAGGATGTCTAATTCTCCTATCCATTGTAACTTCTGGTTCAAGCTCAAAAGTGGCATCTTCCTTCAACTTAGATTTGTCCTGCAAAACATGATCAGCATTAGGAACATACTTTTTAAGTAATCCAACACGGAAGACTGGATGAATTTTCAAAGTGTTAGGTAGGTCAAGTAAATATGCAACAGAACCAACTTTCTTTAAGATTTTGAAAGGACCAGCATAACGAGGAGACAATCAGAGATCTTTGCCTAAAACCAGATTTGATATAGAAGGACTCACTTTCAAAAAAACCAGATCATTTGTTCTAAATTCCAAGGGTCTCTTTTTGAGATCATGATATAATTTCTGACGTTTCTGTGCATCTTTCATGTTTTTCCTTACCTTATTTAGCTCCAAATCCATGTTTTCAAGCATCTCTTTGGATATTTCAACCTGATTTTGTGAATTAAAAAGTGAATGCGGTAGCAAGCAATTATAACCATACATTGCTTCAAAAGGTGTCATCCTAATAGAGGAATGCCATGGACTATTATATGCATACTCAACCAAAGGCAATTATTCAGTCCAATTGTTTTGCTTGTCATTCACATACATGCATAACATATCCTCAAGCACCTTGTTAACCCTCTCGGTCTCACCATCGGTTTGAGGATGAAATGCAGTACTCATGCGTAATTATGTTCCAATGGATTGAAATGTTGCTTTCCAAAAATTAGATGTGAACCTTGCATCCCTATCACAAATTATACTTTTGGGTATACCATGTAACCTAAAGATTTCTTTTATGAAAAGTTTAGCAACATGCAAAGTTTTATCAGTTTTCCTCATGGGAAGAAAATGTGCCATCTTTGTAAGACGGTCCACAACAACAAAGATGGTATCATGCCCACTTCTGGTCACAGGAAACTTTGTTATGAAATCCATAGAGATAGATTCCCATTTTTTATCAGGCACATCTAATGGTTGTAACATGCCAGGACTCCTTTTAAATTCGGCCTTAACCTGTTGACATTTTAGACATTCTTCCACATACCTCTTAATATCATATTTCATATGTGGCCAGTAATACGAAGCTTTCACTTTTGCATAAGTTCTAGAAAAACCAGGGTGTGCAGAGAAAGGTGCATCATGACAGTCATGCAGGATCTTTTCTTTCAAAATAGATTCTGAAGAAATACATAAACGAGAATTACAATACAAATAATTATTTCTCAAATGAAATTTTCCCTGAAACATAGAACCTGGATTCATACCCCAAAAATTTCAAGATTGCTGCATAAAATAAATCTTCTTTTAATTCTTTTCCAATATCAAACTCAGAGGATAAAATAGAAATTGAACTGCATAAGGGTTTATGACTCAAAGCATCCGCCACCTTGTTTTCTTTTCCTGCTAAGTATTTAATATCAAAATCATATTCATTTAGCAATTGGATCCATCGTTTTTGCCTATTGTTAAGTAAAGGTTGACTAAATATGTATTTAAGGCTCTGATAATCTGTTCTCAATTCAAACTTTACTCCAAGCAATAAGTGTCTCCAATGTTTAAGTGCATGAACAACTGCAAGCATTTCTAAGTCATGTGTCGTATAATTTAATTCATGTTTCCTTAATTTCCTTGACTCATAAGCCACTACCCTCCCTTCTTGTGAAAGTACGCATCCGATTTGGCTTCCACTAGCATCACATGCAACAATAAAAGGCTTCCCTAACTCAGGTATCTTTAGCACACAATTTTCGATAATTTTCTGTTTTAATTCGTCAAACGCATTTTGACACTCATCGTTCCATGTGAACTCTCTATTTTTCTTTGTCAATTCTGTAAGAGGATTTGCAATTCGAGAAAACTCTCTAATGTGTGCCCTCTCATATTTTACCAAACAAAGGAAGCTTCTCACATCTCTCACGCATTTGGGTGTAGGCCAGTCAACTATGCTTTTAACTTTCTCAGGATCTATGTGAATCCCTTCCTTAGAAACAACTCTCCCCAAATAAGTCACTTCCCCTTTTGCAAAAAAACATTTACTCATCTTACCATATAGTTTATGCTCTCTTAGTTTTTGTAAAGTCTTCCTGAGATGCAATGCATGTTCATCATCATCCTTAGAATACACAAAAATATCGTCAAGAAAAACTAATATAAATTCATCGAGATATTCATGAAACACATTATTCATCAAACACATAAATGTTGCAGGACCATTTGCCAATCGAAAAGGCAAAACCGTGAACTCATAATGACCATATCGTGTTTTAAAAGCGGTTTTGGGTATATCCTCAGACTTTACTCTAATTTGATGATATCCTGATCTTAAGTCAATTTTAGTGAATATTGTGGCACCACTCAATTGACTCAGTAGTTCATCTATGTGTGGCAGTGGATACTCGTTTTTAATGGTTTTCTTGTTCGATCCCCTATAGTCGATACAAAGTTTGTATGAACCATCTTTCTTTTTTTGAAACAAAACAGGTGCTCCCCAAGCTGAAACACTAGGTCTTTTCAAATCCTTCTTCAATAGATCATCCAGTTGGAGCTTCATCTCTTTCAATTCATCAATATTGAACCTATAAGGTGCTCTCGAATAAGGCTCACTTCCTGGATAAAGGTCTATAGCATGGTCAATTTTCCTAGGAGGAGGCATGCCTGGTAGATCATCAAGAAATACATCTACGTACTCATCTAAAAGTTTTCTAACATATTCAGGTATTTCCTCTTCTTTCTTCTTCTCCTGAAGGTCATGCACAAAAACCAAATAAGTCTCACAACCGTGTCGAATACCCCTAATCAACTTTATTGCAGAAATAGGAGAAAAACTTTAATTACACTTGTCTTCAAGACGATGTTCCTTCCCTTCTATTTTCAAAGTAAGGATCCCGCTTTCACAATCAATCACGATACTGTTATGAACTAACCAGTCCATTCCGATGATTAGATCACATTCTCTCATTTCAATTACATGGAAGGTACTCAAAAACTTACGTTCTCCTAACATAAAATCAAGATTCTCAATACAGCCTCAAGTATAGTGTATCCTACCATTAGCCATCTCTACAGGTCTTTTAGTCTGCATCTTAATATGCAACCCTAAAGCTTTTGCCATCTTAAGTGAAAGGAAACAATTTGTACTACCCGAATGAATCAAGAAACTAACCTTACGTGAGGATATGTCCCCCATAATCCTAATCATTGATGCCCTTGAATGAGAAGAAGTTTTCATGCATTGAAGTCTAGGGCTAGAACACTTACCTTGATCATCCGCTTCCTCAATTGTCATGTTTTCTTCTTGTAGATAAGCTATCTTTGCTTGCATAGAACGGTTGATGGCCTTGTTTGGACATTCAAAAGTGCGATGTCGTTGTTCTCCACATCAAAAACAAAGTCCCAGTCTTTTAGCCCGCTCCAAGAAATCAGAATCACGTTGCGAGTGCACAACTTCTTGCTTCTTAAGTGTATCCGTTTGCTTCGGCTTAGTTTTTCCTCCTTGACCATTAATAGAGTTAGTCGATCTCTGTCCATTCTGATTTATCGAAATAGGTCTTGGGTGTCGATGTCCTGTTGAGATAAATTGATTTGGATACCTTTCTCGTGGTAAACTTCTCCATCTTCTCAAAGTTTTCTGCTTTTGCAACCACATCAAGAGAATCTATACATCTGGACCCCTTTACTTGATAGCGAAGCTCTTCCCGCAAATCCTCAATAAACTTGCTTTTTAGGTCATCTCCAGAAACTTCTAGTGCATACTTATGTAAACGCAAAAATTTCTCCTTATATTCTTCAACAGACAAGTTATACCTATCATCCTCGTACTACTTGAAAGAGTAGAATTCCATTTTCTTTTCCATCCGATAATGTGGAGAACAATAACGATTCTCTGCTTGCTCTCGAAACTCTTTCCAGAGGATCGGACCTTCACGTGTTCTTGTTTGTATGTATGATTTCCACCACAGTTTTGCGACTCCTCGTAGATGTAGAATTTCCACCTTTGCTTTTGATTCCTCACTAAATACGCGCTGGTCAAAGAAATCTTCAAGTTCCTCAATCCATACTTCAAGTTCCTCTCCAGTTTTCTTCTCACCATCAAATTCATTTAATTTTGCTCTTTTAAACACTTGCTTAAGTGAAGATTCACCTGCATCATCGTTCTCTTTGGGTTCACGTTGTCGTCTAGCTCTACGTGCGTTCGATGTGCCCACACCATTACCACCTTCATCATTGAGGTCCATGGAAGCATTTGCAGTACCCTCTTTTTGTTTGTTGGATCTTTCTTTATGTAATTCTGCATTCAATCTACGGATAAGCTCCTCTTGTTCTTCTATCTTCTTCTTCAAAGCCTGCACCTTGTCTCGGAATCCAACTCTGCTCTCATACCACTTGTAACAAGTCTCCTAATCTTGAATCACAATCCCACATAGAATAATAGGCCTCAACACCACAAGATATAAAGAAGGAAAACAGAGCATACGTAGAACAAGAAGAGAGAGAATTTTATTATCTATGCAGATTTACAAGTAGTACTGATCTATGTTACAAAATCTATCAGATAGCTTCAATGTGAAGCCTCATCCACCCGACCACCCCCGAGCTGATCTCAATCCCAATCTCAATCACAATCACAATCTCAATCCCAATCTCAATCACAATCACAATCTCAATCTCAATCTCAATCTCAATCTCAATCGCAATTACAGAAGCCGAAAAACGATCGTAATGACTATACGACCATCCTCCTTTTCTATCTCTCAGTCTTCGTCTTTTTGGATCTCCACCTTTCGCCAGCGAACGACCAATCACACCTTCCTAGACCCGCACTTTTAGACTCTGCATGCTCCAAGATAGCGTCTTTTTGCATGTCTCATGCAGGACTTCTAGACCACCCATGCATGTACTTTTCATGTCCACCATCAAGAATCCTACCTGCAAAAATAGAGGTGATCCCTGCAATGTACTCACACACACACGTCCATCACCCAAAAATAACCTATATACCCATGTGTGTCTTCTAAATCCGCGAACATGAATAAGATGAATGAATGAAGGCTTCTCTTGATTATTTTTCTTTAAGTGTTGGAAAACAGCACTTTTCCAAGCCCTGTAACTCAAAAACGGTGAAGAATCAACTTGAGCTTGTGAGCGACAAAAATATTCAGTTCTTAAATCTGTACAATAGTGTTACAGACGCCTCACGTCCAAATCTGCTTCCAGATATCACTTTTGGGCCCTGCAAAATCGAAAATTCTAGAGAGAGATGAAAAAACATGAAAAATATCTTCATTAACCTATCTTCATGGAACCAAATGAGACATAAAACATAGGAACTAAAAAAAATTCAATCAGGTAAAGTTTCTTTACTAAGAGTACTCTACCTTTCTTTGATACAACACTTTTTCAGATTCCTTCATCTTCATGCTCAAAATTAACATACAGATTTCATGCGACAACTTTCTAGAGAGAGAATGTAAAAACTTATTGCTACAAAATTTTGCAGACATGATCACAATATCCTTAACACAAAATTTCATTATTACCTACACATCTTTTTTATTTCGGGTGGAAAATCAATGTGGCATCTTACAATTCTCCCCCTCTTTTAAGAACTTTGTCCTCAGAGTTGGAAAGAAGGATAATGTTCCATAAACTCATCTAAGCCAACCCATGTTGAATCTTCAATAGGATATGCAAGCCATTTTACTAAAATTTCCACTATTTCACGATTCGTAGGATGTCTAATTCTCCTATCCATTATAACTTCTAGTTCAAGCTCAAAAGTGGCATCTTCCTTCAACTTAGATTTGTCGTGCAAAACATGATCAGCATTAGGCACATACTTTTTAAGTAATCCAACCTGGAAGACTGGATAAATTCTCAAAGTGTTAGGTAGGTCAAGTAAATATGCAACAGAAGCAACTTTCTTTAAGATTTTTAAAGGACCAGCATAACGAGGAGACAATCGGCGATCTTTGCCTTAAACCAGATTTGATTTAAAAGGACTCACTTTCAAAAAGACCAGATCATTTGTTCTAAATTCCAAGGGTCTGTTTTTGAGATCATGATATAATTTCTGACGTTTCTGTGCATCTTTCATGTTTTTCCTTACCTTATTTAGCTCCGAATCCATGTTTTCAAGCATCTCTTTGGATATTTCAACCTCATTTGTGAATTAAAAAGTGAATGCAGCAGCAAGCAATTATAACCATACATTGCTTCAAAAGGTGTCATCCTAATAGGGGAATGCCATGCACTATTATATGCATACTCAACCAAAGGCAAATATTCAGTCGAATTTTTTTGCTTGTCATTCACATACATGCGTAACATATCCTCAAGCACCCTGTTAACCCTCTCGGTCTCACCATCGGTTTGAGGATGAAATGCAGTACTCATGCATAATTCTGTTCCTATGGATTGAAATGTTGCTTTCCAAAAATTAGATGTGAACCTTGCATCCCTATCTGAAATTATACTTTTGGGTATACCATGTAACCTAAAGATTTCTTTTATGAAAAGTTTAGCAACATGCAAAGCTGTATCAGTTTTCCTCATGGGAAGAAAATGTGCCATTTGTATTGTAATTCTCGTTTATGTATTTCTTCAGAATCTGTTTTGAAAGAAAAGATCCTACATGACTGTCATGATGCACCTTTATCTGCACACCCTGGTTTTTCTAGAACTTATGCAAAAGTGAAAGCTTCGTATTACTGGCCACGTATGAAATATGATATTAAGAGGTATGTGGAAGAATGTCTGAAATGTCAACAGGTTAAGGCCGAATTTAAAAGGAGTCCTGGCATGTTACAACCATTAGATGTGTTTGATAAAAAATGGGAATCCATCTCTATGGATTTCATAACAAAGTTGCCTGTGACTAAAAGTGGGCATGATACCATCTTTGTTGTTGTGGACCGTCTTACAAAGATGACACATTTTCTTCCCATGAGGAAAACTGATACAGCTTTGCATGTTGCTAAACTTTTCATAAAAGAAATCTTTAGGTTACATGGTATACCCAAAAGTATAATTTCTGATAGGGATGCAAGGTTCACATCTAATTTTGGGAAAGCAACATTTCAATCCATAGGAACAAAATTACGCATGAGTACTGCATTTCATCCTCAAACTGATGGTGAGACCGAGAGGGTTAACAGGGTGCTTGAGGATATGTTATGCATGTATGTGAATGACAAGCAAAACAATTGGACTGAATATTTGCGGCGCTGTCGCATTCACTTTTTAATTCACTAAATCAGGTTGAAATATCCAAAGAGATGCTTGAAAACATGGATTTGGAGCTAAATAAGGTAAGGAAAAACATGAAAGGTGCACAAAAATATCAGAGATGATATCATGATCTCAAAAAAAGACCCTTGGAATTTAGAACAAATGATCCGGTTTTTCTGAAAGTGAGTCCTTCTAAATCAAATCTGGTTTTAGGCAAAGATCACCGATTGTCTCTCTCTAGAATTTTTGATTTTGCAGGGCCCAAAAGTGATATCTGGAAGCAGATTTTGACCTTAGGCATCTCTAACACTATTGTATAGATTTAAGAATTGAATATTTTTGTCTCTCACAAGCTCAAGCTGATTCCTCACCATTTTTGAGTTACAGGGCTTGGAAAAGTGCCGTTTTCCAACACTTGAAAAAAAGAAAAAGAGAAGCCTTCATTCATTCATCTTATTCATGTTCCCAGATTTAGAAAACGCACATGGGTATATAGGTTATTTTTGGGTGATAGACGTGTGTTTGTGAGTGCGTTGTAGGGATCACCTCTATTTTTGTAGGTAGGATTCTTGATGGTGGACATGAAAAGTAGATGCATGGGTGGTCTGGAAGTCCTGCATGAGACATGCGAAAAGACTCTATCTTGGAGCATGCAGAGTCTAAAAGTGCGGGTCTAGGAAGGCGTGATTGGTCGTGCGCTGGCGAAAGGTGGAGATCCAAAAAGACAAAGACTGAGAGATAGAAAAGGAGGATGGTCGTATAGTCATTACGATCGTTTTTCAGCTTCTGGAATGGCAATTGAGATTCAGATTGAGATTGAGATTGAGATTGTGACTGTGATTGCGATTGGGATTGAGATTGTGATTGTGATTGAGATTGGGATTGAGATCAGCTCGGGGGTGGTCGGGTGGATGAGGCTTCACATTGAAGCTATCTTATAGATTTTGTAACGCAGATCAGTACTACTTGTAAATCTGCACAGATAATAAAATTCTCTCTCTTCTTGTTCTACGTATGCTCTGTTTTCCTTCTTTATATCTTATGGTGTCGAGGCCTATTATTCTAGGTGGGATTGGGATTTAGGATTAAGAGACTCGTTACAAGTGGTATGAGAGCAGAGTTGGATTTCGAGACAAGATGCAGGCTTTGAAGAAGAAGATAGAAGAACAAGAGGAGCTTATCCATAGATTGAATGTAGAATTACATAAAGAAAGATCCAACAAACAAAAAGAGGGTACTGCAAATGCTTCCACGGACCTCAATGATGAAGGTGGTAATGGTGCGGGCACATCGAACGCACGTAGAGCTAGACGGCAACGTGAACCCGAAGAGAACGATGACGTAGGTAAATCTACACTCAAGCAAGTGTTTAAAAGTGCAAAATTAAATGAATTTGATGGTGAGAAGAAAACTGGAGAGGATCTTGAAGCATGGATTGAGGAACTTGAAGATTTCTTTGACCTGCACGTATTTAGTGAGGAATCAAAAGCAAAGGTGGAAATTCTGCATCTACGAGGATTCGCAAAACTATGGTGGAAATCATACATACAAACAAGAACACGTGAAGGTCCGATCCTATGGAAAGAGTTTCGAGAGAAGCAGAGAATCGTTATTGTTCTCCACATTATCGGAGGGAAAAGAAAATGGAATTCTACTCTTTCAAGCAGTATGAGGATGATAGGTATAACTTGTCTGTTGAAGAATATAAGGAGAAATTTTTGCGTTTACATAAGTATGCATTAGAAGTTTCCGGAGATGACCTAAAATGGCAGTTTATTGAGGGTTTGCGGGAAGAGCTTCACTATCAAGTAAAGGGGTCCGGATGTGTAGATTTTCTTGATGCGGTTGCAAAAGCAGAGAACTTTGAGAAGATGGAGAAGTTTACCACGAAAAAGGCATCCAAATCAAGGTTTATCTAAACACGACATCGACCCCCAATACCTATTTCAATAAATCAGAATGGACAAAGACTAACTCTATTAATGGTCAAGGAGGAAAAACTAAGCCGAAGCAAACAGATACACTTAAGAAGCAAGAAGTTGTGCACTGGCAACGTGATTCTGATTTCTTGGAGCGGGCTAAAAGACTGGGACTTTGTTTTCAATCTAGAGAACAAGGACATCGCACTTTTGAATGTCCAAACAAGGCCATCAACCGTTTTATGCAAGCGAATATAGCTCATCTACAAGAAGAAAATAGGACAATTGAGGAAGCGGATGATCAAGGTAAGTGTTCTAGCCCTAGACTTCAATGCATGAAAACTTCTTCTCATTCAAGGGCATCGGTGATTAGGATTATGGGGGACATATCCTCACGTAAGGTTAGTTTCTTGATTGATTCGGGTGGTAGAAATTGTTTCCTTTCACTTAAGATGGTAGAAGCTTTAGGGTTGCATATTGAGATGCAGACTAAAAGACCTCTAGAGATGGATAATGGTAGGATACACTATACTTGAGGCTGTATTGAGAATCTTGATTTTATGTTAGGAGAAAATAAGTTTTTGGGTACCTTCCATGTAATTGAAATGAGAGAATGTGATGTAATCATCGGAATGGACTGGTTAGTTAATAACAGTGTCGTGATTGATTGTGAAAGCAGGATCCTTACTTTGAAAATAGAAGGGAAGGAACATCGTCTTGAAGGCAAGTGTAATTCAAGTTTTTCTCCTATTTCTGCAATAAAGTTGATTAGGGGTATTTGACACGGTTGTGAGACATATTTGGTTTATGTGCATGACCTTCAAGATAAGAAGAAACAAGAGGAAATACCTGAATATGTTAGAAAACTTTTAGATGAGTACGCAGATGTATTTCCTGATGATCTACTAGGCATGCCTCCTCCTAGGAAAATTGACCATGCTATAGACCTTTATCCAAGAAGTGAGCCTTATTCGAGAGCACCTTATAGGTTCAATATTGATGAATTGAAAGAGTTGAAGCTCCAACTGGATGATCTATTGAAGAAGGACTTGATAAGACGTAGTGTTTCACCTTGGGGAGCACCTGTTTTGTTTCAGAAAAAGAAAGATGGTTCACACAGACTTTGTATCGACTATAGGGGATTGAACAAGAAAACCATAAGAATGAGTATCCACTACCACACATAGATGAACTACTGAGTCAATTGAGTGATGCCACAATATTCACTAAAATTGACTTAAGATCAGGAGATCATAAAATTAGAGTAAAGTCTGAGGACATACCCAAAACTGCTTTTAGAACACGATATGATCATTATGAGTTCACGGTTTTGCCTTTTGGATTGACAAATGCTCCTGCAACATTTATGTGTTTGATGAATAATGTGTTTCATGAATATCTCGATGAATTTATATGAGTTTTTCTTGACGATATTTTTGAGTATTCTAAGGATGATGATGAACATGCATTGCATCTCAGGAAGACTTTACAAAAACTAAGAGAGCATAAACTATATGGTAAGATGAGTAAATGTTTTTTTGCAGAAGGGGAAGTGACTTATTTGGGGAGAGTTGTTTCTAAGGAAGGGATTCACATAGATCCTGAGAAAGTTAAAAGCATAGTTGACTAGCCTACACCCAAATGTGTGAGAGATGTGAGAAACTTCCTTGGTTTGGCACAATATGAGAGGGCACACATTAGGGAGTTTTCTCAAATTGCAAATCCTCTTACAGAGTTGACAAAGGAAAATAGAGAGTTCACATGGAACGATGAGTGTCAAAATGCGTTTGATGAATTAAAACAGAAAATTATCAAAAATTGTGTGCTAAAGATACCTAAGCTAGGGAAGTCTTTTATTGTTGCATGTGATGCTAGTGGAAGCCAAATCAGATGCGTACTTTCACAAGAAGGGAGGGTAGTGGCTTATGAGTCAAAGAAATTAAGGAAACATGAATTAAATTATACGAAACATGACTTAGAAATGCTTGGAGTTGTTCATGCACTTAAACATTGGAGACACTTATTGCTTGGAGTAAAGTTTGAATTGAGAACAGATTAATAGAGCGTTAAATACATATTTACTCAACCTTTACTTAACAATAGACAAAAACGATGGATCCAATTGGTAAGTGAATATGATTTTGATATTAAATACTTAGCAGGAAAAGAAAACAAGGTGGCGGATGCTTTGAGTCGTAAACCCTTATGCACTTCAATTTCTATTTTATCCTCTGATTTTGATATTGGAAAAGAATTAAAAGAAGATTTATTTTTATGGAGCAATCTTGAAATTTTGGGGTATGAATCCAGGTTCTATGTTTTAGGGAAAATTTCATTTGAGAAATAATGATTTGTATTGTAATCCTCGTTTATGTATTTCTTCAGAATGTGTTTGGAAAGAAAAGATCCTGCATGATTGTCATGATGCACCTTTCTCTGCACACCCTGGTTTTTCTAGAACTTATGCAAAAGTTAAAGCTTCGTATTACTGGCAACGTATGAAATATGATATTAATAGGTATGTGGAAGAATGTCTGAAATGTCAACAGGTTAAGGCCGAATTTAAAAGGAGTCCTAGCATGTTACAACCATTAGATGTGCCTGATCAAAAATGGGAATGCATCTCTATGGATTTCATAACAAAGTTGCCTATGACCAGAAGTGGGCATGATACCATCTTTGTTGTTGTGGACCGTCTTACAAAGATGACACATTTTCTTCCCATGAGGAAAACTGATACAGCTTTGCATGTTGCTAAACTTTTCATAAAAGAAATCTTAAGGTTACATGGTATACCCAAAAGTATAATTTCGGATAGGGATGCAAGGTTCACATCTAATTTTTGGAAAGAAACATTTCAATCCATAGGAACATAATTATGCATGTGTACTGCATTTCATCCTCAAACCGATGGTGAGACCGAGAGGGGCTAACAGGGTGCTTGAGGATATGTTACGCACGTATGTGAATGACAAGCAAAACAATTGGACTGAATATTTGCCTTTGGTTGAGTATGCATATAATAGTGCATGGCATTTCTCTATTAGGATGACACCTTTTGAAGCAATGTATGGTTATAATTGCTTGCTGCCGGATTCACTTTTTAATTCACAAAATCAGGTTGAAATATCCAAAGAGATGCTTGAAAACATGGATTTGGAGCTAAATAAGGTAAGGAAAAACATGAAAGATGCACAGAAACATCAGAAATTATATCATGATCTCAAAAACTTGGAATTTAGAACAAATGATCTGGTTTTTTTGAAAGTGAGTCCTTCTAAATCAAATCTGGTCTTAGGCAAAGATCGTCGATTGTCTCCTCGTTATGCTGGTCCTTTCAAAATCTTAAAGAAAATTGGTTCTGTTTCATATTTACTTGACCTACCTAACACTTTGAAAATTCATCCAGTCTTCCATGTTGGATTACTTAAAAAGTATGCTCCTAATGCTGATCATGTTTTGCAGGACAAATCTAAGTTGAAGGAAGATGCCACTTTTGAGCTTGAACGAGAAGTTATAATGGATAGGAGAATTAGACATCCTAGGAATCGTGAAATAGTTGAAATTTTAGTAAAGTGGTTTGCATATCCTATCAAAGATTCAACATGGGTTGGTTTAGATGAGTTTATGGAACATTATGCTTCTTTCCAACTCTGAGGAGAGAGTTCTTAAAAGAGGGGGAGAATTGTAAGATTCCACATTGATTTTCCACCCGGAAAAAAGAAAGATGTGTAGGTAATAATGAAATTTTGTGTTTAGGATATTGTGATCATGTCTGCAAAATTTTGTAGCAATAAGTTTTTACATTCTCTCTCTAGAAAGTTGTCGCATGAAATCTGTATGTTAATTTCGAGCATGAAGATGAAGGAATCTGAAAAAGTGTTGCTTGAGAGAAAGATAGAGTACTCTTGGTAGAACAACTTTACCTGATTGAATTTTTTGTAGTTCCTATGTTTTATGTCTCATTTGTATCCATGAAGATAGGTTAATGAAGAGATTTTTCATATTTTTTCATCTCTCTCTAGAATTTTCGATTTTGCAGCGCCCAAAAGTGACATCTGGAAGCAGATTTGGACCTGAGGCGTCTCTAACACTATTGTACAAATTTAAGAACTGAATATTTTTGTCTGTCACAAGCTCAAGCTGATTCCTAACCGTTTTCGAGTTACAAGGCTTGGAAAAGTGCCGTTTTCCAACACTTAAAAAAAAAATAAAATCCTTGATTCATTCATCTTATTCATGTTCGCGGATTTAGAAAACGCACATGGGTATATAGGTTATTTTTGGGTGATGGACGTGTGTGTGTGAGTGCGTTGCAGGGATCACCTCTATTTTTGCTGGTAGGATTCCTGATGGTGGGCATGAAAAGTAGATGCATGGGTGGTCTAGAAGTCCTGCATGAGACATGCGAAAAGACGCTATCTTGAAGCATGCAGAGTCTAAAAGTGCGGGTCTAGGAAGGCGTGATTGGTCTCTTACTTCTAGGTCGGAGTGTCGCGATAGATGGGTGTGTCGCGATAGACGGGTGTGTCGCGATACCTCGGTGTCTCACGATACACCGGGATATGGTGAATTTTTCTGATCTGGCTAGTGATCTAGGAGCTCTCAGTCTGCACAATGTCGTGGTGCACTCAGAATCATGATAGGGTCAATTTTTTTGGTGTGTCATGATAGCTCGAGCTCGATGCCTCGGGGCATGCACAAAGGATTTCCGTACCTGCTGAGCTTGCTGGAGATGGTGAGGATGCTGCAACCTGCAAGAAACATGCAAAAACACACAAAAACAACAATACACACTCGCTCTCTCTCAAACTCGCACAAAGCAAATGAGGAGAATGAATTGGAAGTGGGAATATGAAGTGGAGAAGGAGATGGAGATGGAGAAAAAAAAAACAAGAAATTTTACCTATTACTTACCATTCCAACGCGTCCTCTGTATGTATTACCATCACATGCTCGTCCTCAAAGCTGGATCCCCGGCAACGGCGCCAAAATTTGGTGTAGCTCAATGATGAGTAGCACCTCCTTTAATGTCAATCCGGGAAGACATGAGGATGGTATGAAGACCTCGAGCAAGTGAAGGCACAAATGTGTGAGTGAGAAGCACACCAACATGCACACACATACACACACGCGCACACACAGCAAGAACAAAGAGAGCAAGACAATGGAATCACTTCTATTGCAAAAAAGTTCTCATACAACTTCAAAACTACAAGAAGCTACCCCAAAAATGAGCTCTCTAGCTCTATTTATAGTTTTTGACTAGCTTTGGCCCTGTCCAGACCTAGTGTCCGACCTAGTTAAAAATTAGGTTCCAGGGCTTATTTGAGGGCTCAAATGAGGTCTAAAAAATATGAAAATTGGTAGGCAATTACTTCTTACTTCTAGGTCGGAGTGTCGCGATAGATGGGTGTGTCGCGATAGGTTGGTGTATCACGATTCCTCGGTGTGTCACGATAGACGGGTGTGTCGCGATACCTCGGTGTGTCACGATACACCGGGATATGGTGAATTTCTCTGATCTGGCTAGCGATTCTAGGAGCTCTCAGTCTACACAATGTCGTGGTGCACTCAGAATCATGATAGGGTCAGTTTTTCGGTGTATCACGATAGCTCGAGCTGGACGCCTCGGGGCATGCACAAAGGATTTCCGTACCTGCTGAGCTTGCTGGAGATGGTGAGGATGCTGCAACCTGCAAGAAACATGCAAAAACACACAAAAACAACAATACACACTCGCTCTCTCTCAAACTCGCACAAAGCAAATGAGGAGAATGAATTGGAAGTGGGAATATGAAGTGGAGAAGGAGATGGAGATGGAGAAAAAAAAAACAAGAAATTTTACCTACTACTTACCATTCCAACGCGTCCTCTGTATGTATTACCATCACACGCTCGTCCTCAAAGCTCGATCCCCGGCAACGGAGCCAAAATTTGGTGTAGCTCAATGATGAGTAGCACCTCCTTTAATGTCAATCCGGGAAGACATGAGGATGGTATGAAGACCTCGAGCAAGTGAAGGCACAAATGTGTGAGTGAGAAGCACACCAACATGCACACACATACACACACACGCGCACACACAGCAAGAACAAAGAGAGCAAGACAATGGAATCACTTCTATTGCAAAAAAGTTCTCATACAACTTCAAAACTACAAGAAGCTACCCCAAAAATGAGCTCTCTAGCTCTATTTATAGTTTTTGACTAGCTTTGGCCCTGTCCAGACCTAGTGTCCGACCTAGTTAAAAATTAGGTTCCAGGGCTTATTTGAGGGCTCAAATGAGGTCTAAAAAATATGAAAATTGGTAGGCAATTACTTCTTACTTCTAGGTCGGAGTTTCGCGATAGATGGGTGTGTGGCGATAGGCGGGTGTGTCGCGATACCTCGGTGTGTCACGATACACCGGGATATGGTGAATTTTTCTGATCTGGCTAGTGATTCTAGGAGCTCTCAGTCTACACAATGTCGTGGTGCACTCAGAATCATGATAGGGTCAGTTTTTCGGTGTGTCACGATAGCTCGAGCTCGACTCCTCGGGGCATGCACAGAGGATTTCCGTACCTGCTGAGCTTGCTGGAGATGGTGAGGATGCTGCAACCTGCAAGAAACATGCAAAAACACACAAAAACAACAATACACACTCGCTCTCTCTCAAACTCGCACAAAGCAAATGAGGAGAATGAATTGGAAGTGGGAATATGAAGTGGAGAAGGAGATGGAGATGGAGAAAAAAAAAACAAGAAATTTTACCTACTACTTACCATTCCAACGCGTCCTCTATATGTATTACCATCACACGCTGGTCCTCAAAGCTCGATCCCCGACAACGGCACCAAAATTTGGTGTAGCTCAATGATGAGTAGCACCTCCTTTAATGTCAATCTGGGAAGACATGAGGATGGTATGAAGACCTCGAGCAAGTGAAGGCACAAATGTGTGAGTGAGAAGCACACCAACATGCACACACATACACACACACGCGCACACACAGCAAGAACAAAGAGAGCAAGACAATGGAATCACTTCTATTGCAAAAAAGTTCTCATACAACTTCAAAACTACAAGAAGCTACCCCAAAAATGAGCTCTCTAGCTCTATTTATAGTTTTTGACTAGCTTTGGCCCTGTCCAGACCTAGTGTCCGACCTAGTTAAAAATTAGGTTCCAGGGCTTATTTGAGGGCTCAAATGAGGTCTAAAAAATATGAAAATTGGTAGGCAATTACTTCTTACTTCTAGGTCGGAGTGTCGCGATAGATGGGTGTGTCGCGATAGACGGGTGTGTCGCGATACCTCGGTGTGTCACGATACACCGGGATATGGTGAATTTTTCTGATCTGGCTAGTGATTCTAGGAGCTCTCAGTCTACACAATGTCGTGGTGCACTCAGAATCATGATAGGGTCAGTTTTTCGGTGTGTCACGATAGCTCGAGCTCGACTCCTCGGGGCATGCACAGAGGATTTCCGTACCTGCTGAGCTTGCTGGAGATGGTGAGGATGCTGCAACCTGCAAGAAACATGCAAAAACACACAAAAACAACAATACACACTCGCTCTCTCTCAAACTCGCACAAAGCAAATGAGGAGAATGAATTGGAAGTGGGAATATGAAGTGGAGAAGGAGATGGAGATGGAGAAAAAAAAAACAAGAAATTTTACCTACTACTTACCATTCCAACGCGTCCTCTATATGTATTACCATCACACGCTGGTCCTCAAAGCTCGATCCCCGACAACGGCACCAAAATTTGGTGTAGCTCAATGATGAGTAGCACCTCCTTTAATGTCAATCCGGGAAGACATGAGGATGGTATGAAGACCTCGAGCAAGTGAAGGCACAAATGTGTGAGTGAGAAGCACACCAACATGCACACACATACACACACACGCGCACACACAGCAAGAACAAAGAGAGCAAGACAATGGAATCACTTCTATTGCAAAAAAGTTCTCATACAACTTCAAAACTACAAGAAGCTACCCCAAAAATGAGCTCTCTAGCTCTATTTATAGTTTTTGACTAGCTTTGGCCCTGTCCAGACCTAGTGTCCGACCTAGTTAAAAATTAGGTTCCAGGGCTTATTTGAGGGCTCAAATGAGGTCTAAAAAATATGAAAATTGGTAGGCAATTACTTCTTACTTCTAGGTCGGAGTGTCGCGATAGATGGGTGTGTCGCGATAGACGGGTGTGTCGCGATACCTCGGTGTGTCACGAAACACCGGGATATGGTGAATTTTTCTGATCTGGCTAGTGATTCTAGGAGCTGTCAATCTGCACAATGTCGTGGTGCACTCAGAATCATGATAGGGTCAGTTTTTCGATGTGTCACGATAGCTCGAGCTCGACGCCTCGGGGCATGCACAGAGGATTTCCGTACCTGCTGAGCTTGCTGGAGATGGTGAGGATGCTGCAACCTGCAAGAAACATGCAAAAACACACAAAAACAACAATACACACTCGCTCTCTCTCAAACTCGCACAAAGCAAATGAGGAGAATGAATTGGAAGTGGGAATATGAAGTGGAGAAGGAGATGGAGATGGAGAAAAAAAAAACAAGAAATTTTACCTACTACTTACCATTCCAACGCGTCCTCTGTATGTATTACCATCACACGCTCGTCCTCAAAGCTCGATCCCCAGCAACGGCGCCAAAATTTGGTGTAGCTCAATGATGAGTAGCACCTCCTTTAATGTCAATCCGGGAAGACATGAGGATGGTATGAAGACCTCGAGCAAGTGAAGGCACAAATGTGTGAGTGAAAAGCACACCAACATGCACACACATACACACACATGCGCACACACAGCAAGAACAAAGAGAGCAAGACAATGGAATCACTTCTATTGCAAAAAAGTTCTCATACAACTTCAAAACTACAAGAAGCTACCCCAAAAATGAGCTCTCTAGCTCTATTTATAGTTTTTGACTAGCTTTGGCCCTGTCCAGACCTAGTGTCCGACCTAGTTAAAAATTAGGTTCCAGGGCTTATTTGAGGGCTCAAATGAGGTCTAAAAAATATGAAAATTGGTAGGCAATTACTTCTAAGGCTCCCCAAGCTGGAGGAATCCTCGGCTTGCAGAAAATGGAGCTACAAAAAGATGAAATGGTATTTACAATGGTTGTCAGTGATGAGAATCACTTTATACTAATGTAAGGATTGGAAAAATTTAATGGGTTGCCTTAGTGCTAGATCTGCATGCATGCCCGTACTTGCTTCTTCCCATATGATGCCAACAAAAAGCTACCCTATACTCAGCCTCATAACTGGAAGTGGCCGTAGTAGGCTGCTTCGTGCTCAACCAAGATATACATGAGCTACCAAGCATGAAGCAAAACCACTGGTGGACACACGAGTGTCATAGCAACCAACCTAATCACTGTCAGAAAAAGCATGCAAATCTAGCGGTAGTGATCCCCACTTGGGATAGAACAACCCAAGTAGCCGGGTACCACTCAAGTAGTGAAAGATGCACTCAACCGTCTGCCAATGCTTGATACGTGGGCAATGCATAAACCTGCTCATCTGTGAGACAACAAACTGAATATTTGGCTGAGTAATGCATAAGTAAATCAAGCATCCAACAGCTTGCTGATAGAGATCAACATCAATTGCATCTCCAACATCATGAAGACTCAATCGTAAACCTATCTCCATAGGAGTGGCAATAGGCTTACAGTCTTCAAGGCCAAAATGCTGCAATAATGTGCCAATACACAAAGCCATTCCATCATCAACTTGCATAAACTAAATGCCCAAATCATGATGCAAATGCCCCAAATCAGACATCTCAAATGAGGCATGCAAATCAGCCTTAAAATCAAGAATATGCATGTCATGAGGACCAATGAGCAGGATGTCATCAACATACACCAGAATGATCAGAAGTGCATCATTAGCACACTGAACATATAAGGTGCTTTCAGTTGGACTGTTCTCAAAACCATGTGCAATGAGATAGGCATGTATCTTTTCATAAAAAGCACGTGGTGCTTGCCTTAAACCATATAATGCCTTCTTTAACATGCACACCTGATTTTCATGCCCTTTCCGCACAAAGACATGGGGCTGAAAAACATACACTTCTTCATGCAAGTCGCCATTCAAAAATGTTGTTTTAATGTCCAACTGATGTACATTCCAACCATGATGAGCTACAAGTGCACAGATGCTACGAACAGTAGTCATTCGGCAAGTAGGAGCAACGGTTTAATCAAAATCCATGCCTCTTTCCTATGCATAACCCTTTGCAACAAGCCTAGCCTTATACCTATCAATTGTTCCATCAGGTTTATGGTTCAGCTTGTATACCCACTTAGTGCTAATGGCCTTCTTGCCAAGAGGCAAGTCACATAAAGAACATGTACCATTTTTCATGATAGCATCATATTCAGATTGCATTGCAGCTATCCAATGTTCAAAATTTTGTGCTTCATCAAACGAAACAGGTTCAGTCTCATCGCAGAGACTAGAGGCAGCCATAACATAGCAATCAGATGCAAAAGAGGCACTATGAGAGCCTGACTTAGTACAATATGATAGAGATGCATCTAATTTGTTGTCATGCAAAGTCTGCACCATCCATTTTGGCATAGTTTTTGTTTGCTCAATATCAGCTCTTTCATCAACAAGTGCATCATGTAAATCTGCATCAGAAATGGAATGATTTGCATCATCACATGAAACCTGCAAAAGTTGAGAAGTTGCCTCATTAGGACCAACACTAGACTCTTCACCTATAAAAAGAGGCAGCAACGTATCATATATGTCTTTGGAGCTAAGAGATGTCTCCTTAGTACATGAAAGTAACAACTGAATAGCATCTTCCACAAAAACAACATCACGGCTAACCAAAATGCATTTAGTATGTGGATGATACAGACGATAGCCTTTGCTTTCAGAACTATACCCAACAAAAATACATTTTACTGTTTTATCATTCAATTTTCTTTGATGTTGCACTAATGCATATTCCAAACAACCAAAAACACGTAGATGAGCAACAAATGGCTTGGAACCATGCCAAGCCTCATATGGAGTGATAGACTGCAGTGCCTTAGTGGGACACCTGTTAAGTACATATGCTGCACACATGACAGCCTCAAGCTAGAAACTATGTGGTAAAGCCTAAGTCTTGACCATACACCTCGCCATCTCCATGAGTGACCTGTTCTTCTGCTTAGCAAATCCATTCTATTGAGGTGTATATGGCACTATACACTGATGTTTTATCCCACGTTAAGCCAGAAATGCATTAAAGTCAGAGCTAGCCCAAACTGAACCATCTTTTGGAAAGGAAGAATGCTGCATTTTGCCCAAAATACAGTGTAAGCCGCCGGATTGGCATTCTGTATTTTCATAATTCCTATATTTTCCTATCTCGCACGAACCGAAAGGTCATAGCGAAGTGTTGTACCTTTTATCAATCAATGAAAAGACATTATGGTGACTTTCCGGTGACGACGAGCGGAATCGCCAGACTGTCTGTCTGGGCGACTGCAGTCATTGGAGACACTGTGGTGTATTATTCGTGAAATCTTGAGTACTGTTAACTCTTACTTTGTCTAATTACATTAACTTGTGATTAACATAATACTGTTAAGTTGCGGATAGTAAGTCTGTGTGACGGTAATGAATAATTCCTACGTTACTTATTGTGAAAAGGCTAACCAGAATTTTAACAGTAAGCAATTTGATATTGAACGCTAACGTACTGTGCATTGAGTAAGTTAATTGGGAAAATTAAGATACAGGGCCTCTGATAAATCAGACCCCTACCACTCCCAAGAACCCGAAGAACTTAAAAGTACCTGTGACGGAAACGTACTTTTAACACCGGCACTGTCTGTGGGAAGGTGGCAACAGATTGTGAATAATCAGTAAGGTGGAGGAGTACGCAAGTGGTGCAGCGGTGATAGTACCAAATTTGTTAGGGACACCCCCAGGTGGCAGAAGCATAGGCCCATTAAGCCCAATTGTTGAAGGATCGGAACCAGTTAGCAGTGATTCCGGTAGAATTCTGGTGACACATGAGGGAATTCCGGTGGATTCTGGTGTAATTTCCGTGTAGTCTACAGAAGGTACACTAACTTCGGAGTGTACAGGGATGCAGTGTGTAGTTGTTGGAACATCAAGCTTACACTATGCTTGAGGTGGATTTGATCTACATCAAAGGCTATCGCGTCGAAAGAATATCCGTTGGAGAGTTCTTTTTCTTATGCTCATTTATTGTATTTTTTTGAGAGATTTTTGATGGCTCATTTACCGTTGTAAAAGCCTTGACTTTACACATGTAAAGGTACAAATATAGAGCCCAAATCCCACGAATTTGTGGTGGTTGAAGTTGCATTCAATCAAGCAAATCAAGTCACCTAAAAGTAGATCAATCAAGATCTTCACTTTTCCTAGATTGTAGGAAAGTGAATTGATTCCCTCCAACAACCATTCCCACCTTCATTTGAATTCAAATTCAACTTGTAAAACTCGTGGAACACTCCTAGAGTCTATATAAAGACTTGGAATCACTTGTAAAATACATGGAAGCAATATACATACACTTGTGACCATCATTGTCTTGCTCCTTCAATTTTCTGCATCATCTTCTTCGCCAACAGTAATCTTGCAGAGGCTGCTGCTCTCTCCTCAGAGCTCCAAATTGAGTGCAAGAGGACTCATTGGAAAGGTATTAGTGTCTAGTTTATGCGTGTAGATTTTCAAAGCATTTGGTTCAGCAGATTTGGAGAAATCTCAGTTTTTCTGCCTCAGGGTCAATCTCTGTGTATTCCTGAAAAATAGGAAGTACCACCGGTGAATGTCACATTCATTCCTATAGCATATTTTGCTTATTCCTTATACTTTTGTGCATTACATACACTCAACCCTATGTGTATCACTCCCATAAAAGGATTTTTTCTAATTGTAATCACGCTGGTCGCTATGGGCATTTGAAGTTCATTGTCTCTTCCATAGATAGTAAGTTTTTTGAGCTAGTCGACCCGCGAACCTATCTGTTTTGTATCGACTCATTCTCCTTGATGCTCCAAAGTACATAGTGTATTTCTTTGCACTTATAGCATGCTTATAAGGTCTATTTGAGTCTCCATAAGCTCAAGGGCTGGTCTTGTGCTGGTTGGCTTGACCAAACTTCATCGCTTCGAAACACACTTTTCTACCTTCGACAAGCTTCTCCAAGTTTCTTTCAGTAGTTGACCCGACACCGTCTGGTCAGGATTCGACCCTTTTCGAGGATAAATTTATGTTACCCAGAGAGGTCATTGCCGGTGAAAGAATAACCTGTTTTGGGGAAAGTTCGATAAATTCCGGTGATAGTTCGGTACCAGTTTCGGGGAATTTACAGTTTTTCGGTGATAAGGTGATACTCCCTAGTGAATCCTCATTTCGGACACCACTGTTCGGGGCAAACTTACCCACCTCGGATAGTAAAGCTGAGGATAGGCTATTCGAATTGGAGATCTGTAAGAGGTTGAACGCTATTTTTGAGCCGGAAGGGAAGCAATCTAACCATACAGATTTCGAAGGACAAGAGACACCTCCGCAGAACTCAGGAAACAGTAACGGTACCACTAATATCACCATGAGTAGTCAGCAACAGCAACAACAACAACAACAACATCAACAACAACAGCAACAACAACACCCCCCTCCACTTCGACCGGTTCCAATAGGGGTTATGTACACAAATTTCGGTGGATTTCTAGGTGACGACCCTGATGCACATGTACGCACCTTTGAAATAAGTTATGTAGTGCTAAACCATCCACCAGATCCGGCATACAAGGCCATCATGTTTCAGTCAACATTAGTCAATGAAGCAGCGAGGTGGTTAACAGAGTATGATTTCAACCATTTCGTTAACTATGAGGCGGTAAGAGATGCATTTTTACAGAGGTTTCGGTTGAAGAAAAATCCTGCCGAAATCTTCGATTACTTGCAGAACAATAGACAGAAGCCGCACCAGACTATTCAGGTATATGCAACATTGTATAGAACTCATCTAAGACAACTACCTCGGGCACATGCTAATTTACCGGATGATGTTATAACCCAGTGGTTTATTAATGGTTTGACCCCACAGCTAAGACAAATCATGATCATCCATTGTGTGGGTGCTATGACACTGGATGCTGTTATTGCGATGGCTCTACAGCTAGAGCATAAAGTTGGAGGATTCACTGAAGACTTGGAGTGGCTTAAGGCCAGTAAAAACATTATAGATGATCCGACTAAGCAGATGTATTGCACCAAGTGCAAAAATCCAGGGCACACCAGTGCTACTAGTGCCCTTAATCAGATGTATTGTGCCATCTGCAATACCACCGGACACTCAACCAAAAATTGTGCGTATAATGCCAAAGTGCAGGGACGAGCAGTTGTAAACGCCATTATACAAGAGCTAGGGCAGCCAGCAACCCACTACGTGCCACCACAGATGCAAAACAATCAGTCGCAAGGATACAAAAATTACAGGGGACAGCGGAATACTAACTTCAATGCAAATCGATGGCAGGCCAGTACATCAGCAGAGGGTACTTCTCTGCCACCACCTCGATGTCATTTTTGAGGTGAGATTGGCCAAATCCGGAGATTTTGTAAGGATGCAGCCGAATATGACAAAAGAAAGAAAGAGCTTCAAAACTCGATGACCAACATGGTCTATATCTCACCAGTGGAATCACAAGCAGTAGTGATCCAGACAAGATCGGGAAAGCAGTTGCAACCAGGAGCTGAAGTGTTTGAACCTGGTATCCGCGAACATCAACGAATGTATACCAAAGCCAGTCAGTGGGCCGCCAAAGAACCAACTATATTCCCTGATCCAATTCCGTGACACACGCTCCCCTGCCAAAGGTGAGAGCGCATGAACAATCCTCTACTCCAGTAACATGAGAATCATCATCAGAATCAGTGAAGAGTGCAATTCCAACAGACCAGGTATGGGATATTCTCTCGAAGGCTTCAATTACACTCCCTTTGGGGCAGCTACTCTCCTTGGTGCCTGGAGTTAGGCAGCAATTCCAGCAATAGGTCAGTCTTGGATCTCCCAGTACTCCGGCGACTGCAACAATACAACCGGAAATTGATTCTACGGTGGATCATTCAGTCCCCTTAATCACTGTCTGGTATAAAAATCACAAGATTATGCAAGTGCTAATTGATGGTGGTTTGGGTGTGAATATAGCAACTGCAGCTCTCTGCAAGAAATTGGGGTGGACCCAGATCGAGCCCGTCCAATTCTTTGTCAGAATGGCAGACCAATCCGGAGTCCATTCGGTAGGACTAGTACGGAATATCCCGATTACTTTGCAGGGTACCATATTCAAAATGACTTTTGTGGTCTTAGAACTAGCAGAATCCAGCCTCGACTATAATCTTCTTTTCGGTAGACCCTGGTTGAAACAGGCCAAAGTGATACATGATTGGTCAGTGCAGGAATCGACTTTCAAAGATAATCACTGTAGATATGTTGTCAAACTGGATGCCATTCATCCCTGTGAGCTTCATGCCAGACCCTATGTAGCAGAGCTGGTCCACATGTTGGATGGCTTATCTGACGATGAAGAAGAGGCGTTTTTGAAGAACAATAAAGATCTGATTTCCTTAGGTACTATAGATCTTCAAGCTGTAGTAGACAACTGGAGTCCGGCAGCCTGTATGGTTGTTCTTGTGACCGGAAATGCGGATGCAGATGATAGTGTTGCTATGGATGGAGCCACTCTACATCAACGTTTACAATCAGCTGGCGACTTGGGGAAACCTCGTCAATTTTATGTCCCGGAAGACCAGTTAGTAACCTACAATTTGGGTGATGAAAGCAACCCGTAACCTGTTAAGATTAAGGTAGGACTTTCCGAGGTATTTCAAGATGATTTGATCCGACTCTTGCATGAGTTTTTTGATGTTTTTGCTTGGGACTATCACGATATGAAAGGTCTTGACCCGTGGATCTATCAACATTGGGTAGTGCTCAAACCTGAGGCGAAGCCAATTAAACAATCCAGTTACCGAATGAATCCCAACTACGCAACACAGGTCAAGGCAGAACTCGATCGGTTACTAAAGATGGGATTCATTGTACCAATCGAGCACGCTGAATGGATATCTCCGATTGTGATTGTTCCAAAGAAAAACAAACAACTGCGTATCTGTGTGGATTATTGGAAATTGAATGCGGCCACGGTACCTGATCCATTTCCTCTTCCCTTTCTTGACACAATGCTCGACACAGTGGCCGGGCACGAGATGTACTCTTTTCTGGATGGCTACAGTGGTTATAACCAGGTCAGAATGGCAGAACAAGACATACCGAAAACAACTTTCATCACGAATTGGGGTGTTTATGCTTGTACGGTAATGTGGTTTGGGTTAAGGAATGCTCCAAGCACATTTCAACGGTGTATGCAAGAAGTTTTTTCACCCTATTTAACTACTTTTATGCAAGTATATTTGGACGACTTCTCCTTATTTGGCAAGATTGCGGCGCACCTGTATCATTTACAGTGCTGCTTTGAGAGATGCCGAGAATACCGACTCTGCCTGAACTCGACAAAATTTGTTTTTGCGGTTTCTTGTGGTAACTCCTTGGACGTATTATATGTGCACAAGGTATCCAAGTCGATCCAGACAAAGTTGCAGCTGTGTTGGAAGCCCCCGTCCCTACAACGCCGAAAGAAGTTATGCGCTTCCTGGGATAGATTCGGTGGCATGGTCGACACTTACGGTGGTTAGCCCATTTGGCAATACCACTTAATCGGTTGATGACTAGTACTCCACGACAGTTTGAATGGACCCCAGAATGCCAGACTGCATTTGATCGTTTAAAAGGATTATTGACACAGGCCCCAATTTTGCAACCCCCTGATTAGGAACGTCCGTTTCATGTCTTTGTTGATGCATCGGACATTGCCATTGGAAGCATTTTAATGCAGCAAACTGACAAGTGGTTCTGGCCTGTCTATTATGCAAGTCGTCATCTCGCTTCTGCTGAAAAGAACTATTCAGTGACCGAAAGAGAATGTCTCGGGTTGGTGTATTCTGTGAAGAAATTCCGGCATTATTTGCTCGGCCAAAAATTCACCTTTCACGTGGATCATGCCGCACTTGTATATCTGGTACGGTAGCAACATTTAGGTGGTCGCTTGGCTCGATGGGTTTTATTATTACAGGAGTTCGACTATGAAGTGATTCATCGACCCGGTACAGCACATGCCTTAGCAGATTTTCTCTCTCGGTTGGATTCCGGTGAAGCTCCGGTGGGCATTGATGATACCACACCAGCAATTTATGCTACCAAACCAGCTCGTGACGAATCTACTGAACATCCTGTGCTGCCTACCTTCTATGATACGTTGTTAACTTTTTTGACTGATGGATGTCTTCCTCCTCATACATCTCTAGCTATGCGGCGGAAAATTGCAGTTTACAATCGCAGATTCCGGTTGATTGTAGGATAGTTGTACTATATGGATCATACTGGTGTCTTACTTCATTGTATCCGACCTCATGAAGCAGACTCGATTATTGCTATGGCACATTCAATACCCTCTAGTGGACATTTTGCAGCAGATCTTACTCACCGAAAAATTCTGCAAAGTGGGCTTTGGTGGCCTACCATGTACAAAGATGTGATGCAGTTTGTGCAGTAGTGTGACACTTGTCAACAATCTGGACAACCATTACAATGCCACTTCTTTACTTTGCAACCTGTATTACCTTTGGAACCCTTTCAAAAGTGGGGTCTTGATTTTTTTGGACCAATAACACCACCAGCGATCCTTAGCAACAATCGATATATACTGACCTGTACAGATTACGTGACCAGGTGGGCGGAAGCTTGGGCTTTACGGTCAGCCACAACTGTTTCGGTGGCAAAATGCCTGATGAAGGACGTATTCCCGCGTTATGGATTACCTCTGGAACTTGTGACAGATCAAGGAACACATTTTGCTAACAATTTAATGCGCGCACTAACGCATACTTTTCAAATTCTGCATAAATTCAGTTCCCTATATTATCCCCGTGCAAATGGTTTAGCTAAAAGTACCAACAAGACGCTGTTGAGTATGCTTCGCAAATTGGTCGTAGAATCACCAGAGCATTGGGATCAATTACTTCCCGCAGTGTTATGGGCATACCGGACTACATACAAAGTTGCAACCAGAATGACCCCTTTTAAGCTTGCTTATGGGTTGGAAGCAATCGCGCCGATGGAGATTGTCGTGCCAAGTCTACGTGTGGCCCTAACTCAGAAATTACTGCGCGAAGACTCTTTGCCATTTCGGTTGGAAGCACTCAGAGACTTGGATGAACATCGTTGGGAAAGTTTGCTAGTTCTCCAAGAAGTTCAGTTGCGGCAAGCACGTACCCATGATCGGTTTCTCAAAACTCCAGTTTTTACGGTGGGCCAACTTGTGCTATTTTATAATGCTAAATCAAATCGTTCTGCTAGAAAATTTAAATTATGGTGGTTCGGTCCTTACCCAATTAGTGAGCAAGTAGGGCCAGCTACTTTTCGGTTGACTAACTTGACCAGAGTTCCTCTTCCTAAAGTAATCAATGGTTCAAAGCTACGCCCATATCACGTACCGCCTGATCATCGCTGACATGTCCCTCGTCTTTCCGCATGTCACTTACTTTCTTTTTATTTCCGTATTTTGGCTGTATATAGACCATAAATTTCCTCATTTTGATATCTAATTATGATTCATTGCTGCCCTGTGTTACTGATTCTGCTCATGCATGCACGCCGTAATTATGGCGGTTATCATTTCCATACCGCGCGATGATTAGGGTTTTCGATCGCTTCCCAGTGCCGAGTGTCTACTTAATCTTCTTCTTTTCGCTGTTAATCGCTATTGTGTCTGTGTGATCTGTGCGCTGTGTTTTCTGTGCTCTCTGTATTCATGTCGTGTGCTCTCGCGTGCGCATCATGGAAGCATTAGCTAATGTTGCTACCTTCCGTGAAGGACTCACCCCGGACATGAGTGAGTTTCTGCGCATCCGAGGTCTTTTGAACTTCGCTGAATTGCCTTGGCATTTAGTGGAGTGTCACCTTTTTTATGTGCAGATTATTGCTGCCATTGCCGCCACACCTGCTACGGAGCAGAGTTGTCCGATTACATGTTTACCATCTCGCATCGTAATCATGTTAACGTCATTCGTTGAAGCATTTCATCTGCCCATAGAAGGAGTGGAGAATGGTCCTCTCCTTCCTATTGCTACTATGGTCGAATTATTTCCCCGACACTCATCGAATGAGTACGCCATTTTGTGTCACCCTGACCCTGACCGCACTGCATTACAATTCTTAGTTGCTATCCTTAATTTACAGAAATGTACTTACGGGATTTCACGCCCATTTTATTCGATGATTGACATGGCTTCTCGTGAGCTTGTCAATATCACCTCTTTTTATTTCCGGCGCATTCACTGTGAATGTGTTACGGTTATTAAACACATTAAAAAGGGTGATCTTCCACGATCATGCCTTCCCCACATTCTGACATTCCTCTTTCCAGCCATTCAAGCCGCGCAACCCCCGCCCAGAGGTCCAATCTTGTTCCATGAAGAATCTGCCCAAGTGCTCGAAGACACAGAAGATGATGATGAAGATCTCTTCCAACTCCTTCGTCGGAAACGCAGTCGCATAAGCCCGTCTGAAATTCAAGTGCAAGGTTCCACCGCAGCCAATGAAGAAGAGATCTTCCATGACACCACAACTTCGATCCACCTTGAGTCTTCCGCCCACTCTTCTCCCATTCGGCAATAGGAACAAGGCGTGTCTACTACTGATTCCAAAGAAAGCTCTTCTCGGGAGAATTCTCAGCAACAGACTCACGAAGATGTGCAAGCCATTGTCACCGACATTGTTAATGAAGTGATCGCTTTGGTGGATACGACAATTAACAAAACTGAAGCAATAACGCAACAGACAACCGGAATTGTGCTGGTGCCTATCATGCATTCTGATGCACCAATTGTCCCAATTCAACCTATTGTCCCTGAAGCACCGGCTTCCTCATCCTCTTTGCCTAATTATTCCCCACCATCTTCCCCTCACCTCTTATCCGCCTCTTCCTCCCAGCCACTTCCTCCTCCTCTTCCGGTTCCCATGTTTACTAAATTAGAGTCCATGGGTCGAATGCTAATCCAATTCTCACACTAGCTACCGATGCAACTCAGAATGGTCACTGATAATATTCGTCAAGGATTGCAACATAAAGTCGATACCTTAGAAGCAGATATTACTCCACTACAGGAAGAAGTCGATGTAGTTAAGGTAGAAAATCATGGTCTACACTTACAGATTCAACAGCTTCAAGATCAACTAGCACAAAGAGATGCTTTGCTGTGTCAAAAGGATACATAAATCAGCACGTTGAAGCAAGAAATCATTGATAAATCAGATGCAATGATTGCCATAGGCTATGAACTTCATAGCACGCGGAACACATACAATATATTAGAAGAAGCTTCTCAGTCTCTTACCGCAAATGTACTTAAAGCGGAAGCAGAGCTGCATAAAACTATGGAAACTCTGTTCAAACGTGATCAAGAGTTACAGGAAGAGTTGGGACGATATCTCAAATTGAAGAAGGAATTGGAAGGAGTGCAGAAAGAAAGAGAAGCCTACTACAAAACCATGCAGTTCCAATATGAAGAACTGGAGAGAAGAGAAAAGCAGCTCGGTTATCAAGCAGAACGTTTATCCAGAATAGATAAACAAATTGAAGATATGAAATTGAGTCGTGATGTCGCCCTGACAAATGATTTCTACTTGCAAGAGGCATTTTTGCAGACGTAGACAGAAATTTTGATGAGTCAAGTGATTGCAACAAGTTCTGTTCGCACTGACGCTCAGTTAGTAGAGCTAGAAACTTTAAAGTTAATGCTGGATTGTTTGAAGCAGAAGATTTCCAGAACTTTTAAATTAGCTCACACCATGTATATACAGGGCATAGTAGACGAGCCCTAAATTTTGTTTCGTTACGGGTTCAAGTCCATCGTGTGTGCCAGTGTAAGCCACCGGATTGGCATTCTGTATTTTCATAATTCCTATATTTTCCCATCCCGCACGAACCGAAAGGTCATAGCGAAGTGTTGTACCTTTTATCAATCAGTGAAAAGACATTATGGTGACTTTCCGGTGACGACGAGCGGAATCGCGAGACTATCTGTCTGGGCGACTGCGGGGTCATTGGAGACACTGTGGTGTATTATTCGTGAAATCCTGAGTACTGTTAACTCTTACTTTGTCTAATTACATTAACTTGTGATTAACACAGTACTGTTAAGTTGCGGATAGTAAGTCTGTGTGACGGTAATGAATAATTCCTGTGTTACTTACTGTGAAAAGGCTAACCAGAATTTTGACAGTAAGCAATTCGATATTGAATGCTAACGTAGTGTGCATTGAGCAAGATAATTGGGAAAATTAAGATACAGGGCCTCTGATAAATCAAACCCCTACCACTCCCAAGAACCCAAAGAACTTAAAAGTACCTGTGACAGAAACGTACTTTTAACAACAACCTTCACAAACATGTTTTCCTGGTGCCTTTGGGCAAAGAGGACACCATTTCAGATTTCTGCAAGCATAGCAAAGTAGAAAAATTCAGATGACCAAAGCGTGCATGCCAAAGCTTTGCATTTGACATAGCCTAGGAATCATGCACTGTACATGCCGAATCATTTACAGATCTTTCATAATCTATGAGCTTATACAGCCAATGACACAAAATGCCAGAAGCAATAATGACATCACCATTTGATAGATCATGAACTATTCATCTATCATCAACAAATTTCACAACCAAGCCAATTTTGGCTAATGCAAAAACTGATGATAATTTTTTCTTGATCCCTAGCACAAACAAAGCATATGACAAAGTGAAAGAACTACCATCAATAGTAGTCAAAATGATCTTACCGACTCCCATAAGAGGATAAGAGGAGTTGTTGGTGCATGTAACATTATTCCCTGTAGGGACTAGCTTGAGTGAAGAGAAGAAACTGCGCTATGAGGTAATATGTTTGGTCGCCCCACTATCAAAGTACCAAACATCTGAGTCTATTGCAGACATGCACTGCTCATGAGAAGATGGGTCAAAACTGCAAACAGTACTAAACGCCCATTCTTTTTCCTACACAAGATTAGCAGACTTTGTTTTCACTGTAAAGGCCTCTGCAGCAACCATTCTGGCCTCTTTCTTCTTTGCATCTTTAGCATCTAGTTTTGGACAGCTCTTAATGACATGATCATTTGCATTACAATATTTGCAAAACACTTTATGCTTTTTTGATTTCTTCTCATCTTTGTCTTCCTTGTTCAAATGTGGAGCATTTGGAGATTTTTTCTTACTAGTAGAAGAGCTTCATTTTCCTTTGCCCTTCTAACTAACCAGGAAATCTTGATCTGCAACACACATAATAGACGTGTTCTACCTAGACTGGTCTTCTTGCAACAAAACAGAAACTAACTCTTCAAATGTTACGGCATTTGGATTGCCTTTCATTATCAAATGAAGAGTAGAAGGAAAACGCTGATATGAGTACAAGGGAGCTGTCAAGAAGGACTTCATCTGCAGAAATCAATTGTTCCTTCAAACCCTTGATCTTTGTCAGAAAGATGTCCGTCGAGTCACCTTCATTCATGTGCTCACTCTCCAACTGTTTTCGGAGGTAAGCAATATGAGCCTCATTCGTAGCTTGGTACAATGTGGTAAGTGTACTTCAAGCATCCTTAGCTGTTCTGCAAGAGTGAATGTGAGGAATAATGGCACGTTTGGCAGACAAAGCTATCAATGCATGTTCCTGAGCATCTCTGCCATCCCAATGAATTTCCTCTATAGTACCTGCAACAAAAACAACAACACAAACAGGAATATGTAGAATATCACCATCTTCGACACCTTCTGCATCAGCTTCAGTACCTGTAGTTGTAACAATTGAAGGTGTGATAGGACATTTTTCAACACCTTGCACAATGTTCCATAGTCCTTTTGCAACCAATACATGTTGCATCATATAAGCCCATAACGGGTAGTTGGCACCATCCAACTTATCCTCAACAACCAACATACAGAATACATCATTACTTTCAACCATGGTCGATGACTAAAATACATTGATGCAAAAAATTGACAATATCTCAAAAAGTTGAACAGAACTGCCCAAATGAATTCTACTAAACCTGTATAGACTTTGAGATGCTTATACTGATGAACCGAAACTGGTTATAACTTTGTCATAAAAAGATGAAATAGCCTGCACAAGCACTGTGACAGTGCATTCGGAGGCCGAAACAAGCTCAGATCGTGATTCGACGCCACAAGTGAAGCAGTTTTGATCTCTAAAACACCCTGAGTATGCTCACCAAATTTTGTGTGATTCTAAGACTACAACTGGAGAGGTATAGATGACACCCTAGATGAAGTGGCGACCTGCTCTGATACCAGTTATTGGAATTAAACGTCTGCAGAAGCATGCGAACAATACAAGGAAGAAGAAGAACCTTATAGCACAACACCCAATATTGTATATTCCTTTGGCAATACATTCAGTATTGTGTGTTTTGTTCCAATCTTCTTCTTCATCCTTATGTTGATAGCATGCTTCCGCTGACCTCAAACTCCAACAATTGGTATCAGAGTAGGTTATGGCTTCCCTAGGGCGTCGTCAATACCCCTCCAATGACAGTCTCAGAATCACACCAAAATTTGGTGAGCATACTCAGGGCAATTAGGAGTTTAAAATAGCTCTGTTTTGTGGTGTCAAAATCACGATCTGAGCTCGTTTCAGCCTCTGAAGGCACTATCACAACACTTGTGCAAGAAATTTTATATTTTTGTGTCGAGCATATATACAAGTTTTAGTTTGCCAGAACAAGCGCGTCAAAGTCTTCTATAGGTTTAGCAGAACTCAATAGGGTAGTTATGTTCAACCTTTTTGAGATAGAATCATTTGTCTACATTAGGGTATTTTAGTCAATGGCCATGGTTGAAAGCAGTGATATATTCCGTATGTTGGCTATTGAGGATAAGTTAGATGGTACCAATTACCCTATATGGGCTTATATGATGCATCATGTATTGGCTTTTGTGCAGGGTGTTGAAAAATGTCCTACTACAATTGCAAATACAGTTATTGAAGGTGATGCAGATGGTGTTGAAGATGATGTTCTTTACGCTCCTATTTGTGCTTTGATTCCTTGTGCACCTATTGCAGAGCAACTTCATTAGGATGGAAGAGATGCTTAGGCACATGCATTGATAGCCTTGTCTATCAAACGTGCCATTATTCCCCACATCCACTCTTGTAAAACAACAAAGGATGCTTGGGATACACTTACCACTTTATACTAGTCAAGAAATGAAGCTCGTGTTGCTTACTTCCGAAAACAGTTGTAGAGTGAGCACATGAATGAACAAGATTCAATGGACAATTTTTTAACAAAGATCAAAGATTTGAAGGAGCAATTGATTTCTAATGAATTCTTGCTAGATAATTCACTTGTGTAGATTGTTCTAAATGGTCTTCTAGATTCATATCAAAGTTTTGCTTTCACTCTTCAATTGATGATGAAAGTCAATCCAAATGCCTTAACATTTGAGGAGTTAGTCGCTATTATGGGATAATAAAAGAAACACAAGAATTACGCCCACAAGATGAAACAATAAATATCAATATGAAAGGAACTTATATTGAGTTTTCCTAAAGTTCCATCATACTTAGGACCTTGCAAAAAACCTACAATGATAAGACAACACTATGAAAGACATCACTATATGGAAGAAAGGGAATCTTGGACATATATCCAACCTCAACATAGGTCCAAGCTTGATCATTTATCAGTGTGTGTTGGAACAAGGGCTTTTGCTAAGGTTCTTAGCTCAAGGGTTATCCTATGGTTCCTAAGGTGATAATAGAGTAAGTGTGCATGATGCACACATGCTGACACTAGATTACTCTAGATACTATTTATTTTAGGAGCAAGGGGTAAATAGGATGGGAGGAGAAAAGCACACATACCATTTTTCAATCCTCTTTGTGAGAAGTCTCTCACATTTGGTATTAGAGCATAGTGTGGTAGATTCTTGGGCATGAGAGAATAGATGATGATCCTCTTTTATATTCTTGGCAAGAAAAAAATTGACATGTAGACATTTTTTATGATCTTCTTCCTCTAACTCCGTCATCCTCTTCCTCATGGAATTGTTGACTTAAGGAGGCCTGGCATGTTTGTGGCTTCCAAAAAAAGAGAGGAGAAGGTTTGGGGATCCTTAGAGGAGGCTTGAAACTCCATCCCCCCCAAGGAGCATATTATTGTGTATCAACACTTCCATAGAGTGGAGGACAACCATAGATGTCATGGAAGTCTCATGCAAGCCTACCTAGGTGCCTATGTGTGTGTGAATAGGTAAGGAACTCATGATTCTTCACCTTCTTCATGAAGATATATGGATGAACAATATAAGACTAGCTTTATATTCAATTTCAGCTTCACTTGATGCACATGTGAGATAATAGAGGAGTAATGCATGCCACTTTTGGCCTATACCTGTACGTGGACACCATGGAACCTCCATGGGAGCTTGTCTTTTCTTGATATCCTCTTTTTAAAGAACTTTCCTAGAGCATTTACATGCACATATATGGCCATAACTATCCCAATTCTCATCTAGATGATGATTCAACTTGATATAATAGCTAGACTTCAAGAGCTTTCAAATGAATTGCTCGATGCCATATTTTGACCTTTGAAGCACACCTCTATAGAGAATTTTATTCTCTACATACTTTCATAAAGGGAAATGCTACTCATCCACATTTTGCTCTCAAGTCCATTCATTTGGATACTTTTTTGCATCATAATTTGAAATTTTGCATTCTTTTCTCTTCCAACTTTGTGAAACTAACATTGGAACTTGCATCAAAATTGGTTTTACTATGACTCCATCTTTGCATATGAAATATTAGTTAGTGAAAGTATGCATAGTTCATCTTTATGTGTTTTAGAATCTTTTTGCAGGTATTCAAGCAAGAAAAAGAAATTATTGAGACGTTGTGCAGTGCCCAAGAATAAATAATGTGAAAGTTTGTGCTTGCAAGCTTTTGGAGCTAAGAGAAAGTGGATTTCTTGCCACTAAGATTGTGCGTTTAATGTTATCATGGTTATAATTTTTTTGTTCCATGTTTGTTTTCCTAGGGAAATGCTGCCAAAATTTTTATTGCTTCATTGCATTATATGCCATGAAAAAAAATAAAGAGAAATACGTTATAAGAGAGAGGAAATATCATTCCTACTACATAATTACATGCTATAGAGTAATTTAAGTACACAAGAGAATGTATGAGTGCATCAATGCATACAAAGATGGTTTGATTTCTAGAAATGTGGTGTATAAAACAGTTTTTATCTATAGAAGATCATTTTATTCATCACCAAGAAAATTTTGGGTGAGCATAAAGTATATGGTAAAAGTACCATGACTAGATTAAGTTTATTTCTAGTCAATTAATGACAAAGATAAATGGTCCTTGTCATTCGTATCTAGGTTAAAAATGGTTGGAGGATAGAATCCTCAGAATAAACAAGACTTCCTTCAACAGATCTTTAAGTTAGAGTAACTAGTTGAAATAGTAGAAGCTATGTCTAAGAGAGATGAAGGAAGAAGTTTAAAACATCAAAATACGATTGACATAAAAGTAAAAGTTACTTGAACCATTAAAATATTCCATAAGGGTTCATGTTGTAGGTTTGCATACGAACTCTAAGATTATGTAATTTTTAGTTGATGGATACACACGAACTTAATTATTCTAATAAAAGCTCTAAAGTTAGAGTGCAATGTGTAAAGTTGGACTATCTAAGTTAAAAGGACAAAATTAAAATGAGTTAAATGGATAAGATACTTAAATCAAGAATTTCAAGTGAGAACTTTGGAAGATTTCTAGATCACTTCAAGTAAGGATTAGGTAAGATACATACTACAAAAAAATACAATAGATATGAAAGAAGGTTAATCATTTCCAAAAGTTTTTTTTGATATGAAAGAAAGATCAATAGTGCTCTTAGTCATTCTTTAAAGTCACCATAGGAACTTAGGACTCAAATATGCTAAGATAAGGGCAAAATAATCCCAAGGTTAAGATATGATAAGCAATTTAAGAGGTATGAGTCCTAAGATCTTATTATTGTGTGATCCTAAGTACCTTAGGATCTTAGAAAAGACCCTAAGGTACCTATAGAAATAAATTAGGTGAGAGTTCCAATATCTTAGGATTTTATGAATCAATTAGACCTTATAAGGAACTCTAGAGTGATGGGGGATGATTCTAACACCCCAATGCAAAAATGGAAGATGGCTGCCCTCCACTAGGTCCACAAGCAATGATATATGCTCACTGTTCTGAACTTTTCTCTGCACCAGTATAGGGACTTAAAATGAAATTTTGCAAACTTTTAGTAAGCTATAAGATCTACCCAACAATATCTAAATCATCCCAAATGGATATTTCAGCTGGGAGAACCAACCTCTGCAATACATGCTACTTGTTTGCAACACTCTCTGCTTATGTGCAGATATATACCTTCACAAAGTTGGCAATTTCTGACTCAGCCAAATAACCTGAAACTTTGGAAAAGTTCAGGGAACAATATGAGAGACCAAATGAAGCTTGAAATCAATGAAAATGAGTAAAATGAGAGAAAAAACAATTTTCTATAGTCTGGTACAATCAGATTTGGAAAAGCCTAACTACACCTCTAGATAGAGAGGAGCAAAATCATGAGAAAATGAGGTAAGGAAGCAAGGGGGTTGCTTGTTGTGGGAAACTCATGGAATGCATACAACTCAAGAAACAAATGTGGGATGATGCTTATATAGAGTTTTACTTTTCCTACAATCTAACTAACCACCCACCAATCAGTGTAGGTGCACTTTTTGGTGGCTGATTTGATGAGATTTGAATTTGATTGAGTTTACTTCATTCCAATGCATGCCTTGAAGTGTTGTAGCTTTACTCCTTTGGTAACATATCTGCATCTTGGTCCTTTGTATTGACATGCTCCACCTTGACATCCTTTGACATGATCTTCTCTCGAACAAAGTGGTAATGCACTTCTATATGCTTCAACCTTGCATGGAACACTGGATTTTGAGCCAAGCATATGCTACTTATGTTGTCACAAAAAATAGGTACTTGCTTAACTTGCAAATCAAGATCAACAAACAACTTCTTGAGCCACATAAGCTCACATGAGACTTGTGCTAAGCCTCTATACTCAGCTTGGTCAATGAAAGAGCCACGGTTCGTTGTTTCTTTGCCATCCATGAGATGGTCTTCTTCCCTAGCATGATAACATATCCACTAGTGCTCCTCCTGTCATCTTTGGAACCTGCCCAATCAACATCACAATAAGCTTGTACATTTAATCCATCATCAAATGGATAATATAGACCTTCATTCACTGATCCTTTGAGGTACCTAAGTACCCTTTTGGTTGCAACAAGATGAGGTACTCTTGGTGCTTGCAAAAATTGAGATAACACTCCAACTACATGTGCAATATTAGGTCTTGTCATAGTAGCATACAATAGAGAACCAATTATTGATCTATACATGGTCACATCCTTCACTTCTTCACCTTCATGAGCACTTAGTTTAACATTTACTTCTAATGGATTTGAAATGGGCTTGCAATCACAAAAGCCAAACTTCTTCAAAAGATCAAGAATGTATTTCCTTTGCATCAAGTATATACCTTCCTATTTATATAGTACTTCAATACCAAGGAAGTACCTTAATATCCCTAAATATGAGATTTTAAACTCACATCCAAGCTTCCTCCTTATGTCCTTTATGTTGGCTTCATCATCCCTTGTAATCAAATCATCAAGATATATACAAATGAAAACAATTTCGCTACCTTCCTTCTTCACAAAGAGTGATGGGTCTACATGAATCTGATTGTATCCACATTTTACCAACTAGTCCACAGCTCTTGGGGCTTGCTTGAGTTCATAAAGAGCCTTCTTTAGCCTGCATAAATGATGTGGAAAGCTCTCATCTTCAAAGCCTTGGGGCTGGACCATGAAGACTACCTCTTCAAGCTCTCCATTTAGGAAAGCATTCTTCACATCCAATTGGTACATCTTCCAACCTTTTGAGGCTGAAATTGCAATCAAACTTCTGATGGTGGACATCTTAGCTACTGGAATAAATGTTTCCTCAAAGTCTATGCCATAGGTTTGAGCAAAACCTTTGGCAACTAGCCTTCCTTTATACCTAGAGATGCTACGATCTGCATGCCTCTTTACCTTGTACACCCATTTGAGGCCAATGACTTTCATGTCCTATAGGCATAGTGTCTTGCAATGAATGAATCATAAGTTAACCTTTGAACATGGTATTTAACCCTATTGGATGACCTTACCTCACCATTAGGTGTTAGGAATCTCCTCCTCCTTGGTTTAGATGCTTTAAATCCTGGAGTTTCTAATTTTTTCATATCTTCATCACTTGTAGATTCTATGTCTACCCATCGACGGTCTTCGTCATTTGCCTTTTCCTTTCCTTTGCTACTTCCTTCACTTGAATGAGCTTCATTTCTTGTCCCTCCATGCCAAGCTGATGTAGTACTCTCGTCTGATGGTGTACTTGAAGTGGTTTGACCACTTATCTCCATGCTTTGTTGTTGCTCTTTGAACTTCTTCTCGACTTCATATGCATCGTCAACATATAACACATCTTTGCTACCATAGCAAGGCAACAAATCATCAAATATTACATCCCTAGATACCTTAACCTCTTTTCTGTAAGGGTTATAACATCTAAAACCCTTTTGCTATGAAGAATATCCAAGAAATATACACCTATCTGCCTTGGGGTCTAACTTGTGTCTCAATTCTTGAGGTATGTGAACATAACACACACAACCAAATACTTTGAGATGTGAAAGGTTGGGTTTCTTACCACACCAAGATTCATAAGGTGTAACTCCATGTACTCCTAAGGTTGGACACCTATTCAAAACGTATATGGCTGTATTTGTTGCATCAGCCCAATAAGAGTTAGGAACTTTCATTTCATTTAACAAAGATCTAGCCACTTTTGCTATGTATCGATTCTTCCTTTGTGCCACCCCATTTTGTTGAGGTGTATACCTGCAAGTGGATTGCCTTTTTATGCCATGGTCATGTTGAAAATCTGAAAATTCATTTGAAAAATACTCTCCCCCTCCATCCGATCTGAGAGTCTTTATATACTTCCCTGTTTCCTTCTCCACTAGGTTTTTGAACCTCTTGAAGTGGTAAAACACCTTTGGCTTTGACTTCATGCAATAAATCCAAAAAAACTTTGAATGATCATCTACAAATGTGAAAAATATCTATTACCTCCAATGGATGGCTCCCTTGTAGGTCCCCATACATCTGTGTGTATGAGATTCAACACTTCATTGCTCACATGTGCTCCCTTCTTGATTGTCAATCTGCTTTGTTTTCCTTATTGACAAGCATGGCACAAATGTTGCATATTCTAAGATGTAAGATCAGGTAGACCACTCACCAATCCCTTCCTTTGCATGTCCTTCATCCTTTTTAAGTTTATGTGCCCAATTATTTTATGCCATAAGTCGATTTCTGCAATCTGTTTATTTCCGATTGACAAGTAGATAGTGTGAGGGGTTGATGGCTTTACCTCCATGGTGAAGAGTCTTCCTTGCTTCTTTCCTTTTGCTATGAGATTGTAGTCCTGCATGGGGTCTTCAAGAAAACATCCTTGCTCATTGAACCTCACCTCATAACCTCTTTCAACCTTTTGACCTACCCAAACCAAGTTCTTTGTGATGGTTGGCACATGCAACACATCCTTCAACACCTTGGATCTTTGAGATCCATTCAATGAAACATCTCCCACATGTGTAATCTTGTGCTCAGTGTCATCCCCTATCTCTACATTTCCTTGACTGATGGGTGAATGTAAATTAAAGAAAACATCTTTATTGCAACTCATATGGTTGCTACAACCACTATCAATGTACCATGTAAAATCTGAATTGACTCTTTCACTTGAACCATACATCATAAGCAAGTTCTCATTTTCTGAGTTTGTTGAAGTACTAGCATAATTACCTTGGTTCCTTTTGTATCCTTGATTTCCTCCTCCTTTGGACCAACAATCTCTTGCATAATGGCCCATTTTTCCACAATTGTACCATTCTCCATTGGATGCTTCTCTTCCATGTGATCTTCCTCCTCTTCCTCTACTCCTTCCTCTTCCTCTTGACCCATAGCTTTTCTTGGAGCCTTCTTGGTTGCGTGAGCTTGAGCTTGACCTTCCTCTCCCTCTGCCTTGGGAGTTTTGTCCACCTCTTTTGCCTTTGCCTCTACCTGGATAGAAAAGTTGGGCTTGGCTGCCCTTTGATTGTGAACCTCCTTGGTTCATCTCCTCGGTCACCATCAATGTGACTAATTGAACAAATTCTGGTAGGGAATCCTTCACATAAACTGATGTGGTGAAT
>CM035421.1:166766410-166776410 GCA_020310875.1 Ceratopteris richardii
TAATATAGCGGTTATGTTCTTTGCATAAAGCCATTTATGTTTGATAAAGAGGGTCGTGTTGAGGTTTTCTTAATTGGGAGACACCCAGATGTCGGGGTCTCTTCGGTGATGCAGGTGGAAGACTTACCCAGCCTCGCCATAGGAGATGTATGATAGTTGTTCATAGGTGGTTGATAAGCCTAGTTGGCTTCTATTGGGTAACTGATTATATGCAGTGGAGTCAGTGATTCACTATGCAGGAAAACATGTCAGTACTCACAGTTTTATGATATTTTGACACTGGTCATACACTCATTTTGCAGAGGATACTCTTGCAAAATTTTTCCAGATTTTTGGTTTTGTCAACTATATAGTGGTCGATTTACTCCGTGATATACTTATTCGTTGGTGTTCGGACTCTTCTAGCTCCATTATCATTCTATTCAATTCTCTACCATCATGGCATCAGAGGTCTCAGGCACATCCGGTGGATGAGGGTCTAGTGCTAGTGTTCCGAGGAGGAGCTATAACTGTCAGGGCAAAGACCATTTTGAGATGCGAAAATTTGATGGCACAAACTTTGCTCTATGGAAGAATTAGATTAAAGATGTGCTGATTCAAAGGAGGCAATGGAAGCCAGTAAATGGAAGTTCAAAGAAGCCTGCTGACATGGATGAAGATGATTGGGATGAGTTAGATGAAATGGCCAGGTCTACCATTCGCTTGCAACTGGCAGATAATGTTTACTTTACAATATTAGACTGTGAAAATGCAGAGGAGCTTTGGAAGAAGTTATGCAATACATATGAAAAAGAGGCGACATCAAATAAAGTCTATTTGATGAGAAAATTATATGACCTTCGTATGAAGGACACAGATAGTGTTGCTGCTCATCTGAATGAGTTTGATGCTATATTCTCTCAATTACAGGCTCAGAAAATGGATATGGATAATGAAATGAAAGCAGTATTGTTGTTATGCACCTTTCCATCATCATGGGATATGTTTTGCACAACTATTAGCAATAGTGCACCTGGTGGTAAACTTGTCTATGATGACATATGTGGAGCACTCTTGAGTGAGGAGATTCAGAGAAAATCTATTGTTGGCACTTAGAGTGGAGATGCATATAATGTTCGTGATTCTTACTAAGGAAAGAATCAACGTGGCAGGAGCAAGAACAAGGAAAAGAATGGTCAACAAAATAAGAGTAGAAGTAAATCAAGGAAGAGGGATATCGAATGCCATTATTGTCATAAGAAAGGACACATGAAGAAAGAGTGTTATGCATTAAAGAATGCTAAAGGTAAAGGACAGAATGTTGATGTGCATGTTAAACAGTTACCTGCACATCTACTTCGACTATGAAGATTGAAGAAATTAATGCTATTTTTGATGATGTTGATGTGTTAACACTTGATAGTACTGTGCCAACTGAGGCTTTAATGGCTGATTCTTTTTCCCACACATGGCTGCTAGATTCTGGTGCTTCTTTTCATGTGACACCACATAGAGAATGGTTCTCTAATTATGCAGCAAAGTCTCTTGGTACCGTGAGACTTGGTGACTCTTACCAATGTGATGTTGTGGGGATTGGAGATGTGGTTCTCCAATTCATTGATGGTTCAAAATTTACTATGCATAATGTATACCATGTACCTCAATTATCATGCAGTTTGATGTCAGTTGGTCAACTTGATGACCTTGGTTACAAGGTGGTCTTCTATGTCAGTCCTTTCGCATATCAAAGGACAATATGGTTATTGCAAAAGGAAGCAAAGTTGGCTCACTTTATCCTTTATTTGTATCATAGAAAGAACACTTGTTAGCTGTTACTAAACAGCCTATGGATTGTATTTGGCATGGTCGTTTGGGCCATATATCACGTAGTGGAATGGAAAATCTTTCTTGTTTTGGCCACTTACATGTGTTATCTTTCTCTGATTTTTCATTTTATGAGCATTGTCAATATGGAAAGCAAACCAGAAATGTGCATAGAACGCACATTGAATCTTCAATTCAACCTTTAGATCTCGTTCATACAGATGTGTGTGGTCCTATGCCCACTAGGTCCTTAGGTGGTTCTCTTTACTTTGTCACTTTCATAGATGATGCTACTAGAAAAGTTTGGGTATATCCTATCAAATCGAAGGATGAGGTATTTCCTACTTTCAAAAAATGGCTTGCTTCAGTTGAGACTGAAAAAGGAACTAAGCTTAAGGCTTTACGTTCAGATAATGGGGGTGAATATACCTCACATGAATTGAGCCTTTTCTGTCAGTCTAGAGGGATTCATAGAGAGTTTACAACTCCTTATACCCGAGTACAAAATGGTGTAGCTGAGAGGATGAATAGAAATATTCAAGATAGAGTAGTCTCTATGTTGCATCATGCAAACCTCTCACAAGGCTTTTGGGAAGAAGTTGTATTGGCTGCAGTTCATGTGATTAACCTTTCACCTAGTACTGACAAAGGTCTGAAAGTGGCACAAGAGCTGTGGACAAGGAAGCCACCATATTATTATCATCTTTGAGTTTTTGGGTGTGAAGCATATGTTCATATACCCAAGAATCTTAGACAAAAGTTGGACCATAAGTCAAAGAAATGCATTTTTCTTGGATATGGTCGAGAAGGACAATTTGGATATCGCTTATGGGATCCTGAAACACGGATAGTGATCAGAAGTAGTGATGTCATTTTCAATGAGTCTAAGATGCATAAGCAACCCATTAAGGAGGTTGAAGTGAGAAGAGTGGTGTTTGAGGATACTAGTCCTCCGGTTAGCATGCATAAAAATGCTGCACATAGGGATGTTCAAGAGAATGTCCATTCAGATCATTCTGCACATGTTCCTGTTTAGCAACAATCGAGACGTTCTCCACATGTCTCACATCCACCTGATAGATATGTTCTAGGTTTAGATTTTGTTATGCTAACAGATGCCGGTGAGCCTTCTTGCTAGAAACAGGCTATGCAGACAGAGGATCATGTCAAGTGGGAGCGTGCCATGAAGAGTGAGTTGGATTCTATTCACAAGAATGGTACTTGGGATTTAGTACCTTTGCCAAATGGCAAGAAAGCTTTACCATGTAAATGGGTATATAAGCTGAAATTCACATCAGATAGTGATTCTCCAAAGTATAAAGCACGACTTGTTGAAAAGGGTTTTAAGCAACAACATGGTGTTGATTTAGAGGAAATCTTCTCTCCAGTCGTCAAGATGACTACCCTGCACATGTTTCTTGGATTCATTGCAATGGAAGACTTAGAGTTAGTCCAAATGGATGTGAAAAATGCTTTCTTGCATGGAGATCTTATAGATGAGATCTATATGGAAACAATCAGAGGGTTATGTAGTTCCTGGCAAGGAAAGTCTAGTTTGTAAGCTCAAGAAGAGCTTGTATGGACTTAAACAGTCCCCTAATCAATGGTACTAGAAGTTTGATGCTTTTATGAAGTCTCAAGGCTATTCTCGAAGCAATGAGGATCATTGTCTCTACACAAAGAGATGCTGAGATGGTAGCTTGATATGTTTGATACTTTATGTCGATGATATGTTGATTGTTGGGAAGTCCTCTTATGACTTGTCAATTCTGTTGAGTCAGACATTTGATATGAAGGATTTGGGGGATGCCAAACATATTCTTGGCATGCACATTACTCGTGATAGGAGTAAAAGATGCATATACTTGTCTCAAAGTGAGTACATATCCAAAGTACTTCATAGGTTGAATAGGCAGGGTGGAAAGGCATTGAGTACACCTTTACCCACATATGTGAAATTGAGCAAGTATGATTGCCCCAAATTAGATGAGGAAAAGGAATTCATGACCAAAATTCCCTATCAGTTTGTTGTTGGTAGTCTCATGTACGCTATGGTAGCTATGAGACCAGACATTGCATTTGCAGTGGGAGTTGTGAGCAGATATATGTCTAATCCTGGCAAGAAACATTGGGAAGCGGTCAAGATGATTTTAAGATATTTGACCACTAAGGACAAGTGTCTATGCTTAGGTAGAGGGAAAGCATCCGTTATTGGCTACACAGATTCTGACTATGCTGGTTGTGTAGACAATCGTAAGTCTACATCAGGGTACATTTTTCATTTTGCTCGAGGTGCTATCTCTTGGAGATCTCGTCTTTAAGAACGTACAACTGTTTCCACCACAGAAGCAAAGTATGTTGCAACAAGTGAGGCATGTAAGGAAGCATTGTGGCTTTCTCATCTTGCTTGTGATATGGGTTTACCTCAGCATGTACCTTGCTTGCTCAGTGATAGTCAGAGTGCATTGCCTTGGCTAAGAATCCGGTCTATCATGCAAAGACCAAGCACATTGAGGTGAGGTATCACTTCATTAGAGATTGCTTAGCCACGGAGTGCATTTTTCTTGAGAGTGTTCACACTCGAGAGAATGCTGCATATGCTTTGACTAAAGCTCCACCACAAGATAACTTTTGACACTGTTGTCACTTGATGGGGGTTACTTGATTCTTGATCTTACACAGTCACTTGTATACTGTGTCACATGCCCATTAGGTGGGAGGTATAGTTTGTATACTTACACTCGAGTATTCTTTATCATTCTTTATTTTTTCTCCCATAGTTACTTTGGCCATGTTGGCCTTTAGTGGGAGATTGTTACCGTTAGTGTCCATGTGAAAGGCCGAATGGCCACTCGACACTTCTTTGTATATGTTCTTTAATAAAACATATAGTGGCCTGGTCAGTCACAGACTGTAAGTTCGATTGCATTTGTAAGACCTAAGAAGTCTAACTTCGTGCTCCTTGTGTACGGTGTTTTCTACGTATTCTGCAGCCTCTGTGCGGAGTACTGTGTGCGACCTTAGGAGCTCGGTTTTCTACTCCGATCGTATCGTCGTGAAGCTCTCGAGAAGGAGAGCGCACAGTGGTGCATCGCCATTGAAATACTTCATCTATCTATCTATCTATCTATCTATCTATCTATCTATCTATCTATATATATATATATATATATATATATATATATATATATATATATATATATATATATATATATATATATATATATATATATATATATATATATATATATATATATATATATATATATATAGCTATCTATCTCTATATCGATATCTATCTCTCTATCTATATATATAGCTATCTATCTCTATATCGATATCTATCTCTCTATCTATCTATCTATCTATCTATCTATCTATCTATCTATCTATCTATCTATCTATCTATCTATCTATCTATCTATCTATCTATCTATCTATCTATCTATCTATCTATCTATCTATCTATCTATCTATCTATCTATCTATCTATCTATCTATTTAACTATCTATCTATCTATCTATCTATCTATCTATCTATCTATCTATCTATCTATCTATCTATCTATCTATCTATCTATCTATCTATCTATCTATCTATCTATCTATCTATCTATCTATCTATCTATTTAACTATCTATCTATCTATCTATCTATCTATCTATCTATCTATCTATCTATCTATCTATCTATCTATCTATCTATCTATCTATCTATCTATCTATCTATCTATCTATCTATCTATCTATCTATCTATCTATCTATCTATCTATCTATCTATCTATCTATCTATCTATCTATCTATCTATCTATCTATCTATCTATCTATCTATCTATCTATCTATCTATCTATCTATCTATCTACCTATCTATCTATCTATCTATCTATCTATCTATCTATCTACATACCTACCTACCTACCTACCTACCTACCTACCTACCTACCTATCTATCTATCTATCTATCTATCTATCTATCTATCTATCTATCTATCTATCTATCTATCTATCTATCTATCTATCTCTCTCTCTCTCTCTCTCTCTTTCTATCTATCTATCTATCTATCTATCTATCTATCTATTTATCTATCTATCTATCTATCAAAGATATGTTCATTGATGATTTCTCAAGATATTTGTGGATTTACGGTCTTAACGTGAAGTCAGAGGTTTTTCCTAGTTGTGGTTGAAAATGAAAGTCAATCAAAGATCTAGATTTTGAGAAGTGATAGAGGAGGAGAATACATGTCAAAAGACTTTAATTCTTTTCTTGAAGGCAAAGGTATCTCTCATCAACTTGCTATTGCTTATACACTAGCACAGAATGGTGTTGTAGAGAGAAAGAATAGGATACTTGTTGAGATGATGCATAGTATGATGTTATCCAAAAAGCATTCTCACAAGTTTTGGTTTGAGGCATACATACAACTAATCTCATTTTGAATAGGTCTTCTACAAAAGCTTTGAAGGTTATTACACTTTATGAAGCTTATTATGGGAAGAAACCCAATGTGAGTTATTTCAAAGTTTTTGGATCCTCGGATTATGTTCACATTGAGAAGAAGGATCATGGTAAGTTTGATGTAAAATCTATTAAAGTTGCCTTTATTGGTTATGCAATTGAAAGAAAAGGATATAGATTCTATGTTCAAGATATAGCTGATATCCTAGTCTCACACAATGCATATATTGTAGAAAGTCAGATTTATGATAAGAAGGACGAGATTCTAGAATTCATAAAAGTAGATGATCATGCATTTTTTAGAATGAATTTGGATTCTTACATTAATCCATACAAGGGGGTGATGAACCTACTCAAAATCTAAAAGATACAAGTGAAGAGAGAATTTCATTACCTACATTAGTACCTAGTCCATCATTAGTACCTCTTGAAGTTTCGACTTATGAAGTTGGAGAAGGTTCCAAAGAAGGTCCCAAAGTTCCATAAGAAAGAGATACTAAAGAACTAGAAAGGATTCCACCACTCTTCAGGAATATGCCAAAGTGGTTATATCAAACTTGGAAGGAAAGTGGTATAAAATAATACACTAGAAGAACAAGAAGTCAAACAACGAGACTAGGTAAATTATGCAGAACATTTAGAGATTCATAATATTTTAGCTCTTACTTCAGATGTGAATGGACCAGCTCATGTTCAAGATGCATTACATAGTCTTGTATGGAAGAAAGCTATGCAAGAAGAGATTGATTATATTCATAAGAATCAAACATGGAAGCTGGGTTACCAAAAGTTAAAAAAGCTATTGGTGTTAAGTGGATCTTCAAAATTAAAAGAAAAGTAGATAATACCATAGACGGTTATAAAAGAAGATTAGTTTTCAAAGGCTATGCACAAAAAGAAAGGTATTGACTATGAGACTTTTGCACCTACATCTAGGATGACAGTAGTCAGGACTCTACTTTCTTTAGCTACATTCTTTGGTTGGAAAGTATACCACTTAGATATCAAAAACTACATTTCTTAATGGTGATCTACATGGAGATGCTTATGTTAAGAAGCCAAAAGGTTTTGAAGAAATAGTTAAAGATCATTTAGTGTGCAAGCTTATTAAAGCTTTGTACAGAATAAAACAAGCACCAAGAGCTTGCTATGAGAAGATACATGTTTATCTTTTATCTATTGGTTTTGAAAACTCAGATGCAGGTCCCACTCTTTATGTTAAAGCTAAAAAGGATGTTTTGATTATCATTATTATTATCATGTATGTTGATGATATGAACATGATAGATCCCAAGGATTCAGACCTTCAGTATTTCAAAGGACAACTAAAGCATACATTTGATGTAAATGGCTTAGGTGTTTTACATCCGTCTTACGCTTCAACTTGTATATCCACTTAGTGCCAATGACCTTCTTGCTAGGAGGCAAGTCACATAAAGGCGAGGTACCATTTTTCATGATAGCATCATATTTATATTGCATAGTAGCCATCCAATTTTCAAAATTTTGTGCTTCATCAAAAGAAATAGACTCATTGTCATCATAGAGAGTAGAGGCAGCCATACCATAGCAATTTGATGCAAAAGAGGCACTATGAGAGCCTGAACAAGTACGATATGCTAGAGATGCATCTAATTTGTTGTCACGCAAAGTTTGCACCAGCCATTTTGGCATACTTTTTACCTCCTCAATATCACCTCTCTCATCAACAAGTGCATCATGTAAATCTACATCAGAAATGGAATGATGTACATCATCACATGAAACATGTAAAGGCTAAGAAGTTGCCTCATTAGGACCAGCACTAGACTGTCCACTTGTAAAAAGAGGCAGCAAAGTATCATACATGTCTTTGGAGGTAACAGATGTCTCCTTCATACATGAAAGTAATGGATAAATAGCATCTTCCAAAAAAACAACATCACGGCTAACCAAAATGTGTTTAGTCTGTGGATGATACAGATGATATCCTTTGCTTTCAAAATTGTACCCAACAAAAATACATTTCACTGCTTTATCATCCAGTTTCCTACGTTGTTGTTCAGGCACTAATGCATATGCTAGAAACCAAAAACACGTAGGTGAGCAACAGATGGCTTGCGACCATGCCAAGCCTCATACGGAGTGATAGATTGCAATGCATTAGTGGGACACTTGTTAAGTACATATGTTGCACACATGATAGCCTCAAGCCAAAAACTATATGGTAACGCCTAACTTTGACCATACACCTCGCCATGATCTCCATGAGTGACCTATTCTTCCATCTAGGAACTCCATTTTGTTGAGGTGTATATGGCACTCTACACCGATGTTTATCCCATGTTCAACCAGAAATGCAATAAAGTCAATAGACATATATTCCCCACCTCAATCAAAATGGAGGGTGCCCATTTTACATGTTGAGAGATTTTCAGCCAAAACCAAAAACTCTTTAAAGCACATAAATACTTCAGACTTTTTTTTCAATGGATATACCCATGCATGCCTAGAAAAATCATTGATGAAAGTCATGAAGTAAAGATAGTTCCCAAAAGAAGGTGTCTGCATAGGACCACAGATATCACCATGAACAAGCTTCAATTTTTGAGTAGCTTGAACTGAACCATTTTTTGGGAAGGAGGAATGTTGCATTTTGCCCAAAATACAACCTTCACATACATGTTTACAAGGTGCCTCAAGTTTGGGCAAAAAGGACACCACTTCGGATTTTTTTAGGTGTAGCAAACTAGCAAAATTCAGATGACCAAAGCATGCATGCCAAAGCTTTGCATCTGACATAGCCTGAGCTATACTACACATGTTCAATCATTCATAGATTTTTCATAGTCTATGATATTATATAGCCCATGACATAAAATTCTAGAAGCAATAATGACATTGCCATTTGAAAGATCATGAACTATACATCTGTCATCAACAAATTTTACAACCAAGCCAATCTTGGCCAAAGTTGAAACTGATAATAGATTCTTCTTCATCCTTGGCACAAATAAAGCATTTGACAATGTAAAAGAACTTGTTGATGTATTTAGGTAGTGATGTGTGTGAGCACACTAGGACCGCCGGGGCATTTTTTTCCCTCTTTAGGAGGTTTTTTCCCCTCGGCTTGTATATATGCCTATTGCCCTAATGGGCTACTAATCTTTGTACATTCTCTAGTAATACATTCAGTATTGTGTGTTTGTGCTCCAAGCTTCTTCTTCTTCCTTGTGCTGTTCACGTGCTTCTACAGATGTCTATCTCCAACAATTGGTATCACAGTAGGTCATCGCTTCATCTAGGGCGCCGTCGACACTCCTCCGTTTGCAGTCTCAGATTCACACGAATTTTGGTGAGCATAATCAGGGTGTTTTCAAGATCAAAACAGCGATCTGAGCTCGTTTCGGCCTTCGAATGCACTATCGCAGCGCTCGTGCATGCTATTTTGTCCTTTTGTGCCAAAGGTATATACCAGTTTCTGTTCACCAATTTAAGCATCTCGAAGTCTGCTACAGGTCTAACAGAACTCATCTGGGTAGTTCCGTTCAAATTTTTGAGATACAGTCGATTTTCTGCATCAAGGTATTTTAGTCACTAGCCATGGTTGAAAGCAGTGATGTATTCCGTATGTTGGTTGTTGAGGATAAGTTGGATGGTACCAACTACCCATTATGGGCTTATATGATGCGACATGTATTGGTTGCAAAAGGACTATGGAACATTATGCAGGGTGTTGAAAGACGTCCTGTTACAC
>CM035421.1:166783910-166833910 GCA_020310875.1 Ceratopteris richardii
AATGACAAAGAAAATGCTGAAAAAGCAAGTGTAGAATCTCAAGTTTTGAGTGGACCACATGCATCACCAAGCAATAGTTCCAATTCAAATCCATGGAGTGGAAGATTGCATGGAAATTTCATTCCAGCAAATTCATCAAATACATCCAAGAAAGGTAAAGAAAAGCTTTCTACTAGTAGTAAAACATGTGCAAGTTTTGAAGACGATGGAGATTCTAGTGGTTCAGAAAAGAGTCTTGATGAGGAACTTGGATTGCCCTCTTTGAAGACTCGAGGAGTTAGAAAGGCACATGCAGATGATACAAGGGGAAATGACCCAAGACCAAGAAGTCTGGGAGGATGCAGAATTCAGTGCAACAATTGACATATGACAATGATATGGCTCGTCACTATGGCTACATGACAAAGGTAATACAACATGCTGAACCTTCATGTTTTGAAGATGCAATTGGAAATGCAGATTGGGAAAAAGCTATGGGTGAGGAGATGTCTGCACTCTATGGGAACAATACATGGAAGCTGGTTCCATTGCCACAAGGAAAGAAACCCATAGGCTATAAGTGGGTTTACAAGGTAAAGCACAATGTTGATCGTAGCATAAGCAGGTACAAAGCATGATTGGTAGCAAAAGGATATGCACAGACATATGGCATTGATTATGAGGAAACATTCAGCCCTATAGGTAAAATCTCTACTGGCAGGACACTTGTTGCATTAGCTACAACAAAAGGATGGACTTTACATCAGATGGATGTGAAGAATGCTTTCCTACATGGTGAGTTATAGGAAGAAGTATACATGGACCAACCATAAGGATATGAAGATTCAAAGAGTCCAAAATATGTTTGCAAGTTGCAAAAGGCTTTATATGGGCAGAAGCAAGCTCCTCATGCATGGCATGCAAGGATTGTTGATTACTTAACCACCATTGGGTTTTCTATGTGTGATGCAGATCATTCACTATATGCGAGGAAGGGTGATGATGGTATCACAATTGTGTCTATCTACGTTGATGACTTGATTGTAGGCAGTGATAATGAAGAAGGCATCAAAGAGGTAAAGCAACTTCTTATGCAAGAATTTGACATGAAAGATCTTGGTGTGTTGCGTTACATCTTGGGTGTTGATTTTATACATACAAAAACATGTATATGGATGTCGCAAAGGCAATATGCCTTGAATATGCTGCAAAAGTATGTTATGGCTGATTGTAAGCCGATTTCTATTCCATTAGATCATAATTTGAAGTTGGATACTACATCAGGTGCAACATTCGAAAATGCTACTATGTACAAGAAAATTGTGGGAAGTTTTATATATCTCACAATTACAAGGCTTGATTTAAGCTATACTATTGGACTTGGAAGTCAGTTTATGCAGGTTCCCAAGAAGCCACATTTGGATGCTCTGAGGTGCACTCTAGGTTATGTGAGTGCTACTTTAAATTATGCATTGTTTTATGAAGCTGGTGTAGATTTGTAGGTTCAGGGATACACTGATGCAGTTTGGGCTGGTGGCATTCCAAAAAGAGGATCTACTAGTGGCTTTCTATTCTCACTTGGGAGTGCAACTATTACGTGGAGTAGCAAGAAGCAACCACTGTTGCTCTGTCGAGTACAGAGGATGAGTATAGAGGTGCTGCAATGGAAGCATGTGAGGCATCATGGCTAGAGATGCTACTTGCAGATTTAGGTGTGGAAGTGCAAAAGCCTATCACTATCTATTGTGATAATCTTAGTAGTATACAATTAGCATGCAACCCTATTTTTTGTGCTAGAACAAAGCATATCGAGTTACTTTATCACTTCATTAGAGAGAAGGTATAAGCAGGTGATATTGATCTTGTTTATGTGAGAACAGATGAGCAGGTTGCTGATATTTTCACCAAAGCACTTAGAGCAGAGAAGCTGAAGAAGTTTCGGAAGATGCTTGGATTAGAGGACATGACATTGAGCTTGAGGGGGAGTGTTGAGATATCAAGCTCAACATGTGATGATCCAGGATGACACGTATCAGTTTTTCGTTTCTCTTACATGTATAGTGGTCACGCCGGTATCTGTCAGGGATACTTCATTGAGCTTTATTAGATTTATCTACCGAGAGTGATGGCACATTTGTTCCTTGCGAGCTCACTCATTCACGGACATTAGGTTTTTTTCCTTATGTACTGATCTTTATATATTGCACTTGTTGTATTCTTGTTTTTAGGTCATTCTTGTACATTCCTTTTTATGTAATAGAAGAAGAAGAAGAAGAAGAAGAAGAAGAAAAAAAAGAAGAAGATAATTTTTCCTTGCCTTAATCTGAGTGTGTGCTTCTCTTTAATTGTGAGAGTGTGTGTGTGATCTCTCTTCCTTATCTCCTTCTTGTGATATGTATATGTGTGTATATGTTTATATATGTATATGTCTGTATATGTGTGTGTGTGTGTGTATGTGTGTATGTATGTGTGTGTGTATATGTGTTTATGTATATGTGTGTGTGCATATGTGTATATACATGTATAAGTGTGTATATGTGTATGTATGTGTATGTATATGTGTGTACATGTGTGTATGTATATGTATGTGTATATGTGTATATGTGTGTATGTATGTGTGTGTATATGTGTGTGTGTATATGTGTGTGTATATATGTGTGTATGTATATGTGTGTATGTACATGTGTGTGTATATGTGTGTATGTATGTGTGTATATATGTGTGTATGTATGTGTGTGTATGTATATGTGTGTGTATAAGTGTGTATGTATGTGTGTATGTTGTTGGTGCAAATCATCAAGCCTACACATTTGGCTTAAAAGACAATATGTGCAACTATCAGTTGATGATGCATGTGAACCTTAGCTTGTAATCACTTGGTCATTTACCATTTGTAGAAGATTAAATCTTTAAAGAATCTTGTAAAAGTCCATATCTCATGGAGTTAGGAGGAATATTAGTTACGAGTTTCAAATGATGGAATAACTGCTAAATCAAGGGAGTCACTTTTAGTTGGAGCCAAGTTTGAATTCAAATTCAAACTTAGAAGAACTTCTTATAGAAAGGCTTTTGTAAATCTTGCGGTAGCATGGCCTCATTGAGAGTTCTCTTCTTGATCATTTGTAGAAGCTGAGTGGCTCACACCATAGCTCACTCAGTCCATCATCATTGAGCATCATTACAATGCCAATGAACTTGTACAATCATGATCTATAATACATATAGTTCATTAAACATCTCTGTCTACTTCTTTGCTATGACTACTCAGGACAATCAACTTTCTCTGGTCATATCTTAAAGAATACTCAACTATTTCTAATAATCTTTTGCTTCTTGGAACCAACTTGAACTCTACTTTGTGCTATCAAAATTGTTGGAGAAACAATCACTAATTGGACATATATTTGAAGTTCAAATCTTAGGAAGAAAACCCCATGCCTATGTGAAGGGACAAATTCACAAGTGTATCATATTTGTAAAGTTAGTTCACTTTAGTTCTAGAAGTTTTTTAAAATCACGAGAATACGAAAATCTATATAAGTTAGTTTGTATCAACTGACGCGGCGAGAGAGAGAGAATAGAGAGAAGAAGTAGAAGAAGGAGTTCATTTATACGACTGTGTATAGTCGTGCTTCTCTGAGTGGGAAAGCAACTGTAAAAACTTCTGAGTTTTCTATAGTTATGAGAAAGAACTGAGTAAAGTTCTGTGTATGAGTCTCTCTCCATCATCTCCATGCTTGCCTACTGTGTGATGAATTCAAAAGTTCAAGTTTTCTGAGCAATTCGATGCTTGGCATCGAATCTTGGCTGATAAGTCATTTTTTCATTCTCTGTGTGTTAACTGTTGTTGAATCTTCTAAAAATATGAAGTTTGTGGAGCAACTCGATGCCTGGCATCGAGTTCTAGCATAAAATGGATGCCCGACATCGACTTCTAGCATATAAGTCATCTTCTTCATGTGTGTGTAAAATAGAGTGTTTCTGGTGCAGAAAAATAGCCAAGAAAAGCCCAAAGTCGATGCCCGGCATCGACTTGGACTGAAATTCGATGCCAGGCATGGAATTTTTTATTTTTGGACACCAGGATTACTAAAACAAGAAAAAATTTCAGTTTTGGAAGGTCATACAGGGTCATCTTGTGACAGCCATAACTTGCGTTCTAGAGATCTGTTTGATCCATATCATAGCTTGTTGGAAAGCTCTACTCTTCTAGTTTCAGCCTATAAAGTTTCATGGAGAAATAATACTTGAGCTAGGAGAAATTAGCAAAATACTGAAGGTATGTCATTTCGGTGGCTAGGAATTTCTGTAAAAGCAAAGTTCTCACTTTAGGCTATCATTTCTCAAAGTTTGGAGTGGCAATGAGTTAATGGTGACCATAGAGGTGTTCTAGTGTCACATTAATTCATTTCTTGTGGTGTTTCATACATCAACAAGTGGTATCAGAGCAGAAAGATTCTCGAGAGCAGAAGACAACAAAGGTACGAGAAGTTTTGTAAAGTTTTCCATTAAAGTTTCAAAGGTGAAGCATTTGAAGACACAGAGAATCAAAAGGTTACTTCAAAAGTATCCTCATACACAAAGAACTTCAAAAGGTATTATCCTTTATCCTTTAAGCTCACAGGTTGCAGCAGAAGGAAAGAACTATGGCAGATCATATTTCCATTGACAAACTGGACAGAGATAATTACCCCGCATGGGTAATGAGAATAGAAGCCTTACTTATGAGTAAGGATCTCATGATATATGTTACAGGTGAAGAAGAGAAGCCAGTATTCGAAGATGAAAGCCGACCAAAGAAAGAAGAACTAGATGCTTTAAAGCATTGGCAGAAGAAGGATGCAAGTGCAAAAGCATACATCTACAATACAATCTCTGATCATTTGCTACCACACATCAGAGGATTGGAATCATCTGAAGATATATGGAATGCATTGGAGTATCATTTCCAAAGCACTACTAAAGCACGGAAAGCAAGTCTATGGTCAGAGTTTACAACATTCAAGAAGAAGCCAAGTCAAACAATTAGTGATTATGTCACTAAGATGAAGGATCTTGCAGACAGTCTTGGATCCATAGATGAAGATGTTGAAGGTCACAGATTGATTGCTCAGCTACTTGCAGGTTTGAGAGGGGATGAAATGTGGAAACCTTTTGTCTTATCAACAGAACTTTCGTTAAATCATTATGTTCCAGATTTGAACCAATTGCTTGGTTTGATGCTCACATATGAGCAAGACTTGAAGGGAGATGGAGATAAAGGACAAAGTTCTGCAATGTACGTGAAGAACAAGAAGAAAGGAGATAAAGGTAAAGCAAAGGATGAAGAGGAGTCTAGTTCTCAAGCTTATTATGCAAGAGGTAAAGGCACTGGCAGAGGAAGACAAAGAGGTTTTGGAAGAGGAAGAGGTAATCAAAATAACAACAAGAAGGCTTGCTGGATCTGTGGATTGAGTAATCATTTGGCTCATGACTGTTGGCACAACCAACAAGGATCAAACCAGAATCAAAACAACAATAGCAGAGGCCGAGGTGGAAGATATCAAAGTAATTTTCAAAGAGGTAGACAAAGTCAAAGAGGAGGCTATGGTAGAGGTGGAGGAAGAAGTTGGGGACAAAATCAATCCTACAACACCACCTACTACAACTATGCAAATGACACACAGAATGAAAGTCATACATCATTGATGATGAACTCAATCAGTTACATCAGATAAAGAAGATCTAAAGGTATTTTACATTGACTCTGCATGTTCTAATCATTTGTCAGGAAACATAGAATTGATGTCAGAATTGGAAAAAGGCATTTCTAGTCACACAATTCAAACTGGTGATAATACAAGACATAGTGTACATTCAGTTGGAAAAGTGAAATGCAAGAGTGGAGCAGACTTGCTAACCAATGTTTTGTATGTTCCCACAATACTAAAAAACTTGATTAGTGTGGGACAGATAGTTGAAAAAGGTTTTCAAGTCAGGTTTACAAATGAAGGAGTATTTGTGGAAGATCCAGAGAATGGATATAATCAGATTGTCTCTGGTAAGAAAGAAGGTAGACTCTTTACTTTAAGAGTGCAAGGAAACATTGGTCAAGCTTTGTTCACACATGGTGAAGCAGTGATTACAGAACTTGATCTCTGGCATAAGAGATTAGGTCATTTCAATGAAAGAGGAATTAAAGCTATGGTTGCTAATCAGTCTGTACTAGGATTACCAAATGTGCAAAGTCAACATATGGTTTATAAATGTGAAGCATGTCAAATGGGTAAAGCACACAGGTTACCATTTCAAAAGAAAGGTTTCAAACATGATGGAGTACTTGAGCTCATTCATACAGATGTATGGGGACCAACAAAAGAAGGATCTATCAGTGGCTCAAGGTATTATGTTCTTTTCATTGATGATGCTACAAGATGGATAACATATATGTTTTGAAGGAAAGATCAGAAGTGTTTGGAGCTTTCAAGCATTTTCATGCATATGCAGAGAGAGTAACATGTCAAAAGCTTAAAAGACTGAGGTCTGATGGAGGGGGAGAATATTTCTCCCAAGAGTTCAATGATTATCTTTGGAATGCAGGTATTAAGAGAGAAATAACCTGCAGGTATACACCACAACAAAATGGTGTAGCAGAAAGAAGGAACAGGACTTTGGTTGAGTTTGCTAGAGCTATGTTGAAGGAGAAGAATTGTCCAAATTATCTTTGGGCTGAAGCTGTAAATACAGCTACATATCTTGTGAATAGATTACCATGTGCAGCTCTGAATGGAATGACTCCATATGAAGCTTGGTGGGGTAAGAAACCAACACTAGATCATTGTAGAGTGTTTGGATCAATTGCATATGCTTATGTGCCATCACAGCTTAGGCATAAACTTGAACCAAAGGCAGAAAAATATGTGTTCATTGGTTATGATGAAAAGCAGATGGGTTACAGGTTGTGGAATCCTCTAACAAAACAATTTATTGTTTCTAGAGATGTTACATTTGATGAACAGAAAAGTTGGTATGCAGATCAAAGTCATACAGCTGAAGAATTTGAAGAAGAGGTAAGAAGATGTGAGAAAGGAAAATCAATTGTGCAGGTAAATAGAGATGAAGACTATATGCAAGCAAGTACATCCACAAGTGGATTAACAAGAAGGAATGAAGAAGCTCCTATATTTGATGAAGAAGTGTATCCAGACACATATGAAGAATGTGAACCAAGAAGGTCAAGCAGCACTAGAAGACAACCAGAAAGGTATTCTTATGATACTTCTTACATAACTCAGAAGAACTATGAAATATATGGTCAAAGATGATGAAGAACCTCAGAACTATGATGAAGCTAAAGGTAAGAAGCAATGGGAAGAAGCGATGAAGGAAGAGTTCAATGCACTGGAGGAGAACAAGACATGGGAACTTGTTCCTAAACCAAATGGTAAGAAAGTAATTGGAAATAAATGGGTTTATAAAGTGAAGAAGCTTGCAGATGGAAGTATAGCCAGATACAAAGCTAGATTGGTGGTGAAAGGCTATGCCTAGACTTATGGCATAGATTATGATGAGACATTCAGTCCCGTAGCTAAGATGTCAACTATAAGGACAATCATTGCTATTGCAGCTTCAAAAGGATGGACCCTAAGTCAATTGGATATAAAGAATGCATTCTTGAATGGATACATATCAGATGAGGTATACATGGAACAACCTCAAGGATTTATAGATTCCAGGTATCCAAATTTTGTTTGCAGGTTGAGAAGAGCATTGTATGGATTGAAGCAAGCTCCAAGAGCTTGGAACTATAGACTGGTGAAGTATCTCAATGATCTTGGATATCAAAGTTCAAAAGCAGATTCAAGTCTACTTATCAAAAGAACAGAGGAAGGTACAATCTACATTTGTATTTATGTAGATGACATTATAATCACAGGTACTTCAGATGAAGGAATCAAGGAGGTAAAGAGATTACTTGAGAAAGAGTTTAAGATCAGTGACCTAGGAAAGTTGTCATACTTTCTTGGAATGAAAGTTACTTATACAGATCATGGCATATATGTGTCACAAGAAAGGTATCTTCTAAACTTGTTGAAGAATTTTGATATGGAAAATTGCAGAGAAGCTTCAACTCCACTTGAAGTTAATCACAAGCTCAGTAAATATGATGGTGTTGACTACAAAGATATGAGGAAGTATTAATCTCTTGTGGGTAGTTTGATTTATGCTACACTAACAAGACCTGATCTTAGTTATGCAGTGGGAGTTTTGTCACAATTCATGCATTGTCCAAAGGACCCACATTGGATTGCAGGTCAAAGAGTTCTCAGATATATCCAAGGAACTATAAAGGAAGGATTATATTATCCTTTTACATCAGATTTGAAGTTGAGAGCCTATAGTGATTCAGATTGGGCAGGTAATCAAGATGACAGAAGATCAACTCATGGTTACATGATATATATTGGTGATAAGCTTGTAAGTTGGTGTTCAAAGAAACAACATACAGTAGCATTATCATCAACTGAAGCAGAGTACAAAGGACTTGTGGAAGCAGCTAAGGAAGTCATATGGATGCAGACATTGTTCAAGAGCTTAGGCATTGATCAAGGTACACCTACAATACATGGAGATAATATGAGTTCACTTTATCTTGCAGCAAATCCAGTATTTCATGCAAGGACAAAGCACATAGAGATACAGTATCATTTTCTCAGAGAAAAGGTAATGGAGAAGGAGATTGAAGTGGAGTACATTTCTACTAAAGATCAGTTAGCAGACATAATGACAAAGAGCTTGGATGGTGTGAAGACCAGCAGATTCAAAAGCATGGCAGGAGTAAAAGAAAAGAAGAAGATATGAAGGAACAGAGAATGTCAATTAATGATTGAGGGGGAGCTGTTGGAGAAACAATCACTAATTGGACATATATTTGAAGTTCAAATCTTAGGAAGAAAACCCCATGCCTATGTGAAGGGACAAATTCACAAGTGTATCATATTTGTAAAGTTAGTTCACTTTAGTTCTAGAAGTTTTTTAAAATCACGAGAATACGAAAATCTATATAAGTTAGTTTGTATCAACTGACGCGGCGAGAGAGAGAGAATAGAGAGAAGAAGTAGAAGAAGGAGTTCATTTATACGACTGTGTATAGTCGTGCTTCTCTGAGTGGGAAAGCAACTGTAAAAACTTCTGAGTTTTTTATAGTTATGAGAAAGAACTGAGTAAAGTTTTGTGTATGAGTCTCTCTCCATCATCTCCATGCTTGCCTACTGTGTGATGAATTCAAAAGTTCAAGTTTTCTGAGCAATTCGATGCCTGGCATCGAATCTTGGTTGATAAGTCATTTTTTCATTCTCTGTGTGTTAACTGTTGTTGAATCTTCTAAAAATATGAAGTTTGTGGAGCAACTCCATGCCTGGCATCGAGTTCCAGCATAAAATGGATGCCCGACATCGACTTCTAGCATATAAGTCATCTTCTTCATGTGTGTGTAAAATAGAGTGTTTCTGGTGCAGAAAAATAGCCAAAAAAAGCCCAAAGTCGATGCCCGGCATCGACTTGGACTGAAATTCGATGCCAGGCATCGAATTTTTTATTTTTGGACACCAGGATTACTAAAACAAGAAAAAATTCCAGTTTTGGAAGGTCATACAGGGTCATCTTGTGAGAGCCATAACTTGAGTTCTAGAGATCCGTTTGATGCATATGATAGCTTGTTGGAAAGCTCTACTCTTCTAGTTGCAGCTTATAAAGTTGCATGGAGAAATAATACTTGAGCTAGGAGAAATTAGCAAAATACTGAAGGTATGTCATTTTGGTGACTAGGAATTTCTGTAGAAGCAAAGTTCTCACTTTAGGCTATCATTTCTCAAAGTTTGGAGTGGCAATGAGTTAATGGTGACCATAGAGGTGTTCTAGTGTCACATTAATTCATTTCTTGTGGTGTTTCATACATCAACAAAAATCTCAAAGCATTTGGTTCACCCATATGGGAGAAATTATCGTCTAAGTGCTCATTGGTCATCTACTGGTTAGTCCCTAAAAAATCGGGGGTAAGCTTTGGATTGCTAAACTTATTTTTCAGAGCATAGTTTATCATTTTAGATGATTCCACTTGCAATCATTAGCTATCTAAGCTAATTGAATTCCCTCAAAAGGAATTTAATCAATTGTTACTGTACTGTGAGCTCTGAGCAAAAGAATCAGCAGGTGTATGGTCTAAAATAGCAAGTTTTGTGACACTAGCTATTCTTGAAATAGTGTGTTTTGATTCATTTGTTTCAAGCATCAACTCGAAAGTACATAGGTACTTTGTTGGTGTCATTTGCAAGCTAAAAGGGGCTACTATAAAAATCTCAAGTGTATTAAGGCATGTACAAAGCAGGTTTTAGCAGTACCACCTCACTTAAGGTATCCATCCATCTCTTCCAACAGAGGTATTAGAGCAAGTTGAGGTAAAATTGGAGATGGTTTCCCTTCTTTCATTGATAAATTGGACACGAATAATTATCCAGCCTAGTCCTTGAGGATGAAGACCTATCTACAAGGAAGGAGTCTCTATGGATACATATCAGGAGATGAGGAGATGCCCATATTCAGAAGCAAAGATCAACCTACAAGACAGGAGCAAGAAAGACTCAACTCATGGTGTGCCAAAGATGCTTTAGCCAAGTCATATCTACTAAACTCTATTTTTTGACTTCCTTCTTCCTCATATTAGGAATTGCAAAACTTCCCAAGAGACCTGGGATACTCTATCTTCATATTTTCATCCAATACAAGAGCTAGAAAAAATCAATTGTGGATGGAGTTTACTACTCAAAAGAAGCAACCTAAGCAGAATGTTTCAGAATTTGTGACTAAGATGAAAGATGTAGCTGATCAATTGGCAAGCATAAGAGAGGAGATTGAAGAAGAGAAAAAGGTGAGATAGATAATCAATGGCATCAAGGCAGATGATAAGTGGGAATCTTTCACAACTACAATGGATCTTTATATGGATATGCAAATCCCTGATCTAACCACTCTCATGGGGCAACTCTTCACCCATGAGGCCAAGCTCAATAAAAATGGAGAACCATCAAGAGGTAAAAATTCTTCTACCCTCTGTACAAATAAAGGAAAGTCTAAGGATAAAGGAAAAGGCAAGAAAGTTGAAGATTAAGGTACTACTTCTCAAGCTAACTATGTAGGGAGAGGTAGGAATTCAAGAAGAAGGGGAAGAGGAGGTAAGCAAGGTAGGGGGAGACCTTTCAACTCTTCCCCATGCAATATATGTGGAGTGTCTAGTCACACAACAGATGAGTGCTATAAGAACTTCAAAAACCAGAGAGGAAGAGGATTTCAAAGAGGTGGCTACTAACAATCAAGAGGAAGATTCAACCATAATCAAGGATAGAACCATGGCTACAAAAACAATTACAACAACAATTATCAATGTGTATACAAATCAAGAAAATTCTTGAACAACTATACAGAGGATCAAGAGGATTCTCTTCTCATTATGAACATGACTTCAAAACAAAGTATGAATGATGAGCACCTCTTCTATATTGACTCAAGTTGTTCAAACCATGTAGCAGAAAATGTAGCTCTCCTTTCTCATCTTGAGGAGCCCAAAGGAAAGCACCAAGTGTAGAGAGGTGATCATTAGGGGAAAAAATGAACCCTGAATGGGCCTTTTAGCTCAAGGGCTGATTAGTGATGGACCAATGAGAAGAGGGTGGTGGCCACAGTCTAGTCCTTTAATCACATAGACTAGGCATAGGCTTCCCTTGTTTTGGTGTGGTCAAAGAGGAAAAAACCACCAAAAACTCATGGTTTTGTTGTGTGAATGGTTTTGAAAGTCCTCAAAATCAATTGGAGCCCTTGGATTGACTCAAAGATCCAAAGGTTAAGGTAGAGTGGCAAAAGTCAAGGCAACTATGCACATGGGCCCTTGGATTGGCATGCTTTTCAATGGTTTAGATCTTCTTCCCCCTCAAAAAGGCACGTTTTGATGTAGGCTGTTGGATTATCTGTCCGATCAGACGGCTGCGATACGTTTCTTTGACTTTGGTCGCCTTTAAATGGGCACCATTGGATCCTCTCATGATCTGATGGATGAGGCCTAAGCATCCCAACGGAAAGTGCGCCTGTAAATCTCAATCCTTGGATGAAATGCGAATTCGACGGCTCTAGTTGACTGCGCCTTTGATATCAGCGCCAAACGCGGACAATCATCGGATCTCAGAAGATCGAACGGTGCAAATTCTTGCAGAGAGTGTCAGAAAATAAATCGGCAGAGAATCTATCACTACAGACGTATGTCAGACTCTCTCTCTAGAGCTTGAAGCCTTTTAATCTTGTCCATTCAATTGAAGAATCCAACGGCCAAACTAAGTTCCTTTTTCGAATCCGAATATAGTATTCTATGAAATAATATTTTATTGTACAATACCACTGGTGGTTTTCTAAGGTCCCTTAATCCTTTTGATTAAGCTTTTTAATCCAATTCCTTACAAGGCCCATGCAGGGTCCATTTTTTCCCCTAATGTGATACTAAGCATTCCGTTGTCAAGGTAGGAAATGTTAAAACTTCTAATGGGAATATGAATCTATTGAGCAGAGTTCTTTATGTAGCTACTATCACAAAGAATTTGATGAGTGTTGGATAGATAGTGGAAAAGGGTTTGCAAGTTAGGTGCAATAAATTTGGAGCCTTTGTATAGAACCCCCAACATGGATTCAAGAGAATTGCAAAGGGAGAGAAAACAGGTAGATTGTTTATATTTGAGCTTGAGGACACTAGAAACATTGCACTTTATAATTATAAGGATCAAAATTTGTCTGAGTTAGAGATATGGCACAAAAGATCAGGGCACATTGGTGAGAGAACATGGAAGCAGATATGTAGAGATCAATGTGTACTTGGGATACCTAATGTATCCAAGCAACATATGATCTATAAATGTGGTGCATATCAGTTTGGTAAATCACACAGGTTACCCTTTACAAAGAAAGGTTATATGCATGAGGATTATTTGGAACTTGTCCACACAGATGTGTGGGGACCAAGCAAGGACCCTTCAATTTTAGGCTCAAGGTACTATGTGTCATTTGTTGATGATTTCAGTAGGTGGACTATCTTGTATTTCATGAAACGTAAGGATGAAGTGTTTAGTTGTTTCAAGAAGTATCTTGGACTTGTGAAAAATCAAACAAGAAAAAGTTTAAAGAGGATAAGGTCAGATGGAGGAGGTGAGTACTTCTCAAATGAGTTTGATGCATTGTTGTAGGAGAGAGGTATCAAAAGGGATATCTCTACTAGATATACTCCTCAGCAAAATGGAGTAGCAGAGAGGAGGAACATATTGATTATGGAAGCAACTAGATCTATGCTAAATGAAAATAAGTTTCCTAATTACTTGTGGGTAGAGATTGTTTCCATTGCCACTTATCTTATTAACAGGTTACCTTCTAAGTCCCTTCATGGGATGACCCCCTATGAGGCATGGCATGGTAGGAGACCATCACTTGAACATTGCAGAATATTTGGTTGTGTTGCTTATGTGCATGTTCCCTCTCAAATAAGAGGTAAGTTAGACCCTAAGGTAGAAAAATGCATCTTGATAGGGTATGCTATAAATAAAAATGGATACATGTTTTATAATCCATCCAACAAAGGAATTATGGTCAGTAGAGATGTTGTGTTTGATGAGAATGATTCTTGGTTTGAAAGTGAATGCAAGAAGGTCAAATTACCATATGACTCGGAAGAAGAATTTCCAAGCCTCACCAAGGAGGAGCCAATCACAATTGAAGACATCAAATCAGATGATGAGGACACCATCAACTTGGAAGAGTTCAAAGCATGGAAATCAAAAGGCAAGGTCAAGATGAAGATGTTGGAGGACATACCTGAGTCATCCAACCAAGCCTTAAGGAGATCACAAAGAGAGAGTAAGAAGCCAATCAGATATGGGTATGATACTTCATTAGTCACGAAGCATTCTATTTATCTTGCTAAGGATTTACCACTTGAAGAACCTTCTTCATATGAAGAAGCAAGTACCAAAGCAGAATGGAAGGAGGCTATGGATGAAGAAATAGAAGCACTCCAAGAGAATAACACTTGGGAGTTAGTACCCAAGAAAGCATCAATGAAGGTAATATGTTCTAGGTGGATTTACAAAATCAAAAGAAACTCAGATGGATTCATAAATAGGTATAAAGCTAGGCTTGTGGCTAAGGGTTTTGCACAAACCGAAGAAGTAGATTATGAAGAAACGTTTTCACCTATGGCTAAGATGCCAACCATCAGAGTACTGGTAAGTGTAGATGCATCTAGAAATTGGAATATATATCAAGTAGATGTGAAAAATGCTTTTCTCAATGGGTGGATTTCAGAGGAGGTTTACATGGCTCAACCTTTTGGCTATGAACACCAATGCAAGTAAAATCATGTATGCAAATTGAAGAAAGCTATTTATGGTTTGAAGCAGGCACCTAGGGCATGGAATCATAGGTTAACAACATATCTTCAAGACCAAGGATTCATGATGAGCAAGGTATATTCTTCTCTATTTGTCAAGAGGAGTAATTCAGAAATGATATATTTATGTGTATATGTGGATGACATCATTCTTATAGGTAGTGATGCCAATGACATCAAACAAATAAAAAACCAGATGATGCAGGAGTTCAAAATCAGTGACCTAGGGTTTTTGAAATATTTTCTTGGACTTGAGTAAGTATACACTAACTTTGGAATCTACATCACTCAAAGGAAATATGTAGAGGACATGTTGAAGAAGTTCCACTTGGAGGATGCAAAAGTAGCTAGCACCCCTATGGAGTTAAATCATAAATTAAGGGCTCATGAAGGTGATTCACTTGAAGACATTGCAGGTTATGAAAGCATAGTTGGGAATCTAAACTATGCAACCTTAACAAGGATTGACATATGTTATGGAGTAAGTGTTCTCAGTGAATCCATGCATAAACCTAGAGCACCTCACTTGGGAGCTGCTAAAAGGACTAAGGAAACTAGGTTTGAACACTTGGCTAAGGCCCAATATAAGTCAATCGTGGCCAACATGGATTGAATCCCTAGGCCCCTCTCAAGAGGGAAGATCTCAAACCACTTGAACTAATTATGACCCCCCCCCCCCTTCAACTGAAACCCCACCCCCCGCAATACAAAGTTATGCTTTTATTAAGAAAAAGATTTTATGTCATGGCACTTGCAACACACACACTCTTTCTCCCTCTCTCTCTTTGTGCATGTAGATACACACATAGGCTGCATGAGTGCACATACACACATAGAGGGAAAAAGGTATACATGCATAGGTTCCATGCACGCACGGGTGCGCGCGCGCACACACACACACACATATATATATATATATATATATATATATATATATATATATATATATATATATATAGAGAGAGAGAGAGAGAGAGAGAGAGAGAGAGAATGGCAGCATAATAATATACGTATTTGATTGGACCTGCATTACATGAATAGGCTCTCACTCAAATGCATAACCAAGATGTTCATTGACATGATCATACAGAACTACTCAATCGAGAGAGAGAGAGAGAGAGAGAGAGAGAGAGAGAGAGAGAGAGAGAGAGAGAGAGAGAGAGAGAGAGAGAATGTTGTTTCGCGATACTACGATACGTATTTGTTTGGACGTGCACTACATGAATAGCCTCCTACTCAAATGCATAACCAAGATTTTCGGTCACATGACCATACAGAACTACTCAATCGAGCGTGCTCCGTTGATGCTATGCTCCTGATAACTTCTTCTTTGTTCATGCCGTTTTGGGACTAAGAGCTTAGAGGCTTTTACATGTTATTGCGAGAAGAAACCCGCAATCCATATATCATTAAGAGTAGCACCTTTTTCTTCAACATCAAAGATTTCTTATAATGATGGAAGCATTGCATCATATTTGGGCAGTCATGATATCTCCGTTGCTGATGATCCATTACAAACAGATTGATATCGATTGATCAAGCATAGAGTCCTGCGCGATTCATGCGAATACCCTCCACAGTGAGCGATTGAGCCCAAGGATGCGATATCATGTCATGCATATTACGTGTTTGCTATCATTATATAAGATGCCAATATTTTAAACGGCTTAACCACTGAGGTAATATTAGCAATTTAAACATGCGGGAACTGATAAGCATAGGTACAGTCAACGTCCGATCATGAAGCACAATACATAATATGGAGACATTTAAGGATTTGTTCTGCTTAGACTGATCTTCTTGCAACAATCTTCCTACAAGAGAAAAGAGACTAACTCCTCAAATGACAAGGCATTTGGATTGCCTTTCATCATCAAACGAAGAGTAGATGCAAAACTCTGATATGAATCAGGAAGACCATTCAGAACAGTCTGCACAAGTTAGCTATCTGATATAACTTCATTAGCAAAAATCAACTTTTCTTTCAAATCCTTGATCTTTGTCAAAAAATTATCCATAGAATCACCTACACTCATGTGCTCACTCTCCAACTGTTTTTGGAGGTAAGCAACACGAGCCTCATTCCTAGCCTGGTACAATGTGGTAAGTGTATCCCAAGCATCCTTTGCTGTTCTGCAAGAGCGAATGTGAGGAATAATGGCACGTTTAACAGACAAAGCTATCAATCCATGTGCCTGAGCATCTCTGCCATCCCAACGAATTTGCTCTATAGTAGGTGCAACAGAAACAAGAGCATGAACATGAATCTGTAGAGTATCATCATCTTCGACACCATCTCCATCAGATTCAGCACCGGTATTTGCAGTACCTATATCCATAGGTGTAATAGGACGTCTTTCAACACCCTGCACAATATTCCATAGTCCTTTTGCAACCAATACATGTCGTATCATATAAGCCTATAATGGATAGTTGGTACAATCCAACTTATCCTCGACAACCAACATATGGAATACATCATTGCTTTCAGCCATGGTCGATGATTAAAATACCTTGATGCAGAAAATTGATTGTATCTCAAAAAGTTGAACAAAACTACCAAGACCACTTCTACTAAACCTGTAGTAGACTTCGAGATGCTTGTACTGGCGAAGCAAAATTGGTATATAAAATAGCCTGCACAAGTGTTGCGATAGTGCATTCGAAGGCCAAAACGAGCTCAGGTCGCAATTTCGGTACCATAGAGCGAACCTATTTTGATCTCTGAAACACCCTGAGTATATGTACCAAATTTCATGCGATTCTGAGACTGCAATCGGAGAGGTGCACATGATGCCCTAGATGAAGCAGTGACCTGCTCTGATACCAATTGTTGGAGTTAGACGTCTATGGAAGCATGCGAATAGCACAAGGAAGAAGATGAAGCTTGGTGTACAACACACACTACCAAATGTATTACTAGAGAATGTACAAAGATAAGTAGCCCGTTAGGGTAATAGGCATATATACAAGATGGGGGAAAAAACCTCCTAAAGAGGGAAAAAAGTGCATCGGCGGTCCGAGAGTGTTCACACACATCACTACCTAAATATATCAACAATAATGAATGTGGAAAGGCGCGAAAGAAACTAGGTTTGAACATTTCCACTAAAGAAAATGTTGTGAGGATCTTGCTCACGTGCATACAAAGATTACGGATGTTGAAAACACACAGACAAATAGACGCAACAAGAGACAAGACAGAATGCAGTATTAGGTGCAATCTCCCCCCATGCACTCTGTTTCGACAGTCCACAGAGTGCATGTATTTATAGGACTTTTTGATTACATCGAAAAGAGTGGTTACATCAGAGCGGCTTCAAAAAGTAGGCGTGAAACTAAAAGTTGGTAACTTTTACAGAAAGCCATTGCTTTCAATAATAGAAACTGCGGTCTACAACGACCCTTATTCTAACCATTAATTTTCTAATTGTTTCTAACAATAGAACCTTCTACGAGGGTTTATTTACAAGATAAATAATAATAATTCGGATTATTGATATCCGCCCTTTCACGCATTGCACGCTCCTCACAAAACTTCAGCTGCTATATCAAAAACATCAAAAACACATTAATACATCAATAATTTAACACTCTAACAATGCATTGTTCAATAATAATTTAACACTCCAACAATGCATTATTCAACATATTCCATGTGACAATCCAACAATGCATTGTTCAACATATTCCATGTTACACTCCAACAATGCATTGTTCAACATATTCCATAAGTTATAACATGCCCCTCAGTTGAAAAAGCAACTGACCTCAGTTGATAAAATAATAAACATGGATGGCCAATCACATGTTTCATCATTGAATAAAACAAAAATAGGCATGTGCCATGTAAAAACACATGCATGGAAATGTTCATGGAGCTGTTACATTAATGTATGTTACATTAATGTATTCTGTATGATATGCAGAAATTAAGTGGTCATAATAGGGTGTTAATTGTGTTTTATGTATCCATTGAAATTCTTCAATAGAGTGATTTTTGTACTTAACTAAATATCGATGATATTGAGTACCTGTGCGTGTAGTAGTGACATCATGATCAATAGTTTTCTCAGGAACTAAGATTTCAGATTGTTCGTCAATCAAAGGAGGATCATCAAGAAGTGGAGTGAGTGGTAAAGTTCCTTTAAATGGTTTAAGTAAACTAATATGAAAAGATTTATGAATAGTCTAATGAGATGGAATATCTAATCTAAATGAATAATCATTAATTTTTCTATAATGCGAAACAGTCCATACTAGCGTGGTGCAAGTTTAATTTCAGGATGCTACAAAATATTTCTGAGACGTCTTTTAATGATACGCAACCATACAAAATCATTTTCCTTGAATTCTTTGGCTAATCGTGTAGTATTAATATTACGTGTATATCGCTCTTGACTTTTCCTAATGTGCTCGTGAACATCATGAAATATAGAAACGTGATCTTGAGCAATAGAATTAGCCATCGGAATGTCGGTTTGGGTGAGGGACATGTGAGTGGGAAGCTTTTTACCAAAAACAATTTCAAAAGGTGCACGACCAATAGTGGTGTGTGCAGTGTTATTGTAAGCAAATTGAAGCAATGGCAACTTTTCATCCTAGTTATTAGTACTATTTGTAGCCTCACTCTGTCGATTACTTTCAGGATGAAATGCAGAGCTAAAATCTATTTTAGAACCAAAATGTTTAAATAAGGCAACCCAAAAATGATTACAAAATCTAACATCACGATCAGATAACATTACTTTAGGAAATCCATGATATGGGAAAATGCATTTAATGAATAATTTTGCAGCTTGAGGTGCAGTCAAAGTTTGTCTACATGGAATGAAATATGCATATCTACTAAACCTATCAACTATTGTCCATATCATATCATTATGTGATGAAGTGATGGGAAGACCTATGATAAAATCCATAGAGATTTGTTCCCATGGTTCATTTGGAATGGAAAGTGGCATTAATAATCCAAATGGTTTACCATGATGACGCTTTACACACTGACAAATTATGCATTGAGAAATGTAATGTGCAATATCTTTTTCGATGTGTGGCCAAAAGAAGAAATCTTTGCAAGCAAAAATGATGCTTTGTATGCCTCTATGACCCATGTAAGATGGTTCATGCATTTCTTTAATGACAAAATCTTTAAAAGCTTGGGTTATGCACAATCTACGTTGAAAATAAAGAAAACCATTATGAAATGTATAATGTTCATCAGATAAAGATGCACCATTGTTGAAGTCATGTCATGCAAGTGAAAAATACAAATCAGATGCATAAGTGGAAATCATTTCTTGAAAAGAATGTATTTGGATGGCAGAAATATTATTCAAAACAACAGAAGGCGAAGGAAAACGGCTAAGAGCATCAGCTACAACATTAGCTTTACCAGGCTGATATTGTATCATGGGTTGGAAATTTTGAATGAATGATGCCCATTTAAGATGCCTATCAGAAATTAAAGGTTGACCTAATAAATGCTTAATAGCTTGTTGATGAGTTTTGATTAAGACCTTAGCGCCCATAAGATAGTGTTTCCAAATTCGCAAAGCATGCACAACCGCTAACAATTCTTTATCATACGTACTATAATTCTGTTCTGAAGGCTTAAGCTTTCTACTCTCAAATGCAATGGGATGGTCATTTTGCATTAAAACAACACCTATTCCTGAACCACTAGCATCAGTAACGACATGAAAAGGTTGTGAAAAATTAGGTAATTGTGAAACAGGTGCATGTGAAAGTGCTTGTTTCAGTTTGTCAAAGGACTGTTGTTGGGTAAGTCCCCATGCAAATTTTATTTTCTTTTTCAACAACAATGTAAGAGGCAATGCTAAATAAGAAAAATTTCGAACAAACTTCCTATAGAAACTAGCCAACCCAAGAAAAGAACGAACATCATTGACGGATTGTGGTGAAGGCCATTCTACTATAACTCTAATCTTTTTCGGATCCACATGCACACCTTCACTTGAAATAATATGTCCTAAATATTCTAGCTTACGTTGAAAGAAGTAACTCTTTTCAAGATTAGCATAAAGTGTGTTCTCTCGTAACAAATGAAAAAATGTTTCAAGATGCTTTTCATGTTCACTATCATTCTTACTGTATACAAGTATATCATCAAAGAAGACAAGAACAAAAGCTTGATAATCAAGAAAAATATTGTTCATCATTCTTGCAAATGTAGGAGGGGCATTAGTAAGTCCAAAGGGCATTACCATAAATTCATAATGGCCGGTTTGAGTTCTAAATGCAGTGTTAAAAATATCACTTTGTGTCATACGAATGTGATGGTAACCTACTGAAAATACGAGCTCCTCGTAACTTATCTAAGAGATCATCTATTCGAGGAATAGGGTATCTATTCTTGATGGTAATCTTGTTAAGGGCTCTATAATCAATGCACATTCGATAAGTTTTATTCTTCTTCTCTACTAAGAGAACTGGTGCTCCAAATGGGGAAGAACTAGGCCTTATAAGTCCTTTCTGTAGTAGGTCTTTTACTTGGTTTTCTATTTCCTTTTGGTATAGTGGGCCATGTCTATAAGGTGCTTTATGAGGAGGAGAACTACCAGGGACTAAGTCTATGCTATGGTCAAAGGATCCTCGAGATGATGGTAGTTCAGAGGGACACTCGGACATAAAGCAATCCTTATAAGTACTCATGAAAGGTTCATATGCATCAGGAAGTGTATAAGTATATTCATTGATGACATTGACAAAAACAATGCATGAGTTGAATCCTTTCCTAAATGCACGCTTTACTTGAGTGTGACTAATCAATGGAAATGGCTGGAAATCATGTCGTGCAGACAAAGTAATGATTTGACCTTTGAAGTCAAAGTTAAAGGTATGCGTATGGTAGTCAATATGTGGGTTATAATGGTGATGAAAAGGCATACCTAGTATAACATCGTAAGATTGCAAAGGTGCAATTAAAAATGTTCGTGAATCAACATATGGTCCTATGCTAATCGTAACATCTTGCACTTCTCGTGTTACATTATAACGACTACCTTGAAATGTAGCTTTCACTTTATATAAGGAAGGAAATGTTTGTAATTTAAGTTCTTGTACTAATGAATGTGAAACGAAGTCATGTGAACTACCATTGTCATGTAAAATTTTAACTAGTTTGTTATTTATTGTACCCTGTATGCAAAGTAGAGAGTGAAGAGAGATATCGTTACCCAAGGTACTTAAGTTCTTATCCAATGATTCCTCTGTCCAAACATGAGGAATTTCTTCATTATGGACCTCCATGTTATGCAATTGAGCTGTAGCCGGTTTCATGTGAAGAGGTTGCAATCTGCACCTTATTTTTGTATGTCCATGTTTACCACAATTCCAGCAAGTGAGTCGTGGTCGCTTCTGTTGGGCATCCACTGTTGAAGTTTAAAGGGTAGGTGTTTTGGTTGGTTGGAGAGATGAAGCAATAGGTGGAGTTGAGTAACTAGATTGTGGAGGACGAGAAGAACTAGGGTAAGATGGGGCATTAAAAGTACGCTTCATAGGAAATGCAAGTTTAACATAAAGTGGTCATTGGCGCGGTTGTTGTAGACGGATTGACTTGGTTATCGATCGGAATTCTTTTTCTACATCATAGGCAAAAGATATAGCCTCGTTGAGGGTTATAGGTCGTAGGGTGTGAAGCTTAGCTTGGATTCCCACCTCCAAACCAATTACTATTGTAAGGTTATCTTCCTCAGCTTGTATCTTTTGGAGGACTTCATCACGTTGTCGGATCTCATTTTGAGCTCCTCGAAGCTCATGCCGCAAGAGCTCTAGTTGTTGTTCAAGTTTTGCCTCAGGTAGAGGTGAATTATTGTAATCCTCCATGGTGCTCTTGGACCCTTAACCTAGTGCTTTCCTCTCGAGATGTACCCTCAGGGAATGTACCCTAGCAGAAAAGTACCCTGTCTGGATGTACCCTGATGTACCCTAACAGGATGTACGCTGTCTGGATGTACCCTGGCGTACCCTGAGAAGTGTACCCTGAGATGCGCCGCGTCGCGTCGCGCCATGACGCCTTGAAAAAGTAAAGAAAACTGCAAGTTATGTTAAATATAAGAGAAGAGAACTAGAGTGACAACTCCAAGAGAGAGTGTAGTGGTAAAGCACTTTCCTTGAAAGTAGGAGGTTGTGGGTTCAAATCCTCCTACCTTAGGGAATCTAAAACACTCTATTGCCACTCAAAATTAAAATTTCCTCGCACGTAGCCAACGGTCACCAAGGGAGCCTTGCGTGCCAATGTTGCCAATATATTGCCTAAGTTATTGCCTAAGTTATTGCCTAAGTTATTGCCTAAGTTCTTTGCCTTAGTCGACGCCTTGGAGTAAGCCAAAGGAGTAAACGTAGGAGCAAACGTAGGTGTAAACGTAGGTTCTGGTTTTTGAACTGGAACAAAAATAAAAAAGGAAACCAGAAACTGGAATTGGAATTGGAAACAGAAATGGAACAGAAACAGAGAACAGAACCCTCGGTATTGACGCTTGTCGAGCTCTGATACCACTGTTGTCAGGATCTTGCTCACGCGCATATAGAGATTACGGATGTTGAAAACACACAGACAAATAGACGCAACAAGAGACGAGACAGAATGCAGTATTGGGTGCAATCTCCCCCCATGCACTCTGTTTCGACAGTCCACAGTGTGCTTGTATTTATAGGACTTTTTGATTACATCGAAAAGAGTGGCTACATGAGAGAGGCTTCGAAAAGCAGGCATGAAACTAAAAGTTAGTAACTTTTACAGAAATCCATTGCTTTCAATAATAGAAACTGCGGTCTACAATGACCCTTATTCTAACCATTACTTTTCTAACTGTTTCTAATAATAGAACCTTCTACGAGGGTTTATTTACAAGATAAATAATAATAATTCAGATTATTGATATCCGCCCTTTCACGCCTTGCACGCTTCTCACGAACCTTCAGTTGTTATATCAAAAACATCAAAAACACATTAATACATCAATAATTTAACACTCTAACAATGCATTGCTCAATAATAATTTAACACTCCAACAATACATTGTTGAAATGTTACAATCCAACAATGCATTGTTCAACATATTCCATGTTACACTCCAACAATGCATTGTTCAACATATTCCATAAGTTATAACAGAAACTAGGTTTGAACACTTGGCTAAGGCTCAATATAAGTCAATCGAGGCCAACATGGATCGAAGCCCTATGCTCCTCTCAAGAGGGAAGATCTCAAACCACTTGAACTAATTATGACCCCGCCACAACTGAAATCCCACCCCCCACAATAGAAAGTTTAGTTTTTATTAAGAGAAAGATTTATGTCATGGCACTTGCAACACACACATACTCTCTCTCCCTCTCTCTCTTTGTGCATGTAGATACACACATGGGCTGCATGAGTGCACATACACACATAGAGGGAAAAAGATATACGTGCATAGGTTCCATGCACGCACGGGTGCACACACACATATGCACAACACACGTGTGCATGCGTGCGTGCATATATATATATATATATATATAGAGAGAGAGAGAGAGAGAGAGAGAGAATGGCAGCATAATAATATACGTATTTGATTGGACCTGCATTACATGAATAGGCTCTTACTCAAATGCAGAACCAAGATTTTCATTGACATGATCATACAGAACTACTCAATCGAGAGAGAGAGAGAGAGTTGTTTCGCGATACTACGATACGGATTTGATTGGACGTGCACTACACGAACAGCCTCCTACTCAAATGCATAACCAAGATTTTCGGTCACATGACCATACAGAACTACTCAATCGAGCGTGCTCCGTTGATGCTATGCGCACGGATTACTTGAGTTTGAAATCCTGATAAGTTCTTCTTTGTTCATACCGTTTTGGCACTAAGAGCTTTGAGGCTTTTACATTGTATTGCGAGAAGAAACCCGCATTCCATATATTATTAACAGTAGCACCTTTTTCTTCAACGTCAAAGATTTCTTATAATGATGGAAGCATTGCATCATATTTGGGCATTCATGATATCTCCGTTGCTGATGATCCATTACAAACAGATTGATATCGATTGATCAAGCATAGAGTCCTGCGCGATTCATGCGAATACCCTCCACACTGAGTGATTGAGCCCAAGGATGCGATATCATGTCATGCATATTACGTGTTTGCTATCCTTATATAAGATGCCAATATTTTAAACGGCTTAACCACTGAGGTAATATTAGCAATATAAACATGCGGCAACTGATAAGCATAGGTACAGTCAACGTCCGATCATGAAGCACAATACATAATATGGAGACATTTAAGGACTTGCTAAGAACAAAAACTTGTTTTAGCTGAAAATCTGTACACGATTAGAGAAATTTTAAACGCGATTAGCCGCAAATTTAACGAGTATCAATAATCGTAAAAATGACTCTGTATTTGGATATTCCCAAACTATTTTTTTGTGGACGATAGGCAGAGATTGAATCGGGTTCTCGACACAGGCGCAGAAGAGACAATGAGGAGAACTATGTAATCCTGTTGGAACTTGCGACTCTTCCATTCTTACTTTAACTTTGGTCCAAAGCCTCGGACAGATAAAAGGAAATAAAACTCAGACCAAAATAGAGACATATATCTTCGCTTTAGCGGCGCACATAGAGCATCTGATCACGCCATATTTCAGGCATGATTCATGCTTACGATTATTGCAGAAGAGGCCATAGTTTTCTGATACAAACATCTGAGGAAAATTTAATATTAAAACAGGTTTTGGTAGAAATGAAGCTAGATTTTGATCACAAAGAGGATGTACAATACAGCTATCCAGAAAAGGTTCAGAAATGGCTATACATATCTCCATTATTTATCAATGTCAACACTCATCCGGCAAACGAACTGCACGACACAGTCAACAATGAAATCACATGAAGAGATCACGCACATAGAGCTAAGCATCTAATATATACGTAGTACCTGGGTAGATTCAATCGCCAAAGTATGATTACAAGCGCATTGGTGATCGTATGTTAAGAGCCCCCAATGCATGTGCGATCTGGAAGCCTGTTTTGGTTGTGTCGTACTCCACATGATAAGGACGCAAGAACCCCATACAAAAGTCGTTTCTTGAGCTTTAGATACATATGAGAATGGAGAATATCAGATCTTGTACTCTGACCGCCAAGTTTGAGGTATGCGTCACTATTCCACGGGCTCTTCGACACGAGTTCGTCCATGCTGGACTGCCGACAAAGTTGCCAATCCGAGGATTGATCTGGCGCAAATCGACCTAATGGTGGCATTGAGAGTGAGCGCGCTCTCCTCTCCTTCCTTTTTTGAAGAAAACCGTAAATTACCGGAATCAACCCTGTAAGATTCTCCGTGTCCATGTTCCTAAATTTTGGTGTTCCGAGGGCAATGGGCTGTCGGAGTGATTCAATTCTACAGTGATGGAGTATGGCACTGCAGCAGACTGCTATGAAAATATCTCTGGACGTGGAACGTATTGACGGAATATCATTGAACTATTTCTGGAAAATGTTCAACAGATTGGGAAATTCAAGAGGTAGATCGATAGGCGTATCCGTAAATAAGAATGCAAATTCGAGCAATATGACAGAAAAACCGTGTGCGCCCACAAAATTGAGGAGATTTGACTTTCGCTACAGATTGCTCTTTCCAGTTGGAGACATCTGGTGTAGGTGATTCTTGGAGAATGCATATTTAATAGAGGACGGTAGCGCCGAGCAGATGCGCGCAAAACTCACAGAGCGAGATCCGCACAGAGATCATTTTCATAAAAGCAAAACGGTGAAAGGTGTACAGAATATCAGGCAGGACGAGTTGAAAGCGTATTTGATACGAACACTCTTGTTATCACCTAGTTCTTTCTCTCCGTCGATTCTTCGCGGGTTGCGTCATGGACAAATGCACACATTCAAAAGAACCTCAATGACAGATTCAGGTATGATCTAAGGTGGGGAAGGAACTGTCAAACAGAGGGCGCCTCTAAGATGCCTGCTTTCTCCCTTATCGATAACGAAGCCATCGTGGTGTTCTGAAGGCGACGAGCACGGATGCTTATCTTCCTGAATGCAATTTGTGGATATGGATGGACCCACCGAGCTTGGCGATGGAACAGATTCACAAAACCTTGACCGCCAATTCAAGACATGGCGAAAATGCGTTTTCGTAGCGAAGCAACGAATCAGTAGAATCCTCAGAAGACCATAGACTTCTAGGCAATACCAGAACAGAAACACAGTGTCTATACGATTGATCGCCATTGCGCATTCGATCATTATGGAGTGCTCATGTCATGTCTTTTTGCACACACATACACACATGATGATATCCATACATATGCAAAGGCTTACGTAGATTATGCACAATCTTGGTGTCCATTACACGTATGTGCATATTTTCAATATGATTGACATAGTTGTGTTTGTATGATCTATGTGCATATCCTTGGGTTACTTTATTTCTACAGCTTTTCTACAGCTCTGTGGATAGAGAACGTATCATATGATATGTATAATTTTCTACTTACTAAGATGCATGTAAGCATACATGCATCACAATGGTGTAATATGGAGAACTATGTGGAATAAGCATGTCCGGATAGAGAAAGCTTGATTTCCATGGATAGATGGTTGAGGGTGCAAGCTTAAATTCGGTCTCTGTGTGCATTTTTAGGAGATATCACGAAAGGGTCAAACAGGTGACAAAAGACTTAAAGCAAGCAATTTCTCTTAAAATCATGTGCCTCAACAAAGGGAAAATATGGGTTGGTACCGAATGTAAAAGTGTAGATCTGTGTTTAGGGGTTTATTTGAACGAAGTTTTTTAATTATAGCTGTCATAATGATCTAGAGACACCCGACTTTTGTATGTAGTATAGAACTCAACTAATGGAAAAAATTGATCATATCTTTGAGTCTCCCTCACCTATACACGAATTCTTTGACTCCCCCTCATCCATACACACCTTTCTTGCTCTCTCTTTTTCCCTCCCTCCCTCTCCCTCTCTCTCCCTCTCTTTCTCTCTCTCTCTCTCTCTCTCTCTCTTTCTCTCTCTCTCTCTGTCTCTCTCTCTCTCTCTCTCTCTCTCTAAATTTACCACCTTTCTTAGAGTCCATACCTTTGAGTCCCCCTCATCAATACACAAAATCCTCCTTTCTCTCTCTCTCTCTCTCCAAATTTACCACATTTCTTTCCTATCTTTGGGAAAATATACTTAAAGGGAGGTATACCACATTTCTTTCCTATCTTTCCAAATGTCATGTCGTATGACATGCTTCAACTCCTCGCTCCCATCCCAAAATTTCATGAAAATGTAAAAATCTGTAGTATATCCTATAATTTTTAGATCTTAATGAAAAGATATATTATCAGACCGTGAACCTAAAGAGATTCCTATAATTTTTACATCGATTGCCCTCTCTACTTAGTTTCAAATCTTTAATAACACATCTCTTGGTTTTTAGATTCTTTATTCTTGTATTGATTTCCGTTCATATATATACATACACACACACACACACACATATATATATATATATATATATATATATATATATATATATATATATATATATATATATATATATATATATATATATATATATATATATATATATACACACACACATACACTTTCATAGCAGTATGTATATATATATATATATATATATATATATATATATATATATATATATATATATATATATATATATATATATATATATATATATATATATATATATATACACACACTTTCATAGCAGTATCCAAGTCCGTATGTGTCGGAGATCTTCATTTTTCCACCTTCTTATCTCTCTCTCTCTCTCTCTCTCTCGTAGCCATTCTCGTTCTTTTCTCCTATAGTTTTCTCATCATCATTCTAGTAGCCATTATCATTTGTTGGATTTCATTTATTTTGTCACTCCCACCTCATCTAAATCGAAGCTCCTCAATGTATCCTACACAAGTATATAATAGGTCTTGGATCAATATAAATATCAAAAGATAATTTAACATTATATATTGCATACTTGCTCTAAGGTCGGCTTCACATTGGGGCAACAAAACAAGCATAAAAAAATTATAGGTTCCACTTGGAACTGGAGAAAAATATACTATTCTACTGCCCAAGCATTCACACTTATAAGTGGAACGGTGCTTTGAAAAAGTTTGGAAATACAAACTTTTTTCTGCAAAAATTTGTAAAAAGTATTTGTTTATGAAAGAGAATTCGAGTTGGGACTCCAGAGGAAGTTGGGCTGGAGGGGGGTCAAAACAAATCGCATGATCTTGTACCATCTAGTCAGCAAAGTAGAGCACTATTCCACTACCCCAATATGAATGCATGTTTATACAAAATGTGCATTTGGATGTAAAAGATTGGATTGAGCATGCAGAGCAATGCTAGTGCCACTCAATCTGAATCTACCCTAAGAGTGCTCAAGTCTTAATGTATATGAAAAGTAGACCCCAACTTCAATAGAAAATCACATGCTACCAAGCTAGTCTTTAAGAGTGGTTGGTTACTCTGTTGGCTTTTAAAGTTCTACTCAAAGAGAGGATCTTTGGAAGACTTGAAGAGCCAGACGCTTGGCAGACTCTAGCACCCCAAATATCTTTCGAACTCCCTCATTCTTCTGAACACGAAAGCCCAAAGAACTACATGGATAATAATCCAAAGTAATCTACTATACCTACTATTTCTTACAACTCTCTTGAAGATTTTTCAAAAATCGCAATGCCCTCCCAAGTCTGGATACCATGTAGGAAACTTCTATGAGCTTTATTGTTTGGACTTTTGTCCATTTTTCTGATCCGTTAACCATACCAAGGAGAAGCCTACAACATAAACGGAATGTTTTTTTCTTGCAAACGTAATATCCTTCATGGTTTTCAATTTTTTAAAGAAACCACATATACATTTGCTGAAAATAAATTTAAAAGAAACTAGAGAAACAATTATATCCCAAATCTTGTGGTCACTCCAACTTTTATTTCCGAGCAAACAAATTATTTAGTATTTCTTTCGAGAAGATTCTAGTATCAACAATCATTCTACAAAAAAGGTAGCTAGCAACAAGAAAAAGAATGAAATCCTTAGAGAGTTCATAATTAGTTTTAGAATGATTAATTTTTCAACCATAGGTTGTAAAAAATCTCAATAAATTTTCAAAAAGTTATTCTTAAACCCATGATCATCATGCACAAGTTTTTAACTATCTTCTAAGGTCCACAAAACCTTGGTGATAGCTTATTACACTTCCCTATGGAGAGTGTAGTAGATCTAGCTTGTATCTAAATAAAGAATCTATCTCCCTCCTCAAAGAATCTAGCATATCGTTTCCTATCAATATACTCTTTAGCCCTATCAATGGCTTGACTACATCTTGGCTTTAGCTATTTCTAAATTTTCTTGGATATTCACGAAGAATTCCAAAGCACTAGGACATTTCTTTGGCATGCCTATGGTATTGGGAGCATTGGGATTTGTGCCATAGTTCATCTCAAAAGGAGACATACTTGTTACCTTGTGAGGCCTATTGTTATAAGCAAACTCAACTAGTGGCAAATAACTATCCCACTTTGTCTATCTCTCACAAACATATGCCATCAACATGTCCTCTAAAATCTGATTGACCCTCTCGATCTGACCATCTGTTTGAGGATGATCATCATTGCTCATCTTTAATGACACCTTCAGTTTGTCAAATACAATTCTAGAAGTGTCCTCTAAATATGACATCCCTATCTGAAACTATGGATGTCGATAACCCATGCAATCTGAAGACATGCTGGATAAACAACTCCGCTACCTGTGGAGCTTCTATTGTCTCCTGTGTGGTTATGAAATGAGCCATCTTGCTCAATCTATCTACTACAACTAGAATAGTATCCCGCATCCTTTGGGTCCAAAGTAACCCGACTATGAAGTCCATAGATACACTGTCCCAGTTGTGATCTGGAATCTGTGAAGGATGTAGAAGACTTGGTGCCTTCACCCTTTCTGCTTTGTTGACTTGACACATAAGGCATTATTGAACATAAGTGTGGACATCTCTAGCTAATCCAAGCCACCAAAATGTTGTTCTAACAAGTTGTATTAAAAAAATTGGATGTCCTGCACAAGGCACATCATGGTTATCATGCATGAATTTTCTTCTCAAATCTCAGGAATCTGGTATGCAAATCTTTCCTTTCTGTCTGACTATTCCATTCTCCTATGAGAAATTGAAATACGAAATGGACTTGTTTGCTCTGCTAGGGGAACAAACAGTTGGAACTATACTCTTGTCTTCTATAATAGAGTCATCACTGATGGCTCTATAACAAATGTGGATCTTCCACCTGTGCTTCCTTTATCTCTTGAAGCAATTAGCTTTCTAGAACTGTAAAGCTCATTTGATACATTATCAGTGATAATGCATCTGCAACTATATTCTCTTTGCTCTGAATCAGACACACATCAATAAAGTCTGTTTCTGATAATCGGTATCAGAGCCTAGGAAGTAGGCTTGGGAAAGGTGGATTGGCCTAATGGCCTCTAAAAAAGGAGCTTGGGCATCCTCTATATGAAAGGGTACAAAGTAGCACACATCATTTTCACAAGTTAGCCTAACAAAGATTGAGGTGTATCTCTCAATCCATAGGCTGGATTGAGGCATCTAAGATATCTTTGAAAAGTCCTTGGAACAAGCTTTCCAAAGATATTCAATCTCACCTACGGATTGAGAGATACACCTCAATCTTTGTTAAGCTAACTTGTGAAAATGACGTGCTACTTTGTACCCTTTCATATAGAGGATGCCCAAGCAGCTTTTTTTAGAGGCCAATGATTAGGTCAATCCACCTTTCCCAAGCCTACTTCCTAGGCTCTGATACCAACGTAAGGCATTGAACTCACAACCTCTTGGTTAAGAATGTGATGGGCTAACCACTTGCCCCAAAAGCCATGGTTGAGGATTACTTCCTAATCATCTCTCTTAGGGTGATCTCCTATCTGTCAAGGGTGTGGTTCAACCATCTCCTACCTATCACTTTATTACAACAATAGCTTAATCTCCCAAACTTTAATTAATAAAAACCAAAATTGCACAAGTGAATGTGCCTAGCACCCATGGGACCCCCCGAATCCCACAAAGTGGGAGTTGCTCAAAACTTGCTAGAAAACATTACAAAGAAGGTTCATAACCCTTTCATCCCCCTCATGTGGGACCCACTTTCTTTTAATCTTTTTGGTTTCAAGGAAAAACACTCTGTGATGTCTAAAAGATTGGGGCTTCTTATAATTGGAAATTATTTTGCCTAAAATGAAAGGGGACTTTTTGCTAGGCAATTATTTAAAAGGGCTACCAAATTTGGTGGCACACCTCTCTTTCTAGATCTTCCAGAGGATCTCTCATGTTATTGCATTCCATAGTGATTAAGAAAAACCGATCCCTTCACCCCATAGTGCATGCTTCTAGTTGATTTGTCCTTTTAGCAACATGATTTTCCAAAGGATGCACTAGATCGTCATTGAGTTGGGGCATGAAAAGAAGAGGTGTCCCAAGTCCACATTATCGTGAAGGCATTGTTTACACCAGTGAGGGGCTCCACAAATTTTGTTAACTCTTACATTGTTCCAAATTCCAAGGTGGATGATTTGCCCCATAAAAACTAATTTTTTAACCTCGATGAGGGGATGCCAAAGGGATTGGAACTTTAGATCCCATCTGAAACTTCACTAATCCAGACACCATCTCCTATTTAGTGTGACATGAAGGTCCACATTCTTCTTGAATCTCAAAATTTTATCAAGGCTATTTCCATTGCTCCATCTAAGATCCTCAAGGTGAGAGGAGACATATTGAATCAAGAAGCGAGTCCTTGAGTACTCCTAAGCATTGATTCTGCTCTGCAAGAGGCACCATTCTTCATAGTCTGCTTTCCTAGCCGAGCCAATGTCTTCAAATCTAATCCATTGGCATGTTTATTTCTAGAGATGTTTCATACCACTCTCCTCATGTTATTTATAAGGATCAAAGGAACATTGATTTCATACCAATAATCATCTCTCGCAGAATGGGAATTTCAAGCATATAAATCAGGCTGCATTGAAGTTCAAAGAAGTAGCAATCCTAATAGACATCAACCAATTTGAGAAAATTAGAAATGTTAGGATATAAACTTTTTAAGATCAATAGATAACCCAATAAAAACATCATCCTTGCCACCATAGAGATTAATAGAAAATGAGATAATGCCATTATCATTTTTCTTAAGATTATTCAACAAATTGAACCCAACAACATTGCTTTCCTACAAGCAATCCAAGGAAGCACTATGAGAGTGTGAAAAAGTACAATATGAAAAAGATGCATCCAATTTGCTATCTCTCAAAGTCTAGACTAGCCATTTAGGCCTAGTTTTAGCCTGTTTGATGTCAGCCCCCTCATCAACAAGTGCATCATCTAAGTATGCATAAGAAATGGAATGATCTGTAGTATCATCTGGAACATGTAAAGGTTCAAAAATTACCTCATTTAGACTAGGAATTGGTTATCCTCTTGTAAAAATATGCAACAAAGTATTATGCACATCCCTTGGAGCTAACTAATGCCTCCTTATTACATGAAAGTAATGTATGAATTGCATCTCCCACAAAAAAAAATCACTACTAACCAAAATGTGTTTAATCAGTGGATGATACAAATGATAGCCTTTGCTTTCATAACTATACCCAACAAAAATAAATTTGATTTCTTTATCCCCCAATTTTTTATGTTGTTATTTACATGGTAATGCATATGTCGGACAACCAAAGACACATAAGTGAGCAATATATGACTTGCAACCATGCCAAGGTTCATATGTAGTGATCAATTGAATTAATTTGGTGGGATACCTATTAAGTACATACACTGCATACATAATAGCCTTAAGCCAGAAGCTATGTGATAAAACCTGACTTATGACCATACACCTTGCCATCTCCATGAGAGACATGTTCTTTATTTTAGCAACTACATTTCGTTGAGGTGTATACGACATTGTACACTGATGTTTTATCCCAAGCCCAACCATAAATGCATTAAAATCAAAAGCCATGTATCCCCCCCCTCAATTAGAATGGAGCATGCCCAATTTACATGCTCACAAAGCTTCATCCAAAATCAAAAACTATTTGAAGCACATGAAAACGTTGGACTTTGTTTTCAATGGATACACCCATGCATGCCTGGAGAAATCATCACTAAAAGTCATGAAGTAAAGGTAGTTCACAAAAGAAGGTGTCTCAATAGGACCACATACATCATTATGAACAAGTTGCAATTTATGAGCAGCTCAAACTAAACCATCTTTTGGGAAGGATGAATGCTGCATTTTGCCCAAAATACAGCCTTTAGAGACATGTTTATAGGGTGCCTCAAGTTTGCTAGAGAGCACACCATTTAGATTTCTACAGGTGTATCAAACTAGCAAAATTCAAATGACCAAAGCATGCCTGCCAAAGTTTTGCATCTCAAATAGCTTGAGAATCTTGAACTTGACATGTTGATTTCATCATTGATAGATTTTCCACAGTCTATGAGCTTATACAACCCATGAAATAAAATTCTAGAAGCAAGAATAACACCACCATTTGAGAGATCATGAGTTGTATAAAGAATGCACATATTATATGCCTAACTATAGTGTAAGCTCATGTAATGGTAATGACTCAAATTATTTCAACATACTGCACTTGATTGTTGCCCACAGTAGCAGATGTGGCAAGTAAATTCTGTTGAACCTCCATCCTTTGATGTAATTAAGGAGATGCAAATCAGTTATTGACTTCTCAAACTTATGCAATAATCTTTTATGAGCTAGTACATAATATCTTGGCCTATATCCTAGTGGGAAGGTGGTGGTGATCTTCATGGGTGAGTGATTGTGGCTCATGTGAAATGAATGGAAGTGGTTCCCACAATGGATGGTGAGATATCCATAATCATGGGTGCACTCAATTGAGAGGTGTCTCCCCTCATTGCCTCTTTTGATATTACTAGTGGTTGTTGTGAAGTCCTAGGTTGGGAGAAGGTGGCCCAGAAATGTCAATTGTGTTTAGATCTTTGATGTCCATGGCATGCAATATCTCTATTTGTCCTTTACCTTCTACCTGCCTAGCAGTGGTGGCTTCTTGATATGTGGCATCTAGTTTTTCCCTAATTGGAGTGTGTGGAAAAAACAAATACCTTTCTTCATCTTCTACAGGTTGTGCATTGATAGTTCCTTGCATGGTGAGTCTCTTGTTGGTTGGTTTTCAAGGAGTGTTTTTTCTTCTTTAGATACTTCCATGGAAGGATTGGATAGTTGTTTGACCAATGAGGATGGAGTTATCCTCTTTGATCTTTCTTCCTTTTCCTCACATGCTATGGATTGAGTGAAGGTAGGTGGTACCTTTTGTCTCAACTTATGTATTTGTTACTTGGTTCATTCTATCATTTCTTGAATGTTTTCTTATTGAGACCTATGCCGGAGGGTTTCCAAGCTTGCAACAATGTTGACAAAAGTCCTTTTTCCATGGATTTTTTCACTCAACATTGGATTTACCTCTTTTCTTGTCATATAGCATTTTGGTAAATCTCATGAAGTTTGTTCTGAGGAAGTGGTTACAAAGTATAGGCCTTGGGAGGCTTCTTCAATTGATCTATGTGATGCGCTTCTATGCATAAATTGTACTTCTTCACCTTCCTATTGGGATTTTTTGCTTCTTCCTTATCATCTAATGTTTTTTATTCTCTTTGACATTAGGATCTGATATTCATGTGATTCTAGTGATACCGCCAACTTCACCTCTCATCATTTTTTGTTGATCGTCTTCTGTGGAATTGCAATAGATCTATGCCTTCCTAGTAGTATCATGCAAAGGTGGCATTCCTGTGTACTTAGAGCTAGTTTGAAATTACCAACTTTTCTTAGCATTATGTGATAGTCCTTGTGAGGGCATGCGCTCTAGAGACCATCTTCTTCTTGCTACATCTATCATTTTCTAAATCAACTTGTCTGTATAACCATGTGTTGATTTCTACAATGGTTTGGAAACTTATAGCATGCATCAAGACATGCCAAATTCCTTTATGAGGGATGGTACTTTTGTGGTTAATAGGGAAATATAAATGCTGGTGGTATAGCCTAAGGTCAAGTACCAATTCTTTACTATTGAGGTCTTTGAAAGACTTCATGTGCTTTGATTTTTCTATGGATGGTACATCCACATCATCAATTTCTATTACACCTTTGGAGATGTAAAGAGCCTATGTGATTAATTCCAATGCCAAATTTACGGACACCATGGTGCCTTTAGAGTTATGCACCACAAATTCTCGGCATTTACACTTTCCTTTGTCTCTCTTACATGAAGTTATCATCTCACAATCCTAATAGAATCTTGAGTAACCATAAACATTTTCTACATTCTAGGAGCCCCATGTTCTAATGAGGTTTGGAGTTCTTTTTTATTCTCAGAACTCAATTGACATGAAGTGTAACTTACAAGTATGTCCATGTAAATCCCATCGGGTAACAAAGAATATAGAGCATTCCATCATAGGATGGTCATCTTCTTTAAGCCAATGCCCTCTAGGGTAAGCAATATTTCCATAGGTTGGATCTTGCTGTTGATATATTTAGGTAGTGATGTGTGTGAACACACTTGGAATGCGGAGGCATTTTTTTCCCTCTTTAGGAGGTTTTTTTTCCCCCGGCTTGTATATACGCCTATTGTCCTAATGTGCTACTTATCTTTGTACATTTTCTAGTAATACATTCAGTATTGTGTGTTGTGCTCCAAGCTTCTTCTTCTTCCTTGTGCTGTTCGTGTGCTTCCGCAGATGTCTATCTCCAACAATTGGTATCAGAGTAGGTCGTCGCTTCATCTAGGGCACTGTCGACACTCCTTCATTTGCAGTCTCAAAATCGCATGAATTTTGGTGAGCATACTCAATGTGTTTTCGAGATCAAAACGGATCCGCTCTGTGGTGCCGAAATCATGATGTGAGCTCGTTTCGACCTTCGAACTAACTATTGCAATGCTTGTGTAGGATATTTCATCTTTCTGTGCCAAAGGTATATGCCAGTTTCTGTTCATTAATATAAGTGTCTCAAAGTCTGCTACAGGTCTAGTGGAATTCATCTGGGCAGTTTTGTTCAACTTTTTGAGATACAGTCAATTTTTTGCATCAAGGTATTTTAGTCATCGGCCATGGCTCAAAGTAGTGATGTATCCTGCATGTTGGCTGTTGAGGATAAGTTGGATGATACCAACTACCCATTATGGGCTTATATGATGCGACATGTATTGGTTGTAAAAGGACTGTGGAACATTGTGCAGGGTGTTGAAAAACATCCTATCACACCTGCAACTCTTACAAGTGCAGGTACAGAAGCTGAGGCAGAAGGTATAGAAGATGATGATATTCTGCATATTCCTATTCATGCTACGGTTTCTGCTGCACGTACTACAGAGGAGATTCATTGGGATGGCAGAGATGCCCAGAAACATGCATTGATAGCTTTGTCTGTCAAACGTGCTATTATTTCTCACATTCGCTCTTGAAGAATAGTTAAGGATGCTTGGGACACACTTACCACATTGTACCAAGCTACAAATGAGGCTCGTGTTGCTTACCTCCGAAAACAGTTGGAGAGTGAGCACATGAATGAAGGTGATTCTATGGATAGTTTCCTAAAAAGGATTAAAGACGTGAAGGAAGAGTTGATTTTTGCTGATGAGGTTATACCAGATAGCTCACTTGTGCATACCGTTCTGAATGGTCTTCCTGATTCATATCAAAGTTTTACTTCTACTCTTTGGTTGATGATGAAAGGCAATCCAAAATGCCTTGTCATTTGAGGAGTTAGTCTCTGTTCTGTTGCAGGAAGCTCAGTCCATGCAGAATAGGTCCATTATGGATGTTGCAGATCAAGCTTTCCTGGCTAGTCAGAAGGGCAAAGGAAAATGGAGCTCTTCTACTAGTAAGCAAAAATCTGCAAATGCTGCATATTTGAAGAACCAAGATAAAGATGAGAAAAAAACAGAAAAGCAGAAATTGTTTTGCAAGTACTGTAAAGGGAATGATCATATCATAAAGAATTGTCCAAAACTGGCTACTAAAGAGGCAAAGAAGAAAGAGGCTGGAATGGTTGTTGTAGAAGCCTCTACACCAAAAATGGAGTCTGCTAATCTTGTGCAGGAAGAAGAATGGGAGTTTACTACTCTTTGCTATTTTGACCCATCTTCTTATGAGCAGTGCATGTCTGCAGTAGACTCAGATGTTTGGTACTTTGACAATGGGGTGACCAAACATATTACCTCGCAACACGGTTTCTTCTCTTCACTCGAGCCTGCCCCTACAGGGAATACTGTTACATGTGCCAAGAACTCCTCTTATCTTATTATGGGAGTTGGTAAGATCATTTTGACTTCTAGTGATGGTAGTTCTTTCACTTTGTCAGATGCTTTGTTTGTGCCAGGGATCAAGAAAAATTTGTTATCAGTCTTTGCATTAGCCAAGATTGGCTTGGTTGTGAAATTTGTTGATGATAGGTGTACAGTTCATGATCTGTCAAATGGCGATGTGATTATTGCTTCTAGCATTTTATGTCGTGGGCTGTATAAGCTCATAGACTATGAAAGATCTGTAAATGATTTGGCATGTGCAGTACATGATTCTTAGGCTATGTCAGATGCAAAGCTTTGGCAAGCACGCTTTGGTCATCTGAATTTTGCTAGTTTGCTATGCTTGCAAAAATCTGAAATGGTGTTCTCTTTACCCAAACTTGAGGCGCCTGGAAAACATGTTTGTTAAGGCTGTATTTTGGGAAAAATGCAGCTTTCTTTCTTTCCAAAAGATGGTTCAGTTCGGGCTACTCAGAAATTGCAGCTTGTACATAGTGATGTCTGTGGTCCTATGTAGACACCTTCTTTTGGAAATTATCTTTACTTCGTGACTTTCATCGATGATTTTTCTAGGCATGCATGGGTATATCCATTGAAGGCAAAGTCCGAAGTGTTCACGTGCTTCAAACAGTTTTTGGTTTTGGCTAAAAACCTGTCAAGATGTAAAATGGGCACCCTCCATTCTGATCGAGGGGGGGAACATATGTCTTCTGATTTTAATGCATTTTTGGCTAAACATGGAGTAAAACACCAGTGTACAGTGTTGTATACACCTCAATAGAATGGAGTTGTTGAACAAAAGAACAGGTCACTCATGGAGATGGCGAGGTGTATGGTCAAGAGTTAGCCTTTACCACATAGTTTCTGGCTTGAGGCTGTCATGTATGCAGCATATGTACTGAACAGGTGTCCCACTAAAGTACTGCAGTCTATCACTCCATATGAGGCTTGGCATGATCGCAAACCATCTGTTGCTCATCTGCATTTTTTGGGTTGTTTGGCATATGCATTAGTGTCCGAACAACATCCGAGAAAATTGGATGATAAAGCTATAAAATGTTTTTTTGCTGGGTACAGTTTTGAAAGTAAAGGCTATCCTGTGTATCATCCACAGTCTAAACGCATTCTGGTTAGCCGTGATGTTGTTTTTGTGGAAGATGCTATTCAGCCATTGCTTTCATGTACTAAGGAGACATATGTTAGCTCCAAAGACATGTATGATACTTTGCTACCTCTTTTTACAGGTGGATAGTCTAGTGCTGGTCCCAACGAGGCAACTTCTCAGCCTCTGCAGGTTTCATGTGATGATGCAGATCATTCCATTTCTGATGCAGATTTACATGATGCACTAGTTGATGAGAGAGCTGATATTGAATAGGCAAAAACTATGCCAAAATGGCTGGTGTAGACTTTGCGTGACAACAAATTAGATGCACCTCTGTCATATCATACTTGTTCAATCTCTCATAGTGCCTCCTTTGCATCAGATTGCTATGCTATGGCAGCATCTAGTCTCTGTGATGAGAACGAGCCTATTTTGCTTGATGAAGCACAAAATCCAGAAAATTGGATGACTTCTATGCAATCTGAATATGATGCTATAATGAACAATGGTACTTGGTCTTTATGTGACTTTCCTCTTGGCAAGAAGGCCATTGGGACTAAGTGGGTATACAAGCTGAAGTGTAAGCATGATGGTACGGTTGACAAGTATAAGGCTAGACTTGTTGCAAAGGCTTATGCGTAGGAAAGAGGCATTGATTTTGATGAGACCTTTGCACCTACTTGCTAAATGACTACTATTCGTAGCATCTATGCACTTGTAGCTCATCATGGTTGGAATGAACATCAGTTGGACATTAAAACAACATTTTTGAATGGTGACTTGCATGAAGAAGTATATGTTTTTCCGCCCCGTGGCTTTGTGCAGAAAGGGCATGAAAACCAGGTGTGCAGGTTAAGAAGGCATTATATGGTTTAAATCAAGCACCACATGCTTGGTATGAGAAGATACATGCCTATCTGATTGCACATGGTTTTGAGAACAGTCTAACTGAAAGCACCTTATACATTAAGCATGCTAATGATGTGCTTTTGATCATTGTTGTCTATGTTGATGACATGCTACTCACTGGTCCTATTGAGAAGCATATTTCTGATTTTAAGGCTGATTTGCATGCCTCATTTGAGATGTCTGATTTGGAGCATTTTCATCACTATTTGGGCATTCAGTTTATGCAAGTTGATGGTGGAATGGTTTTGTGTCAAATGAAATATATTGACACATTATTGCAACATTTTGGTCTTGAAGACTGTAAGCCTATTGCCACTCCTATGGAGACATGTTTACAATTGAGTCTTCGGATGCTGGAGATGCATTTGATGTTGTCCTCTATCAGCAGGTTGTTGGATGCCTAATTTACTTATGCATTACTCGGCCAGATATTCAGTTTGCTGTCTCATAGATGAGTAGGTTGATGCATTGCATAGGTGTCAAGCATTGGCAGGCGGTTAAGCGCATCTTTCGCTACTTGAGTGGTACTCGACTACTTGGGTTGTTTTATCCCAAGGGGGGATCACTACCGCCAGATTTGCATGCTTTTATGACTCATATTGGGCTGGTTGCTATGACACTCGTGTGTCTACCAGTGGTTTTTGCTTCATGCTTGGTAGCTCATGTATATCTTGGTTGAGCAAGAAGCAGCCTACTGTGGTCACTTCCAGTTGTGAGGCTGAGTATAGGGTAGCTTTCACAGCTACTATTGAGTGTGTGTGGCTCAGACGCCTTATGGTTGATTTGGGTGTTCGTTATTCTTCTACCACCACCATCTTCACTGACAGTCAGAGCGCATTGGCAGTTGCGAGGAACCCTGTGTTCCATGCTCGCACTAAGCACATTGAGGTGCATTATCACTATGTCAAGGGGAGGTTCTCTTCTGGGGAGATCAACTTGGCATATGTGCCCACGTAGGAGAACATTGTAGACCTTTTCACGAAGGCTCTACCCAGGGAGAAGTTTGAAGCTTTTTGCAAAGCTTTGGGCATCTTCATCATCTGAAAGTCCGTCCAACATATACAGAGGTTTGACTACATAGGGTGGAGCATGGAGATTGCATCATTTCATCTCATCTAACGGAACGACATACTTCTGGTGGTTGTTTTTAAAAATAAGCTCGTGTGCTGACGAGTCCTCCAATACTTTGGCTTGCTTCAGCCAGGACCTTCCGAACAACAAGTTGTAGTCCAGAGTTGAATCAGGTAATTCTAGAACAACAAAGGTCATTTTGAACACCGATCCTTGAAGAGTAATGGGTATATTTCGTACCAGACCCACTAGGTAGACCCTAGACTGATCCCCCATCCTCACAAAAAATTGAACAAGTTCAATTTGAATCCATCCGAACCGTTTACAAAGGGCAGCTGTCGCAATATTCACACCAAAGTCTCCATCAATTAACACTCAGTTGATTTTATGGTTTTTATACCATACCATAATAAAAGGGATGACATGGTCCACCGCCTGATCAATTTCTAGATTAATAGTAGCTATAGTAGGTGTACATGAAGATTCGGGACAAACTTGTTGCTGAAATTGTTGTCGTACACCCGCAACCAAGGCTAACAGTTGCCCCAATGGTATTGTAATGAAGGCGTGCGAGAGAATATTCCGCACAGAGTCAAAATTCAACATATTCCTTACCACATTTGGTGTACTCTCCGGTGGTGCTTTCATCGGGCTCGATGCTTCCGGTGGTGGTTCCAGTACTGTCTCCTGAACCACCGATATTGGGTTGGGAAAAATTGTTGGTTCTTGACTGGCCCACATACTAGCTTTAGCAAAAACTCTCTGTTGTTCGCAAATGCCAGGCTCAAAAATCTCAGCAGCCGATTGTAATTGTTTGTCGGAACGGGTTTGGATCACTGTCGCTTGAGTATCTACTGCTGAAATATATGCCATATTGGCCATTGGATTCTCTCGCTCTTTTCTTCGTTTATCATACTCCACCGCCTCTTTAAAATATCTTCGGATATGCCCAATATCTCCGTAGAAATGGCATCGGGGTGGTGGCAGGGATGTGCCTTCACCTGATTGATCGGAATTCCACTAAATCTGGCCGAAATTGTTTGCTCATGTTTCTTGATAGGTTTTATGATTTTGGTAGGAAGTATTCCTCAACTGCGGTGGTACATAATAAGCAGCCGGTTGTCCTTGCTCTTGTATTATAGCATTTACGGTTGGCCTGTCCTGTACTTTGGCATTATAGGGACATGTTTTGGTGGAGTGACTCGCCATATTACAAATAGCATAGTACATTTGGTTCAATGCACATGCAGAAGCACTGTGCCCCGGGTTCTTACATTTTGTACAATACACTTGTTTCAATGAATCTTCACTCGTACCCTTGGTTGCCTTCAACCAGTCCAAATCTTCAGCGAATCAACCCACCTTATGTTCCAACTGTAATGCCATAGCTATGACCGCATCCAGAGTCATACCACCCACACATCGTATGATCATGACTTGTTTGAGTTGAGGGTTTAACCCATTAATAAACCACTGGGTGGTCACATCATCCGGTAGATTGGCATGCACCGGTGGTAGTTGCCATAAATGAGTATGAAATAGAGTGGCATAGTCCTGCACATTCTGGTGTGGTTTTTGTCTATTGTTTTGTAGATAATCAAAGATCTGAGCTACGTTTTTCTTCAATCAGAATCGTTCTAAGAAATCATCATGAACATCATCGTACTGGATGAAATGGTTAATGTCATATTCAGTTAGCCACGGAGTAGCCTCATTAACCAATGTGGACTGGAACACTATAGCCTTATATGCCGGATCTGCTAGGTAGTAACAGTGCGCTCTCTTTCTTGAGAGCTCCAAGATGATATCCTCCGAGTAGAAAACTCAGCTCCTAGGTTCGCATTCGGTACTTCGCACAGATGATACAAAATATGCAAAAAAAGCACAGTACATAGGGAGCACGAACACAGACTTCTTAGGTGTTGCAAATGCGGTCAAACATACAGTCTGTGGCTGACCTGACCACTATATGTTTTATTAGAGAACATATATAGAGAAGTATCTGGTGGCCATTTGGCCTTCCACATGGACACTAACAGTAACATTATCTATGCTATTGGAAATTGTTGGTGCTTTTTGGCCTTTTGGCACCCATACTTGCTTTGTGCCACTTGCCTTGGGTTGTTGATACAACTTCCATCTTTGGGTCATCTGGTATGATCGTCGCTTTGGGTTCCTAAGCCGTGGTTAACTTCTTGGAGATCATGGTTGAGAGGTCTAGTTGACGCTCTGTTTTGGAAAAGAAGGGAGGTCCAAAACTTGTGTGACCTGCCCATCAGGAAGTGAGGCATTCTATACAACAAATCTAGGCTGGTCCATGCAACAGCGTAGCCACAGGAAATGCTCTTGAATGAATGACTCTCCTCCCAACCTTATGCCTCTATATATAGCTGCTCGAATCAACGAGGACCACAAATGTAACTATAGTCCACAAGTGCATGTGCAATCTCCTCCACTTCTTTGATATCTACCACTAGAGTCTACTAGTGGCTGGAGTGTTCTCAACCATTGCTTTACTACCTTCCACAAGAGTCCACTAGTGGTGGTTGTACTCACCTTTTGAGTTAAGTCTCTCTGAACTCAAGTTACTCATGTTAACTTGAGTTAGAAGGCTCTAGAGCTCCTTTGGCAAAACTCTCTCCCCATGCTCCCCATGGGGATTGAACCCAAGACCTCCTCCTTTATGTTAGTCGGCCGCCGGATTGGAAAGATGTAACTGAAATCTTGCTTCACACGTGCAAAAGGTTGTTACGCAGGCATGATGTATTCTTTTATATAAAGCAATGAAAAGAAAGACGTGGAGAGAGAGAGATAGTCGTGACGGATCACCAGACTGTATGTCTGGGTGGCTGAGCGAATCATATCTGTAGTGTCTGTTTGCATAATCTTTTGTTTTCTGAGTTCTGGTTCGTCCTTTGTTGTCTGTCGCCTCTTTTCTTGTCTGCTATCGACATCTGTACCGTTGTTAACCAGTAAGACGATTCGTGGAATCACCAGACTGTTCGTCTGGGGAATTGCCTGAACACTACTGTAGCACGGTTGTTTAATTTCTACGTAATCGGATTGTACTGTGTGTATCTGTGTTTCGGTTTATCGAGTGTTTGATGGTATCCATGGCGATTGTGCATCTCAGTTAGCTCGTTTATCGGATTGTCTCTTTTCTTGAAACGTTTTGTAAGTGTATGACGAAGTCTGTGCAGTCATTGTAACTCTTCTGGTGCCTGTGATTGACTTAAGTTGTCTGTAGTATCTAGGTTCAGGTTTCACACAGTAAGTTTAAGTTACAGTAGAGATCTCTTGGAATGAGTACTGAACCCTCAGTACTGTGTGTATGAACTGTCGAAGCTCTCTGTCTTACGGTGTTGTCTGATTGTTTATACCCGTTCTGTGAAGTTGATCGAATACTCGTGCTTCTGGCATTACCAGTAAGGTTATGTGTGGATGCAACATGGCATCTTAGTGCATTCGGTACACTTGGTTGAGCTAAGACTGTGACGGTAATTTCTAAGCACAGTAATCGTTGATAGAGCTTTCAACATGAGTATAGTGTTGGGTGTGAGCAGTAAGTTTGGGAACTAAGTAAAGGGCCTCTGTTTAACAGACCCTTACCACTCCCAAGAACAGTAATCACCTTCCAAACCTTCGCTGAGTCGTTTCGACTCCCATCGCAAGGTCGTGAAAATGGGCCGAGTCTACCAGTTGCCAGAATGATAGAGTTGTTCCCCAGATATTCATCCAATGAATACGCCATCCTATGTCGACCGGAACCAGAAAGATCCGCCCTCCAATTCTTAGTAGCAATCCTAAACCTACAGAAGCGCACTTATGGCATATCCCGGCCATTTTACTCTGCCATAGACTTAGCTGCCCGTGAGCCAATCAACTTCGCATCATACTTCTTCCACCGTATCCACAAAGAGTGCGTAGCAATAATCAAAAAAGTAAACAAGGGAAGCATGCCTAGATCTAGATTGCCACACATCCTGTCATTCCTCTTTCCGGCAATCCTTGCAGCCCAAACACGACCCCGGGGGCCTGTTCTGAGACATGAAGAATTCGTACAACTGCTAGAGGACGATGATGAAGAAGATGAAGAGGAACTCAACCAGCTCTTCCACCGAAAAAGAATCAGAATCAGCTCATCTGAGAGTGAAACACAGAATTCAGCCGGAGATGATAAAGAAGAAGAAAAGCAAGAAGAAGACACCTTTCACGACACCGCCACATCAATGCAGCATGATTCCTCTGCGCAATCATCACCATCTGAGCAACAAGAACAGGAGGAGCAGACTGAAACACAAAAAAGCTCTACCGAAGAAGCATCCCAACAACAAACTGAGCAGGGACAGCAAGAGGATGAACAACAAATTGCAAAACAAGTTTTCGAAGAATTGCTTAAGGCAGCTGAGTCCACAGCCGCAGAAACTGAACAACAAACCACAAATGAGGTAACAAAATCTAACTCTGCCATTCCCGCCCCACCACCGGAACCTCCACTCAACCCCATCCTTCTTATCCCATCCAATGCACCAATCGAACCTGCAGCTTCTTCAGCCTCATCCCCCAACTACTCTCCACCAAACTCATAGCAACTGCTTACTGCATCGTCTTCCCAACCTCGTCCCCCTCTTCCACCACCTCATTCTAGTATTTTCCTAGTTGGAATCTATGGGTCAGCTGCTAATAGATTTATCAAGACAACTGCCGCAACAATTGAAGCAAATCACAGACAATGTTCGAGAAGATTTTCAACACAAATTGGAAGTAATGGAGGCAGATATCACTCCCCTCCAGGAGGAACTACCAGCGGTAAAGACTGAAAATCACGCGCTTCATGAACAATTACAGCAACTACAGACTAGAATTCAAGAACAGGAACGAATGACAACTCAGCGAGATGAAGCCCTGGCAGCAACAAAAGAAAAGGAGGAACTACTGCTTGTTGCTAATGCAGAAATAACTAAACTGAATCAGCTACTCAAGGATAAAGAAGATGCAACAATGGCGTTAGGCAATCTACTAGAAGAAACCAGAACGCATTTAGACGAAGAAGTAAAGAAAAGCCAAGAACAGTAGAGGGAGGCTAAATTGACAGAAGAAGAACTCCATAGAACAAACGAGGCTCTAACAGATGTCAACAAAATGCTGAAACACTATTTGGCAAAAGAAGCTCAAGCCCAAAAAGAAATCGCACAGCTTTGACGACAAAGAGATGCCTACTCCACAACGATACAATATCAAAACCAAGAAATTGAAAGAAGAGAAAATCAATTAAGCAATCAGCAAGAACGGGTAATCAATATGCAGAAGCAAGTTGCAGAAATGAAGGTTTCAAGAGATGCAGCCCTGTCCAATGAGTTCTACCTACAGGAAGCCTTTTTGCAGACCCAAGCAGAAATTCTGCTAAATGAAGCCATAGCCCTGAGCTCTGTACGTATAGATGCACAATTACTAGAACCGGACACCCTAAAACAGTTATTAGAAACCCTCAAGAAAAAGATAGCACGTACCTTTAGATTAGCTAGGAATATGTACTTAGAAGGAATTATAGATGAGCAGTAGTCTTTTGTAAAAACCTGCGGGTTCGAGTCCACCGTGCGTGCCAGTGTTAGTCGGCCGCCGGATTGGAAAGATGTAACTGAAATCTTGCTTCACACGTGCAAAAGGTTGTTACGCAGGCACGATGTATTCTTTTATATAAAGCAATGAAAAGAAAGACGCGTAGAGAGAGATAGTCGTGATGGATCACCAGACTGTCTGTCTGGGTGACTGAGCGAATCGTATCTGTAGTGTCTGCCATTGCATAATCTTTTGTTTTCTGAGTTTTGGTTCATCCTTTGTTGTCTGTCGCCTCTTTTCTTGTCTGCTATCGACATCTGTACCATTGTTAACTAGTAAGATGATTCGTGGAATCACCAGACTGTTCATCTCGGGAATTGCCTGAACACTACTGTAGCACGGTTGTTTAATTTCTACGTAATCAGATTGTATTGTGTGTATCTGTGTTTCGGTTTATCGAGTGTTTGATGGTATCCATGGCGATTGTGCATCTCAGTTAGCTCGCTTATAGGATTGTCTCTTTTCTTGAAACGTTCTATAAGTGTATGATGAAGTCTGTGCAGTCATTGTAACTCTTCTGGTGCCTGTGATTGACTTAAGTTGTCTGTAGTATCTAGGTTCAGGTTTCACACAATAAGTTTAAGTTACAGTAGAGATCTCTTGGAATGAGTACTGAACCCTTAGTACTGTGTGTATGAACTGTCGAAGTTCTCTGTGTTACGGTGTTGTCTCATTGTTTATACCCGTTCTATGAAGTTGATCGAATACTCGTGCTTCTGGCATTACCAGTAAGGTTATGTGTGGATGCAACATGGCATCTTAGTGCATTCGGTACGCTTGGTTGAGCTAAGACTGTGACGGTAATATCTAAGCACAGTAATCGTTGATAGAGCTTTCAGCATGAGTATAGTGTTGGGTGTGAGCAGTAAGTTTGGGAACTAAGTAAAGGGCCTCTGTTTAATAGACCCCTACCACTCCCAAGAACCCACTTAGGTGCTTAGATGCGTTTCTGACAGTTAGACTCGCGGTTTAAGCATTTAACATTTATAACTATGAGACTTAACCACTGGGCTAAGTGGATCACTTAAATATGAGAGCACATGAACTTATGCTTGAGTCTATTCTCGAGATCTTTGGTCCTACAGACAAGTGACCAAACGATATACAATTTCAGATCTGTCTAAAGCCATCGGATCCTTAGACCATAGACTTACTTTATTATAGTCCACGGAAGTGTGGAGGAAGGGCCATTGGAGTTCATGCCCATCTGTCTGCTAATGTAATCCACCTAACCACTAATGTAATCCCCTTCTTGTGCAAAGAAAGACCAGGGCAAGATCTCCAAGCATCCTCTTGAGTGGCAATTATCCATCGATAGGCCCTCATGGGTTGACATTGGATGGAGTGTGCTTATTTGAATTAGTTCTGGAATGTCCGAAGCATTGGGATCAATTCCTTCCTTCAGCTCTATGGGCATACCGCACTATGTATAAAGTGGCTATAGGGAATACGCCTTTTAAATTGGCATATGGGCTGGAGGCTATTGCACCCATGGAGTTGGTAGTACCTAGCCTCCCGGTGGCACTAGAACATAAGCTCTTATCGGAGGAATCTTTTCCTTTTCGGTTGGATGTGTTGCGGTCCTTGGATGAACACTGGTGGGAAAGTTTTTTAATGCTGCACAAAGTCCAATTATGTCAAGCCAAGTCACATGATCGATTTCTCCGCACTCCTGTTTTCACTAAAGGACAGTTAGTTCTGTTCTATGATGCTAAATCTAATCGATCAGCGGGCAAGTTCAAACCTCAGTGGTTTGGTCCTTACCGTATTGAGTTGTAGGTTGGACTTGCTACGTTCCAGTTATCCATGCTCTCTGGTACCCTTCTCCCTAGGGCAATCAATGGATTGAAGCTTCATCCCTATTATCCCCCACCTTCTTCCTCATGATGCTTGATTGGTATTTTTATTCTTCACCCGTTTTCTCCCACTGTTCTGACTCGACGTTCCTTTCCTCTCTATGTGTTCCGGTTGACCGATTGACCGTAATATTTCCGTTTTCTTACCTAACCATGATTAGTAGCCACCTTATGTGTCTAAAATTCTGTTAATGCATGCATGTCGCCATTATGTCTGTATATTTCCAACACTGCATTATGATTATGTTTCTTCCCACATGTTCAGTCAATGTTTTTACTTAATCCTGTCATCCCCTCTTTTTTTCGCTATTGAGTCTTTGTGTGATTGCATGTTATGTGTTTCCTATTCTTTTCGAGCTGTTGTACTCGCCATGGAAGCTCTGGCTAACATTGCAATCTTTCGTGTTGGCCTTGCTCCAGAATTGAGCGAGTTTCTGCACGTTTGTGGCCTTCTAGCCTTCGCTGAATTGCACTGGCATACGGTGGAATGCCATCCCTTCTTTGCACAGATCATATCTGCCATTGCTGCTATGCCTGCTACTGAAACCTGCTTGCCGCTAGCTTGCCTTAACCCCTTGTAGTCGTCACCCTTAACATAGTTGCTGAGGGCTTCCATCTCCCTCAGGAGGGTCTGGTAGATGGGCCTCTCTTACCAATGTCCACTATGAAAGAACTATTTCCACGTCATTTGTCCAACGAGTTCGCCATCATTTGTCGCCCTGAACTAGAAAGCACTAGACTCCAGTTTCTTGTTGCTGCCCTTAATCTCCAAAAACGCACATATGGCATTTCTCACCCCTTCTATTCTATGATCGACAGTGCAGTCTGAGAAGCAATTAATCTTGCTTCATTCTTTTTCCGACACATTCAACGAGAATGCAAGGCAGTTTCTCGATAATTGTCCAAGAACAAGATTCCTTGAACCTACTTGCCGCATCTACTGACCTTCCTCCTCCCGGTGATTCAGGTAGCGCAACCTCCTCCATTGAATACCCTTCTCTTCCATGAGGACTCTGTACAAATGATGGAGGTCGACGATGATGTGGATGTTCTGCAGTTCTTCAAAGGGAAGCACCGCAAACTGAGCCCTTCTCACAATAAAGCACTGTTGTCCTCAACCGTGCAGTTATAAGACACTACTTCGTCTACCCATATTCTTTCTGCTCCACCATCATCTGCAAATCAAGTTAATCCTGTCATGATTATTGAAGAAGTTCACCCTGATAATACGCTCATGCAACCCCAGTCTCATCCACAGAAGTCAGCGCTGGATACGGGCACGGAAATTGCACAACTCGCAGATACTACAGAACCGGAGGAGGAGCCTGCGCAACTGGATGTCTCGTCTCTTGTGGTAACAACTCTTGCTCTGCTCTCTTGATCTCAAAACCCACCTCTGCCTCTGTCTCCATCCAAGGTGCCTTTGCCGCCTAGTCCCCCTTCCTCCCCATGTCATTCGGCAACCCATCCTCTTCCTTCCTCCCCTGATTATTCCCCTCCCTCATCGTCTGCCACCATTTTTGCTAACCCTTCTCAGCCAATCTCCACCTTTATCATACCTGATTCATTGGCCCA
>CM035421.1:166843910-166848910 GCA_020310875.1 Ceratopteris richardii
GCATAAATCAAGCTTCCCACTAAAGATTGATACTTTCTCATATCTTTAAACTCTGCACCACCATATTTGCTGAGTTTATGATTTACTTCAAGCGGTGTTGAAGCTTCTCTGCAATTCTCCATGTTAAACTTCTTTAGTAAGTTTAGGAGATATCTTTCTTGTGAAGCATATACACCATGATCTGTATATGTAACTTCCATTCCAAGAAAGTATGATAACTTTCCTAGATCACTGATCTTGAACTCTTTTTCAAGAAATCTCTTTACCTCCTTGATTCCTTCATCTGGGGTACCTGTGATTATAATGTCATCATCATAAATACAAATTTAGACCATACCTTCATCTGTTCTCTTGATAAGTAGACTTGCATCTGCCTTTAAACTTTGGTATCCAAGTTCATTGAGATACTTCACAAGTCTATAATTCCAAGCTCTTGGAGCTTGCTTCAATCCATAGAGTGCTCTTCTTAACCTGCAAACATGTTCTGAGTAACCTTTAGGTTGTTCCATATAGACATCATCTGATATATATCCATTTAGAAATGCATTCTTTATATCCAGCTCACTTAGCTTCCATCCTTTTGATGATGCTATAGCAATCAATGTCCTTATGGTTGACATCTTTGCCACCGGACTAAATGTCTCATCATAGTCTATGCCATGCGTCTGAGCATTGCCTTTGACTACCAGTCTAGGTTTGTATCTGGCTATTCTACCATCTGCAAGCTTCTTAACTTTGTAAACCCATTTATTTCCAATCACTTTCTTACCATTTGGTTTTGGAACAAGATCCCAAGTCTTGTTCTCCTCCAGTGCATTGAACTCCTCCTTCATTGTTTCTTCCCATTTTTCATTACCTTTTGCATCACTGTAATTCTGAGGTTCTTCATCCTCCTTTACTAAGTAAACATAGTTTTTCTGAGTTAATAAGAAGTGTCATAGGAATACCTTGTTGGTTTTTTCCTTACTTTGTTTGACCTTCTTGGTTCATACTCTTCATGTGTATCTGAATACACTTCTTTTTCATCAAATCTCGGTCCATCTTCATTTCTCATAGCTGATCCAATCCTGGATGTACTTGCCTGAATATGATCTTCATCTCCATTCACCTGCATATGTGATTTACCTTTTTCAATTCTTCTTTCCTCTTCTTCAATTATTTCATCATTATACTATTTATCTACACACCAGCTCTTTCCTTCATCAAATGTCACATCTTTGGAAACAATAGACTGTTTGGTTAAAGGATTCCATAACCTATAACCCATTTGCTTTTCATCATATCTGATGAACACATATTTTTCAGCTTTTGGTTCAAGCTTATGTCTAAGTTGTGATGGTACATAAGCATAAGCGACTTATCCAAACACTTTACAATGATCAAGTGTTGGTTTCTTACGCCACCAAGCTTCATCAGGGGTCATCCCATTTAAAGTTGTACATGCTAATCTATTTACCAGATATGTTGCTGTATTTACAGCCTCAACCCAAATAATTTTTGGATAATTCTTCTCTTTTAGCATTGCTCTGGCAAACTCAAGTAGAGTTCAGTTTCTCCTTTCTGCTACTCCATTTTGTTGCGGTGTATACCTACAAGTCATTTCTCTTTTTATACCTGCATTCCATAGATAATCATTGAATTCTCGAGAAAAATATTCTCCTCCTCCATTAGACCTTAGTCTTTTGAGTTTTTGTCCCGTAAGTCTTTCAGCATATGCATGCAAATGCTTGAAAGCTCCAAACACTTCTGACTTCTCTTTCAAAACATAAAGAGTTATCCATCTTGTTGCATCATCAATAAAAATAACATAATACCTTGAGCCACTGATAGATCCTTCTTTTGTCGGTCCCCATACATCTGTATGTATTAGTTCTAGCAAACCATCATGTTTGTAACCATTCTTCTGAAATGGTAACCTGTGTGCTTTTCCCATCTGACAGGCTTCACATTTGTGAATCATATGTTGATTCTTCATATTTGGTAATCCTCTTACGGATTGTTTCTCCACCATAGTTTTGATTCCTTTTTCATTAAAATGTCCTAACCTCTTATGCCAGAGGTCTAATTCTGTAAATGCTTTATCACCATGTGTGATCAAAGCTTGACCAACATTCCCTTGTACTTTAAGAGTAAAAAGTCTACCTTCCTTTTTACCATGGACAATTTGATTGTATCCATTCTCTGGATCTTCAACAAATACTCCTTCATTTGTAAACCTGACTTGAAAACCTTTTTCTACTATCTGACCCACGCTGATCAGATTCTTCGAGATTGTTGGAACATACAAAACATTTGTTAATAGGTTAACTCCATTCTTACACTTTACTTTTCCAATTGACCTTACATTATGTTTTGTGTTATCACCTGTTTGTACTGTATGATTCAAAATACCTCCTTCCAGTTCTGATAACAATTCTATATTTCCTGACAAATGATTTGAACAACCAGAGTCAATATAGAATACCTTGAGGTCTTCATTCTCTGACATGCTTATCGAGTTCATCATCAACGTTGTATGACTGTCATTCTACATATCATTCGCATAGTTGTAGTAGGTAGTGTTGTGAGACTGATTCTATCCCCAACTTCTTGCTCCACCTCTACCATATCCACCCCTTTGGCTTGGCCTACCTCTTTGATATCTTCCGCTTCTACCTCTGCTATTGTTATTCTCATTTTGACTTGATCCTTGAGAATTATGCCAGCAATCATGAGCCAAATGATTGCTTAATCCACACATCCAACAAGACTTCTTGTTGTTATTCTGATTACCTCTTCCTTTTGTATTACTTCTGCTTTAACTTCTGACATTACCTCTTCCTCTTGCATAATTTTCTTGAGTAGTCATCTCTTCTTCATCTTTTTCTTTTCCTTTATCACCTTTCTTCTTACACTTTGCGTACATAGCAGAACTATGTCCGTTATCTCCATCTGTCTTCAAATCTTGCTCAAACGTTAGCATTATTCCAAGCAACTGATTTAAATCTGGTACAAAATGATTTAATGAAAGTTCAGTTGAGAGTACGAAAGGTTTCCACCTTTCATCTCCTCTTAATCCTGCAAGCAATTGTGTTATTAACCTGTGATCTTCGATATCTTCATCAATAGATCCAAGACTATCTGCCAAGTCCTTCATCTTAGTGACATAATCACTAATGCTTTGACTTTGCTTTTTCTTGAACATCGTAAACTCTGGCCATAAGCTAGCCTTCCTAGCTTTCATAGTATTTTGGAAATGATCTTCCAATGCACTCCATATGTCTTCCGCTTTCTCCAGACCTCTAATATCTGGTAGTAGATGATCTGTAATGGTATTGTAGATATAAGCTCTTGCCGTTGCATCTTTCTTTTGCCATAGCTTCAAGACTTCTAATTCTTCTTTCTTTGGTTGAGTGTCATCTCCAAAAGTTGGCTTCTTTCCTTCTCCTGTCACATATATCATTAAATCCTTACTCATAAGTAAGGCTTCCATTTGCATTACCCATGCGGGATAGTTATCTCTGTCCAATTTGTCAATAGAAATGTGATATGCCATGATCTTCTTGTTTCTGTTACTGCTGGTGAGTATAATGTTAAAGGATTTTACCTTTTGTAAACATTTACCCTTGAAAATGACGTCAGAATGTTTCTCTGATTCTGTTTGTTGTTGATCACCTCAACCTTTACCTTTCTTGTAAAGAATTCTTCAAATTCTCTTGTGTCTTCACTTCCGTTTTCTCTTGAGGACCCTTTTGCTCTTCAGAACCTTTTCTTCTCTGATACCACTTGTTGACAACGCGGCAAGAAGCTTGAAACTAAGCTATACTACCGAATTTGCCATGCCACAAGAACTAAGCTAAAGTGATATTAGAACACCTCTATAATCATCAATAGCTTAGCAAAATTCATGAAACTAAAAAATTAACAACTGTGTTTAGTGAAATTCAAAAATTTTACTTTACAGAAAACTTTGCCTTTTCTTCAGGCTTCAATTCTGATTTGATTTACTTCAAACTTTACAATTCTATGCTTGCTTACTGTTATATAATCTTTCAACCTTTTAACTGTACCAAAATTGTATTTTGAACTCACCGGAATCTCACTGAAACTCTACCAGACTGTCACCGGAATCTCACTAGAAGATTACTGAAATGTTACCAGAATATTACCGGAACCAACTACAATTCTGTTTGTAGTTACTTCAAATGATTGTACATGAAGTAAGGAAGTAATACCTGAACTTCCTTCAGTGAATGAACTCTATCTGAAGTTTGAGGAAAAACGTCACCAGTTCTGAATGTCTTTACGGTCAGACATAATATTGTGTGTACATGTCCCGTTTCACAAAACACTTTTGATTAGTTTGTAGAAGAGACTCATAGCTTCAAGATAAGCTATCTCTTATGAAAAACCTTACACTATACGATGAGATCTAACTTGTAGAAATACTATAAAATGTATACTGAGAAAACTGTAACAGTTAACTAACTTTCACAGTAACATGAAATCACTTAGATTTCTTCACATACAAAGAATGCGCTCAAATTCTTCCACATGAACATGTGTTTTCTATTAGAGAAGATGTGTACAAAAATGGCTTGGTCTCTCTTTTCTCATAGCCATGGAAAACTCTCCTACGCTGAATAGTTCTTCCTTACCATCTCTCTCAGATGAATACCTGACATTTTAGGTTCTATTATTCATCTTTACATACGCACTCTTGCATCTACTACAGATGCGCTTCTAAGATTTCTATCTGAGCTCTATCTGTCTACGCACACACTAAGCACTCTCTCAACTCTCTTATATATACATTTTTTTATCTGAGATTCAAAACTCGTAATTCTGGAAGTTTCTGTGAACTATATTACAGTTGTGAATTAATCCCTTCACTAAGGCTTGATTTTTTGACTGCTTTGTTTCTGCTTCTCTTCGTCTTTCTTTGTTCTTCATATGTCTTTGTTTCTTTATGTCTAATTAGTGAGTGAATCTTCTGTTGGTGCATTTTACCCAAGCCTACA
>CM035421.1:166856410-166886410 GCA_020310875.1 Ceratopteris richardii
AGACACACACACACATACACACAAATACACACACATAGACACACATACACAATGCATAATGCATACACATATACACATGCACACACATATACATGCACACACACACATATATGTACACACACACACATATGTACACATATATATACACGCATAGACACACACACACATACGCATAGACACAGACACACATACACACAAATACACACACATAGAGAGACATACACAATGCATAATGCATACACATACACACATGCACACATAATGCATACACATGCACACACATATACACATGCACACACATATACATGCACACACACATACATATGTACACACACATATACACGCATAGACACACACACACACACATACGCATAGACACACACACACATAATGCATACACATGCACACACATATACACATGCACACACATATACATGCACACACACATACACATGCATAATGCATACACATACACACATGCACACATAATGCATACACATGCACACACATATACACATGCACACACATATACATGCACACACACATACACATGCACACACACACACACATATGTACACACACACATATGTACACATACATATACACACATACACACATACACATAGACAAGACACACATATACCTACACACATACACACATAATGATGCATACACACACATACACATGCATACACACACATACACATGCATACACACACACATACATGTATATATATTGATTTCTAACCATTTTGTTTTATATGTTAGGTAGTATGGATCCTAGTAGAGAGAGAAAGACGAAACTCACTCTCATAAAAAGTCTTATGAGAGCAAGAGTTCCGTCAGATACTCTAGGGGCCATAATGCGGGACTACGCAGAGATGTCCGATGAGGAGCTGGATTATACGATCCAGATGCTTACGCGATCAGACGAGGGCTCTTCTGCAGATCCACATGCAGGAAGAGAGCTATCTGCTCATAGGTATGTTTTTTTTCATAAACTTTTTAAATGATATTATAGCACATATTTTTATTTATTTCTATATATCTATTTTCAGGACACCTATACCACCGCCAGCACGTGATAGGAGAGCAGAGACGTTGCCTATGAGGACATGCATAGGCACCTTAGGACTAGAGTGCGACATAGAGCCAGAGGGGAATATTGTATACATAGGAAATGGATTGGAGTTCAAGAGGAGAATGCGTGCACTATGCGACTCTTACCTGCGCTTTATCCACTTACCGTGGAAGTAAGTAAAAGTTTTACATATAAATTGAAATATATATCTTATGTTTTATTTATATTATGTTTTTTATTTTTGTAGTGAGCATGATGAGAGGGATAAAAAGTACGTGCTCAGTTCACTTGAGACGGAGTTTGGGACAGGGTGGTCTCTTAAATGGTGTTTAAAAGAGATGCGGACACTTATGGCGCATCGTCGTGACAATGCACGGTATGTATGTATGTATATGAGAGAGAGAGAGAGAGAGAGAGAGAGAGAGAGAGAGAGAGAGAGAGAGAGAGAGAGAGAGAGAGAGAGAGAGAGAGAGAGAGAACACTAATCTCGATATTAGGGTTTTGAAATCCCTAATTTAAAAACTCTAATTCAACCTTTTAGCCATATGTTTGAAGTATATGTACACCTCCGACGTCCTACTAGAGAGATGTCTCTCCTCCCAACCTTATGCCTCTATATATAGTGTTGGCAGCAGTCAGGGAACCGAAGGAGCCACAAGACGAAGAGAGTCAGAGCGAAGGGACAGCACAAGCAGACATGGCAGTCAAAGAAGATCTGGCAAGTAGGCCATCTAATTTTTCAGACATCAAGGAGTTGAGCACACAAGAAGAAAGAGCAAGTAGGGAGCTCAAAGAGGTGTATGAAAAATCAAGGACATCAAGGAGTTGAGCACACAAGAAGAAAGAGCAAGTAGGGAGCTCAAAGAGGTGTATGACAAATCAGTAGAGGAAATCCCTACACAAATAGTGATTTTCATCACTAAAAACCATTGTAAATATCATTTCGTATTTTTGTAGCTCCATTTTGTGCAAGCCAAGGAGAGGAGCTTTAGAAGTATCTACCTGCCAATTTTCATATTTTTTAGATCTCGTTTGAGCCCTCTAATAAGCCCTGGAACCTAATTTTTAACTAGGCCGGACACTAGGTCTGAACAGGGCCAAAGCTAGTCAAAAACTATAAAAGGAGCTAGAGAGCTCATTTTTGAGGGTGGATTGTAATTGAAATGAACTTATAAGAGCTTTTTGAAAGTAATCTAAGAACTCCATTGCTTCTCACTCTTTGTCTTGCCGTGTGTGCGCGTGTGCGTGTATGTGTGTGCATACTTGTGTGCTTCTCACTCATGCACTTGTGCCTCCACTTGCTCGAGGTCTTCATACCATCCTCACGTCTTCCCGGATTGACATTAAAGGAGGTGCTACTCATCACTGAGCTACACCAAATTTTGGCGCCGTTGCCGGGGATTGAGCTTTGAGGACGAGCGTGTGATGGTAAGACGTAGATTGGAGACGTTGGCGTTGTACGTAATTTCGTTACTTTTCCTATTTTTCTCCTTCTTACCTTACCACCATCATCACCATCATCATCATCACCATCTTCCACCTCCATCTCCATCATTGCGAAAAATTCAATTTTTTGATCATATCACCTTCTCCACCTCATTTCCCTCATTTCACTTGTGTGTGCTGTTTTTGCATGTTTCTTGAGCTGTCTTGCGGGTACAGGCCACATCATCGTCCCCAGCACTCTGCGCAGGTACGGAATTCGCAGTAACTTTCTATGTGTCACCGACCTCTGTCAATCGCGACCGACAGAAAAAATGCTCAAATTGCTGGCAAACAAAGTGCAAAACCATGATCTACAGGCCTAGAGCTTCCCAAAAATGTGTTTAGTTTTTTGAAATTCATCAGATTTCTGTCAATCGCGATCGCTCTGTCAATTGTGATCGACAAACCACGACGGACAGACCTGTCAATCGCGACCGACAGAGTCAACGACCGATTGACCACGACGGACAGAAGCTACGCGTGACACGTGTCAATCGCGATCGAGTCATCAATCGCGATCGACCCATCAATCGTGACCGACAGAGTCAACGACCGATTGACCACGACTGACGGATCATACGCGTGACACGTGTCAATCGCGATCGAGTCATCAATCGCGATCGACCCATCAATCGCGACTGACAGCCCATGACGGCTCTGTCAATCGCGACCGACACAGTCAACGATTGTTTGACCACGACGGACAGACCCTCACGACCGACCTATCAATCGTGATCGACACATCAATCACGACCTATAGAGTCAACGACCCTTTGACCATGACTGATTGACTTTTCGAAACCCCTGTCAATCGCAACTGACCAGTGAATCGCGACTGACAGCCACGACGGACCTGTCAATCGCGATCGACACGTCGATCGCGACTGACCTGTCAATCGCGACCGACAGACTTTGCGAACACGTTAGAAGGGCAAATTAGGTCAAATTTTTAAGGCAAAAATAATGGTCTAAATTTTGGCCAAGTGTGGGACAAACACTAGGGTGTAGTATTGCATTACGAGGGCATGACCCAAGTAACTCGAGAATTCCTGTTTGCCTGTTAACCTAGTTTAATCCTGTTTTAGCCCCAAAACCCTGAACTAGCATAACTTTCTCATACGAAATCCGTTTGCCGTGATTTTTGTTTTGTTGGAAAGCTCGCAGGGAGTACAACAAAAACATTGACTGGTTACGGTTAAATTAAGATCAGGAATATTAGATAGGGTATTTTGAAGTTGACCATACCCAAGGGGGAACAAAATTCAGGGATCTCTAAAGTTGTGTCCAAAAAGTCATAGCGCAAATTGGTGAAGTGTTACATGAATGAAAGTGATTGGTTCTGTCTTTTGAATTTAAGTCTTGAGCTAACGGTGGGCCTTTTACAGGTCCTGTGAGAGCATCGAAGGGTACGCAAAGCAAGAGTAAGTGCAGGCTTGGGAACGCGCGTCCTGGGCACACCAGGGCAACAACACAAGGAAAGGAACTCAAGGTTGGAAAACCCGCAACACCCTCTGTCAATTCTTAGTTTAGACTAAGTGCGGGTAGTGTTAGAAGTAATTCCAGGCAACGATAGGCACGAGATAAATCAAAGACTATCTAAGAAATCAAGTTCAAGTCAAGAGATAACCTGTGTGTGTGAACGACAACCTTAAAGGAAAAGAACCTAACGTGAAACGACCAAACTAAAGTGCGAAAGTAAACTCAAGTATTCCTAACGACGTGATATCAGACAAGAGTATAAACACGATAATCAACATAAAAAGGGGATTAAGTAATTGATACAAAGGACTCAGAAACGTGGTTGTACCTGGGAAAAATTGGGTTAATCAGTTAGGCATATGAACCTTAGATCAGGACGACATCTAGTAAGAGATAGACAAAGCCTTAGGTCTTCAGAGGCTAGTGTCAATCATACTGCGAGGTCTTGGGCCCAGCAGTTGAGTCACCACTCGCATTACCCTAGCTCTGATACCAGTGAATCAGAGATGTCTCAAGGCATGGACAGACCTACGGGAAGTTCAGGAGTGCCATACTTGCACAGGGTAGAAGGCCCATACAAAACGCAGTTGGAATACCTTAGGACCAACCGATTAGGTGCCAGCATCTATGAGGACGGCCTAGGAAGATCTGTGGTACAGATTAAGAATCCTGATCAATCCATTGGACTAGAGCGCCCAGTTGTCAAGTTTGAAAACGGAGCATACTTGGACAAAGAAGGAACCATATACGTAGTCACCAGTCACCCAGATAGGACGGATGAATTTGGAAATGTGATCTCAGAAGCGGACTTAGGGGACCTAGAGCAAGGAAACATGGGTACATAACCTAGAACCCCTCGGGGCAAATCGGTTCTCACTAGGATTATCACACCAGAGTGGATTCCCCAGGATAATAAGAGCATAGATTTGCTCCTCAATCAAGAAACTGACGAAGCCTTTTGGAGGTATAAATCTGATCAGCCAACTGATATAGGAACAATCATGATCTATGAGTTTAAGGATCCTGATAGCCCAGGCAGAGTGACCTACTTAGATCACGCCTCAGAGAGGATCTTTGTGGTGACAGAAAATGATAGGCATGCTTACACTTGGAAGGGTGAATTCGTTTTCCCCCAACCAAGATCGAACGTGTCCTTTGGTCACCCAGGAGCTGGAACCTCCCACGCTCACGGAACACAAAGAGATAGACATAGAGAAAGGCCGGAGGTGAGCTTTGCCAACTCAGGGGGCAGAGAAAGAACGAGGACGGAAACAAATAGAGTAGAGCCTGAGGTACTTAGAGCTCACAGGAATCAAAGAAATGCGGATGAGTTCCCTCTACCACGACCTAGAGAGCACACAAGGACTTTGAGACCAACTCAGCTAGTTAAGTCCATGAAGAATTACTTCGATGGCACAGGAGACCCTTACGATCATGTGGCTGAGTTTAGACAAGTCCTGAGAGCTGAACAAGTGGAGGATCTATTCACGCAGTACAATGCCTTTTGTCTAACCCTTAGGAACACTGCCCTGACATGGTTTCAACCACTAAACGAGAGACAGTTCAGGAGCATAGACCAACTCCTAGAGGCTTTCATTATTGAATTCTCTAAGAGTGGCATAAGGCATAATACCTCCTCATTGATTCACAACTTCAAGCAAACCCCTCAAGAGACCGTGAGACTTGCAGGAAGAAGATTCAGGCAATACTTAGAGAGATGCCCTACCCCTGAGTTACCCACGCCAGCTAAGCAAGTGGCTTTGTTCTTGGATGGATTGCTAAGTACCAAATTGAGATCCTATGTGTACTTGAAGGACCCTAGGACTATAGAAGAGTGTGTACGCATGTGCATTGACATTGAGGATAACCTAGGGGAGGAGTTAGAGCTTTCCAAGATATACAAAGATTCAGATAGTGCCTCTAGCCACTCTTCCACGCAATCCACATCGATTGAGGAACTTGCAGAGAAAGTTGCTCAGAAACTAGGTGTCTCTAGTAAACAAATCCCAAGGTTCGCCCCTGTGAAAAGGTGCTATACTTGTGGTGGCGACCACATGGCGAACGTATGTCCCATTATGGCTCAGCCCCAAGTAAATCCTAGTAGCTAGTACTGCACCATAGAACGGAGGTACACCAATCACACCGCACAAGATTGCCCCTACAATAAGAAAACAGTTAGGCAAACTTACCCTCAACCCTATCCACCGCAGGGAAGATACCAGAACCCGTACCCTCCACAGCCATATGGCAGGCGACAACAACCTTATCAGCAACCATACCAAAACCACCAAAGGCCTCAGCCTGTGTTAGCTCAACAACCCCCTGCCCCAGCTAATGCGATCCCAGTAAAATATGCAGCAGCAGAAGAAAACCTGAATAGAGCTATAGTCCCTGTAACACCATTGCTTTCTGAAAGTGACCCTAGTGACCATAGCTTTGATTCTACACATGTTGATAGCCCCCAGGCCTACTACATGCAGAGTCTCCTGAGCATGGTGAGTCTTACTATAGTGAAGAGCCAAATGAACCTAGTTGGGAGTCAGATTACACAAACGTCATGTATGCAAACCCCAATCCTAAGCCTCAACCTAGGCAGGTAAGACCCCCATTCCCTAGAGGACCATGCTACAGATGTCAAGGAGATCACCTCATTCGTGATTGTCCCTTACCTCCATCTACACAACCCCAGTCAGTGACAATTCAGGGCTTTTGCCAAGAATGTGGAAAGGAGCATCTCTTACGAGACTGCCCTAAGAATCCTAATAATATGCCAAAAATCACTCCTATTAACGTTATTGGGTTGGTGGTAGACTCCACAGGAAGTGTGACATCCACCACACCAGTACAGGTAGTGACTAGAGCTCAGGCATTGCAACAGAACCAAGGGGTAAACCAGGCTAAGAACCCAGAGGCTAGTGAAACCGAGAGCGTGACAAAGAAAAGGACTAGAGCGTGGAAAGATAGTCGGGAAAGAATGAAAAGACAATGGGCTAAAAAAATGAGTGAACTTGAGGAAAGCATAAGGGAAACCAAAGCCAGGATAACTGAACTCACATCTCAAACTCCCTCTCACACTACCCCACCATCACCATTCCCATCGCCATCCAACCCGCCACCTTCCAACCCACCTCATACGATTCCACCACCCCCTAGAGTAGGATCAGTATTAGCTGATCCCACTCCTGAAGATATAGACATGATGCTTAAAGCATATCAGGCTAGAATCCAAGAAGGGCCAAATGTCACGGATCATGACAAGTGTTACCCTAGAGCTGACCTACAGATAGAAAGAACCAAGCTTTGCGCGAAAATGGTCGCATTGGCTCAGACTATGTTTGAAGCCAGTCGCCTTTTCAATTATTCGGGCTCAACCAAGACACAATTACACTTGGATGGACTCCTAGAGAAGTTAGAGGGCATAATTGCAAGATCTGCCAAGGAAGAAAAAAATCAAGAAAGAGATAAAGCAAGCAAAAACATGACCCATCCCCCATCGGAAGTTTATGTGCCCAATCCCTTTGAACCAAACAACCCCCCTTCCCTAGGAAGAATAGAGAATCTAATGGCACAATCACAAAAGGAACTCGCCCCTCAACACCATGACAAGGCTAGTGAAAGAGCAGGTCTTCCTACCCAGAAAGCCTATGTGCCTGAGGCCTACGTGCCTAACTCTACGGAGCCAGACACCTCTTCTTCTATGAATCAATTCACACCAGAATTCCTACGCGAGATTCAAGAAGACAAATGAGCTAAAGGAAGTGAAGTCCCTCCTCCCATTGAACTTGTGGATGATGCACATGACCAATTCCCACAAGACATCCCATCCATTTATGGGGAGCAGGAGAGCACCCAATCTCAAGAAAGATTAGACTTCGAGTCTAATTCTTTACAAGAACTACCCCATTTCACAGGCCCATGGGAAGCAAAGTCCACCTGTATGAGAGCACCTACAGTCATGGTAAGAAACGAAGATTCAGTCATACCTAGGAACACAGAGGTAGTGAAGAACACCAAAGTGTAGTGCAATCTCACTTTGGAAGAGCTGCTTAGGGTTAGACCAGAGGTGTGGAAACATGTAGCCAATCAAGTGCCCGAGATAGCAAAACCTCATTCCCAGGTAGGATCACATAGGACAGTGCCAGAGATACCCTTGGATAAAATAGGAGATATGTGCGAAGGTGAAGAAGGGAACACCTATCTTCCCATTACCTACCAGGAGTACACCACCAAGGCAATTTTGGACTCAGGTGCAGGAGTTGCAATTGCCACCACTTCCCTATGGAAGCGTTGGGGCAAGCCAGCACTCAGGCCAACGAGAATGAAATTGCAGATGGCCAATGGTCATATTGAGAGACCCTTAGGATTGCTAGAAGGAATAACTCTCACCACCTGTGGTGTCGAGTTTGAGCACACATTTGCCATATGTGACTTCAGCAAAAATCATGCCTATGAGATGATCTTGGGACGACCTTTTATGCGACAGTTGCAAGTGGTACAGGATTGGGGAACCAATTCTCTGTACCTGCAGCACTTAGGTGTTACGACCAAAGTCAATCTTAAGGATTACTCTCATAGAGATGTACCACCTATTCAATGGAATCCCATCCATAGAGCCAAAGATGAGACTGAGTCTGTGCATTCCATAGAATCCGGATCCTCGTGGATGCATGAAGACACCCACTTATGGATGTGTAAGGTAGCAGTAGAAGAAGAGAAGAGAGAGAAAGCCAGAGAGGTAGGTGCAAAAGAAAACCATAGATCAATTCAAGACCCAGCCTATGCACCTGTAGTCTTTCCTGATGAGGAATTTGAACCCCATGGCTGGGCAGAAATCCTAGCAACAATGGATGTAGCCATCAATGAAGAACAATGGACACCTCACTGTGATGAGGATGGCTATGACATTTCAGTCTTCTCCATAGAGCCAATCATGGGAGAGGCAGTTCTAGAAGAATGCGAACCTAGCCCTGATGCATTTGAGGATGCAAGTGACTCCGATCTAGAGTCAATCATTATGGACCCACCTTTTGCATCAGATGAAGAATACTTCCATGAAGTAGAATTTCAACCCCAGAGGCATGGAGAGCTTACAAATGATGTAAGATTAGCCACACATGTGACCCCGAAGGTAGAAGGAAAGAAACGAAAGAAGAGAGAAGTCTCACCAGAAGAGGAAGAATCTTTGTTTGAGGTCCCGGAAAATTTTAAGAAGTATGAGATAGATGACAGGAGAGTCATGATTAGAATGCCTAAACGAGAGGCACAAGTAGGAGAGGCCTATGATAACAAAGAAACCACCAAGAAAATAGTAGTGGCCCTAGAAGAAGGAGAGGAGAGATGCACGCACATAGGCCATGACCTAACAGAAGAAGAAGAGCATGCGTTAATAGCCTTGCTAAGAGAATACAGAGATGTATTCGCTTGGAGTTACAAGGATTTGAAAGGTGTTGACCCTGACATATGCTCACACACCATCCCCATGACTTCAGATGCCAAACCCTCTAAGCAAAAGCCCTATACATATAACGATAATTACGCTGCTAAGATCAAAGAGGAGATAGATAGACTGGTCGAAGCTGGATTTATCTATGAAATTGAGCACACTGAGTGGGTATCCCCCATCGTAGTGGTGCCCAAAAAGAATGGTAAATTGCGTGTGTGCATTAACTTAAAGAAGTTCGATGCAGCCACAATCCAAGATAACTATCCGCTTCCCATCACAGAACATCTCTTAGAAAGAGTAGCAGGCAAGGAAGTGTACAGCTTCCTTGATGGATTTTCGGGCTACAATCAAGTAGCCATAGCTCCAGAAGATCAACATAAGACAGCTTTTGCCACAGAGTGGGGTATATTTGCCTTTCGTGTAATGCCATTTGGGCTTACCAATGCACCCGCTACCTTCCAAAGGCTGATGTGCCATGTGTTTAAGGAGTTCCTGAGGAAGAATTTAGAAGTCTATGTTGATGATCTTTGTGCTCATTCCAACATTAGACAAACCCATATTCCTGAACTCAGACAAATCTTTGACAAATGTAGAGAATATCAAGTCTACCTGAACCCAGAAAAGTGCGTCTTTATGGTCAAGCAAGGCAAGATTCTAGGACACATCGTGTCAAAGAATGGCATATCCACTGATGAAGAGAAAGTGAGAGCCATAGCAGAGCTACCTAGGCCAAGGAATGTCAAGGAAGTACAAGCTTTCATGGGACATTGTGGTTACTACCGCCGGTTCATTCACATGTATGCTGTCATTGCAAAGCCCATGTACGGACTTCTGACAAACTTTGAGTGGACTGAGGAATGTGAGAATTCCTTCAAGGAGCTCAAACGAAGATTATGTTCAGCACCAATCTTGACCACACCAGATTGGAATAAGCCATTCCATGTTCACGTGGATGCATCCAATTATGCTATTGGGTGTGTGCTTGCTCAACCTACTGGTGAAGGTAGTATGGATCTTCCAATTGCCTATGCCAGTAGACAATTGAATGCAGCTGAACGAAATTATACCACTACGGAGAGGGAAGGACTAGGCATGGTATATGCAGTCAATAAATTTAGACACTATTTGCTTGCAAATAAGTTTAAATTTTTTACTGATCACCAAGCATTGTTATATCTCGTGAACAAACCATGCAATACAGGAAGATTAGTAAGATGGTTTCTCTTACTAATGGAATATGATTTCGAGGTTGTGGTAAGGAAAGGGAGAACTCATTTGAGAGCTGATCATCTTTCTAGGCTCACATCTGGAGAAGCCCCACAAGGAGTATTAGATGACCTTCCTGACGCTTACTTGTTTAATTTGGAAGTGGTGCCGTAGTGGGCTAAGCCATTAGTGCCAGTATTGACATACGGACCTAACCATCCAGTAATAAACACGCAAGATAGAGAGGTAGTAAAAGCCCAAAAGTATCACATCATGGCAGGAAGCATGTACAAGCACACGGATCAAGGAATCTTGGCTTGTTGTGTGGAAGAGGACGAGTACAATAAATGGTTGCATTTAGCACATGTAGGTGCATTAGAGCAACACTACTCAAAGCAACGAACCTTACAGACACTAAGGAGACTCGGAGTGCATTGGCCAACTATGGAAGCGGATGTCCAAAGGTTGTGCAAAGAATGCCCAATCTGTCGCACTAAACCACCGGTGGAACATGCCACTCTTTATCAAGTGACCAAAGTACCAGATTGGAGTGAACCACTAGTATCCTTCCTGAGGACGAAAACATTCCCTCCATACATGACTCTGGCTAGGAAAAGGAGTTTAGAACAAGAAGCCCAGGATTACTCACTTATTGGTGATAATCTATACAAACGTGGTAAAGACGGTTACCTGAGACTATGTGTCCATGAGAGTGAATATCTTAAGATCTGTTGATGTATGAAACACCACAAGAAATGAATTAAGGTGACACTAGAACACCTCTATGGTCACCATTAACTCATTGCCACTCCAAACTTTGAGAAATGATAGCCTAAAGTGAGAACTTTGCTTCTACAGAAATTCCTAGTCACCGAAATGACATACCTTCAGTATTTTGCTAATTTCTCTTAGCTCAAGTATTATTTCTCCATGAAACTTTATAGGCTAAAACTATAAGAGTAGAGCTTTCCAACAAGCTATCATATGCATCAAACGGATCTCTAGAACTCAAGTTATGGCTCTCACAAGATGACCCTGTATGACCTTCCAAAACTAGAAATTTTACCTGTTTTAGTAAGAGCGCCTGTTTAAAATTAGAATTCGATGCCTAGCATCGACTTGCAACGAGAATTCGATGCCGGGCATCGACTTGGGATGTTTTTGGCCACTTTTCAGCAGGGATCAGATGCCGGGCATCGACTTCCTGCATAAAGTCTTGATCTTTTGGACACCAAAACTATAGGTGATTTCATGCACACTTAGAATATGACTTATCAACTGGAATTCGATGCCAGGCATCGAGTTGCTCACATAAAAACTCAACCTTTTAACATACATTCGATGCCACGCATCGACTTGCTTGGAAAACTTCAATCTTTCAAATCATTGCACAGAAGACAAACACTGGAGATGGAGGAAGAAGACTTATACACAGAACTTTAACTAGTTCTTGTCATAACTATGAAAAACTCAGAAGCTTACAAGTGCTTTCTCGCTCAGAGAAGCCCGACTAACTTAGATATACAAAAATGAGTTCTTCTCACTTTCTCATTGTCTTCCTCATCGCGTCAGTTGATACAAACTAACTTATATAGATTTTCTTATTCTCGTGATTTTAAAAAACTTCTAGAACTAAAGTGAACTAACTTTACAAACATGATACACTTGTGAATTTGTCCCTTCACATAGGCATGGGGTTTTCTTCCTAAGATTTGACCTTCAAATATATGTCCAGTTAGTGATTGTTTCTCCAACAGCTCCCCCTCAATCACTAATTGACATTCCCTGTTTCTTCATATCATCTTCTTTTCTTTTACTCCTGCCATGCTTTTGAATCTGCTGGTCTTCACACCATCCAAGCTCTTTGTCATTATGTCTGCTAACTGATCTTTAGTAGAAATGTACTCCACTTCAATCTCCTTCTCCATTACCTTTTCTCTGAGAAAATGATACTGTATCTCTATGTGCTTTGTCCTTGCATGAAATACTGGATTTGCTGCAAGATAAAGTGAACTCATATTATCTCCATGTATTGTAGGTGTACCTTGATCAATGCCTAAGCTCTTGAACAATGTCTGCATCCATATGACTTCCTTAGCTGCTTCCACAAGTCCTTTGTACTCTGCTTCAGTTGATGATAATGCTACTGTATGTTGTTTCTTTGAACACCAACTTACAAGCTTATCACCAATATATATCATGTAACCATGAGTTGATCTTCTGTCATCTTGATTACCTGCCCAATCTGAATCACTATAGGCTCTCAACTTCAAATCTGATGTAAAAGGATAATATAATCCTTCCTTTATAGTTCCTTTGATATATCTGAGAACTCTTTGACCTGCAATCCAATGTGGGTCCTTTGGACAATGCATGAATTGTGACAAAACTCCCACTGCATAACTAAGATCAGGTCTTGTTAGTGTAGCATAAATCAAACTACCCACAAGAGATTGATACTTCCTCATATCTTTGTAGTCTGCACCATCATATTTACTAAGCTTGTGATTAACTTCAAGTGGAGTTGAAGCTTCTCTGCAATTTTCCATACCAAACTTCTTCAACAAGTTCAGAAGATACCTTTCTTGTGAAACATATATGCCATGATCTGTATAAGTAACTTCCATTCCAAGAAAGTATGACAACTTTCCTAGGTCACTGATCTTAAACTCTTTCTCAAGTAATCTCTTTACCTCCTTGATTCCTTCATCTGAAGTACCTGTGATTATAATGTCATCTACATAAATACAAATGTAGATTGTACCTTCCTCTGTTCTTCTGATAAGTAGACTTGGGTCTGCTTTTGAACTTTGATATCCAAGATCATTGAGATACTTCACCAGTCTATAGTTCCAAGCTCTTGGAGCTTGCTTCAATCCATACAATGCTCTTCTCAACCTGCAAACAAAATTTGGATACCTGGAATCTATAAACCCTTGAGGTTGTTCCATGTATACCTCATCTGATATGTATCCATTCAAGAACGCATTCTTTATATCCAATTGACTTAGAGTCCATCCTTTTGAAGCTGCAATAGCAATGATTGTCCTTATAGTTGACATCTTAGCTACAGGACTGAATGTCTCATCATAATCTATGCCATAGGTCTGGGCATAGCCTTTCACCACCAATCTAGCTTTGTATCTGGCTATACTTCCATCTGCAAGCTTCTTCACTTTATAAACCCATTTATTTCCAATAACTTTCTTACCATTTGGTTTAGGAACAAGTTCCCATGTCTTGTTCTCCTCCAGTGCATTGAACTCTTCCTTCATTGCTTCTTCCCATTGCTTCTTACCTTTAGCTTCATCATAGTTCTGAGGTTCTTCATCATCTTTGACCATATATGCATAGTTCTTCTGAGTTATGTAAGAAGTATCATAAGAATACCTTTCTGGTTGTCTTCTAGTCCTGCTTGACCTTCTTGGTTCACATTCTTCATATGTGTCTGGATACACCTCTTCATCAAATATAGGAGCTTCTTCATTTCTTCTTGTTAATCCACTTGTGGATGTACTTGCTTGCATATAGTCTTCATCTCTATTTACCTGCACAATTGATTTTCCTTTCTCACATCTTCTTACCTCTTCTTCAAATTCCTCAGCTGTATTACTTTGATCTGCATACCAACTTTTCTGTTCATCAAATGTAACATCTCTAGAAACAATAAATTGTTTGGTTAGAGGATTCCACAATCTGTAACCCATTTGCTTTTCATCATAACCAATGAACACATATTTTTCTGCCTTTGGTTCAAGTTTATGCCTAAGCTGTGATGGCACATAAGCATATGCAATTGATCCAAACACTCTACAATGATCTAGTGTTGGTTTCTTACCCCACCAAGCTTCATATGGAGTCATTCCATTCAGAGCTGCACATGGTAATCTATTCACAAGATATGTAGCTGTATTTACAGCCTCAGCCCAAAGATAATTTGGACAGTTCTTCTCCTTCAGCATAGCTCTAGCAAACTCAACCAAAGTCCTGTTCCTTCTTTCTGCTACACCATTTTGTTGTGGTGTATACCTGCAAGTTATTTCTCTCTTAATACCTGCATTCCAAAGATAATCATTGAACTCTTGGGAGAAATATTCTCCCCCTCCATCAGACCTCAGTCTTTTAAGCTTTTGACCTATTACTCTCTCTGCATATGCATGAAAATGCTTGAAAGCTCCAAACACTTCTGATCTTTCCTTCAAAACATATAATGTTATCCATCTTGTAGCATCATCAATAAAAAGAACATAGTACCTTGAGCCACTGATAGATCCTTCTTTTGTTGGTCCCCATACATCTGTATGAATGAGCTCTAGTAGTTCATCATGTTTGAATCCTTTCTTTTGAAATGGTAACCTGTGTGCTTTACCCATTTGACATGCTTCACATTTATAAACCATATGTTGACTTTGCACATTTGGTAATCCTAGTACAGACTGATTAGCAACCATAGCTTTAATTCCTCTTTCATTGAAATGACCTAATCTCTTATGCCAGAGATCAAGTTCTGTAATCACTGCTTCACCATGTGTGAGCAAAGCTTGACCAATGTTTCCTTGCACTCTTAAAGTAAAGAGTCTACCTTCTTTCTTACCAGAGACAATCTGATTATATCCATTCTCTGGATCTTCCACAAATACTCCTTCATTTGTAAACCTGACTTGAAAACCTTTTTCAACTATCTGTCCCACACTAATCAAGTTTTTAGGTATTGTAGGAACAGACAAAACATTGGTTAGCAAATCTGCTCCACTCTTGCATTTCACTTTTCCAATTGAATGTACACTATGTTTGGTATTATCACCTATTTGAACTGTGTGACTCGAAATACCTTTTTCCAATTCTGACATCAATTCTATGTTTCCTGACAAATGATTAGAACATCCAGAGTCAATGTAAAATACCTTTAGATCTTCTTTGTCTGATGTGTTGATTGAATTCATCATCAATGATGTATGACTTTCATTCTGTGTGTCATTTGCATAGTTGTAGTAGGTGGTGTTGTAGGATTGATTGTGTCCCCAACTTCTTCCTCCACCTCTACCATAGCCTCCTCTTTGACTTTGTCTACCTCTTTGAAAATTACTTTGATATCTTCCACCTCGGCCTCTGCTATTGTTATTTTGATTCTGGTTTGATCCTTGTTGGTTGTGCCAACAGTCATGAGCCAAATGATTACTCAATCCACAGATCCAGCAAGCCTTCTTGTTGTTATTTTGATTACCTCTTCCTCTTCCAAATCCTCTTGCTCTTCCTCTACCAGTGCCTTTACCTCTTGTATAATAAGATTGAGAACTAGACTCCTCTTCATCCTTTGCTTTACCTTTATCTCCTTTCTTCTTGTTCTTCACGTACATTGCAGAACTTTGTCCTTTATCTCCATCTCCCTTCAAGTCTTGCTCATATGTGAGCATCAAACCAAGCAACTGGTTCAAATCTGGAACATAATGATTTAACGAAAGTTCTGTTGATAATACAAAAGGTTTCCACCTTTCATCCCCTCTCAAACCTGCAAGTAGCTGAGCAATCAATCTGTGATCTTCAACATCTTCATCTATGGATCCAAGACTGTCTGCAAGATCCTTCATCTTAGTGACATAATCACTAATGGTTTGACTTGGCTTCTTCTTGAATGTTGTAAACTCTGACCATAGACTTGCTTTCCGTGCTTTAGTAGTGCTTTGGAAATGATACTCCAATGCATTCCATATATCTTCAGATGATTCCAATCCTCTGATGTGTGGTAGTAAATGATCAGAGATTGTATTGTAGATGTATGCTTTTGCACTTGCATCCTTCTTCTGCCAATGCTTTAAAGCATCAAGTTCCTCTTTCTTTGGTCGGCTTTCATCTTCAAATACTGGCTTCTCTTCTTCACCTGTTACATATACCATGAGATCCTTACTCATAAGTAAGGCTTCCATTCTCATTACCCATGCAGGGTAATTATCTCTGTCCAGTTTGTCAATGGAAATATGATCTGCCATAGTTCTTTCCTTCTGCTGCAACCTGTGAGCTTAAAGGATAAAGGATAATACCTTTTGAAGTTCTTTGTGTATGAGGATACTTTTGAGGTAACCTTTTGATGCCTTGTGTCTTCAAATGCTTCACCTTTCAAACTTTAATGGAAAACTTTACAAAACTTCTCGTACCTTTGTCGTCTTCTGCTCTCGAGAATCTTTCTGCTCTGATACCACTTGTTGATGTATGAAACACCACAAGAAATGAATTAAGGTGACACTAGAACACCTCTATGGTCACCATTAACTCATTGCCACTCCAAACTTTGAGAAATGATAGCCTAAAGTGAGAACTTTGCTTCTACAAAAATTCCTAGTCACCGAAATGACATACCTTCGGTATTTTGCTAGTTTCTCTTAGCTCAAGTATTATTTCTCCATGAAACTTTATAGGCTGAAACTAGAAGAGTAGAGCTTTCCAACAAGCTATCATATGCATCAAACGGATCTCTAGAACTCAAGTTATGGCTCTCACAAGATGACCCTGTATGACCTTCCAAAACTGGAAATTTTACCTGTTTTAGTAAGAGCGCCTGTTTAAAATTAGAATTCGATGCCTAGCATCGACTTGCAACGAGAATTCGATGCCGGGCATCAACTTGGGATGTTTTTGGCCACTTTTCAGCAGGGATTAGATGCCGGGCATCGACTTCCTGCATAAAGTCTTGATCTTTTGGACACCAAAACTATAGGTGATTTCATGCACACTTAGAATATGACTTATCAACTGGAATTTGATGCCAGGCATCGAGTTGCTCACATAAAAACTCAACCTTTCAACATACATTCGATGCCACGCATCGACTTGCTTGGAAAACTTCAATCTTTCAAATCATTGCACAGAAGACAAACACTGGAGATGGAGGAAGAAGACTTATACACAGAACTTTAACTAGTTCTTGTCATAACTATGAAAAACTCAGAAGGTTACAAGTGCTTTCTCGCTCAGAGAAGCCCGACTAACTTAGATATACAAAAATGAGTTCTTCTCACTTTCTCATTGTCTTCCTCATCGCGTCAGTTGATACAAACTAACTTATATAGATTTTCTTATTCTCGTGATTTTAAAAAACTTCTAGAACTAAAGTGAACTAACTTTACAAATATGATACACTTGTGAATTTGTCCCTTCACATAGGCATGGGGTTTTCTTCCTAAGATTTGACCTTCAAATATATGTCCAGTTAGTGATTGTTTCTCCAACAAGATCTTGGAAACTGCGCACCAAGGTGTAGCAGGAGGACACTTTGGACCAGATCGGGTGATCAAGGCAATACTATTTGCGGGCTTCTGGTGGCCGACCCTTCACATGGATGCACATACCTATGTTAAACGATGTGATGTCTGTCAGAGAACTCAGTATCCTATACGTAAAGATGAGATGCCACTAAAACCTATGATGGGTGGATGTGCATTCTCTAAGTGGGGAATAGACTTCGTAGGTCCTATTAATCCCCCAGCTAAGGGTTCCCATGCAGAATATATCATTGTTGCGACAGACTATCTAACAAAGTGGGTAGAGGTAAAAGCCACAACGAAGAACGATGCTCAAACAACTACTAAATTCTTGTTTGAAAATGTATTCACTAGATACGGACTACCTATAGAGCTAGTTAGTGATAGAGGCACTCACTTCTTGAATGAAGTGATTGAAAATCTGCTCCAAGAATTCTTGGTAATACATAAGAAGTCTGCCCCCTATCACCCTCAAGCAAATGGCCAGGCTGAGAGCACCAACAAGATCTTATGCAATGTATTGACGAAATTAGTGAACAATAAATGCTCTGATTGGGACAAACAGCTACATCATGCTGTTTGGGCATACCGAGTCGCCTACAAAACGATACTCCAAGCCACCCCCTTTCAGATGGTATTTGGCCAAAACGCCGTGCTACCTTTGGACTTCTTAATACCTACATTAAAAGTAGCACAAGAGCACGAATGGACGGGTCATGAACTCTCCTCAAGACTTTTTGACCTTGAACGATTAGGAGAAACAAGACTGAGAGCAGCTGCAGGGATATATGCAGCTAAGAAACGACAGAAGGCCTACTTTGATGCCCACGTTAAGGATAAAGGTTTAAAGGCAGGTGACTTAGTTTTAGTCTACACATTGAAGCAACATGCGAGGAAACTGGAGAAGAGAGGCTACGGACCCATGATCATTAACAGAATCTCAACAAGTGGAGCAGTGCAACTAGCCACATTAGAAGGCGATGTTCTCCCAAGTTATATCAGCGGATGTAGAGTCAAGTTGTATCAGGAACCTCTCACATAGGAAATGCTAAGTTGACTCAATACTGCTAAGAAACACAAAGAGGAAGAAAAGCGAATCCGAGAAGAAGCTCAAGCAGAAGCCCTAGAGCGCATACGGAGAATGAAATTAAGAAGACAAGGTAGAGAGCACCCTAGGCAAGATGCATATGCAGATCAAGGATACGACGTGGCTATGTGTGAAGTTTCAGGTGTTAGCTCTCATAGGATAACTGATCGACGTCCTTTCATAACCTTAGATATAGGACAAGGAAAGAGTGCAAGGACTGTAAAAGCCTTGATTGACTCAGGTGCAGCCACTAGTGCTGTTAAATTGTCTTACTGTCAAGAGTTGCAATTAACTGTCAAACCTGTGGAAGCATATCTCATAGGATTGGGAGGCGTGGAAACCCCTTGCATGGGCGAGGTGGAACTTCCCCTCTATATTCATGATGAGGCAATGACAGTTAAAGTACTAGTGTGTCAAGATGAGGACCTAACTGAGCCCCTTGTCTTGGGTCAAGACTGGATCTATGACCAAGCAGTCAACTTAAACCTAAGAAGTGGACTTCTTCAGGTATGGGTGAATCAAACTAGAATTACAATTGAGTTAAATAATGGAGCACTCAAGGAACTAGAAAAGGCACGGAATCCTGGTCCCTCCAGGGGTACCCATGAAGTTGACCATGCTGTTCTTGTCCAAGGCTATGTGATGCAGAAGAATGAAGATCTCAAACAAGGAGTCAGAACCACAATGGAACTCCCTTCTTTTCCAAAGGCCAAAAGGAGGCAGCAACTAAGGGCAGATCAATCACTGAAGACTCTCCAGGCGAGAGACCAAAAGAACGCGCGAAGCAGAACAACTCAGCCGATGAAACAAATGTGGGTGCGGAAAGACGAGCTGCAGACCGTAACTAAGTCGCAACAACGGTCGCAACTTCCTATTAGTAATCAACAACTTGATGCTAATAAGAGGACTCCTAAAACCTCTGTTGAGAAAGTGAAATCCATTTGGGTACCCAAGAAGTCGATGGAGGCTGACCCACAATCAAGACAAATTTGGGTGCCTAAGGCTTGCTTGCGGGCTCAACTAACCCCACACAATTCACATCATACACGACAGGGTTCACGCGCTCAAGCAGCCGCCACCCACTCTTGTCTGATACACTCGAACGCACTGCCACTTAGAAGCACGCACATACTCACTCGTAAATGGGTCCCAATGACACAACAACTCCCAGCAGAATTACTCATGCAACCCTCCCGAATCTCCACAAAACCAAGACCAAAAGCCATTCATGGTGTTTGGCAACCCAAGACTTGTAATAAACCCCCCAACCCCAATCTGTGAATTCATCTCCACTTACTAACTGCAGTAGTCAGACAGTGCATCTTTCCATCTAGCTCCTAGGACTATCCAGGCATTAACTACACTCACTGTCATCGTGCACTTACTGACCACTGACTCATCATCGACCTCATATTAATGTTGTAACGAGGCAACGACGGGTTTATTCTGTCCATTACAATGTTAACACATGGTTCTATATTCTCACAAAACCAACAAGCAAGCACGGCCATGGCAGAAGCCAGAGGTGCCAGTTCTCACGCCGGATCCAGCGCACAGATTGTGGATATAGAAACTTTCCTCCTCGAACCACATCTCACCGAAAGACCGCAAGAACTTCAAGCTGTGCATGTACTCCCAGTTCAGGATCCTCCCCAGGGGCACACCTCTCAAGTGGGCAAACACGCTCATTGGTTCAGTGATGTTGCAGGACCATTGGGTGATGGAACCTATTTTTGGGAAGCTGAATTGGAGTTTAATGGTAAATGGGGACGCTACCATTTTTTCACGCGTGAATTTGAGAGCTATCAGAATGTCGAAGTCATGCGTTCAGTATGGACCAAAGCTGGCCTCGACAGTTATTTCAGGGCCCACTTACCGAAGCCAGATTTCTTACGTTGTTCTTATCTTATCAGTACCATCACTCCTAGCAGAGCCAAGGGAGGCGACAGCACTTTTGTGTTACCCTCACTATTGCCGGGCCACGAACTTAAAAGATTCAAACTGACCCTCAATCTGGTACGAGAAGCATTGGGCATGTATGGTATGCACATTCCTACGGAAAAGGAAACAATGGTTCCAGGCAGAATGAAACATAAAGATCTCAATAAGCTGAAGGATATGGTAGCAATGACACCGACCATCGCTCTTCACCTACGGACTGTCATGCAGCATTTTGCTTTCCCCGCCCAAGAAAGATTCACCATGCCCCCAAAGAAGATATGGTTTAGCTTGTATTTGGCAGAGACAGAAAACCTCCCTATCAACGTACCACATTGGATCATAGATCAGATCCACCTAGCCCATCAACGGTGGAATAAGAAGCAGAAAAATGTGCTCCACGGGTGTTGTGCTCTGACCAAGATAATCTATCGATGTCTAGCCTATGACGTGCCTATTCAGCGGGCACTCATATGGTCCCGGGCCCAAGAGTTCCAGAGAAGGCTATCAGCGGCAGGTCCTCCATCAAAGAAGATGAGAGGGGGAGTCCTATTACCCTGCGCTCAACCAAGGGGAGCCACCACTACACCAGAAATTACCCCTCCCCAGACACGACACATTAGACCATTCACCATTCGGCTACCTAGACTAAGTACAGAGGGACCCAATCTGGTGTTTCCACCCGTCCCATCGGACTTGGAATTTCCACAGGGCTTTACTCTCAATGATCTCACTGATGAAGAAGTGGCTAGACTAATCTACGACTCTAATCTTGAAACGGAAACAGAGCGAGCTCAGGAACCCCAAACCCATACAACAACGTCAGCCCCCACCCAACCGCAAGTTGTAGAAGTCGACGTCGATGAACAAGAGACCGAACAAGGGGAAGAAGCCTACAAAGAACAAGAGTATGATGAACTTTCAGAGTTAGCAAGTGGCCCCGCGTATTTGGCACAAATAAAAAGACTATATCGAACCATGCAGCTAGTTCAAGAACAGCATAAAATGTCACTTGAAGCAGGCAAGAAACTCATGAACCAATTGCTGGCAGAGGAAGGTGTGGATGATATGTTCATCGAGTCCATAAACCTACACGCCGATGCAGTAGGATTGGATGAGGCCATTCATGAGGCAATGGCCTACATTCACCGATTTGAGAAAAGAGTTCCCGCCCGTCCCAGGAGGTCCGGGAAACAAATTCATATCAACGTATCGGCACCAGGAGATACAACGCAAGCAGACGAACATCAGGAAGCACCACTGTCACCACCCTCCCCACCCCTCACTACACAACTCACTCCACCACGTGACACTATTGCCACCACGTCCAATATCACCACAATCGTCACGGGAATTCCACTCTCTCCGGGAATCCAATTCGGGGGAGTCACCATGCCCACTTTTACCACTCTCTTCACTAACATCACTTCCACCCCACCCACGATCCCCATTTACACGGTCACTCAAACATTTGACACTATGGAAACATCTCTTGCCACTGCACCGCTCCCTCCCCCCATGCAACCTCCGTCTCCCATACCCCCTCCACCCACATCTCCACTTGCATCCACATCATTCACAACTCCCTTTCCCGCCCCCATTCCCCCTGCATCTTCACCTCTCCCTGCATCATTTAATGTAAATAGTATATTTCTAGCATTAAATCAATGTGTATATCAGCTTCAGAATGAGTACAGAGCTCTTGACGACCGGTATCAACAACTGACAACAAATCACCAGAACTTACAAAGGCAACTTACAATTCTTGAAGAGGAAAATGCAGATGTGAATCAACGTTATACAACGCTTGAGCAGGCTCACCAAACACTACTGGAGGCACCCCAACCATCAAAAGAATCAGGCGTCAAACAACTAGAAGCCTTGCTCGAAGTATACCAGGCCGATAACCTATGAGTCAGACGTAACTTGGCGCTACTCAGGAAACATATGGCCACAGCACTTGAAGAGAACAAGAGACTGCAGAAACAAAATGAAGAGAATCTGGAAGTGGCAATGGAAGGCTCTCCCCACGAAATTGATCCAGAGCAGTTTAAAGCCGTACCTTCAGAGACAATGAAGACCATCTTAGAAAGCTATGCAGATCTATTAGATGCTCATGATGAGTTGGAAAGGGAACGTGATGAGCTACGTAGCCAGCTCAAGGAACAGGAGGCTCCAACCAAAGTAATAGAGTCGGCCTCGACTTCAGAGGAAATGAAGGCATTGACAGCGCAGGTGGTTGAGCTCCAGAAAAAGTTACTAGAGTATGAAAGACAACCCTCTCTAGTTATTGAACCTGAGCCAGAAGACTTGGTTCCCATTGAGGTAGATGATTCGTACGAGGAGCCATACATTCCTATGCCAATGCCAGGAGGGCAACGAACCTCAGAGGGACTAGACACCTTGGAAGTGGAAGCACCCGAGTGGCTTCAGACACTGGAAAAGACAGCGAACACCCACGAAGAACGGGTGGCCATTCAGATCCAATCACTAGCAAACCTAGAAGAAACTGTCATAAAGTCAGAATATTTCAGAAGCATGTCTCATCATAGATGGATCGGCACCAATAATGACCAATATGTGCCATATTGCATACTTTTGGCCGATTACAACGCCGAGATTCAACGACAATGTGGCAAGCCTCCCACATTTGCTACACAATTTGGTCCAGACGATATACCGGAAAGTGCTAAGCGTGGGTCCATCCATCAACCCACCTGGAGGATCAGGCTTTTGGAAACATATCCTGAAATGGTCCGAACCTGGAATAATATGTCGTTGTTTATCAAATATAATCCTTGTTACGTTCCAGTTCTTCGAAGACGCACCTGGCCTGAATTCACTATTGCCGTCAGAGACATCAAAGCCTGCGCAAAATGGTTAAATTACGTTTATCTAGCACCTCCACGAGGACCCCCCACGGTGAACTACATGATTTCTACAATCCGTCACTGGAGCATTCAGCTACGCAATAATCCCGATGTGATGGCCCAGATGTGTATGAAAATATTTGAATTAATGCTGATCACTTTCAGGACGTTTAAGAATATTAAGGACCCCCACTTCTCAGGAGCAGGCTTCGTGACAGGAAACCAGGATCTAGTATACGATATGAGTACCATCCCCTCAATTGAAGTAATATATGCTTGGCACGCCAGAATCAAGTACCTCCCAGCCTGTTTTAAACAGACATTTGAGGAGATGTTCATCACAGGATTCTGGGAATATCACTCCGAAATCTTTATACCTAGACCATCACATCTTCTCCAATTATTTGTTGTGGAGAGAACTATTCACTCAGAACAATTGAGCGTGCCTCATCCAGATGTTCCCAGACCTGTGAATTGGGATGATTTGCTCACAGATCTAGCACGCGGCTTACGACTCGAAGAACACCACCTAGCCTCCGATGTCGTCCAATATTATGTTCAAAAATCCTCTAGACAAGGGTCTGTCAGGGGCGACAGACGCGAGAGTGGGGGGGGTGTTGGTAGCAGACAGGGAACCGAAGGAGCCACAAGACGAAGAGAGTCAGAGCGAAGGGACAGCACAAGCAGACATGGCAGTCAAAGAAGATCTGGCAAGTAGGCCATCTAATTTTTCAGACATCAAGGAGTTGAGCACACAAGAAGAAAGAGCAAGTAGGGAGCTCAAAGAGGTGTATGACAAATCAAGGACATCAAGGAGTTGAGCACACAAGAAGAAAGAGCAAGTAGGGAGCTCAAAGAGGTGTATGACAAATCAGTAGAGGAAATCCCTACACAAATAGTGATTTTCATCACTAAAAACCATTGTAAATATCATTTCGTATTTTTGTAGCTCCATTTTGTGCAAGCCAAGGAGTCCTTGAGCTTGAGGAGCTTTAGAAGTATCTACCTGCCAATTTTCATATTTTTTAGATCTCGTTTGAGCCCTCTAATAAGCCTTGGAACCTAATTTTTAACTAGGCCGGACACTAGGTCTGAACAGGGCCAAAGCTAGTCAAAAACTATAAAAGGAGCTAGAGAGCTCATTTTTGAGGGTGGATTGTAATTGAAATGAACTTATAAGAGCTTTTTGAAAGTAATCTAAGAACTCCATTGCTTCTCACTCTTTGTCTTGCCGTATGTGCGCGTGTGCGTGTATGTGTGTGCATACTTGTGTGCTTCTCACTCATGCACTTGTGCCTCCACTTGCTCGAGGTCTTCATACCATCCTCACGTCTTCCCAGATTGACATTAAAGGAGGTGCTACTCATCACTGAGCTACATATAGCTACTGGAATCAACGAGGATCATGATTCATAATATATGTAAAGATATATCCACATCATGTAGATAGGATACATAAATATAAAATGGAGTAGATATATTATGCATCACACATACATGCCTAAATGCACACATAAATATATATATACATACTAACATATTTACATGTACATATTTACACATACATGTACATGCCTACATGCACACATAAACATATATATACATGCATACATATTTACATGTACATATTTACACATAGACACATATACATATATACATGTACACAATTATAAACACTTGCATATATTACGTACATGAATACATGAATATTTTACATAAATGCATATGCATATATACACATGCATATTTAACACATGTATACATATATCACACACATGCAAACACATACATATACATGAAATACATATATATGCATACTAATATATGTATACATATAATACACATGAATACACACACATATGCATACATACATGATAAAAATTTACTCCTCGAAGATAAAGCTATATATAAAATAATTAGGCATACCCCCGAGCTTCATGTTCTAACTTAGAAGAACATGATTTCATCTCTATAGTAGGATTCATCGTTATTCAAGTTAATAAAAACCTATTATCTGATATCCATTCAGAAGCTTCAAGTTACTATCTAATCTGCTCATATGTTTTCATTATTGCCATCATTTTGGTAAGACATCAATATAGTCTCATCTTCATTATCCTTATTGATTTCATTTATTTCTTCTATTGTTAAATCTATGTTCTCATGAATCACATCATCTATTGGTGGATTAATATCTATTTCTGGTAATTCCTCTTCCTCATCAGTAGAATCAGCATGTAGAGAATTATCCTCTTCATAAAAAAGATTAGTATCATTATCACGTATAATGAGTCTAATTTCTATTCCAGATGTTGATGTATCAGTATCTGATGCTGAATCATCAAGAGGACTTTCTTCAATCTCTCTAACAATAAACTGTTCAAACAATGACCTACCTCTAGGTTGCACATGAATGACTTTCCACCAAGGATGAGCATCTGGGATTTTATAAAAAAATGCTTGTTCAATATGCCTAGGAAGAATATATGGTTCTTTAGTAGATCGCATTACCTTGGAAGAATCAATTGCCCAAAACCCAGATAATTCCTTTCTTATTGTAGAATTACTACCTTTATACTCCGCTCGATACCAATCAACCTTCAAAATGACCTATCAAAATATATAACAACAAAAACGTCCCATTATTAGGTGCTTAAAAAAATAACCAACTCTAAAAAAAATATATAAACTTTTTTCTACCTGTTTGGATGTACGAAATGAAATTTCGTAGATACCAACAATAGTTCCTACGTAACCAAGTTCGTTATCTATAAGGTTCGTGTCTTTTGAGCTAGCACGTGATAGTTGCTTGAAACAAGCAACAATACTAGAATCCTCTGTTTTACGTAAAGAATCAATGGCTTTGATTCTAATATGCTGTCCAAAAGCCCACATATTAGTGAACATTCGACCCTGCAAAATAAATTCAATTAGTAAATAGAAACTAACATACATATATGAAAAAAATAAAATATATATTTTAATAAAATTACCTTTTGTTCACAACCTATCATTAACTCTCTTTGCTCATCTGAGATTTCTTCATTATTTGCGTTGGCGCGTTGCAAACGACTATATAGCCAATCCGTGAAAGAAGGTATATCTGTAATCTCATTATTATCGAGATTACGTCTAGATCTTTTGTTTTTTCGCCTTTTACTTTGGAGACTTTGAAGTTCCTCGTACTCGCTAACGAATGCTTGCATGCATTCGCTATTATATGCTACAAAAGTAGAAACATCATTTTTTTCTTGAAATGTAAATAAGAATGGAACCCCCTTACCTGATAATACCTCATATGTTATTTTTGAAGAAGACTCATTGGTCCATGCACGTGGAGCTTCTTCATGAACTCTTTCAAGGTACTCACTAACGTAATACATGCACTCTTCAAGCATCCAACCCTTTGCCATAGATCCTTCTGGTTTTGCTCTTTGTCGCACATAACCTTTTAGTATTCCCATAAATCGCTCGACCCAAAACATCCATCGAGTGTTGACAACACCGGCAATCTCTATCTCATCTACAAGATGGACTAGTAAATGAACTTGAATATCAAAAATTGAAGTAGTAAGTTCTTTTTCCATCAAACATAGTAGCTCTTCGCATTCACGTTTTTTTTGTGGGATCGAATTTTTATCGATCTCTTTGGATGTAATCCACCTATACAAATCATAAAAACAATTGTAAAGAAGTTAATTAAAAAATAAAAGATATCCAATATTCATACATATTAAATATAAAAGTATCATAATTACTTTATAAGTGATCCAAGACGATAGATCACATCTCGTACTCCTTTCGTTGTACATCCATCGATAACCAAAGTTAAAATATGTTTCAAAAAGTTATGCCAGTCATGGGTCTTTAATCTAGATAAGCTCTTATCATCCATAGTAAACATGTTTTGAAACGATGCTCCATATCCTGTAGGAGTCTTGATCAATTGAATTCTATTGTTGATAGTCTGTATCTCTTTTGTTGTAAGTACCCAAGGAGTAGATGCATAAGTCGTTTCTTGTCGATGTCTATCAAAAACTGGCCATAACTTTGGTTTGGATTTTTGATCTTTCAAATCATTCCTTGATGTTGTGGTATCTTTTAGTCCAAGAAGATGCTGCCATAGTGAATAACCAATATTTTTGAATATATGCATAGGATCAAGACGATGACATACTTTTAACTCTTTCCAATACTCCAAAGAATATCATATTGATATGTTCTCTGCGAGTGCCAATTTCCCTTTACCTCCGTTCACATACTCATTATCTGAATCATCACTGAAGATTTCTGCTTCTGGATCTATCAGAGGTCCATCTGTCCATTTTTTATACCAATCCATAGGCGTCATAGGTTTTGGATACTGGCCTGTTTCAAGCCTGACTCATCCATGTCACCATTGCGAATATTTGGAAAGATGCATTAATAGTTTTAAAAGATGCGCGGACAAAAAGTTTCCATTCAATTCAAGTTCTTGTTCTTATAACCTTATCTAAAGTAAGAATAAAAACCTACATGTATTTATATATGTATATATATTTATGCATATATATATATATAAATAGATAGAAAATTGAAATTTATACCTTAATAGTGTCGAAACAGATACATTACTCCATCCAAAACGATTTTGAAGTTTGAGAATAAGTAAGCTCGCATTTAGTCGTGTCAAATGACTTCCTTCATATACATGCTTTAGACATTCCTCTAGAAGATATTTCTCATTTTTAGAAATATCCGTTCTCTCACTGTCATTTTGATACCAATCCTCAATAAAATCTGCCATGCCATCATCTTCATCATTGTCACACAAATCTTGTACTTTATCATCTTTTGAATATAGATCTTTCAACTTTGCATATTGCACAGGCTTAGTTTTGTGTAGCCTCCTCATGGAAGCTTCTGATAAATGAGGTCTTATTGGTAATTGTGAATGTTGTGGACGAATATCATCAACATCATACATTGGAATCTACACATATAAATAAAACTCATTAGTATTCCATAAATGAATAAAAATTAAACTTCAAATATAAAATTAAGTATATAACTTATTAAATATGGATAGAAAATTTTTATTCTCTCTAGCTAAAAGGTGCTCTTGGAGGTCTACGCCATCCATAATTCACTAATAGTTCATCACCAGCATGTAATGTAGTAATAGCATTGACAACTATGTATCTTGATACATCTCTACTCATGTATGGTGATTCATGACTATTTTCACGCTCCTCAAATGTGCAATTAGTCCTTGAACTATTATGTAACCCTCGACTACTATTTATTAAACCTGCTATATTTCCATGTGTGTAAGGTCTTCCATCAATATATAATCTTTCATTTTCTGCATGTAAAATCCTTCTACTAGTAAGAGATGCTGCGTTCAAGCATATTCCATAAGTACTCATGCTTTGAACATAACGTGAAAGTCGATGCAAATCTCCCCATCCATATATAGGACCACAAAATGACATAAGAGTGACTTCAGAGTTCGGAGGCACATACCAATCCTCTACAATAAAGAGACCACGACCAGCATTAGTAATAGTGGATGGAGCAATCATATAGCGATTACCCCAAAAGTTGAAAACCTCTCCATCTAAAGGAAGTGGTCCTCTATTCCATCCTCCATATCTTCTTCTATCATATGTTTGTACTAAAGAACGATCACGAGCTGGCAATGGATAATCTCCAGCCGTTTCATTCTCTAAACCAGGAGGTAGAGGATTTCTAGAAACCTCTGCTTGTAATTGATGAACAGCAAGTCCATGACGTGTACGAGGTATATTAACATTATGAGAAAAATCATCATCATCATCATCATCATCGAGCAAGTATTCCTGTATATCAATAATAATTTGATTTTATACATGGTTTTTAAATAAAAAAAATGACATTAATATATATAGAAAATACATACCCAAGCATTATCACGTTGACTAGGTGATGGTGCATGCTCAAAAGTACCATCCTCTGCCTCATGTTGAATACATTCCAATCGTGGTCTTCGATACGTGCCATAACAAGAGTTACACCAACACATAATATGCTCTTGATAGTAAAATTCATCATAATTCCTATCGGAGGACACATGTGAAGTCGTTGCATGGGTAGGAGGTGGTGGAGTACCCTCTGATTGATCAGAATCTGCACAT
>CM035421.1:166891410-166906410 GCA_020310875.1 Ceratopteris richardii
TCCGGCCTAGTTAAAAATTAGGTTCTAGAGCCTATTTTGAGGGCTCAAACGGAGTCTAAAAATTATGAAAATTGGTATGTAGCTAATTCTAATACTCCTCAAGCTCGAGGAGTCCTCGGCTTGAACAAAATGAAGTCGATTCTACCAAAAACGGAATTTACAATGTTTGTGTAGTGATTAAAATCACTTGTGTTGTGAATGGTCCATGGAAAAAATGATTAGGCCTTGTTGTCGTATTGTGCATGACCGCTCTGTTGTGCTGGTATGCTCCTTATCTGACTTGTATTCCAACACTCCCCCCTTCCTAGCGTCTGTCGCCCCTGAGAGAACTCTTCTCTATAGGGTGGTCGATATAGTATTGGATGACATTGGTGGCTAATTCATGTTCTCCTATCCTTAAGCCTCTTGCTAGGTCTGCTTCCAACGCATCCTAGTTTATTGCACCGGGGACCTCTGGTTGCGGTGTGGTGTAGTACTCGGAGTACATGGCTTGTTCACATGCAAAGAGATGGAGCAGGTGTGTTGGCTTCGGTGCGAAGACCTCCGAGTGATACTCCCAAAAACTTGATATGAACATTTCTTCGAATGTCTGTTTGTAACATGCAGGGAGGTATTTGATGCGTGCATGCCAAGCATATGCTACCCGAATGCTGGGGGTGGTGCTCATGTCATACACCAAATCGTAATTTCCATTGGTAAACCCCGGTTGACGTAGCTGTGGTGATGCTGCATTTCTAAAGGTTTTGAGGACTACCTGCATCATATCCAAGATCTTAAGCATCATTTGGGCCGCCACATCTTGCATGGGCTTCAGTCGAGGCATCCAATGTCGAATTGTGGCCATCATGTACGCTATCGATGGTGGTCCCTGCGGTGGCACTATGTATGGGTACTTTAGCCATTCTTTGCATTGCGCGTTGTTCTGCACTTTAATGTTGAATGCTTTCCAAGATCTGCGGCGTGGAACTAGACCATAGCATGGATTGTATAGGAGATGTAAAGGTGCATTGTTCCATGTCCGCAACATTTCAGGATATGTCTCTAGAAGTTTATGCCGCCACGTTGGTTGACGAATTTTTCCTTTCTGCACTTCTGGAGGAAGGTCGTCGGGTTGAAACTGAGTAGCGAAGGTAGGAATCTTTCCTGTGACTCTCTGTATTTCTGCGTTATAATCTGCCAAAATGATATAGTACGGCCTATATTGGAGTTCTGATGAGAGGATAAGGCGTCTAGATGACAGGTTCTTGAAGTAGTCGGATTGTAATATGGTATCTTCTATGACTCTCATGGCCTGATTTTGCACTACGGTTTGCTCTTCATGTGAACTCCCGATTTCCTCCACTTGTCGTAGCCATGGGGGTCGCGGTGCTTCGAATGTATCCTGACCTTCTTCCGTTTGTCGACCTCCAGGGAAGGGTTGTGGGTCATATTCTTCTTCAAATGTTTGTTCCACAGGAATTTGTACTGTTTCCTCATCGGTGGGAGCCTCTGGTGGGGATGGAGGTCTCTCATATTGTAGTAGGTGTGCTTGCAATTCTGTGACCTGTTTCTGGAGATCTTTTAGAGCCTCTGAGTCTATGAGAAGTGAAGCCGCTGAGGAGGTGGTTTGAGAGGTAGCTATTGTTTCTTTTTGGTGTTTCTGCTTCAGTTGACCCAGTTCCTCTGATAACTGGTCATGGGCTTCAAGTAGGGTGGCATAGTCTTCCAAGATTATCTTGATATTATCGGGGGTCACAACTTGAAACTTTGAGGGACTGATGGGTGCCCCAGGTGTGTTTTCGATAGCTGCTTCTAGGTTTTCCTGATTCTGTAATTGCAGGTGTCGATTCTCTTCATGAGCGGCTACAAGGTGTCATTTGAGTAGGGCCATATTTCGTTGAAGCTTTGAATTGCGTTCTAGCTGTGTCCGTAGATGACCTTCTACCACTTGTATTGCTTCCTGGTATGTGTTCTATAATTGTACCTCCATTATGCTATGAGCCTCTTGTAGAGTTTGGAATTGTGTAAGGAGGCGAGCATTCTCCTCTTCTAGTGTAGCAAGACGATGTTGCAGTACCTCCGAGTGCTCTTGTAATCGTGCATTATGTTGTTGGAGCTGATTGTACTTTGTCCTTAACTGTGATATACATGCGAGCATAGTGTCCAATGCATTGCCTATGGATGAGGGTGTGGTGTGTACAATGGAAGATGCATGGGAAGGGAATTGGGGAAGGGGAAGAGTGAATGATGTGTCTATTGAAGACGTGTGTGTGGGTGAAATTGGTGGAGGGGGAATGGGAGGAGGTGGAAGCGTGGGGGGAGGGGGAGGTGCCATGGGTGGTGAAATGTCCATGCTTTCAGGAGTGGATGCGAGTGTGGTATCTACCATATACATTGGAATGGTAGGTGGTGTGTGTGTGAAAGTGGTGAATAAGTGAGAAGAGGGTGGGGGAACTGAAAATAGAGGAAATGATTAAGACCGGGGTTGAAATGTTCTTGAAAGAAAGGCGTGGAGGGGTTGGAGAATTGGAGGGATGGGGTTTGGGAGGTGAGATTCTGAAGGCAGGGAGGCCATAAAAGGTGGCGTGGTAGTAGGGAATCCCAAGAATATGGATCTAGAATCGGGATGGCCTATGGCTGAGGGCATGGGGGATGGATGTCCTAGGGCAGGCTCTATGAGCGATTCGGTGGATTGTGTAGTGATGGTGGTAGCTTCATAGATTGGGTTTTCACAGGTGGAGAATAAGGTTGAACTAGAGGTGTGAGTACGGAAGATGAAGGTTTGTTCGGTGGGTTGAGTGGTCGAGGTGATCTCCATGGCTTTTGCTCTAGGAGGCGATGGTGGGGGTGTGGGTGGTAGTGGCTCGGTTGATTCATCATGGGTGACTGAGTGCTCTTCGCCAGAAGTTACAGCTGCTTGGGAGGTTGTCTTAATGGGTTCCGATGTAATAATAGGCCCTTCTGCTCTCGTAACGAGGATCTGGATGTTTTTACCTGACCGCAGTTGTGTTTGGAATCTTTGTGGATCATATTGAACTGGAGACCTCCGAATCACGGTTTGAATTGCTTCTACTACCCCATAGGTTTCTGCCATCAATAAGAGACCTTCACTGTATTCTGAGTCAACTCTTGCTTCTTCCAAAAGCTGAGCCATGAGCACCCTACTACTCTCTTCGGTGAGCAACTGTTGCGACCTTACTCGTTCCATTATTTGGTATAGCCTCCGGAGTTCTGCTGTATAAGCTGGGGCTTCAGTTGTTTCCTCTTCTTCTGCTTCTGAATGTTCCTGTTGTTGTGACAAAATTCTCTGTTGTTCCTCATCCCAATGTACATGGCGGCCTTCTGTGGATTTCCTTCTTCTTTGGGAAGAGATGCCCTGTTCTTCTACATCTGAATAGAACTCCACATCAGAGAATTGTGTATTTTGCAAGAATGATTCAAAGTCAAAAGTTCCCATCCCTTCAGTGCCCCTAGTTGCAGGAAATTCGAATTCAGGAGGGACAGGAGGAGCGGAGGGGGTAGCTTGTGTTGTAGCTTCAGATCCAGACCTGGGTATTCTAATGGTAAAGGGAGGTACGATAGTCTCTCCTCGTGGCGATACTTCAGGAGTAGTCAGAACTTCACGTGTCTGGACACAAGGGATCGAACCCCTCATGCGCTTGGATTGATGTGTGGACATCTTGAGCCTCTTAAACATTTGTAATTGTGCCCAAGTTAAAGCACGTTCAATGGGTACATCGTATGCTAAGCACCGATAGATAATGCGTGTGATTGCACAGCAACCATTCACCACTAATTTCCTAGATGAACTTTTATTTGCTTCATACAACTACTCCACAATCCATACAGGAAGCTTAATCAGTAACGCACCTGTCTCTGCCAAGTAAAGAGCGAACCAGATTCTTTTGTGTGGTTGTGTGAAGCGGTCTTGACCAGGGAAAGCAAAATGTTGCATGCACATACAGAGAGGGATGGATACGTTTGGTGTGAGTGCTGCCATATCTTTCAGCTTCAGTAGTTTCCAATCCTTCATGTTAGTGGGAATGAGAGCATCCTTCTCAGAAGGTACATGTGTGTCGTGCATATTCAAAGCAGAGCTCACCAATTCCAAGGTAAGTTCAAACCTCTTTAACTCGTTGTTACCCAGCAAGGAAGGAAGAACAAACGATCCTAGTTTGTCCTTTTCTGCATTAGCCTGTAATGTTGAGGCCAGATAATAGCATCGGAGGAGATTTGGTTTGGGTAATGGTGCCTCGAAGTACTCGGCTAGCCCTGCACGTTGCCATATGGTCTGAAGATCCTGTGTGTTCTGTAGGGTCTCAAACTCCTTGGAGAAGAATTGGAATCGGACCCATGATCTGTCATACTCGCACTTGGACTCCCATATATACTTGGCCTCTCCTAATGGACCTGGCATGCCATTGAACCAATGAGAATTGGCATGGACTCTCTCTGTGATCCCTGTGGGAGGATTTGATACCGGGATCTGCTGAAGGTGTTGCAGCTCCACAGGTCGTTCAGTTGGTGGCACATCAACAGGTAGACTATCAACATCAATTCCTGCACTACTTACTCTTGCCTATGAGCTCGGACCTGCTGCTTCTGCCATGAGAGTGCTTGTAGTTGTTGATGCTTATGTGCTAGAAGAAGAGAGAGGCACATTAGCATTGCATAGGAAACAGGATGTTATGGTGTTCCCTCCACAATACCAACATGACATTCCGAGTGGTTAGAGGTTAGTGGGTGAAGTGTTCGTGATGTGTGTACATGTGGGTTAGTAGGTTAGGGTTCACTCTAGATGCATACTTTGGATGTGCAATGTTCTCAGAATGCACCTACATTAGAGGGGAAGGATTTACAAAGGTGGGTCAGGGGGTTTGATATGGGTTTTAGGTCTCCAAACTTTGATGCTGGAATCGTTGCTTTTATTGGGGATGATGTGTGAAGGTTTGCGGACTGGAGTGTGTTGGGTTTGGGACCTTTTGGGTACCCATTTCCAAACATTCCGAGGCGTGACCAAGAATGTGGTGGTGTGGAGTGTAGATGTTTGCCTTTGGATGGGAGCCAATAGGACTCGTGAGTGTTGGTTTGATCTTGTGATTGGAGGTGAAGTTATTTGAGCTAGTAAGCAGGTCTTGGGCACCCATATTTGTCTAGTTTATCTAGATTGATGCCTAGGGTACTCCTTCGCTGTAGTCCTCAAAACTGTAGCTTGCTTGATGCTTCTTTTGAATCCTATATCCAAAGCCGAGGGTTGTTCACCTTTACGTATCCAGATCTGCTTCATGCCATGGGGTATTCTGTATTGTACCGATTGGTGTTCATTCTTCTTGTCCTCGGGCTCCTCTGTATCGTGTATTTTCCAGCTTGCTTTCCTCGAATTCTCTTTGGAAAAGAAGGGAACTCCTCATTGACTTCTGTACCTTCGTCATGAGTGGCAATCTTTTGCACCATAGAACTTTGGTCAAGAGCAGCATGGTTCATTTCAGGTGGACTCCTGGAAGGACCAAGATTCGGTGCCTCTTCTAGTGGCCTATGTGCTTGATTTTCTAATTCAATTGTTATGTTGTTTTGGCCTACCCATGCTTGAAGAAGTCCACTTCTTAGGTTGAGGCTGACTGCATGATCATAGATCCAGTCTTGGCCCACGACAAGAGGTTCGGTAAGATCCTCGTCTTCACACACTAGCACTTTGACTGCCATTAGCACCTCTTGAATGTAGAGGGGAAGTTCCACCTCACCAATGCAAGGGGTTTCCACACCTCCCAATCCTATGAGATATGCCTCTATAGGATTGATTTGTAATTGAAGCTCTTGGCAGTAAGAAAGTCGAACTGCACTAGTGGCTGCCCCTGAGTCAATTAAAGCTCTCACTGTCCTTACACTCTCTCCTTGTCCTACTTCTAGGGTTACAAAAGGCCGTCGGTCGATTATTCTATGGGAATGTCCATCTGAAGCCTCACACATGGCCATGGGATAGCCTAGAGATTCTTGAGTGTCAGGCATAGGCTGGTCTCTACCTTGTCTCCTCAATGTCATTCGTCGGATGCGTTCTAAAGCTTCTGCCTGTGCTTCTTCTCGAATTCGTTTCTCTTCTTCTTTACGTTTCTTGGCAGTGTTGAGTCGATTTAGCATCTCTTCAATCAGGGGTTCTTGATATAACTTGAATTTGCATCCACTTATGTAACTTGGTAGAATATCACCCTCTAGAGTGGCTAGTTGAACTACTCCACTTGTGGAGATCCTATTGATAATCATTGGCCCATAACCTCTCTTCTCTAACTTCCGTGCATGTTGCTTCAAGGTGTAGACTAGGACTAGGTCTCCTACTTTCAAGCCCTTATCCCTGACGTGTGCATCGAAATATGCCTTTTGCCTCTTCTTGGCTGCATAAATTCCTATTGTAGCCCGCAATCGTGTTTCACCTAATCGTTCAAGATCGAAGATTCTAGAGGACAACTCATGGCCTGTCCAATCATGCTCTTGTGCTACTTTCAAGGTTGGTATCAAAAAATCCAATGGTAGCACTGCATTCTGGCCGAAAACCATCTGAAAGGGCGTGGCTTGGAGTACCGTTTTATAGGCAACTTTGTATGCCCAAACAACATGGTGTAGTTGTTTGTCCCAATCAGAGCGTTTGTTATTCACTAATTTGGTTAGCACATTGCATAGAATCTTATTTGTGCTTTCGGCTTGTCCATTAGCTTGTGGGTGATAGGAGGCAGACTTCTTGTGTATCACCAAGAACTCTTGAAGAAGATTTTCAATGACTTCATTCAAGAAGTGAGTCCCTCTATCACTTACTAGCTCTATGGGTAGCCCGTATCGAGTGAACACATTCTCAAATAAGAATTTAGCGGTCGTTTGGGCATCATTCTTCGATGTGGCTTTCACTTCTACCCACTTGGTTAGATAATCCATGGCCACAATGATATACTCAGCATGTGAACCCTTAGCTGGGGGATTAATAGGACCAACAAAGCCTATTCCCCACTTAGAGAATGCACGTCCACCCATCATAGGTTTCAATGGCATCTCATCTTTACGTATAGGATACTGAGTTTGTTGACACACATCACACCTCTTCACATAGGTATGTGCATCCATGTGAAGGGTTGGCCACCACAAGCCTGCAAATAGGATCGCTTTGATTACCCTATCTGGTCCAAAGTGTCCTCCTGCTACACCTTGGTGAGCACTCTCTAATATCTTCAGATACTCGCTCTCGTGGACACATAGTCTCAGGTAACCATCTTTACCACGCTTGTATAGATTATCACCAATGAGTGAGTAATCCAGGGCTTCTTGTTCTAGACTTCTTTGTTTGGCCAATGTCATATCTTGAGGGAATGTTTTCGTCCTCAAGAATGCTACTAGTGGTTCACTCCAATCTGGCACTATGGATACCTGATAAAGAGTGGCATGTTCCACAGGTGGTTTAGTGCAGCAGATCGGGCATTCCTTGCACAACTTATGGACATCAGCTTCCATAGTTGGCCAATGCACTCCAAGTCTCCTTAATGTCTGTATGGTTCATTGCCGTGAGTAATGTTGCTCTAATGCACCTACATGTGCCAATTGCAGCCATTTCACGCACTCATCTTCTTCCACACAACAAGCTAGGATGCCTAGATCGGTATGCTTGTACATACTCCCTACCATGATGTGGTACTTTTGAGCCTTTACTACCTCCCTATCTTTAGTGCTTATGACAGGGTGATTAGGCCCGTATGTCAATACTGACACTAGCGGCTTAGCCCACTGAGGTACCACTTCCAAATTAAACAGGTAAGCATCAAGAAGGTCATCTAATAATCCTTGTGGAATTTCTCCAGATGTGAGCCTAGAGAGATGGTCTGCTCTCAAGTGAGTCTTCCCTTTCCTCACCACAATTTCGAAGTCATACTCCATTAGCAAGAGGAACCATCTTACCAATCTACCTGTATTGCATGGCTTGAATACCAAGTACAACAATGCCTGGTGGTCAGTAAAAAATTTAAACTTACTTGCAAGCAAATAGTGTCTAAACTTCTTAACCGCATACACCATGCCTAAGCCTTCTCTCTCAGTAGTGGTATAGTTCCATTCAGCAGCATTTAGCTGTCTACTAGCATAGGCAATGGGAAGATCCATATTACCTTCACCAGTAGGTTGTGCGAGTACACATCCAATAGCATAATTGGATGCATCCACGTGAACATGGAAGGGTTTATTCCAATCTGGTGTGGTCAAGATTGGTTCTGAACACAACCTTCTTTTGAGTTCATTAAAGGAGTCCTCACACTCATCAGTCCACTCAAAGTTAGTCAAAAGTCCATACAGAGGCTTTGCAATGATGGCATACATGTGTGTGAAATCCCGGTAATAACCGCAATGCCCCATGAAAGCTTGTACTTCCTTGACATTCTTTGGCCTAGGTAACTCTGCTATGGCTCTTACTTTCTCTTCATCAGTGGATATGCCATTCTTCGACACTATATGTCCTAGAATCTTGCCTTGCCTGACCATGAAAACACACTTTTCTGGGTTCAGGCAGACTTGATATTCTCTACATTTGTCAAAGATTTGTCTGAGTTCAGGAACATGGGTTTGTCTAATGTTGGAATGAGCACAAAGATCATCAACATAGACCTCTAAGTTTTTCCTCAGGAATTCTTTAAATACATGACACATTAGCCTCTGAAAAGTGGCTGGCGCATTGGTGAGACCAAAGGGCATTACTCTAAAAGCAAATATGCCCCACTCTGTGGCAAAAGCCGTCTTGTGCTGATCTTCTGGAGCAATGGCTACCTGATTGTAGCCCGAAAATCCATCAAGGAAGCTATACACTTCCTTGCCTGCTACTCTTTCTAGTAGATGCTCTGTGATGGGAAGTGGATAATTATCTCGGATAGTGGCTGCATTAACCTTCTTCAAGTTAATGCACACACGTAGCTTTCCATTCTTCTTGGGCACCACTATAATGGGGGATACCCAGTTAGTGTGCTCAATTTCATAGATAAATCCAGCTTCCACGAGTCTATCTATCTCCTCCTTGATCTTAGCAGCATAATTATCGTTATATGTATATGGCTTTTGCTTAGAGGGTTTAGCATCTGAGTTCATGGGAATAGTGTGTGAACATATGTCAGGGTCCACACCTTTCAAATCCTTGTAGCTCCAAGCGAATACATCTCTGTATTCTCTTAGCAAGGCTATCAATTCATACTCCTCCTCCTTGGTGAGGTTGTGTCCTATGTAAGTGCATCTTTCTTCTCCTTCTTCTATGGCTACCACTACTTTCTTGGTGGTTTATTTGTTATCATAGGCCTCTCCCGATTGCGCCTCGCGTTTAGGCATTCTCACCATGACTCTTCTATCGTCTATCTCATACTTTTTAAAGTGTTCAGGGACCTCAAACAAAGATTCTTCCTCCTCAAGTGTGACTTCTATCTTCTTTCTTTTCTTACCTTCATTCTTGGTAGTCACTTGTGTGGTTAACCTCACATCATTTATAAGTTCTCCATGTCTCTGAGGATAAGCTTCCACTTCGTAGAAGTATTCTTCATCTGATGCAAAAGGTGGGTCCATAATGATTGACTCAAGATCGGAGTCACTTGCATCTTCAAATGCATCTGGGCTAGGTTCGCATTCTTCTAAAACTGCATCTCCCATGATTGGCTCTATGGAGAAGACAGAAATGTCATAGCCATCCTCATCACAGTGGGGTGTCCATTGCTCTTCATTGATAGCTACATCCATAGTTGCTAGAATTTCTGCCCAGCCGTGAGGTTCAAATTCTTCGTCCGGAAATACTACAGGTGCATAGGCTGGGTCTTGAATTGATCTATGTGTTTCCTTCGCACCTACCTCTGTGGCTTTTTCCCTCTTCTCTTCTTCTATTGCTACTTTGCACATCCATAAGTGGGTATCTTCATGCATCCATGAGGATCCTAATCCTATGGAATGCACCGATTCCGTATCATCTTTGGCTCTATGGATGGGGTTCCACTGGATAGGAGGGACATCTCTATGAGAGTAGTCCTTGAGATTCACTTTGGTCGTAACACCTAAGTGTTGCAGGTACAAGGAATTGGTTCCCCAATCTTGTACCACTTGCAACTGTCGCATAAATGGTCTTCCCAAAATCATCTCATAGGCATGATTTTTGCTAAAGTCACATATGACAAAGGTGTGCTCAAACTCAACACCACATGTAGTGAGAGTTATTCCTTCTAGCAGCCCTAAGGGTCTCTCTATGTGACCGTCAGCCATTTGCAATTTCATCCTCGTGGGCCTGAGTGCTGGCTTGCCCCAACGCTTCCATAGGGAAGTGGTGGCAATTGAAACTCCTGCACCTGAGTCTAGAATGGCCTTGGTGGTGTATCCTTGATGGGTGATAGGAAGATATGTGTTTCCCTCTTCGCCCTCACTCATGTCTCCTATCTTGTCCAAGGGTATTTCTGGCACTGTTCTCTGGGATCCTACCTGGGAACGAGGTTTTGCTATCTCTGGTACTTGTTTGGCTACATGTTTCCATAGCTCTGGCCTAACCTTGAGTAGTTCTTCTAAAGTGAGATTGCACTGCACCTTAGTGTTCTTCACTACCTCCGTGTTCCTAGGTATGACTGAATCTTCGTTTCTTACCATGACTGTGGGTGCTCTCATACAAGTGGACTTTGCTTCCCATGGGCCTGTGAAATGGGGTAGTTCCTGTAAAGAATTAGACTCGAAGTCTAATCTCTCTTGAGATTGGGCACTCTCCTGCTCTCCATAAATGGAAGGAAGGTCTTGTGGGAATTGATCGTGTGTGTCATCCACAAGTTCAATGGGACGAGGAACTTCACTCTCTTTAGCCCATTTCTCTTCTTGAATCTCTCGCAAGAATTCTGGTGTGTATCAATTCATAGAAGAAGAGGTGTCTGGTTCAGTGGAGTTAGGCACATAAGCTTCCTTGGGAGGAATGCTTGTTCTATCACTTGCCTTCTCCTTAGCCTTGGAGTTGGCTCCTTTTCCAGACTTTGCAATTAACATCTCCAATCTGTCTAACAGGCCATCAAAATGCAATGGTGTTCTAGTGGAGCTAGAGCAAGTGAAAAGGCGATTGGTCTCAAACATGGCTTGAGCCAATTCCACCATCTTGGCACACAACTTATTTCCTTCAAGCTCTAGGTCAGCTCTAGGGTAATATCTTTCATGATCCGTTACATTTGGTCCTTCCTGGATCCTGGCCTGATATGCTCTGAGCATCATATCTATGTCTTTGGGAGTGGGATCTGCTAAAACTGATCCTACTCGGGGTGGTGGTTGGGTTATGTGTGGTGGATTAGATGGTTGAGGAATGGAGGTTGAAGGGGATGGTAGTGGTGGGGATGTGCGAGAGTGCATTTGAGATGTGATTTCTATGATTTTGGCTTTGGTTTCCCGTAGGCTCTCCTCAAGTTCGCTCATCTTTTTTGCCCATTGCCTTTTCATACGTTCACGGCTATCTCTCTAAGCTCTTGTTCTCTTCTTATTCTGACTCTCAGTCTCACTAACCTCCGCATTCTTTTCCTGGCCTAAGTCTTGGTTTTGTTGCAACACTTGAGCTCTAGTGACCACTTGTATTGGCGCAGTGGACGTGACGCTTCCTGTAGAATCTACTACTAACCCAATAACATTGATAGGAGTAATTTTTGGCATATTATTGGGATTCTTTGGGCAATCTCGTAAGAGATGCTCTTTTCCACAATCTGTACAAAAGCCTTGGATTGCCACTAACTAGGGTTGTGATAAGGGGCAATCGCGAATGAGGTGATCTCCCTGACATCTGTAGCATGGTCCTCTAGGGAATGGGGGTCTTACTTGCCTAGGTTGAGGTCTAATGTTGGGATTTGTGTACATGAGATTTGCATATTCTGGCTCCCAACTAGGTTCACTTGGCTCTTCACTGTAGTAGGACTCACCATGTTTAGGAGATTGCATGTAGTAGGCCTGGGGGCTATCTATATGTGTAGAATCAAAGCTATGGTCGCTCGGGTCACTTTCTGATAGCAATGGTGTTACTGGCACTATGGCTCTATTCAGGTTCTCTTCTGCAGCTGCGTACTTTACAGGAATTACATTAGCTGGGGCAGAGGGTTGTTGTGCTAACACAGGCTGAGGCTTTTGTTGGTTTTGGTATTGTGGGTGGTAGGTTTGTTGAGGCCTAGCATACTGCTGCGGTGGGTACTGATTTTGGTACCTGCCCTGTTGAGGGTATGGTTGTGGGTATGTCTGCCTAACTGCTTGCTTATTGTAGGGGCAATCTTGCGCAGTGTGATTGGTGTACCTCCGTTCTATGGTGCAGTATTGACTACTGGGATTCACTTGGGGTTGAGCCATGATGGGACATACGTTCGCCATATGGTTACCTCCACAAGTGTAACATCTTTTCACAGGGGAAAATCTTGGAATCTGCTTGCTAGAGACACCTAATTTCAGAGCTACCTTTTGTTGGAGCAAGTTTATGACAAGCCTAAGTATTGGCTTGAGTCCCACAAAGTCATAGAAAAAGCCTTAAAATGAAGACTATGTAAAGTTCACTTGTGAACTACCTCTTGTAACTTTTGAAGAGTTTACTTAATGTAAAAGTAAGAGAATCTTAAGTGGTTGAGTCCACTTGATCAAGAATGGAAAGAGGAGCCACGAATTTGTGATTTTTGGTAGGTAGAGAATCAAATCAATCATTGATTGATTGGAGAGTGATTGAGGGAAGTTAACCTCCCAAACTCAACTATAAATAGATGGCAGTTTTAGTCGTGGTTAGAGAGACCTATGTGAAGACCTCCAAGAGCTGAGCTTTATGCCATATCAAGGTGTGATTACAAGGCACAAATATGTATCAGTAAGTCATTGTATTGTACAAGCAATATACTTTCATTTTCATGATTATTTGGGTTCATCTTTCCATGTTCTTGTGACGTGTACTACTCACTGCCATTACTCTCAGTTTTCTCAGTCAGCTTGCAGAGATGTTTTCTCTGAGCTTCGTGCATCATTTTCAGTGATTTAACTTGGTAAAGTTAGCTCTATAAGTCTACTATATTCTCACAAATTTTCATGTCATTTGGATGTTGCAATCTTCAGTTATGTTCATTTGAAGTCAACAGGGTCTGTTCATCTTCACTTCTCTGTCAGGTACCCGACTTTTTCACTCATCTTGGCAGAGCCATTTCTCAGTGGTTACTTATCTAAATTCAGTGAGTTAAAGCTTGTTGGATGCAGCTTACTGTCTAGTATAACCATACAAAGTTTCATAATCATTGGATTTCTACATTTTGAGTTATGTTGATTTTTCTGCTCACTGGTCTATTTCTGTATCAGCCCGTGAAAATCGGGATGATGTCATCACTTGTTAAAACTCATTCTCAGTGTGTGGTTCATTATTTTTGATAAAATTACTCTTGAAAGTTAGCTCTTTAAGTTGCCTAGACTTTCCCAAGAGGAATTGAGCTAAATGCTGCTGTGCTCAGAGAATTATGTAAAACACTGGACAGGTGTATGAACCAAGAATAGCAAGTTTTCACCTCTGAGCTAACTCCAACTTATCTTTTTTGATCTACCTTTTTGAGAGTGATCTTCCAAGGTACATAGGGTGTCTAATACATCCATTGGCAAGCTAAAAGGGCCCACCATATACTCTTGGAGTTCATTTGGCTGGTGTAGATCAAGGATTTTGCAACACCTCTTCATCTTCAAGCACATACCTATCCATCTCTTCACACCTTTTCTGCTAGATCCTCAATTGATGTGGATTATGAGGAAATGAGGCTACTAGAACTATCTGAATCTTTATAGATTTTTGAGAGCTCTAATTCCTTCCCTAGGTTATCCTCAATGTCGATGCACATGCGTACACACTCTTCTATGGTCCTAGGGTCTTTCAAGTACACATATGACCTCAGTTTGGTACTTAACAATCCATCCAAGAATAAAGCCACTTGTTTGGCTGGTGTGGGTAACTCAAGCACAGGGCATCTCTCTAGATATTGCCTAAATCTTCTTCCTGCAAGTCTCAGGGTCTCTTGAGGGGTCTGCTTGAAGCTATGTATCAATGAGGAAGTATTATGCCTTATCCCACTCTTAGAGAATTCCGTGATGAAAGCCTCCAAGAGTTGGTCTATGCTCCTAAACTGTCTCTCATTCAATGGTTGAAACCATGTAAGGGTTGTGTTCCTAAGGGTTAGACCAAAGGCATTATACTGCGTGAATAGGTCCTCAACTTGTTCAGCTCTCAAGACTTGCCTAAACTCAGTCACATGATCATATGGGTCTCCTGTGCCATCGAAGTAGTTCTTCATGGACTTAACTAGTTGGGTAGGTCTCAAAGTCCTCATGTGCTCTCTAGGTCTTGGTAGAGGGAATTCATCCGCATTCCTTTGGTTCCTTGGAGCTCTAAGTACCTTAGGTTCCCCTCTATTTGTTTCCATTCTCATTCTTTCTCTGCCCCTTGGGTTGGCAAAGCTTACCTCAGGTCTATCTCTACTTTTGTCTCTCTGAGCTCCATGAGCTTGGGATGTTCCAGCTCCTGGGTGACCAAAGGACACATTAGACCTAGGTTGGGGGGAAAATAAATTCACCTTTCCAAGTGTAAGCATGCCTATCATGTTCTGTAACCAAAAAGATCCGTTCTGATGCATTGTCTAGGTAAGTCACTTTGCCTGGGCTATCCGGGTCCTTGAACTCATATATCATGATTGTTCCTATCTCATTTGGCTGATCAGATTTATACCTCCAAAAGGCTTCATCAGTCTCTTGGTTCAGGAGCAGATCTATACTCTTATTGTCGTGGGGAACCCACTCGGGATTAAGGATTCTAGTAAGAACAGATTTTCCTCGAGGGGTCCTCGGCTCTCCTCCTATGTTCCCTTGCTCTAGATCACCTATGTCTGTCTCAGGGATCACATTCCCAAATTCATCTGTCCTGTCTGGGTGACTAGTGACTACATATATGGTTCCTTCTTTGTCCAAGTATGCTCCGTTTTCAAACTTGACTGCTGGGTGTTCCAGTCCAATGGATTG
>CM035421.1:166918910-166923910 GCA_020310875.1 Ceratopteris richardii
TGTATGGAGTGTCGCCTAGACATTGCGCATCTCCTCCAAGTTAAAGTTCTTCAAAAGGTTTAGTATAACTTGAGAAATCAACTTCACAAGTTACCTATGTCCAAATCTGCACTTCTGAGAAGTCAATTTGACACCCCTAACTTCTTAACTTTGGTTCTCACAATGTCGAACCGGTTTTGCCAAATCCTTTTGGCTGTAGATAGCTTATCTCTTAACTTAGATTTTGAGCTATCACATGTGTAAAACTTTACACTGTGCACTGAGCACTACTCATTTCTTTGGACTCAAAAACTGCGCCTATTTTAGGAGACTGTGAACACTCAACACATATGAATGTTCCTACAGATAATTCTCCTAATCTGTTTACAATTAGACTCTAAAATTTTGGTCACAAACTCATCAACTATCAACTAAGATATCCTCAAAAGGATTTCACAAATGATTTACCACAGAAGGAGCAGACTCGAAAAGATCGGGCGCAAGATTTCTTTCATTTCTGGAGAAGACTACAACTAAAAATGAGAGAGACTTCCACTCACTTCTCATGTATCAACTGACATTTACAATCACTTATTTCTCTATTCCTATGCTCATACATAGTCTCTCATTGTCTTCTCTCATATGCCCCGACATTTTCCAGAAGTATTTATAGGCATTTATGTACAAACTTTTATCAAAGCATAAGTATATGTAACCTATGTCATAACTAATGTACATATGTGTACATGTCCTTGCCTCTTGTGAATTTCTCCACCTTGCTTGCTTCAAATCTTCAATTGGTGATTGATCTGCACCAACAGCTCCCCCTCAATCATCAATTGAGATTTCTCCTTTCTTCTTTATACCTGCCATGTCTTTAAACTTCTGTAGCTTTGGTCCATCCAAGCTCTTTGTAAGCATATCAGCTATTTGATATTTAGTTGAAGTATGTATGACTTCAATCTCCTTGTCCATCACTTTCTCTCTTAGAAAATGATACTGAATCTCAATGTGTTTAGTCCTGGCATGAAAAACAGGATTAGCAGCCAAATACAATGAACTCATGTTATCTCCAAATATAATTGGTATCCCATGCACAATGTCAAGACTCTTCATTAAGGTCTTGAGCCAAATCACTTCCTTTGCAGCTTCAACCATGCCTTTGTATTCTGCTTCTGTAGAAGACAAAGCAACTGTATGTTGCTTCTTGGAACACCATGAGATAAGTTTATCTCCCACATAACACATGTATCCAAAAGTAGATCTTCTATCATCTGGATTACCTGCCCAATCTGCATCACTATAGATTTTGATATTTGTATCTGAGGTAAACCCATAATACAAACCTTCATTGAGTGTACCCTTAATGTACCTCAACACTCTTTGACCTGCAATCCAATGTTCTTTCCTAGGACAATGCATGAATTGAGACAACACCCCTACTGCATATGATAAATCAGGTCTAGTTAAAGTAGCATAGATAAGACTACCAATCAGACTCTGATATTGTCTCATGTCCTTGAACTCTTCACCACCAAACTTACTCAATTTGTGATTCACCTCCATTGGTGTAGGTGCTACCCTGCAATCATCCATTTTAAACTTGATTAACAAGTTCTTTAAATACCTTTCTTGGGTTACAAATACTCCATGTTGAGTATATGTAATCTCCATGCCCAAGAAGTATGATAAGTCTCTCAAGTCACTTATTTTGAATTCCTTTTCCATCTGCTTCTTGAGTCTTTGTATTCCTTCTTCATCTGTACCTGTAAGGATTATATCATCAACATATATGCACATGTATATGAAACCATTTTCACTTGCTTTGACAAGCAAGCTACTATCTGCTTTAGACACCTGAAATCCAAGTTCTTTTAAGAACTTTACAAGTCTATAGTTCCATGCCCTTGGGGCCTGCTTCAAGCCATACAAAGCTCTCTTGAGCTTGCACACATGATCTGGATACCTTTTATCTTTGAACCCTTGAGGTTGCTCCATGAACACATCATCTGAAATATAACCATTCAGAAAAGCATTTTTCACATCAAGTTGACATAACTTCCAACCTTTACATGCAGCAATGGCTATAAGTGTCCTGATGGTTGTCATCTTTGCCACAGGACTATAAGTCTCATCATAGTCAACACCATAAGTCTGAGCAAACCCTTTGACAACAAGTCTAGCTTTGTATCTAGACACACTTCCATCTGCAAACCTCTTGGTTTTGTAAACCCACTTGCATCCAATGATTTTCTGACTATATGGTTTTGGAACCAAATCCCATGTTTGATTCTCCATCAATGCATCATATTCTTCCTGCATAGCTTTCTCCCATTTTTCCTTACCTCTTGCCTCTTCATATGTAGAAGGGTCTTCATCTGTATTCATCATATAAGCATAATCTTTTGTGGCCAAAAAAGAAGTATCATAGCTATACCTTGTAGGTTGCCATTTGTTTCTTGTAGACCTCCTAAGCTCTCCACTTCTTGAGGTTTCTGGTTCTTCATATTCAGGATCAAATCTTGGTATTTCTTCCACTTCAATCTGCACTTCATTATTCTCTTGTTCATCAAATATTTGAACCTTTGATTTACCTTTCCTTTGGCTCACTTCTTCTTCATTACCTGTATTGATATTAATTGTACCTGCATACCAAGTGCTCTACTCATCAAATGTCACATCTTTAGAAACCATGAATTGCTTTGTAGATGGACTCCACAATCTATAGCCCATTTGCTTGTCATCATAACCAATGAAAACATATTTTTCAGCTTTAGGCTCCAACTTGTGCCTTAATTGTGATGGCACATAAGCATATGCCACACATCCAAAAACTCTGCAATGATCCAAGGTAGGTCTCTTACCCCACCAAGCCTCATATGGTGTCATACCCTGCAAGGCTTTACATGGTAATCTATTAACCAAATAAGTAGCTGTATTTACAGCCTCAGCCCCCAAATAATAAGGGCAATTTTTCTCCTTCATCATGGATCTTGCAAACTCAACAAGTGTTCTATTTCTCCTTTCTGCTACACCATTTTGTTGAGGAGAGTACCTGCAAGTAACTTCCCTTTTTATACCTGCATTCCACAAATAATCACTGAACTCATTAGAGAAATACTCTCCCCCTCCATCTGACCTTAGTCTTTTCAACTTGTGTCCTGTAATTCTTTCTGCATATGCATGATAGTGTTTAAATGTATTAAACACTTCTGACTTATCTTTAATCACATAAATAGTGATCCATCTAGTAGCATCATCAACATAAATCACATAATACCTTGACCCATTTATACTGAAATCCTTTGATGGCCCCCACACATCTGTGTGTACCAATTCAAGCTTCTCTGAGTACATGAAACCATGCTTGGAGTAAGAATTCTTATGAGCCTTACCTAATTGACATGCCTCACATCTGTATGTCATATGTTGACCTACAACATTAGGCAAACCAAGCACTGAACCATTGTTAATCATGTCTTTAATACCTCTTTCATTGAAATGTCCAAGTCTCTTGTGCCAAAGATCTAACTCAGAGATCTTATGTCCTCCATATGTGAACATAGCATGACCAATATTACCTTGAACCTTCAATGTAAATAGTCTTCCTTCTTTCTTCCCTGAAACAATCTGTTTATACCCTTGGCTAGGGTCTTCCACATATACTCCATCATTAGTAAAGCTTACTTCATACCCCTTTTCAACAATTTGTCCTACACTTATCAAATTCTTAGGAATTGTAGGAACATACAAGACCTTACTCAATAAGGTACTACCATCCTTAGCCTTCACTGATCCAATTGACTTCACATTATGCTTTGTGTTGTCACCTGTTTGAACAACATGATTAAACACCTTATTCTCCAAATCAGTCATCAAAGATATATTACCACTCAGGTGATTGCTACACCCTGAGTCAATGTAGAAGACTCTTTGATCTTCACTCTGACTTTCACAAGTCATAGGTGTTGTTGTATTGCTGACTTTGGAATCCTCTACCTGCATTTCTTCCAAAGTAACTCCTACCACCTCTGCCTCTGAAATTACCTCTTTGATTTCTGCCTCCTCTTCCTCTAGAGTTATAGTTCTGATTATATCCATTATTATTCTGAGTATTATGCCAACAATCATTAGCTAAGTGATTTGTCTTACCACAAATCCAGGAAGCTTTGCCTCCATCTTTGTTATTCCTGCCTCTTCCTCTACCTTTGCCACCTCCTCTTCCTCTTAGGAAGTTGGCTTGACTAGTTGTACCTTCATCTTCACCTGCTTGTTGCTTTCCTTTGCTATTCTTCTTCTTGTCCTTTGAGTACATTGCATGACCTGCACTCTTGTCACTATCTCCTTTAACATCCTGCTCAAATGTTAGCATATGACCTAGCAATTGATTTAAATCAGGAGTGAAATGATCAAGTGATAACTCTGTAGACAAAATGAATGGCTTCCATTTGTCATCACCTCTTAAGCCTGTAAGAATTTGCCTTACCAATTTATCCTCCTCAATATCTTCATCAACAGCTCCTAATGCATCTGCAATGTCTTTCATCCTTGTTACATAGTCTGAAATAGATTGAGAAGCCTTCTTCTTGAAGGTTGTAAACTCTGCCCATAAGGATGCCTTCCTTGACTTTGTAGTATTATGGAAATGCTCCTCCAAAGCATTCCAAATATCAGTTGCACTTTCAAGACCTCGAATATGAGGTAACAAATAATCATTGACTGCCATATATATTATGCTCCTAGCCTGAGCATCTTTCTTCATCCAATTCTTCAAATCTGCTAACTCTTCCTTAGTTGGAACACTAGGATCTCTGAAACTTGGCTTCTCCTCTTCACCTGTGATGTAGGCTATTAAATCTTTGCTCATAAGATGAGCTTCCATCCTCATTGACCATGCAGGATAGTTTTCCCTATCCAATTTCTCTATCTGAAGAGAATCTCCCATTCTTGTGTCCTCCTGTGTATTGAAAACTTCAGCCTTTATGAACAATATGTGTACCTTTACTTCGAATTAGACTCCT
>CM035421.1:166928910-166931410 GCA_020310875.1 Ceratopteris richardii
AGTTGATATATATTCCACCTTTTACTTGCATCTAAAGCCAACAAAGTTCTCACCGTTGCCATATTTGCTACTGGACTAAATGTTTCCTCATAGTCCACACCTTGAGTTTGATTATATCCTTTTGCTACAAGTCTAGCCTTATATCTAGACACACTACCATCACTATTTCTTTTAATCTTAAAAACCCACTTGCAACCAATTACCTTTTGCTTTGGTGTACTTGGAACTAAATTCCAAGTCTTGTTATCCTGTAGTGCTTCCATTTCTTCTCTCATTGCTTTCTCCCACTTTTCATCTCCTTTGGCCTCATCATAACATGTGGGTTCATTTTCCTGCTCAACTTTTGTCATAAAAGCATAATGAGTATTCATGAAAGATTCATAAGTATACCTTTGAGGTTGCTTACTTACTCTTGAAGTTCTTACCTCCAATGTAGATGCTCTTCCTTTCTTATTAGGAACCTTTGATGATTCTCCATACTCACATACATCACTAATTTCCTCTCCTTCATCATTAACTTCAACAAGTTTGAGTTTACCTTTACTTTTAACACTTGGAGGTGACTCTTGCCTTAATCTTCCATTGAAAGGTGATCCTCTTTCTTCATCTAAACCACTCCTTTCATCATTTAAACTTCCTGATGGCTGAACTATGCATTCATCTCCTTCAACCACACCTTCTTCATTTTCATCCATGACCTGCAAACAATTCTTATCTGCATACCATGAAAGTGATTCATCAAAGTTTACATCTCTTGACACAACAACCTTATTGGTATGAGGATTATAGCATCTATATCCTCTTTGAGTATCTGCATAACCAATGAATATACATTTTTTTGATTTCGCATCAAGTTTAGATCTCACCTCACTAGGTACATGTACATAACATACACAACCAAATACTTTCAAATGACTTACACTTGGTTTCCTTCCATGCCATACCTCATATGGTGTCAAATGATGAACTCCAGCAGTCGGAACTCTATTCATAATGTAAACACTTGTGCTAACAGCTTCAACCCAAAAATAATTAGGCAAACACATATCATTAAGCATGATTCTAGATGCTTCTGCTATGATTCTGTTTCTTCTTTCTTCGACTCCATTTTGTTGTGGAGTATACCTGCATGTAACTTCTCTTTTGATACCTTCATCATACAAAAAATCAGTAAAAGCTTGAGAGAAATACTCTCCTCCTCCATCGGATCTTAGCTTCTTAATATACCTTCCTGTTTGCTTTTCGACATATGATTTGAACTTCTTGAAACAATCAAAGACCTAACTCTTATGTTTAATAAAATACACAAATGTCATTCTACTATGATCGTCAATGAATGATACATAGTACTTATTACCAACCAAGGATGCCTCTTTAGTAGGTCCCCACACATCTGTGTGTATGAGATCTAGCAAACCATCACTTACATAGCTTGAATGCTTGAAAGGTTGTCTACTCTGCTTACCCATTTGACATGCTTCACAAAGATGCACCATATGTTGCTTAGTAAGATCAGGTAATCCTTCAACAATCCTCTTCTTTGATAGCTCCTTTAACCTATGTACATTCATGTGTCCAATCCTTTTGTGCCATAGATCAAGCTCTACTATTCGATGCATACCATAAGAGAAATAGTTTGTATGATTTGGGTTTACCTTGAATGTAAACAATCTACCTTGTTTTTGACCTCTAGCAATTAACCTCCTTTGCTTTGGATCCTCAATGAAGCAACCTGCATGATTAAATCTCACTTGTAGACCTTTTTCTACCATTTGACCAACCGACATCAAATTCTTAGTGATCGTTGGCACATAAAGTACATCCTTCAAGCAATTTTTCTTGCTCTTATCCTGCATAACAACATCTCCAACCTGCATAATCTTATGTGTTGTATCATCTCCTGTTTCAACATGACCTTTACATGACGGATTATGCATATTAGAATACCATGAAGCATCATGAGACATGTGATTAGAACAACCACTATCTACATACCATACATCGCTATTGCAATTCATCTTAGTTTCTACATTCATCATAAGAAGAGAATCATAATCATCACTTTTACCTTCAACTGCATAATTTCCTTGTTGTTTACCTCTTCTTGAATAGCCTCCTCTTCGATTACCACCTTGATTATTTTCATTTTGATAACAATCTTTGGCATAGTGTCCATACCTTCCACATATATAGCAATTGTTCTTATTATCTTCACTCCTTTGTCTTTGGTTGTAGTTGTAGTAGCCTCTCGTACCTCTAGCGCTTGATCTTCCTCTTCCTCTTGTGTTGAAGAAGCCACTTGAAGTCCTTTGATCATCGCTCCTTCTTCCTCGACCTCTATTTGAACCTCTTCCACCTCTGTTTCCACCTCTTGATGATCCTACATAAAGAGCTTGTCCTTGAGATCCTTTTTGATTTGAAGTAGAACCATTTAGATTCATCTCCTCCGTGACCATGAGGGCAATAAGTCGATCAAAATCTGGTAATTCTCCTCTGACAT
>CM035421.1:166943910-166948910 GCA_020310875.1 Ceratopteris richardii
TCTCTATCTTCTTTATACCTGCCATGTCTTTGAATCTTTGTAGCTTTGGTCCATCCAAGCTTTTAGTTAGCGTATCAGCTATCTGATCTTTTGTTGAAGTATGTATGACTTCAATCTCTTTATCCATCACTTTCTCTCTTAGAAAATGATACTGAATCTCAATGTGTTTAGTCGTGGCATGAAAAACAAGATTAGCAGCTAAATACAATGAACTCATGTTATCTTCAAGAATAGTGGGTATACTCTGAATGATGTCAAAACTCTTCATAAGAGTCTTAAGCCATATCACTTCCTTTGCAGCTTCCACCATACCTTTGTACTCATTCTCTGTGGATGATAAAGCAACTGTGTGTTGCTTCTTTGAACACCATGAAATTAACTTATCTCCCACATAACACAAGTATCCATAAGTTGATCTCCTATCATCAGGATTACCTGCCCAATCTATATCACTATATATCTTGATGTTTGTATCTGATGTAAACCCATAATACAAACCTTCTTTGAGTGTACCCTTAATGTACCTCAATACTCTTTGTCATGCAATCCAATGTTCTTTCCTAGGACAATGTATGAATTGAGATAATACTCCAACTGCATATGACAAGTCAGGCCTAGTTAATGTAGCATAGATCAAACTACCAACCAAACTTTGATATAGCTTCATGTACTTGAATTCTTCTCCTCCATATCTGCTCAATTTGTGATTCATCTCCATTGGAGTAGGTGCTACCCTGCAATCATCCATTTTAAACTTGACCAACAAGTTTTTCAAATACCTTTCTTGAGTTACATACACTCCATGTTGAGTGTATGAGATCTCCATGCCCAAGAAATATGACAAGTCTCCCAAGTCACTAATCTTGAACTCTTTCTCCATTTGCTTCTTTAGGCTTTGAATGCCTTTCTCATCTGTACCTGTAAGAATTATATCATCAACATATATGCACATGTAAATGAACCCATCATCACTCGCTTTGACAAGCAAGCTACTATCTGGTTTAGATACTTGAAAACGAGGTTCTTTCAAGAACTTCACAAGTCTATAATTCCATGCCCTTGGGGCCTGCTTCAAACCATACAAAGCTCTCTTGAGCTTACATACATGATATGGATACCTTTCATTTCTGAATCCTTGTGGTTGCTCCATGAAAACATCATCTGAAATGTAACCATTTAGAAAAGCATTCTTCACATCTAATTGACATAATTTCCAACCTTTACATGCAGCAATGGCTATGAGTGTCCTGATGGTTGTCATCTTTGCCACAGGACTATAAGTCTCATCATAATCTATACCATATGTCTGAGCAAACCCTTTCACAACAAGTCTAGCTTTATACCTAGACACACTTCCATCTGCAAACCTCTTTTTCTTGTAGACCCATTTGCATCCAATGATTTAGGAACCAAATCCCATGTGTCATTCTCCATCAATGCATCATACTCTTCCTGCATAGCTTTCCCCCAATTTTCCTTACCTTTTGCATCTTCATATGTAGAAGGGTCTTCATCTGCCTTTATCATATAAGCATAATCTTTGGTAGCCAAAAAAGAAGTGTCATAGCTATACCTTGTAGGTTGCCATTTGTGTCTTGATGACCTTCTGAGTTCTCCACTCCTTGAGGTTTCTAGCTCATCACATTTTGGATCAAACCGTGGCACTTCTTCAACTCCAACATGTACTTCATTATTCTCTTCTTCATCAAATATTTGAACTTTTGATTTACCTTTCTTTTGATTCACAAATTCTTCATCTCTTGCATAAATATTGATTGTACCTGCATACCAAGTACCTTGATCATCAAGTGTAACATCCTTTGACACAAGGAATTGTTTTGTGGATGGACTCCACAACCTATATCCCATCTGCTTATCATCATATCCAATGAACACATACTTTTCAACATTAGGTTCCAATTTGTGCCTTAATTGAGATGGCACATATGCATATGCCAAACATCCAAATACTTTGCAATGATCTAGGGTAGGTCTCTTACCCCACCATGCCTCATACGGTGTCATATCCTCCAAAGCTTTACATGGTAATCTATTAACCAAATATGTGGCTATATTTACAGCCTCAGCACACAAATAATTTGGACAATTTTTCTCCTTCATCATGGATCTTGCAAACTCAACAAGAGTTCTATTCCTCCTTTCTGCTAAACCATTTTGTTGAGGAGAGTACCTGCAAGTGACTTCCCTTTTTATACCTGCATTCCACAAGTAATCACTGAACTCATTAGAGAAATACTCTCCCCCTCCATCTGATCTTAGTCTCTTCAACTTTTGACATGTAATTCTCTCTGCATACACATGATAATGTTTGAATGTATTGAATACCTCTGACTTATCTTTGACCACATAGATAGTGATCCATCTGGTAGCATCATCAACATAAATCACATAATACCTTGAACCATTGATACGGAAATCCTTTGATGGTCCCCACACTTCTGTGTGTACCAATTCAAGCTTCTCTGAATACATAAAACCATGCTTGGAATAAGATTTCTTATGAGCCTTACCTAACTGACATGCCTCACACCTGTATGTCATATGTTGACCTACAACATTAGGCAATCCAAGCACTGAGCCTTTGTTAACCATATCTTTAATACCTCTTTCATTGAAATGTCCAAGCCTTTTGTGCCAAAGATCTAACTCAGAGATCTTATGTCCTCCATAGGTGAAAAAGGCATGACCAATGTTACCTTGAGTCTTTAATGTGAACAATCTTCCTTCTTTCTTCCCTGAAACAATTTGTTTATACCCATTTCTAGGGTCTTCCACAAAAACTTCTTCATTGGTGAACCTAACTTCATGACCTTTTTCAACAATTTGTCCTACACTTACCAGATTCTTTGGAATTGTAGGAACATACAAAACCTTACTCAAGAGAGTACTTCCATCCTTGGCCTTCACTAATCCAATTGAGTTCACATTCTGCTTTGTATTATCACCTATTTTAACTACATGATTAGTTACCTTATTCTCCAAGTCAGTCATCAAAGCTATGTTGCCATTCAGGTGATTGCTACACCCTCAGTCAATGTAGAAGACTCTTTGGTCTTCACTTTGCCTTTCACAAGTCGCATTGATTATCAATGTTGAATCCTCCTTTTGATATGAAGCATCATTGTAGTATGTATTTTTGTATTGTTGGCTTTGGAATCCTCTAATTGCATTTCTTCCAAAATAACTTCTACTATCTCTACCTCTGAAATTACCTCTTTGATTTCTACCACCTCTTCCTCTTGAATTAAAGTTCTGATTATATCCACCACTATTCTGAGTATTATGCCAACAATCATTAGCTAAATGATTTGTCTTACCACAAATCTAGCAAGCTTTGACTCCATCTTTATTACTTCTACCTCTTCCTCTACCTTTGCCACCTCCTCTTCCTCTTAGGAAGTTAGCTTGACTAGTTGTTCCTTCATCTTCATTTGCTTGTTGCTTCCCTTTGCTATTCTTCTTCTTATCCTTTGAATACATTGCTTGACCTGCACTTTTATCACCTTCACCTTTGACATCCTGCTCAAAGGTTAGCATGTGTCCTAGCAACCGATTTAAGTTAGGAGTAAAATAATCTAGTGATAATTCAATAGATAAAATGAATGGCTTCCATTTGTCATCACCTCTCAAACCTGTGAGGATTTGCCTTACCAGTTTATCCTCCTCAATATCTTCATCAACTTTTCTTAATGCATCTACAATGTCTTTCATCCTTGTCACATAATCTGAAGTGGATTGAGAGGCCTTCTTCTTGAATGTGGTAAACTCTACCCACAAGGATGCCTTCCTTGACTTTCTGGTGTTTTGGAAACGCTCCTCCAAAGCATTCCATATATCACTTGCATTTTCAAGACCTCTAATGTGAGGTAGCAAGTAGTCATCAACTCCCATGTAGATAATGCTCCTGGCTTGAGCATCTCTCTTCATCCAAGTCTTCAATTCTGACAATTCATCCCTAGTTGGAACACTAGGATCTTTGAACTGAGGCTTTTCCTCTTCACCTGTAATATAAGCTATCAATTCTTTGCTCATAAGATGAGCTTCCATCCTCATTGACCATGCTGGATAGTTCTCTCTATCCAATTTCTCTATCTGAAGAGAATCTTCCATCCTTTCTTCACTTGTGTATTAAATCCTTCAAGCTTTATGAGGAATAAAGTTACCTTTGCTTTGAATGAAGTTCTTTTGTCTTCCTTGATATCTTCTGGCCTCCTTTTCAAGCTTTGCTTCAAGCTTTCACCTTTTGTATTTTCAAATGTTTGAATTCTTTATGTATTTTCTTCAATTTTGATGCTTCCTACTCTGATACCACGGATGGAGAGTGTTAATCTCCAAAAGAACACGTTATTCTGGAAGTAAGAGCACCTCTATATCAAGAATAACATAGAACCTTCACCAATTTGGAGGATCAATACTCATCTACCAAAAGCTTGAACAAACTGTGAAGAAGATGACTACATAGAAAGTCTGCTGCACATAACTCACTCATTTACTCATCAAATGTATAACGTTTTTTATAAAACTTTGCACAAGGTGTTGGCTATAGTTTTTGCACCTCCTTCAAATTAAATCATTCTAAAAGACTTAGTAGATCTTGAGAAACGATATTAAAAAGTCACATATGTCTAAAACTATAGTTCTTTAGAGTCGATTTTTACACTTGTAACTTCTAAAGCTTGCTTCTCCCAAATTAGAATCTGTTTAATCAAATGATTTTAGTCATAGGTAGCTTACCTTCCAACTTAAAGAATGAGTGCTCCCATGCTCAAAACTTTACACTATAAAAGGAGAACTGATCAAAACATTAGCATCGAATTTTGTGCCTCCTGCAACTTCTCTTCTTTACATTTACACATGTAAATGTTCCTACACTCAATTCTCTCAGCCTAATCACAGTTAAAAGCTGAAAATTTGTACAATAGTCAATCAATTATAGACGTAGACTTGTACAAAAGCATTTCACAAAAGACTCAACACAG
>CM035421.1:166951410-166956410 GCA_020310875.1 Ceratopteris richardii
ACAGGCTAGGAGAATTGTTAGTAGGAACATTCATATGTGTTGAGTGTTCACAGTTCTCTGAAATAGGCGCAATTTTCGATCTTAATCTTTTGATCAGTTCTCACTCCATAGTTTAAAGTTTTGTGCAAGCAAGCACTTAATCTTTAAGTTGGAAGGTGATCTACTCGTGGCTAGAAGCATTTGCTTAAATGGGTTTTGTACTGAGAGAATTGAAGTCAAGAAGTTAGGGGTGTCTAAATCAACTTCTCAGAAGTGCAGATTCAGACATAGGTAACTTGTGAAGTTGATTTCTCAAGTTATCTAAACCTTTTGAAGAATTTTACCTTGGAGGAGATGCGCAATCTCTAGGCAACACTCCTTACAAATTTTCATAGAAAACTTTAAAGGTTTGATAAGTCAATGAGAAGAAATTGTGCAGCAGATTTTCTGTGTTTCATCTTCTTCACATAATTTTTCAAGTTTTGATAAATTGGAGATTGGACCTCTAATTTGGTAAAGGTTTTGACTTACTCTTGATATAGAGGTGTTCTAAATTCAAGAGTAGGTTGTTCTTTTGGAGATTAACACTCTCCATCAGTGGTATCAGAGCAGGAGACATCAAAATCAAGAAAAGGAGGATCCCGACTGCTGCAGATTCAAAAATTTCAACAATTGAAGAGCTAGAAGGTGAAAGTTTAAAGGCAAAGCTTGAGGAGAAGACCATACAACATCAAGAAGGACAAAAGGAGTCTAATTCGAAGTGAAGGTACACATATTGTTCATAAAGGTTGAAGTTTTCAATACACAGGAGGACACAAGATGGGAGATTCTCTTCAGATAGAGAAATTGGATAGGGAAAACTATCCTGCATGGTCAATGAGGATGGAAGCTCATCTTATGAGCAAAGATTTAATAGCCTACATCACAGGTGAAGAGGAGAAGCCAAGTTTCAGAGATCCTAGTGTTCCAACTAGGGAAGAGTTAGCAGATTTGAAGAATTGGATGAAGAAAGATGCTCAAGCTAGGAGCATTATATATATGGCAGTCAATGATTACTTGTTGCCTCATATTCGAGGTCTTGAAAGTGCAACTGATATTTGGAATGCTTTGGAGGAGCATTTCCAGAATACTACAAAGTCAAGGAAGGCATCCTTATGGGCAGAGTTTACAACCTTCAAGAAGAAGGCTTCTCAGTCTATTTCAGACTATGTAACAAGGATGAAAGACATTGCAGATGCATTAGGAGCTGTTGATGAAGACATTGAGGAGGATAAATTGGTAAGGCAAATTCTTACAGGCTTAAGAGGTGATGACAAATGGAAGCCATTCATTTTGTCTACAGAGTTATCACTTGATCATTTCACTCCTGATTTAAATCAGATGCTAGGTCATATGCTAACATTTGAGCAGGATGTTAAAGGAGATAGTGACAAGAGTGCAGGTCATGCAATGTACTCAAAGGACAAGAAGAAGAATAGCAAAGGAAAGCAACAAGCAAATGAAGATGAAGGCACAACTAGTCAAGCCAACTTCCTAAGAGGTAGAGGAGGTGGCAAAGGTAGAGGAAGAGGCAAGAATAACAAAGATGGAGGCAAAGCTTGCTGGATTTGTGGTAAGACAAATCACTTAGCTAATGATTGTTGGCATAATACTCAGAATAATAATGGATATAATCAGAACTATAACTCTAGAGGAAGAGGAGGCAGAAATCAAAGAGGTAATTTCAGAGGCAGAGGTGGTAGGAGTTACTTTGGAAGAAATGCAGGTAGAGGATTCCAAAGTCAACAATACAACAACACCTACTACAATTATGCTTCAGATCAAAAGGAGGATTCAACATTAATAATGAATGCTACTTGTGAAAGTCAGAGTGAAGATCAGAGAGTCTTCTACATTGACTCAGGGTGTAGCAACCACTGAGTGGTAATATATCTTTGATGACTGATTTGGAGAATAAGGTGTTTAATCATGTTGTTCAAACAGGTGACAACACAAAGCATAATGTGAAGTCAATTGGATCAGTGAAGGCTAAGGATGGTAGTACCTTATTGAGTAAGGTCTTGTATGTTCCTACAATTCCTAAGAATTTGATAAGTGTAGGACAAATTGTTGAAAAGGGATATGAAGTAAGGTTCACTAATGATGGAGTATATGTGGAAGACCCTAGTCAAGGGTATAAACAGATTGTTTCAGAGAAGAAAGAAGGAAGACTATTTACATTGAAGATTCAAGGCAATATTGGTCATCTATGTTCACATATGGAGGACATAAGATCTCTGAGTTAGATCTTTGGCACAAGAGGCTTGGACATTTCAATGAAAGAGGTATTAAAGACATGATTAATAATGGTTCAGTGCTTGGATTGCCTAATGTTGCAGGTCAACATATGACATACAGATGTGAGGCATGTCAATTAGGTAAGGCTCATAAGAATTCTTACTCCAAGCATGGTTTCATGTACTCAGAGAAGCTTGAATTGGTACACACAGATGTGTGGGGGCCATCAAAGGATTTCAGTATAAATGGGTCAAGGTATTATGTGATTTATGTTGATGATGCTACTAGATGGATCACTATTTATGTGATTAAAGATAAGTCAGAAGTGTTTAATACATTTAAACACTATCATGCATATGCAGAAAGAATTACAGGACACAAGTTGAAAAGACTAAGGTCAGATGGAGGGGGAGAGTATTTCTCTAATGAGTTCAGTGATTATTTGTGGAATGCAGGTATAAAAAGGGAAGTTACTTGCAGGTACTCTCCTCAACAAAATGGTGTAACAGAAAGGAGAAATAGAACACTTGTTGAGTTTGCAAGATCCATGATGAAGGAGAAAAATTGCCCTAATTATTTATGGGTTGAGGCTGTAAATACAGCTACTTATTTGGTTAATAGATTACCATGTAAAGCCTTGCAGGGTATGACACCATATGAGGCTTGGTGGGGTAAGAGACCTACCTTGGATCATTGCAGAGTTTTTGGATGTGTGGCATATGCTTATGTGCCATCACAATTAAGGCACAAGTTGGAGCCTAAAGCTGAAAAATATGTTTTCATTGGTTATGATGACAAGCAAATGGGCTATAGATTGTGGAGTCCATCTACAAAGCAATTCATGGTTTCTAAAGATGTGACATTTGATGAGCAGAGCACTTGGTATGCAGGTACAATTAATATCAATACAGGTAATGAAGAAGAAGTGAGCCAAAGGAAAGGTAAATCAAAGGTTCAAATATTTGATGAACAAGAGAATAATGAAGTACAGGTTGAAGTGGAAGAAACACCAAGATTTGATCCTGAATATGAAGAACCAGAAACCTCAAGAAGTGGAGAGCTTAGGAGGTCTACAAGGAACAGATGGCAACCTACAAGGTATAGCTATGATACTTCATTTTTGGCCACAAAAGATTATGCTTATATGATGAATACAGATGAAGACCCTTCTACATATGAAGAGGCAAGAGGTAAGGAAAAATGGGAGAAAGCTATGCAGGAAGAATATGATGCATTGATGGAGAATCAAACATGGGATTTGGTTCCAAAACCAAATAGTCAGAAAATCATTGGATGCAAATGGGTTTACAAAACCAAGAGGTTTGCAGATGGAAGTGTGTCTAGATACAAAGCTAGACTTGTTGTCAAAGGGTTTGCTCAGACTTATGGTGTTGACTATGATGAGACTTATAGTCCTGTGGCAAAGATGACAACCATCAGGACACTTATAGCTATTGCTGCATGTAAAGGTTGGAAGTTATGTCAACTTGATGTGAAAAATGCTTTTCTGAATGGTTATATTTCAGATGATGTGTTCATGGAGCAACCTCAAGGGTTCAAATATAAAAGGTATCCAGATCATGTGTGCAAGCTCAAGAGAGCTTTGTATGGCTTGAAGCAGGCCCCAAGGGCATGGAACTATAGACTTGTAAAGTTCTTGAAAGAACTTGGATTTCAAGTGTCTAAGGCAGATAGTAGCTTGCTTGTCAAAGCAAGTGATAATGGTTTCATATACATGTGCATATATGTTAATGATATAATCCTTACAGGTACAGATGAAGAAGGAATACAAAGACTCAAGAAGCAGATGGAAAAGGAATTCAAAATAAGTGACTTGGGAGACTTGTCATACTTCTTGGGCATGGAGATTACATATACTCAACATGGAGTATTTGTGACCCAAGAAAGGTATTTGAAGAACTTGTTAATCAAGTTTAAAATGGATGATTGCAGGGTAGCACCTACACCAATGGAGGTGAATCACAAATTGAGTAAGTTTGGTGGTGAAGAGTTCAAGGACATGAGACAATATCAGAGTCTGATTGGTAGTCTTATCTATGCTACTTTAACTAGACCTGATTTATCATATGCAGTAGGGGTTTTGTCTCAATTCATGCATTGTCCTAGGAAAGAACATTGGATTGCAGGTCAAAGAGTGTTGAGGTACATTAAGGGTACACTCAATGAAGGTTTGTATTATGGGTTTACCTCAGATACAAATATCAAAATCTATAGTGATGCAGATTGGGCAGGTAATCCAGATGATAGAAGATCTACTTTTGGATACATGTGTTATGTGGGAGATAAACTTATCTCATGGTGTTCCAAGAAGCAACATACAGTTGCTTTGTCTTCTACAGAAGCAGAATACAAAGGCATGGTTGAAGCTGCAAAGGAAGTGATTTGGCTTAAGACCTTAATGAAGAGTCTTGACATTGTGCATGGGATACCAATTATATTTGGAGATAACATGAGTTCATTGTATTTAGCTGCTAATCCTGTTTTTCATGCCAGGACCAAACACATTGAGATTCAGTATCACTTTCTAAGAGAGAAAGTGATGGACAAGGAGATTGAAGTCATACATACTTCAACTAAAGATCAAATAGCTGATATGCTTACAAAGAGCTTGGATGGACCAAAGCTACAGAAGTTTAAGGATATGGCAGGTATAAAGAAGAAAGGAGAAACCTCAATTGATGATTGAGGGGGAGCTGTTGGTGCAGATCAATCACCAATTGAAT
>CM035421.1:166963910-166966410 GCA_020310875.1 Ceratopteris richardii
CATGCAGGTATACCCCTCAACAAAATGGGGTAGCAGAGAGAAAGAACAGACACATAGCAGAGGTAGCAAGGTGTATGCTCAACGAAATGAATATGCCGCATTGTTATTGGGGAGAGGCTACATATACAGCCACATACATCATGAAGAGATGTCCTACATGAGGTATACATCATCTAACCCCTGAGGAAGCATGGAGTGGAAGAAAACCTTGCATTTCACATCTTAAAGTCTTTGGTTGTATATGCTATGTACATGTACCTCAAGAGTTGAGGTCAAAGTTAGATGCCAAATCTGAAAGGTGTATTTTTTTGGGATATTCTATGGAACAAAAGGGGTATAAATGCTATAATCCCATCACCAAGAAGCTGAAGGTAAGTAGGGATGTTGTCTTTGATGATTTGAAGCCTTGGTATGCATGCACAAGTCCATTGCAAGTTGAAGACATAGGTGAGACAGATTTGAAGAATGATGATAGAGTTCAAGAAAGCGTGGATTTAAGCGGTCCAAGAAACTCATGCAACACAAGGGCACCCTCACCATGGAGTGGAAGGCTTAGGGAAAGAGAGACCAGCTCTGAAGAAAGCAAAGTCAAAGGAAACAAGAAGTTTTTAGTTGAAGAAGGAAGCTATGTGGATGAGAGCATGTTGGAAGATGAAGAGATAGAAGAAATTCAAACTCCAAGAGTAACAAAACAAAGAAAGAAGATGGCAACCACACCTAAAGGAAGTGAAAGAAGGTATTCAAGAGTAAGATATCCAGTACAAAGGTTAACATATGATAATTTCATTGCAAAGCATTATGCATACATGACTCAGGTAATCAAGGACAAAGAACCAACTAGTTATGAAGAAGCTAAGGATTGCAAGGAATGGCAAGAGGCAATGAAGGAAGAGCTCAAAGCACTTGATGAGAACCATACTTGGAGCTTGGTACCAGCTCAAGAAGGCATGAAGGTGATAGGTAATAAATGGGTTTACAAAATTAAAAGAAATTCAGATGGTTCCATTGCTAGGTACAAAGCAAGGTTGGTGGCGAAAGGCTTCTCCCAAAGCTACAGGATAGATTATGATGAAACTTTCAGCCCCGTAGCCAAGATGCCAACAATTAGGACTTTGATTGTAGTGGCCACATCAAGGAAATGGACCTTATATCAGTTGGATGTGAAGAATGCCTTCCTCAATGGAGAGCTTGAAGAAGTAGTCTACATGAGCCAACCTCAAGGATTTGCTAGTATGAGGTACCCAAATCATGTTTGCAAGCTAAGGAAAGCATTATATGGACTAAAGCAAGCCCCAAGGGCCTAGAATCAGAGGTTAGTGGATTATTTATCAAGTTGTGGATACAAAGAAAGTGTTGCAGATCCATCACTTTACATGAAGAAGCAAGGAGACAAGATGGTATACATATGCATCTATGTGGACGATTTGATCATCACAGGAAGTGATATTGCAGGTATTAAAGATATCAAATCAAAGCTAGGAAAGGAGTTCAAGATATCTGATGTTGGAACACTAAAATACTTCTTGGGAATAGAGGTAATCTATGCACACAATGGCATCTTCTTGATTTAAAGAAAATACTTGTTGGATGTGCTATACAGGTTTGGTATGAGTGGTTGTAAGCCACTTTCTCAGCCCATGGAGCCCAATACAAAGTTGGTTGCAGGTCAAGGAGAGGCTATACAAGATATTACACTATATAGAAGCATAATTGGTTCATTAATTTATGCTACATTCACTAGACCTGATCTTGCATATGTAGTAGGTGTTCTCTCTCAATTTTTGCATGCACCTACTCATGATCATCTTATGGCAGCAAGGAAGGTGCTTCGTTACATCAAGCACACCATCAAACAAGGTCTATTTTACTCATATGATGCTGATCTAAGTGTCAAAGGATATAGTGATGCTGATTGGGCAGGTAGCAAGGATGATCGAAGGAGTACATCGGGTTATGTTTTCATGATAGGTACAAAAGTGATCTCTTGGAGCTCTAAGAAGCAACCCACTGTTGCTCTTTCATCCACAGAGGCTCAGTACAGAGGTTTAGCATTGGCTACATGTGAGCTATTATGGCTTAAGAAGCTACTTAAGGACTTGGAAGTAGAAGTGGAGGAGTTTCCTCTTTATGGAGACAACATTTCAAGCATCTATCTAGCTAACAATCCCATGTTTCATGCAAGGAGCAAGCACGTAGAGGTTCATTACCACTTCGTTAGAGAAAAGGTGATGGAAAAAGAGCTAGATATAAGGTATGTAAACACTAAAATGCAAGTTGCAGACAAGATGAAAAAGTTTATTGAAGGTACAAAGCTTGGAGGATTCAAGGAAGCTATCAACATAAGAGACATAGGCTGAAGCAACAATGGAAAAGACTTGAGCTTGAGGGGGAGTGTTGAAAGTTTTTCAAGCTCAAGAGTGTGGGAACATGCCCCAAATTGAACCTTCCACATCATCCACAATCAAAGGAGGCTGATTTCCACGAGTTGGAGTTCTCTACA
>CM035421.1:166999918-167002418 GCA_020310875.1 Ceratopteris richardii
TGTGCTTCAGTTGAAGATAAAGCAACTGTTGGTTGCTTCTTGGAACTCCATGACACTAGCTTCGAACCTGCAAATGCTAAGTAACCAGATGTACTTTTTCTATCATCCTTAGCTCCTGCCCAATCTGCATCTGAGTAGATTTTGATATCCAAAACGGAAGAGTAAGGATAGAATATACCTTCGTTGATTGTACCTTTGAGATACTTCAGTACTCTCTTAGCCGCATCCATGTGTGGTCTTCTTGGTGAGTGCATGAACTGACTAAGCACTCCCACACTATATGAGATGTCTGCCCTTGTGTGAGTAGCATATATCAAGCTACCTACCAAGCTTTGATACTCTTTAATGTCTTCAATTTTCTCACCTTCATAAACACTAAGTTTATGATTCAACTCCAAAGGTGTACCTGCAGGTTTAGTGTTCTCCATTTTGAACTTGAGAAGAAGATCTTGAATGTATCTTCTTTGAGTCAAATACATTCCTTCATCTGTGTATATCACCTGCATACCTAGGAAATATGTGAGCTCACCTAGGTCACTGATTTTGAACTCCTCTTGCATGTGTCTCTTGATCCTTTGAATGCCATTTAGATCATCACCTGTCACAATAATATCATCTACATATACACATAGATAGATAACCTCATTGTGATCCCTTTTGATGAATAGAGAAGGATCTGAGCTGCTAGCTTTGAACCCTTGGTCTTGAAGATATGTAACCAACCTGTAATTCCAAGCTCTTGGAGCTTGTTTCAATCCATACAATGCTTTCTTAAGTCTGCAAACATAAGATGGATGATTAGGGTTTTCAAAACCTGGTGGTTGTGACATGTATACCTCTTCACTTATCCAACCATTTAAGAATGCATTTTTCACATCAAGTTGGAGGAGTCTCCAATTCCTTGCAGCAGCTACACTTATCAATGTCCTGATTGTAGTCATCTTTGCAACTGGTGAGAATGTTTCCTCATAGTCTATACCATGAGTTTGTGAGCATCCTTTGGCAACTAATCTTGCCTTGTACCTGCAAACTGATCCATCTGAATTTCTTTTAACTTTATATACCCATCTGCAACCAATTACCTTTTGATTCGGCGACATTGGAACCAAATCCCAAGTGTCCATTTCCTTCAATGCATCTATCTCTTCGTTCATGGCCTTTTCCCAATTAGGGTTTCCCTTTGCCTCTTCATAGGTTGAGGGTTCCTCTGAAATAGAGTCTTTTGCCAAGTAGATTGAATGCTTTGTAACAAATGTGGAATCATACCCATACCTTTCTGGTTGTTTCTTCTCTCTTGCTGATCTTCTAGGTGCTTGTTTGGAGCATTCTCCAACCTCTTGCATCTTTGCTTTGCCTCTTGACTTCCATAGCTTGTAATCCCTTTCTCTTTCATTTTGGTCATCGTCTGTATCACTTCTTGGATCCTGGACCTGTGTATCATGCTTGCTTCCTAATTGATGAGAGTCAGAATCAAGATCATATGGTAGTGTTACCTTTTGTTTGTCTTCATCATACCAAGACCTGTGTTCTTCAAACACAACATCTCTACTTGTAGTGAATTGCTTGGTTGAAGGATTGAAGAACCTGTAACCCATCTGAGTTGAATCATATCCAATAAACACTGCCTTTATTGCCCTTTCATCTAGCTTACCTCTTATTTGTGATGGTACATGAACATAAGCTAAACAACCAAAAACCTTGCAATGTCCAAGACTAGGTTTTCTTCCATGCCATGCTTCATAAGGAGTCATACCTTGAAGTGATTTGGATGGTAGTCGATTGACAAGGTACACTGCAGTTGAAATAGCTTCTGCCCAAAGATAATGTGGCAACTTCTTCTCTTCAAGCATTGTTCGGGCTGATCCAACCAATGACTTGTTTCTCCTCTCTACAATTCCATTTAGTTGAGGAGAGTACCTAGTAGTCACTTCCCTTTTGATACCTTTATCCTGCAAGAACTCATCAAAATCTTTGGAGAAGTATTCTCCCCCTCCATCAGATCTGAGCTTCTTTAGTGATCTACCTGTATGATTCTCACATGTGCAAGATACTTCTTGAAGCAATCAAATACTTCATTCTTACTCTTGATAAAGTATAGAACAGTCCATCTACTATGGTCGTCAATAAATGAGACATAATACCTTGATCCTGCCAATGAAGGTTCTTGACTTGGTCCCCATACATCTGTATGTACTAAGTCCAATAAGTTGTTGTGGATGTAGCCTTTGTGGTTGAATGGTTGTCTTTGTGCCTTCCCAATCTGACATGCATCACACCTGTTGATCATGTGTTGCTTTGATATGTTCGGCAGTCCTAGAACACTTTGATCCCTGCATATATCCTTCAAGGTTCTTTCATTCACATGAGCAAGTCTCTTATGCCACACTTCAAGCTCACTTAGGGTTTGAGACCCAAAGTTGAATAGAGCTATGTTCCTGGTATCTCCTACTTCAAAAGTAAAGAGCCTACCATGCTTCTCACCTCGGGCTATCTTCTTGAA